>JAHREE010000259.1:4293042-4339075 GCA_033628505.1 Tringa tobata | reverse complement strand
GGGGGGGGGGGGGGGGGGGGGGGGGGCGGGGCGGTGGCGGGAGGCGGGAAGCGGGAAGCGGGAAGCGGGAAGCGGGAAGCGCGCGGGCGGTGCCGCGGGTCGCCATGTCCCGTCCCCGCCCGCCATCTCCTGTGTCGTCCCCCCCAGCCGCTGGAGCGAGGGGGAGCCGGTGCTGCCGGGCTCCCGCTGGTCGGGGCGGGATGGCCTCTCTCGGTGAGGAAATAAGTACCTCGTGTGTCCGGGGCCGAGGGGAAGGAAGGGGCCGAACCGCGGCCCTCCGTCCCGGCTGTGAGGGGACTGCTTCTCCACAGGCTGGCTGCCGGAATCTGGTCTGTGCTGCCCTTAGTCCCAGGAGGGAGAAGTTGAAATAGTAGCGCTGAATTCACTGGACTGCATCTCGTCCTGTGGTGTTACTGGAGGGTGTTACTGGAGGCAGCGGTTGAGACAGGTTGATCGGAAAACCTCCAGGGCTAATACCCATTAGAATCATAAAATTACAGAATTGTTTAGGTTGGAAATGACCTTTAAGATCGAGTCCAATCTTAAATCTAGCACAGCCAAATCCATCACTAAACTATGTCCCTCAGCACCATGTCTACATGTCTTTTAAATACCTCCAGGGATGGTGGCTCAAACCACTTTTTGCCCTGTTCCAACGCTTGACAACCTTTTCAGTGAAGTAATTTTTCTTAATACCCAATTTAAGGCTCCCAAGGTGCAAGGAGGAGCCACTCCTGGAGGGCTTCAACAGACAGGTAGATGCGGTACTGAGGGACATGGTTCACATGGTTTGGTGGTGCTTTTGACAGTGTTAGGTTGATGGTTGGACTCAATGATCTTAAAGGTCCCTTCCAACCTAGATGATTCCATGATTCTGTAATTCTATCATATGTAAAATTCAGTCTAAGCAATTTTAACATTCCACAGCAAATCATGTGGCGAGTATGCTACCAATAGTTTTCAATATTTTTATAAATATTTTAAAGTTTACTTGCAGCTTTAAATTTTGCCATTCATTCAACATAAGATGATCTGCCAGCAATTTCTTGTTCTAACTGGTCCTATACTGCAAATCTAGATGGCAAAAATTAATCAGAATATTTGCAATAGAAGGTAATGGATCATGAAAAGAATCATCAGGCACTTTACAGTTAGAGGTGTCTTGACAGTTAAGGAAATGGACAGAAATCTCATCAGCTAGTACCATGCAATGGAACATCAGAGGAACTGATGGCAAAAAATAGGAAAACATATTAAACGAAAACACAGACGTGCCTTCTAGATAATGATGTCTCCAAAAGCTTCTGTAAGGAACAAGTGTACTATCATGGGCATTGAAGGAAATGGGCATGTAAAAAATGGGAAAGAATATGGGTTACGCAGATTGCTGAAGAACTGACATGGAGACCCCTTTCACCAGCGAAAGCATTAGCTACAGTTGAACTGCCTTCCTCCTGACAAGTGATGGTCTCATTGTCTTCAAGACTGTTAATCGTAGGATCTATTTTAGAAAATTTGTTGGCTCAGGAACTCTATTTACCTGTTTCTTTTCCTTTTCAGTGGGTCTTATATTTTCTCTTCTTTGAAAATATTTCTCTACACCTAATTCCTGGCTGATGACAGAGACTTGTCTGTTGTCTCTTTTCAGGACTTCCAAATTTCGGCTGGCTCTTCCTCTGTGTGCAGATTACCATCCATTCAGCATCACTTCTTCGTTATCAGATGCCCAAGATAAAATTTTCATCTTAAGGTAGGCAACTCTGACATCCACAATCTCCTTGGATTGCACAGGCTTCGTTATTCTGACTTTTTCTTCCAGCCGTTCTATACAAACACGTTCATGACAGGTTGTTCTGCAACATTCTCACTGTTTTCTTTTTTTTTTTTTTTTTCAGTGTAACAGTCTGAATTCCTGAATTAGAGCTTCAAACTTCCATTCATAAAGAGGACAGACTTTAAGATAGTCAACTGTAGCTGATACTCCAGACTTTTCACTTGTTTGCATTATTATAAGGAGCAAAGTAAGGTCTTTTTAGTTCCCATGGCTCTGCTTCTGAGGGGTAGGTGAGTAGGACTGTCCCAAACAGAAACAAAGCCTTTGGAACTGTTTTCCCCTTCCTTCTTGGCATTATGGTTTTGCACTTCTTCCCCCACTCAAACAGTCTGTTTTGCCTAGTGCCTTGCCCAGCCAGTGTTTCCCTACTTCATTTCTTTCACACATATTAATTTCTTCTGTGAATGATAAAAAGGCAAGAGAGATTGAGGAAAGAGGATCACATGCCCAAATTGGTTCTGTTCTTGTTCTGAAGCCCATTTTCTTTATTATGCTAGGTGGACAAGGCTTGATCTGTCCAGAAGAAATGATGTTTGATGATAACTTTGATGGGTGCAGACTTCAGTGTCCTCAAATACATTGTATATTTATGGTGAGATTTGATGATCCATCCAAACAGCACATTGAAGCTGCTTTGGCTGCAGTTGAATGTCAGATGCTTCAGAAGTTTTCATGCTTTCCACAGTCCCCATGGAGACATAGGGACTTGTCTCTCTTGTCCTGTGTTGATAGCACCTGTTAGTTCTTCAGGAAGCCCTTCAGTATGCATTCTTGAGGTCTTGGTTAGACTGAGCTTGTTAATCCTATTTCTTCTTGTATTTTTTGTTTTCTTAGACAATGACGCAGAAGGAAGACCATATTTAACACCCTCATCAATTTATGCCGTGTCTTGGCATAAGTTAAGAAAATTAGAATTTTTGTTTTTACATCATTTTAATACTCACTTGATAGTAACATGCAATGAAACCCAGTGGCATTTTGTGAATACATAATTTACTTCAGCTCCATTCCATTTTGCATTTTAGATTGAATCAATTGAATAATTTGTTTACTGTGCATACACATACATGCTCATATATAAACATTTGGAGTGAGGAAATTCACACATTGAGAGAACAATTTTACACAGTCTTCAGTTGGATAAAGAGGGACAGAGGCAACATTTTTGCCTCAAAGCAAGTAAAGAGCAGGCCAATCCATCATTTCTGTGCAGGGGTATAACATCTGAAAGCACAGTAGTAGTTTGCAATTATGCAGTAAATATGCCAATCATATGTTTGAAAAGAAAAGCGGAGGGTTTTTTCTTTTTTACTGAAGAAAGAAGATACGTACAAATTGGAATCGAATTACAGAAGTGAAATTCACCTGAAAAATTAACTGCTGAAAAAAGAAAATCCCTCTGTTTCTATGACTCAAACTCCTAATAGTGTTTCCAGAGAACATTAAATTATTGGATTGGTAGAAGTCATACTGAAAAGTTTTTGTGAAAAATGAGTAAAAGTAAAATTTCTTAATTAAAAATTGTATTTGAGTCCTTTGTAGATGTGGTAATTAATTGTCCTTTTTTCAGAGTCATTTGTAAGCTCTTGAAGAATTTTGTTTTTAATGCAGGCAAAATAAGATTAATGTACCTTTTCTTGACCAGCAGCAAGGTTCACTGTTGTGTGTTTTAAAGGGAACATTTTGCAAATTTAAGTAAATTGTAAAAGCAAAATAAAAAAAAAAATACAATACTTCCTACTATGGAAGTGCAAGATCTATAAAAGACAATGTAAAGCTAAAAATATTTAAAGTCTTGAGAGCCATTCTTGCAGCTAACACGGCATCTGCAGCATTCTGAGCAGGGATGCAGGCTTTTAGCCAGAACCTTGTGTTTGCAGGATTGTATTTCACTAATTTTATCCAGATATATAAGCTATTACTTCAGTGGTGGCAAGCCATAAAATGAACATCCAGGCTGTAAGTAAGCGAGTGGAATGTCAGTTATCCTTAGAGAGTTTTTCTGTTCAAGTAGGATAGCAGGCTTGGCTTTAAATCACCGATAACTGTCTTTAATTGTTGAAGTCATTGTTTACAGACACAGACACGGGTTCTTTGCTTATCTACAGAGATTAGAAACCCCCCAATAAGACAGTATTTCTTGGTTTTATCTTGCACGTCTATTGGCATTTGTAGCAGTTTACACGAGATCTCAAAGTCTTAGGCTTCATCATCATTTCTACATCTATATAAGAAACCAAAATTGGGAAAACATAGGGGTAGGTATTTTGTTTCCAGGTATTTTATTCCAGTTCTGATTGATCACTAGAAAAAATAATTGTGTGACCATTTTCTTTTATGCTCTTCACATTCTTTTACTGGTTGCCTGCCACTGAGACCTGATTGACCCTCCTCATGGTCCTTTTGAACTGACACATCTTCGCTCTTTCAGTCTTTGTTGCACACCAGCTGCCTCAGACTATTTGCTCTGTGGTGGCCGTGGTTCCCAAGCCAGTACCATGTCACAGGGAACGTAGAGCTTGAGGCAGTATAATAGATAGTGGAATGTTGAAAAAAGCAAAGCTATTTTCCCTCCAAATCGTAATTATTACCTTTGGGGAAATCTTATCTTATTTTTATGTTTGTATTTTTACAAATATGGTTGCAAAGGGTTATTTCTTGCTCTGAGATTCTTTGATGAAAGATGCTATAGATGTGTGGAATACTTTACATAAAGTGTTATGCTATTGATTTGCTCCTATTGCAATGTGGAATTAAGATCAAAACAGCATGTATTCAGCAAGGGAGTTAAACACATGCATAACTTAAATGATGTAAATAGTTGACTATCAAATATCAAAGAGTGCTTACATGCCTGATATACAGTGTGCATAGAATCACCTATAGATCAGATCCCTTAAGGGAATTCTGAGTGCTATTGTCTTCATATGTGGTTCTGCGAAATATTTCAGATGTATGGTTTTGATTTTTGACAAAATGGTGTAACAAGCTGTAAGGTAGAAGCGTTCCATGCTTTTTGGTTTGTTCATAGTTGAAGCATAAATAGAGAATATGAATGCTACAAATGTAAAGGAAATGTGGTCTCTGAACATAATGGAGTGTTTTCATGCTTGCACGTCATGGTAGGTAAGTGTTGAAAAACATATGTTGAGTTTCACCTGTTGTATCCTGTGTTTTATGTCACACCTCTGGCATTGTTTTACATGGTTCTGGTAGATAAATGTCTTCTAGCCTCTATGAATACCTGATGCACAGAGGAAGCATCTTGCTTATGTTCTGTGCAAGCGCTGGGAAAAAAAATGACAGTTTTCATTTGATGCTTGACACACGTTTTAAAGCTTCACCCTAAAATGTTATATTCTCCCTGGAGTGTTCATCTGTTCTGTGCTCGATAATCCTTCAGGCTATTTCTCTGGGGTATGGAAGGTTAGTTCAAGAGCTTATGAGTATTTTGTGTACACAAAGTAAAAGAATTTAAAGATAAGAGAATTACCTCATAGTATCTAATCCAATAACTCATGAGAGTGGGAGTCCGCAACTGCAGGAATTTTTGTGAGATTCAGAAAGGTTTAAAGACTTGAAGAATGTTTTCTGCTGCTTTGGGGAGTGCTTTGGCAGGTGGGTGATGAGGTGGAGGCCTCATGTAATTTTTCATTAGAAATAAACACTTGGCTGTGGGAGGGTCTTCATAGGTTCTAGCTACATTGGTCAGGTGTTAAGTAAAGCCAAGGTTGGGTAGGCCTACCTGCTTACCTTCAACATCATCATTTATTGTGGGGATTTATAGGGATTGTATTTTAGAGCGTCAGAGCACATTGTATGGTGACCCTAACAAAGACTAAACATGGTAGTTGGGGGACACAAATCCCAGAGGTTGTTTTCCACTGTCACTGTGACTTAACAGCAGGCACCAGCCATGAGGATAGTGCCCTATCATCTCAGTAAAAACATAAATGTTTCATTTATTCCTTTATGAGAGTTGTCCAATCGTGACTGGAGAAACAGTTACCTCTGAGGAAAGACTAATGGAGTTTCCTTTTCCCAAAACAATTCAAAGCAGAGATAGTCTAGGAACTGGTTAAATATGTGGTATTAAGCCACAAGTTTGTTGTAATTTTGATGTGTGCATATTAGTATGCCATGTTTGTTGCTTTACCATGTTCTGTGTTATCTCCATGGAATGTTTGTGAAGGAATGTGAAACAATTCACCAAACTTAAAAGTGCTGGAGAGAATCAAATAACACCAAGGAAAATTTTCAGATGTGGTATGAATAGGAGGATAAGCTTTACTATTTATTACTAAAGTGAAAGTATTGTTTCTGCATTTCTTGTTACATTGATGCTCCTCACTGTTGGAATACTAGGAATATTATTCATTAAGGAGCATACATGAACTCAGTTTGACAGAGTTCATATAGGAGGGATTTCATCCATGTCAGTTTTTTTTTTTACTTAAGAAATGAAGCCAGGTCCTAACTATACCATCAGGGGCTGAAATTGCAGTAGGTAAGAGAAGATACTATCCAGCACAAAAATTGGACTTAGACTTTATTGTGGTTATGTGTGGTACACACTAGACAAAACAATCATGGAGATGGTTCATTTTTATCCTTTCAAATTTTTAGTGTTATATTCTAACCTTTTTGGCAGTTTGTGAGGGAAGTGCTCTAAAATGCAACCTGCCTTGTGGAAGGGTTTGTGAATCTTTTTTCTCTTTCTTAACAGTTGCTGTATAGTGAGCAGAACCTGCAGGATGATGAAAATGGTAGTCCTGTGCTAATCCTTTGCCTCATCCTTTAATGGCTTGTCCAGTTCGAGCATGAAAATGGCGGATTGGAAATGGTCAGCCCTTTGATGCTGTTCAGTTTTTAGAAAAATCAACATCACAGATTTTTCCCAACTGTGGAAATGTGGCTACCTGTCATCCAGCAATTACATAGAGACTCAGCCTGTTTAACATATACCACTGAGCAACCATCAAAGGTTAACCATTTTCCAACATACTAATCTAGCTGGATGCAAACCAACTACTTAATGAAAAATGCTCTGTATCCTGCTACTGCTTTTCTGAGTAATGCAGTCCAACTCATCTTACTTCAGAAATTCTTCCTGACACTTTCCTGTGCTAGTGCTCTTGTGTTTCCGCATACATTATTTTCTTCAGTACTGAACAATTCAGAAAATGAATTAAGTAATGCATCCTATTTTTTTTTTCTCTTTTTTTTTTTTGTATTGGAACAGAATTGTGGCACAAGTAACCTAACTACTGGAAAGAGAAGAGTTTGGTCACTGGGACACCATGGGAAAGAGGATTTAGATTTTGTCAGAGCCAGAAGTTTCAAAGTGGAAGGCAGAAGGAGGCAGATTTGCAAGGGGGTGTAGTTTTTTAGTAGATAAAGAGTACCACAAATTGCTGCATTCTTAAGTTAAGATTCAGACAGTGGCTTGAATGGTCTGTCTAATGAGGGCTTTTATGGAAGAAGTATGCAAAAAAGTATATAATTAAGCAAATAAAAATGGAAATCCATCTTAATATTTACTTTATTCTTGGCAAAGGATGTTGCAAACAATTTCTTCTGGCAGAAGCGTCAAGATTCAGAACTGATTACAAAAAGTTCAAAAGAAAATGTGGGGACGATAGTTGCAGAGCACCTAAAAGAGGTTTTATGGATAACTTACCACCTGTATTCTTAATGGTCTTGTTCACAAAATCAGATTACTGTAATTTTGTAAGGGAGGGAACCTACTGATAGAATTTATGTAGGTTGTAAGCAGGATTTTGAGCCAAATTCTTCAACAAGGAAGTCCGGTTATGTGGTAGCCTGATAGTTTTCTAAGAAATCTGTATGTGAACCTTTTCAGCTTAGGCACTACTTTTCTTCTTGGAAAGATGTGGCTGCAGTTGTCCACCAGAAGATGTGACCAATGCAGTGAAACATGAGTTTCTGTGAAGATGTCAGGTTCTGAAGTCTCTAGTTCTGTATTGGAATGTGTGGATGGTACAGGCACACTGTGCTGTGCATTCTTCCCTTTGCATGGGAAGAGAAGACACAGGGACAGTCAGAAATGGTTATCTACCGTGTGAACTTAGATTTAGCAGTCTATTAAATCCCCAGGGTAGCATGTGCATTGGCTAATGTTTGGCTTGGCAATCTGCAGATGGAACAAGTCTCTTGAAGTCTCATGAAAAGTTGTGATGATCAGAAGAAAGTGAAGGACATGTAGCACATGCTGTTCTCCACATGTCATTTTGCTCCCTTTTTCTGATCCATTTTCTCTTCTTTCTCCTCTTCTAGACACACCCAGATTCAGACATTTCAATATCTGAAAACAAAAGATGCAGCACAGTGATACAACCTGTTCCCTGCTGCTATAAGCTGTTCTGGCTACCATCCTAAAAATTGCAATAAAAATCTACAAAAGCAAAAATTTCAGCAGGCTTCTTCAGTGGGAAAAAAAAGTGAGTGATCCTTGCTAAAACAAAAATCTTTGCAGCTTTACATTTTAGAGACACTCAGACCTCTGTTCTCTATCCCAGCTTAATGGCCATAGGGAATCTAAAAAAGCTTTCTTCAACCCATCCCAAAAGTAAATGAATAAATAAATAAGTAAATAAATAAAATAATAATCTAACAAGCAACAGATGTTTAAACTTGCTTCAGCTGCAATTAAAAGAAAGTCTTTGTGCTACAGAGTCTGTTTTAAAGCTCTGCGTAGTCCCTCCGTTTCTCAGTGGCTGTTCTTGTGGTAGGGCCAGACAAGTCCTTTTCTCCTTAGGCCCTCAACTCTCCACTGTTTCATACAAAAGAACTTTAATGAATGCGCCTGGTTAGCTCTTCTTTAGCCCACCAAAGCATCGGACTTCACAGACTGGTTCATGATTTTACTAAGTATCTTTGCAATTTCCTCGCTAAGTCACTTCTCACTGGGGCTAACAAAACAAACCAAATGTGGAACTCGTAGATCAAGTTAGAGCATGACTTTTCCTCTCAGTAGTCAAAATTAAAAATTGATGCATCCAGTCATTCTAAAAAGAGATTTAAAATATTTCTGTATCAAAAAGCAAGTGTGCTGTACTAAGTAGAGTTCAGAACAGCTAAAGGTTTAAAAAATGAGACAATAATACACTATTGTACAGCTACTGGAGCAGGGCAGGGGACGAGAAATAGACAAAGTGTTCAACAAAACATTTTTAGGTGATACCACATTTTTAACTTAAGCAGATGATAACAAAGCTCACTTTTTGACAGCGGTTGTGTTTGTGGTTTAGTAAATAGAACTATATTATTGTTGCAGTGTATTCTGATTTAGGCCCTTTTTTCCAGGGAGCTGAACTTTTTTATTTCCTTTACATTCATGAAGCACCATATTTCACAAACAGCCCTATTAAAGTCAGCGGTCCTGGTTCTCCTTTATATTAAGACATACTCTGTATTTCTTTGTGGTTGTATAGAGGCATTAAGAATGCCTAAAACTCCAGCTAGGTAATGTAGCATAACCTCCTTCACTATAATATGTTGTCAAACCAAAATGAGTTAAGAAAAAACTCCCAAAATGGAGTTACAGTCTGGTGTTTGTAGATATTTTTCTCAGCAATTAGTAGAGATTAGTTATTTTCATGGCACGAAGCTTGGTGAGCATTAATTAAGAATGAAGAGTATTTTCTTATCACGGAAATGCTGAGGAAGGTAGATGTTTGAATATTAACCAGGTGGAAGGCAACATCACTTGTAAATCACACTTTTCTAGTGTGTCAGTCCACATAGCTCATACGCTGAGTGAGCTGAAAGGCTGGATGTCTTTCAGAAAGATGCATGGGCACGCTTTTTGTTGTGGGGGCGACGTTCAGGCAAAATTAACAAATCCAGTGACAGAATGTCTGCTTAACTCATAAATCTCTACAGAATTTTCAGTTTTAGCCTGGAGCGATGTTTATGTGTATGTCAATGAACTTAAAATCAAAGCCCCTTGCCTGGCC
Organism: Tringa tobata; assembly: GCA_033628505.1. Lineage (NCBI taxonomy): Eukaryota > Metazoa > Chordata > Aves > Charadriiformes > Scolopacidae > Tringa > Tringa tobata. The sequence goes on along the minus strand of JAHREE010000259.1, from coordinate 4,329,262 downwards.
TACGGGAAAGGAAATGCATCATGAGAATAGGATACCTTCCAACACTAAGGATTCCTTATAATTTTCCACTGAACACCTCCAGGTTAATACTGTAGCAACAAGACTCTCACAGTGGAATGTGTTGAACAGTCCTTTCTTGATTAATGCTGTACTTCTTCAGGAAGGATATAAAGGTCAAGGTTAGGAGGACTACAGTGATTTACTAGCAGAAATCTGTTCGGTATTTTGAAGGGTGTTATTCAAATGTCTGCTTTATTTCCAAACAAATGACTGAACTTGGATTGGGTGGGTTTGATTCCAAGGCTGCTAGAGAGGAGAGAGCAACAGATTTGTTACTGTTACTAAAAAACTGAATAAATAAACTTCTCAAGGGTCTTTGTAGTCTAGACCGCAAGTGTCAGAGCCTTTTGACTTTGGCAGTTGATAATGTCTTAATGACGCATACTATCTCCCACTGCCTCTGAGTGCTACCACGCTATCAAAACAATCAGCATCTGGCTAAGTTTCTTTCTAGTGATGTCTAAGGAAAATTGATTTCCATTCATTATAAAACAATTTGCCCCTGAGCTGGGGGCAGTTTTTGTCAACTTGGAAGTAATGAAATAATGATGGCAGATTAACAGATTATTTCTAGTTTATTCACTTTTAGTTTTCTAAACAAGCAAGTAGGGGAACTTAGACAATTATTAGGTTCTTTTTAAGATGTTTGAAACGCTTTTTAAGAAGGCCCTGGACTTAGTGATCTGCCCATATGACAGGATATTATTGAGAAAGTCAACTTCTATATATTCTTATTGTAATAAGTCTAGACTATTTATGGTCTAATTTGTGTAAATACTTACCTGATCTGCCTCTACATTGCACTTTTTCAAAACATTTACGTGCTTCTAGTATCTATTTGGTTTAATATTTCAGCTGAAAACTAAGAAAATTCTAGCATGTTTGCCTTTCCTTTTTAACTCTGAAACAAACATAACAATCACAGAATGATGCAGGGTTGGAGAAGATGTATCATACTTAAAATGACTGCAGTTTAAGCACTACTACTTTTTTCATTGAATCTTTGGGAAATGGGAGCAAGATTCTCCACTGTAGATACAAGAGGAATGGCCCATGTCCTACCCACTGCAACGCTGCATATTGGAGACTCTCCATATAGAAGAAAACTAGTTGGATGTATTTGTGTAATGCCTTTTGTCTGGATCCTTGGACAGACCCCTGTGATTTCACATGTACCAGGATGAAACAGAAGGCAGGTTCTATAGGTCAGATTGAAGCATTCAGAGCTGAGTCACAGAGTAATATTATTCTGTAAGAAAATTCAAGGTTGACATATTTCTAACACTGCTTTCCTGCAGATCTCCCCCACAAAAGGCCAATCGTGGCCAAAGAAGGGACCATAGCTAATTCAGGTGGCACTTTCAGTTAAGTCACTGGTGTTGGACAACGGTCCCACTGGCTTTCCTCACGTTCCCTCAAATATGCCAAAGTTAGGGATGGGCCCCATAGGCTTTCTATAGCATGTCCAGCAAAATTGCATGAAGTCGTAATGGAAGTGTGTCAGATTTTTACCCCTTTAAGTAGTTCTGCATGAAAAGACAAACTAGGAGTTATTATCTCTATTGCTAACTGTAAACTCTTATTAAATGCGCATATTGTTCCTACAGTCAAACTTCACTGACTGTAGACGAGTCATGAGCAAGATGCGTGGGTTTTTTTCACCATTCTTATTTCTAGGAGTCAAATACAGGACAGGCAGGGCAACTTTACTGGTGTGTAGTGAAAATTGGCTTTGAAAAGAATTTTGGTTAAATTTTGGTCCATTATCTCAATCTTTTGTGCTCTGTCATCTTTAGAAAATAGCTGGAGGAAAATTTAAAAATGGATAGATTTTTGGCATTTGGGAATAATCTTTCCCTCATAAAATGGATTGAATGATGTCTGTTAAAATAAAAAACTAGGATATCTGTAGGTCCACTGGACTGATATGCCTAGGGGCAACATCCTGTCACCTCTCTCCCTGCTAACTCCTTTATTCATCATCTCTCCTCTTACAAGAAGCACTTTTAAGATCAGAGAATTAAAGAATAAATGGTCTCTGATCTCATCATTTTGATATTTTCACAATCACAGAACTAAACTTGAAACAGCTAGGTCGTTACTGCAATGTTTTTTAACTGTACCACCATATAGATAGCAGTTAAAAAAACCCAAGCCTACTATCTATCTTTCTTACGTGTAGCAAATTTTAAAGAGAATTCTTGGAAGTGGCTTTGAGGAAAAATTGTTAAATGTTGTTGATAAAATTTAGGGTTCAGTAAGTCAAGCTGTAGCAGTGATTTTCAAACAGTTCTACATTAACAACCAAGGAAGATCTCTGCTCAGAACTTCATGGTGAATCTTTTGGAATGAACACGCAAAATGGAATGAGATGAAGAGAAGGTCAAAGAGAGCTTATGTGAGACCTTATCAGGCAAGACTTTTTATTACTCTCTTCTTGTGTAATCTTTTCTTTGGGTGCAAATGGGTTGTAAAAGTTAATGATTAAGAACAGCAGAATCCCATGATGGCATCTTGCCCATAGTATTCCAATATAGTCTGGAAGATTAAGAATATGTAATTCATGGACTGTATGTTGAAAGATCTATTTCCTGATACATTCTATAAGAATTTGTGGATGAAGTGCAGGACTCTAATGGCTCTATGGGAAAGATGAAACTGCAGTTTATTTTTACCACTTGATCATCGTTAACGAAAAGAAAAACAAATTGTGGTGTCTTAGTAGCTTGTAAAACTTCCCAAATATACACTTATTCTGCAATGTACAACTTGAGAATTGTTAAATAAGAACCTGGCTTGGACCATTAATAAGCACCATCTGTTAAATGGCCATATAAGATTTTTACATGCAAAGAGTCCACAGAAAGATTGTTTTAATGTTAAATACTATGGGCAGATTTTTTTTTAACCAAATAATGTTCCCCTACTTTTTAAAATTAAATGCGACTGATTAAAATGTGTGCATTTTCATACATAGAGCCAGACAATACAGTTTTTTATCAGTGTTTATTTTTGTAAAAAAAAAAAAAAGAAACTGATGAGTTTGAAAGGAAATCATCATATCTGTCTTTTGATTGCACACTTTTAAACAAAAATAATACAGAGTGGAGAATGAAAAGAAAATTTTTATGTTGCTATTTAAAAATAACGCCTAAGTCTATGAATGTTCAAAATGAAAATATATATACCAAGAATGCTAAAAATGTCTATTTTACATTATCTACAAAATGTATGTTCTAATCCAGCCACAAATCATAGGAAAATACTTTGATACATGAGAAAAGCTATAAACATAAGAACATTTTGGAGGGAAATAACACACATAAAAGCTCATTAAATAATTACAACAACAAATAAATAGTTTGCTCAGCTTTGCTTTTTGATTGCTGCCATGCATATTTTAATTTTTGGTATACTGAGATAAGAGAAAGGTCAGCATGCAAGGCATTTTTTTTTAGAAGGAGTCTGAAAGCAGATACTAGGTGTTGTACTTTTTAAGCTGTTGTCAGAAGTTCATAAAACATGATATAGAAGGCAATAGATGTGATAACTGTTCTCATGAAAACACACAACAAAGCATCTTTTTACAAAATAGACTTCAGTGAATATTCACGGCAAATTTTCTTTGCCTCCATGGCTGGAGAAAATGCAAAAGTTTTTAGTGTGGGTTTGGAAGGCTTGTGTTATTCCCCGTCTCGAGCATTTGGAAAAATCACCCAAAAGGTCCATATGCTGAGAATGCCCCTTTTGATTTTGGTCAAAGCAACAAGCGTGTAGTGTCGACTGAGAGCACAGCAATGGCAGACTTGTCTTTAAGCAGTCAGAATGGTAAAGCAAATGGTTACAGGTGAGTTCAGTTTTGGCAGGAGGAGAGGCAGATGAGAGAAGAGAGAACGTCTGACTTCTAACTCGTACTGTGCTTGCTGGATTTACTGGCTCTTTTCCTCTCTTTGTGATGCTGGATAGGTTTCGCTTGGGAGGTTCCCTCAAAGTTGTGGCTGGACTCATTGTGCTGCCTGGTGTATCGCTTGCACTTGCAGGCCGTGACCACAGTTATTTTGTAGGTTCTTATACTTCCATCCTGGCACTGAAGCTGGATCCTCTGGGTGCGAGTTTTGTCATTGACACATCTCCACTCTTGCGAGCTCCGCCTGCTCCAGTACTTGGTTCCATAACCTCCTCCGATCCAGTTGGGGAGCAGCGGCAAAGGGAGGCATTCACCAGCACACACCAGCTCCTTCAGTGGGTTGATGCTGGTGCACTGCCCGTCTGAAATGTACTTGGTGGATCTCAGTTCCCGACAGCCAACTTGAACGCGATCTGCAGAATGCACAGAATAATAAACACTGAGATTCAGAATGGAGAGATTTCCTTAACCAGACATCTTCACACTAACAAGCTCTGTTTTGCAGAAGTTAAAGTGGGCTGTAATCTGTACAGGACATCTCTTTACTCTTGTGTCCCCCAACAAAAGGGCCTCAAGCACTGATGGTATCTCTGGGTATTACCACAGCATAAAGAAATCATAATGATATGCACTTCAGCAGTTGTGGTAGAAGAGGCAATTTTATTCTTTATCCTTCTTCTCAGGGACATACCTTTTAGAAGAGAAAAAATGCCCCAAGGGAAGAAATGTTTCCTGCTTGTTCTCAGTCTAGGGAATCTGCTCTGTGATGTTTACAACAATTATGTTGGATCATTAGTGAGGGGGAAAATAGTGCTTTGGAAACTGTTTCTATGCTTTTAAATGAGTTTCAGATAGCGTGTTTCTTCTCATTCCACAGTTACAGTGGACTGAGTCTCCCGTGAGCGCTGCTGCTCTGAGCACAGATACTGCAGAAGTGATAACAGCTGAAGTTACCAGGGAGTGGTGGTGTGCGTGCAAAGTTTGAATGATTAGCAGTAAGGATTTCAGAGTGGTCATTTAATCCTGAGGGTACGACCATCCCTGTATCTGCAGTAGTCTTTATATTACATGTAACATAGAGGATCCTGCACATTTCTCTCAGGCAACTGACATAGAATCAACACGCAGAGCCTCTCATAGAGGCGTGTTTGTACCCGTCCGTATGTGCAGCTCTGTGCCCTGCAATAAACACAACTGTTTATTTCAGTAATTACACTTTGAAATAAACGCCCACAGTGCGCTTAATTTTAATAAGCAATCTTTACTGGCTGTGCTCCCCCTCTTTCTGAACGACAATTACGGCGCAGATTCTACACACAATGCAATTAACTAACGCCTTTAAAATAGAAGTAATTACTAGAAACATTTTCGAGTGAATCATAAAAGGCTTTGAAGGTTCATCTACATATCACAGCTACGGGCTGCTTTTGTTTCTGCTTGGATTTGTGGAAGCAAGTTCTGAACAGAGAGAGGGAGTTAAGATCACTTCACCCTGTCCCCCCGTGGCTCAGGGTGGGCACTCAGAGGGGCTGTGAACCTGCGGGCTGATCGGGGGGACTCTTTGCAGGACTGTTCTCCTGCCTGTGTTGCCTTGCAGAAAAGATTCGAGCTTGCCTTCCAGCAGCTGCGCTCAGGAATGTACCTGGAAGCAGCTGGTCACAGATTTCAGCTTGTCGTTCCTCCTGTTTTTATGTCTTTCCTGGCTCAGCTTTTCTCCAGTGACAGCTCATTGAGGATGAATACCTACTGGGCTGCTCCAGTAATCTCATAATGATGAGATGTTTCCTGTGCACTTAAACCCTTAGCATTCATGGGAGCAGACACACCTGGCTTAGCTGAAAGGTATCGGTGTCACTTTTTGCCTTCACTTTCCAGGGATGACGCTATTTTTATCGGATCGTTGTGGGTGGGTTGGTGTGTGTACGCGTGTGTCTCTATTTGGATTTCTTTCATTTTAAGGAGGCGGGCAGGGGAGGGAACAGATAAAGTCAGCAAAAGGTTTCCAGATCCCCATGTATCTGACACATACACATAAAACTCGGCAGGAAAAGACAAGATATAAAAGGGCAAGTTAGAGCAGAGATCATAGGTAAATTATGAGCTGATTTGTTTACTTTTGCTGGAGGTGTTAAGCAGGCAAGTGCTACAGCAGGAAGTAAAACCAAGCAGCGGGAACAAAATTCAGAGGTTTTTATTGCATTTGAAAAGTAGCCCGGACACCTCCCCTGCCCGGGCCGGGAGGGGGAGTTAGAAAAGCCAGCGCTTTGCAAATGCCTCTCGCTCCTTTTCCTTTATCTGCCTTCCCTGCCGGATAACCCATGGAACCCGCCGTTCCTGGATGAACCTCCCTCCCTCCCTCAGGAAGTAACCTGCCCGAGAGAGCCGGTCCTACAGGACTCGCAGGGGGTGGGAGGCTGGCTCGGGGGCCTCCCGGCGAGCCGGGAACCGGCAGCATCTTCCCTTGCCCCGGCTTCCCCGGGGCGCTGCTTCCCCACAGCGCCGACTCGGGGGGGCAAGGCGCGCTGCAGCGGGGCGCCGGCACCGGGGAAGGGGGGGAGGTCGCTCCGCTACCGGGGGCTCCGCTCCCGGGGCCGGGCCGGGAGGAGCCGCCGCCGCCGCCGCCGGAGGGCCACGGGTTTGCGGGAGGCGGTGGAAGTGCCGCCGGTAGGATACTCACTGTTACGGTCGGATCCAGTGCTGGTGTAGTGCCTGCCTCCGTTCCTGGCTTGATTCAACGTGCTGTTGCTGCTCGGGCTCGCTGCAGCGGGTTTAACGACGTGGGAATAAAGTATCTCTGTGGCATCGTTCTTGAAAGCCAAGTAGCTTTTCGTGAAGATGCAAGCTAGGAGAAAGCCATAGAAGTGAATGGCAGGGAGAAGCATGGTTGGTTCAGTCTCTGTCTGACAGAGCTGGATGAAATCTTTTTCTTCTGCTTCTTCTGGGTAACTCTGAAATTGCTCTTGAAGGTTTCCTTTATATATTCAGAGAGGCTTGGCATTCATTCAGGTGTAAAGTTGTGGATAGCTTCAGAATGAAAACCCACAAAAGGGGTGGGATCCCTACATGAGCCTGTGAAGACCTTTTACCAATAGGAGAGAAGGCTGCAGTAAAGGAGGAGTTAGATACACTAATTGCAGGATTCCTCTTTGGGGCTTTGGAGGGTATCAGAAAACTCGGAGGCACCACTCGGCAGCATTCGGGCTGAGACCTCGAGGCTGCCGGCTCTGCCCTGCCATTCCCATCCCCTATGGCCCCGCATGCCTGGCATTTTTGTGCGATGTGACTTAACACGGTGTCTGAATGAGTCTCTCCTGCCCCTCTTCTGCAAAGTTCGTCTCGAATGTGACTTTCAGAAAACTTCCCAGCTCTGTAAGGATGCAAAAGTTTATAGAACTTACAGAAGGCTGATAGTTACACAAATGCTGTCTGTTATATACCAAGATCATTCTAAAAAAATTGTGAATAATTTAAAGCTGCCTCTAGATGCTTTAAATTATGCAGCTTTGATCAACAAGGAGCACTAGCTAGAGAAACTACTTGTTTTAGGGGAATATTCTCTCCCTGGTGTGCAGAGTTACAAGTATGTATTTCTGTATCACCATGCATAAAAAGCATCTCCTCTAGGCTCCTTAGTACAAACACATCCATATTCATAGCCTCTCACTGTGCTCATTCACCAAACTAGTCTTTTTTAGCTTTGTACATTGCCTAGAGCATTCTTATATTTTTAATGCATTATTTCGCGTGATAAAGAAAACAAAGAGGAAAGAATAATCCCTATTTTGGCATACTCTTCTACTGTGTCACACACTTATTTGATTTTACATAAAATTACATGGCCCAAATCCAAACGTGAGTGTAAATTGCGATGCTGTCAGAAGGCCAATGCTTGTCTGCATCATGGTGAATGCTCTATAGATTTTCATTATAAATAGAACAACGGTGATCAACACTGAAAGCTACAGTGTTCTAATGAGAAGGAAACCTTTTTCTTGGGAAAAAGCACAACCGTGAAGGAGGCCACACTGTGTAAAGGTTAGACTCTAATCTCACGCTCTTTGTAACTGAGTTGATATCTGTAGAGTCATCCTGGATTTCATTTGCTGTAACGAAAGCAGAACTGGAACACAGGTCAGTTATCTCTGCTGCCAGGGTCAAAATCTCAGTCATTCACAGAAGACAACTTGGTTTCATCCTAGTCAGAAACAGACATCTCTCTCTGTATCAGCAGCACTTCCCTCTTGCATCACTGAGAAAGTTACCCTGGATTTCAGCAGGAGGAAGGACAGATCCACAGTAAGTGCTGAATTGATAACCTTTGCTTAAAAGACACAGGAAAAACAGGAGTGTTGCAAGGTGAAGTGAGTTTTACTGGCAGAGCTGTGTGTGGGGAAGTTAAGTTGATTGCCTGCATCTATTATGACTAGCCCAACCCAGTTCTGGAATAACAAGAATGTTGCAAGGCAGAGTGAGATCTTTCAGCAGAGTAATGTATGGAGGAGTGGGATCACTCTTATCCCCTGACAAAGCTCCAAGCTCCGCTCTGATGGAACATCTTATTTAACCACAAAAGCAAAGATGTGCATTTTAACTTCCCTTTAAAATAAAGTGGAAAGTGAAAGTTTCCTTAAGCAAATTACCAAAGAAGATATGTACATGACAGACCATTAATATCTGAGCATTATTTTTCTTCAACAGTAGCTAACCAAAGGTCTGCTTTGCTGATGTTCAAGTCCTACTTTGTTGGGTTTTTTTCATATTCACACATATTCTGTCCCTGGAAGTGTTCAAGGCCAGGCTGGATGGGACTTTGAGCAACCTGGTCTAGCGGGAGATGTCCCTGGTCATGCCAGGGGGGTTGTACCTCAATGATCTTTAAGGTCCCTTCCAACTCTAACCAACTCTATGATTCTGTAATACAGATCTTCACACATCTCACCTTCCCTGCTGGATAGTCTCTGTGCTGGACCTAGCCAATATAATTAAAAACATGGAATCCATTTTCCAATTATCCACATTATCTGTGGATACCAGTTAACTCTCTTCCTGGGAGAAGGATTTTCCCACAGTAGATGAGACTTAAGAAAGTCAGAAGTTTCCCTAAGAGCTGTTTTCTTTGAAACAAGGTACATAATCATCTCATAGAAAAAATGAATGGGGCCTTGGAGTGGATACAGGACAGGGTCTGCAAGGAGCTTGCTAAGCCTCAACCTTTTTGGCTTTCAAGGAAAGCTAAAAATCATCCTTTCAAATTCGGGCTCTATGAAACCACTAAGTTCATCACATAGTTCTCTTGGTCTTGTCACTTAAAGAAGGAAGACCTCAAGAAAATCCTTTTACAGCCTTTGTAAATGAAAAGGTTGGCCCTGAATTTGTCGTAGGAAAGATAATACAGGTGTATTTTTCTGTGTGCTAGACACAGAGTAGACATTATTTTAATGTCATTTGTATTTTCCACTTGTTACAAACATTGTATGAAAATTTCATTGTTTCAGTTCCTTGGTCAGTACTTTCAGTTTCCCTGCTTTGAAGACTTTGTCAGTTAATTTGATTTATACTTCCTTTTGTCAAACCTAGAGCTTGCAGTGTTTCACTTTTTCTGAGTCTTCTTGAGGGAGAGATGAGAAGTCCCATGAGGGGAAGGGATGCTGGTCAGTCAGATTTGGTTATTCTTCCTGAGCGAATCTTACAACAAAAGGTGTTTCTTAATGCTTAGCCCAGAATGGGTTCCTAGATGTAAAATATTTTTTGCTATTATTAGTTAGATGATTGTGATAATTTCTCAAAGGTGAAGGCTCCAACTTACCTTTGTAACCTCCAAAATAGACTTATACAATGCCTGTCCTTATTCTAGTCAGATTCGATGGATTGTGTGGAACATTGCTGTGTGCTTAATCTGTAATATTGGCCATAAGGAATATATTACACAGAGTCTTTGAAGTTTATACTGGCTTCCTTTTTGCCTCTGGGCATAACTCAGGATGTTCTTATTGATCTATAAAACCCTATATGCTTTGAGTCCTAGGCAATAAATTCTCTCTCCTTTATCTTCCATTATGACTCTCGAGATCAGCCGGGGCAAACTGACTATACCTGAGTGTCTGGAGAGGTGGAATGCTCAACGTGAAGGGCCCAGGAAGGAGATTGGATTTCACTGCTCCCAAGGATCCCACGAGGGCTCCACTCTGCTGCTTGGGGTGGCGTAAAGGCCATTATTTAGTCAGAGCCTTGAAAGGTGATGGTGGGGAAGGCACAGGGAAGAAATCCATTAACCAGATTAATTTAAATGTTTGTACACGTACCCAGAGATAAAGCCCTACATTTAACTACAGGCTTTTTTGAACCTAACTGCTTCTTGTATCTTAACAGCCTTGCTTCTGAGTGAACCTAAACACAGTAGTAAAGCCATCCATCACTCTTCAGAGAGAATGGTATCCAGGGTTATCCAGACCTTAAATCTTGCTTTCTCCGTTTTCTGTAATGAAAAAACCTACACTTCTCTCAATGGATGCAGAATAATACAAGGCACATGTTCGGTAAAGATCCCCCAAAGAGAATTCCCTTCTTCATGGTCATTTATAAGTCTGTCAGGCTCCCATCCTCTCTGTTTCTTAGACACTATAATGATGTCCAAAAGGCAGAGTTTTGTGTGGAGTGCACACACCTGTCTAGGAGCACAAAATAGCCACAGGGAATAGAAGGGTATGCTCTGACAAGTACAAATGACTGCCAGAGAGCCTTGTCTTTGCAACCCACATGATCACTGAACATACACAAAACAAGAAGGAATTCCCACTTTTTCATAAAACTTGGGCCTGCCCGGTTTTAATAATGACTGGGAAAGGCCAGATTTAGAATGAAGGCTGCATGGACAGAAAGCTTCAAAATTCAGTTGTATATTTTTATTGTTAGTCCCAAAGAGAAGACCATTAGGGGCATTGCACTTCTGACTTGTTTCCAGAGGCAGATACTTTGAGAATAGTACAGGCTCAGATAAATGACTGCAAAAAAGAGACTGACATTTATTACTTTGCACCTTAAAAACGAAATGACTGTCAGGCTATTTTCTGTTAAGCAATAAGCATATTAGTAATGTACTTCAAAGCAGCATAAAATATGATTTGGAGCGTGATAAGAGAACTTGTCTGAAAGTGAGGTAAAATTGTAATAAATGCAACTGTTGAGAACTTGTAAGCTGTTGTGCAACAAGTCAGCATAGTTTTAAAGCTCACACAGAAAACATGTTAGAGAACCAAGATACCCCCCCTGCAAATTCTCAAACCAAAGATTTTTGGAATACTGGAGTTTTTCCATACTGAGTGGTACTTTTTCATTTTCTCAGCAAATTACATTTGAGAGATTCAATGGAAAACATAACATATATTCTCATTAATGAGAATGACTAATTAGTTCTGATTTATGTCTTCTTCATCTCCCTAAGATTTCGTATTACAATTTTATTTTTTTCTACTTGCTGTTATACATTATGTAGACAGAATAATTTAGGTCAGGCTGTGGCTTCAAAGGAGGCAATTTATCACTTTTATCAAAAAAGACATTAAATACAGAACTCAAAAGGGGGAAATATTTATGTTTATTTTGAAATTCTAGGAAAATTTACAGTAGAGTGAAGAAGTGTTGCCACCAGATTGAAGACAGTGTGGCTTATTATTGTCCAAAATATGTTTTATTATTTTCTGCGTATATTGGAGAAGAAAGAAAAACAAAACAGGGGTTTACAAATGAAGAAAAGAGAATAGCAGCTTGGTTATTTGGGGTAACTTTTTCGGAAACTCTTAGGTGACACTGAAATGCAACACTTATATTTTAAAGAGATTTAGGGCAATAAAGCAGAATTTTTTAATATACATAGATGCTGAAGTCAACTGGACTTCGGCATGTACATACTTTCTAAAATGTTGCCCTAAGGAGTGAAAGTCCTATTGATTTTCAGTGAGCCAGTTGCTTAAATGCTTTTGAAAATTTTACCCTCAGGTTAAAATTCTGAAACTCCTACTCAATGTTAAGCAGGCAAAGTCCCATCAACATGCCCCAGTTGCAAATAAAATAGAAAACTGAGTTAAGGTTTTGAAGTCTGTCTTGTTTCTTTACATGTAATTAACTGAACTCTTAATATATCACTATGTTTCAGTAAACTGCTTTGTGTTTCTAATTACGTGGTCTGAAATGATTACAGTGTATTTAAAAAATGCACACTCTACAACAAACCAGCTACGAAAATCTGGCATAGTTTCAGGATGTCCTAGGCAAACACTTGCCAAACCTGTTGTTAGATCCAAAGTCATAATTTAAAAACAAGCCTACAAGGTATCTGGAAGAAGATCCCTCTTTCCTTCCTTCTGTTCCCATCTCCCACTCCCTTAGAAGGAAATCGCTTTACCTTATCAAATCACAACAGTTACTGACATTTCTCTCCTGGTAAGAAACCTGTCCCTGCTACGTTCAGATTTTGAATTTGGCTAGTGCATATTCTTGTTAAAGAAAAAAAGTTGTCTTCACCAAGAATGTTAGTGTCCAAATGCTTCAATCAGATAAACCTGCACAACTCCCTACCGAAATTAAGGAAGTACCTGAGGGCAAAACCTGGCCCCAAATTAGAATTTTAATAATTGTAATACTGTATAAGCTTTTCCCTGCCAAGAAACAGAAATGGCCCGTCCTGTACAACAAATCCACAGACTTACCACGTACTCAGTATCGGGATTTCACTTCCAATGCATGAACCAGAATGTAGTTGAACTAAGCGTGTACAACTTTTTTTATTAAAATGAATCCATCCAATATTTCGGTGCATTCATATAGTACTGAAAATCTCTTATTTGCACATGTAGGATCTGCTGTAATCCAGCAAATGTTTCCACGTTACCACTCCAAACACAGTTTTAAACACTGGAAACCTTAATTAAAATGGAGATCTGTCTCTCTCTCAAAGGATCTATAAGAACAACATTTCATGTGTTGGTTTTTACTCTCTGCTGCTGGTATTTCTTTCCTACCTGAAGTTAGTTTCCATCACCTGGTTCTTTTTTAAGTCCCAAACCTTTTCATGCAATCAATGAATGAGCCAGGCCTAATGGAATTAAGACACGGAACCAAGTATCACCTGCCTACACAGACACTAAAGCCTGTTCCACACTTCCTTTCCAGAAATTTTAATTACCTTGAATTCACATGTGAAAGAAAACATAACAGAAAGAGCCGATCGATCCCTGCCACTTGAAGATCTCCTCACTGGAATGTTCTTTTAAAACAATAAGATTGCATTTTTACTGAACTAAGATTTAATAAAACTTACTATGACTACAGTACAGCTCTGACTAGTAAAGTGGCAAAATGCACAATGAGACTCAAGTTTCCAAAATCCTATGGCCAAGTGCTGAACAGTTTTTTAGGTGTTTTCACAATGAGAACATTTTGTTGTTGCTGTTGACTCACGTACCCAAATACAATCTACAAAAACACATGGCTAAGAGTGTGGAAAATGCTACTGCCTTAAAGCTGAGAGGTGGGAATGACTATTCAATACATTCCACCCATTCTCCAGGTTGTATGTAAAATTTAATATCAATACACTTCAGGGAAGAACAAAGAATGGAAATTCTTTGCAGCAGTAGGTGTCAAGATTTCAAAATCTTTTCTTCCATCCAAGTCATAAAAAAATCCTCACATTTTGTGACTACTTACAGAAGAAATTTCAGAGAAAAAAGAAAATCTAACCAGATGTTACTGCTCAGTTTTGATTTTTTTTGATTAATCTTGGCTCTTAATAATGAAGGTTCAACAGCAGCAGGATAATCCCTGCCTTAAGCATGACATTAGATTCTAAAGGATTATTTTCTCTTATCTAATCTTAGAGCTCTTTCAGTACCTTTATGGTAATAAACAAATATCAGCTGTACTTGCTTCATCACAGAGTTTTAGCAAAACCATCCTCTAGCCTGAAGTACAGTGGGATTTCAGTCTTCAGCTAATGCTCCATGTATCTATATAATCACAACAGGTTAGCATTTAGAATTAAAATGTAGTTAAAGTAATATGGTTACAAAACAACTTATAATGAGGCTGCTGTCAGTAAAGGTGATAAGCATCGATGAATTTAAAATTACTACTTCTCCAAAGATTTAACTTTGTCCATACTGTTCATAACTGACCATAACAGTAGTTCTTGTCACTACTGCACCTGACGACAGTGTCCAGAAACTTACGAGGCTCCATAACAAACATGCAACCCCATATTCAGAACCTTGTCAACATTTCACAGAATCATAGAATGGTTAGAGTTGAAAGGGACCTTAAAGATCATCGAGTTCCAACCCTCCTGCCCTGGGCAGGGACACCTCCCACCAGACCAGGTTGCTCAAAGCCCCATCCAGCCTGGCCTTGAACCCCTCCAGGGATGGGGCATCCACAGCTTCTCTGGGCAACCTGTTCCAGTGTCTCACCATCCACAGAGTAAAGAATTTCTTTCTAAAATCTAATCTAAAACTCCCTTCTTTCAGTTTAAAGCCATTACCCTCATCCTATGGCTCCACTCCCTGATAAATAGTCCCTCCCCATCTCTCCTGTAGCCCCCTTTTAAGTACCGAAATGCCACAGTAAGGTCTCCTCGGGGCCTTCTCTTCTCCAGGCTGAACAACACCAACTCTGTCAGTCTGTCTTCACAGGAGAGGTGCTCCAACCCTCTGATCATCTTCCTGGCCCTTCTCTGGAGCCGTTCCAACAAGTCCATGACCTTTGTATGTTGGGGGCCCCAGAGCTGGCTGCAGCACTCCAGGTGGGGTCTCACTCTGGCAAGACCATGCTTCTGGCCACGCTTCTTCTAATGCAGCCCAGGATATGGTTGGCTTTCTGGGCCAACCACAGTTGGCCTGTACCGTTTATGTCTAATCTTCAAGCTGTGAAGACATTTTCCAATGCAAAACATGATTGTTGCGAGAGAGATTTATTTTAGGACATCAATCTTAAGTCTATTTGGAATTACAAGCTGGTTTAGATGACATGTAAACAGTATTCAAGAAAGGAAATGTCAGAACATTCTGTTTGTTCATTTGGTCTTTCTGCAATTCTTCAAAGCTTTTCACAGGCTTGCTTTTCTAAAATGTACCCTAACATGGAAACGTTATACAAATAAAGCTTTCATAACTGTCAACATCTGAATTTGTTTTTCAGGAGGAATATTTCCAGTAAATTTTCACTCTAAGGAAAAAAAGAATAGTGTCCTCCCTTCTGGTAGTTTTCATCTAAAATGTAGCTCTCATCTCACACATTCATGCCCACCTGTATAGAAAACAAAACAGTTTTTACTGTAAACGGAAAATCCTGCAGGTGAAAATCCCTAGCATGATTCTTCCATTAAGGTAACCAGCTTGGCCTCCTGTAAGTCCAGGAAATGCACGTTTCCTTTTTAAGGTTGGATGTAGGAAACCACTATTGTACAAACAGCCAGTAAAAGGTGGTGGTTTGGTACGTGTGTCTGACCTGCAAAATTTTTGTTTTTCTCTTGACTTGCTACCGTTGCTACCTCTTGGGAGGGCGGCATCATGAAATTTCACCTTCCAACTTCCTTCCAGAATTTTGCATCACAGATGCTCATTTCCATCCATCTGTTGGGAATTCACATCCCATACTGATTCCCTCCTTTACTTCTTCAGTTGCAAACTCTGGCAAGCTGTTGGAGCACAAGAGGTGTGATAAGGACTGCCTGGCATTTCCATCTCTGTCCACCTGGTTCCTCTGCGCGGAAAGTACCTTTAGCAACCAAGAGATAGAGAATGGGGAGGGTATCTCTCCAGAGATTATTTTTTTTCCACAGTTGAAGCTTCAAGAGAGAAAAAGTATTTGAGGTACTTTTTAAAGCTGCATACTTGCACAATGTCATAAAGAGCTAGTAGACCATGCAGGTCCAGGAGGCAGTTTAGGGACACATTTTATAACATAAGTATTCTGTTAACTACTAGGTGGCAATGCATTTCATACCCATTTATGTAAAAAATGAGTGGAAAAGAATTTCAGCAGTTTCTATGACAGATTAAATTATCTGTTGCTGTAGAGCTCCTTAAAATAGTGAAGAACCGTATCTTTGAAGGCTATAACCAGCTTTACATCTGCTTCTTACATGAACAGTACCCCATTTACATAGGTAGCATGTTATAAATTGTGCATAGAACAGATATTTTGTGCTCCTTCTAAAAAATAATATGGAGAACATAAAGGAAGGATATCAGAATAAAATATTTTGTTCTGGGCAACCTAATACGTAACTCTTGTCAACACTCGGTATTATCATAAGGTCTGTTAAAAAAGCACTAAAACTGAACTACTGGAACTAATTTAGTCAATAAGACTTTAATGACTTTTTCTGTTCTTAAGTCAAGTGAGGAAAGGGGTTATTTTATTACTATTCATTTAGTCACCAAATATAAACAAAAATGAATGGATATAATCGTTACTAAAGACAGAGGTATATATGGCCACGAAAGACTTCATTTTCTTTTACATTCCAGAAAACACTCATTGTCATGAATAATCTATTTCGGATAGATTATTAGTTTTATAAACTGCCAGAAGGAAGCACTATGCCTGCTTTTGCTGTAGCATTAACTTTCTTTAAGGATCCAATTCAAACCTTGCTGAAGTCAATAGAAATCTTTCCGTTATCTTAAGGGGAGTTGGGTATAGAGCCTCCACGCAGTAAAACCATCACCGAGAGACCAGCTGGCAGCGTTCCGATAATCCCTCTTCATAGCGTGCACATTAAATTAACTTAAAACATCTGTCCAGTAGGTGGCATATGAGATCTCATAGTCTAAAACGTAAATAAAGCCACAGCATGTCACCACCAATGCAGGGAAATGGTATTTCAACCAGTTAGGTCTAAAAGGCCAATATGAACTATAACTGTCTACATGCAGCAACCAGTGTTCTCTTTTTATTAGCTTTTATTTAATCAGCATTATTAGATTCACATTTCCATGTTAAAAAGAGCTCATCATATTTATGAATAGCTTGGTTATAAAATATTTGATTTATCCAGCTTGTTAAAAATAATTTACATTTTTCATTTTTTCCATTACTTAATGTTTATTACTAATGTCAGAACACTCATGCTTAGAATGTGGTGGCAGTCTTTCCCGAGTCCTCATTCCAGACATCTGAGAGAGGACTTTTTCTCATTCTTCCTGACAAAAGCTTAGTCTGCCGCTGTAAGAAATCTGGGATTGTCCTTAATGGGAGGCTTGGGAATCCTCCATTCCCATTCAAGTCCTCTTTGTATCACTGACTGTTCTCTATTTTGATACAATAGGTAGTGACCTCATACCACATGAGCAGTGGTTTGGGAAACTACAATACCTGAAAGAACTTCAAAATATCTTAATTATCCCCCACACAAAGATTAAAGGAAGGAAGAGAGTCCTAGGAATAGAGAGGCTGCTTAATGTAATCATACTTCAGGATTACTCTTGGTTATTAAGGTCCTTTTTGGCTAGGGATGTTGCAGAGGATTGAAGTCACTCATTGTTTGCCTTATTACCTTCAGCAAAACATCTGAGGAGCAGGAACACTGAGCCTGCTCTCCAAATCTAGCCTTCAGCTTTGTGGTGCACATAATCTTTGCATGGTAAAAGTTCAGGCTGTATCCTGAACCCTAATAGGTTTGGGCTCCAGCATCAAAAGTTGGCGCTGTACTTGAAAATATTTCCTTAATCTAATCTCATGATTTTGGGGGCATTACAGTATTTTTTATGTCTAGGATTTGCATCTATACTGTCAAGCATGTGTGGATCTCGGAATATTCCCAAGACCTAACTCTCCCATAATTCACACCACAAAAACTCTTAAACTAATACCGAGGCGTTATTTTAGCGCGAGCGCCAGGAGGTGGAAACACTCTCGCTATCCTCAGAAACACTGATTGTACTCAGTGGCTTTGTGTGGGCCAAGCTTTTGTTCAGGCAGTTTGCTTGGCCTGCAGCCAGGCAAAATCAATCATAGGAATGGTTCATCAGTTAGTACTGGGAGGTTGGGGTTTGGTTGGGGGTTTTTTTTGTGTGTTTTTTTTTTATAACAATGTAGATTATTTAAAATCGAGCTGCGAGTGGGCTGCGTACAAAAGTATTGATGGAAAATTTGTGGGACGTGTGGCTTAGCGTGCGCATGTGTGCAGTCAAACCTCCTTCTCAGTTTGTAGTCTAGACATGGCCTTATGGCTTGGATGTAGAAATACTGAACCTCCCAGAGATGAAAGTGGGGTTTAATACCCTAAGGCAGATGGGTTGGAATGTGGAGAAAACCTAATAATGCAGGTTACTTTAAAGTCTGCAGTATGACTGTGGTCAATCCTGCTCTTTTAAATGGGGAGGGGGGAATTTCGTCTCAACAAAATTTGGCAGGTACAATTCAAGATAAATAGTTTGACTCTCTAGTGACTGTGGTTTGGAAACAAAATTAAGCTTCTAATAAATTTCTGTAAATTTTCTTTCCGAATGTTCTGCTAAACACAACTTCTCTCTTGGAGGCAGCTGTAATAATACAATATTTTACATTTTATAAAGTGCCTTTCATCCTGAAAATTCCCTACAGACTTTGCAAACTGCATTCGTTCAAAATCACCTAAATGTGACTAAACTGCATGGGGAGCAACAACCAGACATGGAGGCACAACACATACTTTGGATCACGGAATTTTTGGCCAAAACCACTAGACTAAAATTCTAACACTATTGAAAGAATAATACTTTTTTATCTACGTGAAATGGCCGGGACCCTGGTTTTTCAAAATAATCAGTTGATTGTAAACTTTACCAGACCACCAAGTACCTGGGAAGGTAGAAACAGTGAAATGATTTGGTCGGGACTGGAATAGTAGTAGTCAGGGTGTCTTAAAAATAATGCTTAGAGCATTAAACTTTCCCTGCCAGATTTATCTGGATGTTAGTTCCAGCTCTCTGTGTTTTGCATGCAGATGAGACAGTTGTCGGGTCAAGCAAAAGCACTTCCTACAGGAAGGGGATGAACTGAATGTTACTAGCAATCTTTTGCCAGACTGGTATGCTCTGTTAAAAAAAGAAAATGCTAAACATAGCAGTAATTTAGAAAAAAAAACAACAACAAGAGAAGTACTGCATGCGAGCAAGTAATGCGAGTATTAGGTGAATGTACATGTTAAGGTCATGAGCTTTTTCGTTACAGTGGAAATAAAATAGGGGATACAGTGAGTGCTCGTTTTGTTACCTTACAAAACTGTCATATAGCATTATATCTTGGCATCAAGCATGTTGAAAGATCAAAAAAAGCTGGATACAAGTTAGAACTCAGATGTCTACTTCTTTAGAAGAGAGAACTCTCACGGAGTCCAACTGAGATTGTGTATAAGTGAGGCAGGATCGAGCCTGCTGAAGAGTAGCTGCACCGTTCACTGAAATGTTAGTTAAGACTGGAAGAGTAATGGACTTAGTTTGTGACATTAGAAATCTTAAATTAAATTGAATCTGCATTTTTTGTACATTGAGACCAAAGTCTCAACAAAATAAAAAATGTATTTCACCAGAAGAAACGGATTACACTGATTCTTGTTTTATGTATTCTCTGCTACCTCACTCCTGCCAAGGGGCCAGCCCTTATCCAAACATTTTCAGTATATTATCAATAAAACACTTATGGACAAAGCACAACTCATATGGTACAGATAATAAACATGTATATAAAACATTTTTAAATGTACATTTTCTTTTTCCCTTTCTAATTGTAAACTATAATCTACATACTTTCCACTTTTTTGTATGAGTTTTTGGAAGAATTCTTTTAAAACTGGACCATTTTAATTTTAAAAGAAAGTAATGATAACAATTGATGTTGTTTCTTGGGACCTATTGTTCATTAAAATTGTTTTTTTTTTCCTTTTCCACACACAGTCTACTGGCCAAGTTGTGTGTTATTCTGTGCCACAGGCTGTAAAGTCTTTTATACAGTATTTCTTTGTTTCAAGGATAGCTGTTTAGAAAAAAACAGAAGGAAAATAGTCTATTTCTTTTGAAGTGTATGGAATGCAAATTTTTCTTGTTTCTGAGATTGTATTTGCAGGAGAAACATAAAAAAAGGAAAAGTTATTTTGGCTGCAGTCTTTAAAAGAGCCAAAGAAAATAAGCTGTCCACTTCAGTTGGTTCACCAGGATGGTTTCTATCAGCTTTACATTTGCCTGAAAAAGCCGCTAAAGCAAGGCATTATTTTTCATTACAGCCCAAGAGTAAGAGACTATGAAGCCACAAAATATTATGCAAATTATTCATTCTAAAGGCTACAGATATGGCAAAATATTTGACGCACACATGAAAAGTATTTAAATGTTATTTGTTACTGTTTTTAAATGGAAGGGTAAACAGAGCACGGAACCAATTTTACTGCATTTCCCAAAGCTTTTATTTTTTTTTTTAAATTGGAAGGGCAAGGGAGATTGCTAGATGATTAGATACAATGCATCCAGGTACTTTGGTACTGAACTTCATAACCTGTATTTGACTGAAGACTGGGTTTCAGAAAGGCACTGAGATGGGAAGGAAGACTTCAGCAGATGCAGAATCTATCTCCCCTGCCAATTTGGACATTCACCCTTGCTATTAAGAATGTATGTCTTATCTGTAGTTTGAAGGTTTGGGCTTTCATTTTTTGGCCACAAAAAGATTTCTCATCTATAATATGACCCGGTACTTTCCCTTGTAAATGTGCAGCACATTAGGTTTCAGTAATCTCTAAGTCTTTTATTCCTCGTTCATTTATCACTGTTCAGTCTCTCAGACAGCTACCAAGCTACTCAGCTGAACACAAAGGAGTTATTTTTGTCTCTAAGAATATGGTATGAGGCCTACTCTGCACAGAGCACAAAACTGCAAGGCGTTCATGACAAAAATCTAATTTAAGAACAGTGCTGTCAAATTCTCAGCAGTATCAAAGTGAAGAATACCTCAATAATACCAGTGATGTGTGTCCCCACCTTTTATGAGCTTTGCTTCATCATGCAAATAGATACTGCTGGAAAATTAATTACTTGAGGGGCACCCCCTTCACCCATTTTTTTGACATATAAAGATCATATAACAAGAAGGGTGCCTGTTTCAGACTGGTTGATGTTTTTTCATTGGATGCTGGCCATTTCTATCTCTGTGCATTCTCTCTAGAAACCTCTCACAGTAGAAATTCCAGAATCATTAGACTGATTTCATTGAAATGTACTGGTTAATGAATAAGTAACACAGACATTGTCTTTGATTCTAAAACCAGACACAAATCAGGAGGTTGGTGCCTTCATGAACCAGAAACTAATGTGTTCCTAAAACTTGTGGGATGAAGGTTGGTGTCATTTGATGTGAACTGGGGGCAAGCTTACGTGTTTAGGCGAGTATTATGGTTTCAGACCAAAATTTCCATCCCCTAGAGGTATATTTCTTCTGTATTTCATCAGGGCAAACTCCTCAATCTGCAGAAGGTCTTAGTAATTACACTGATGCCCCACATACCAGCAGAGTGCTACAGTCCAGGTGCATACCAAGGAATAAAGGCAGTGAATGCTGACATTTTAAAACACTTAAGGATACATATAGTTGCTCCTCGTGTTTCATAAGTGCTGTAGAAGTAACTGAGAAGCAACAAAAAATAACTTTTACTAATAAACAAGGATTAAATACAAAGATTGGAAATCGATTAGAAAATTGCAGACAGAATATAGTGAATAAAAAGATGGAGCATACTATAAATAGACTTCCAAATGGTTGCACATCATTACTAATCTCTTCTATATCAAATTATGAGCTCTACCTCAACCACTTCATAGAAATCTATGACTTAAAGCCAAAAGAAACCCAAGTTCTTCAGTTTTTTGCTTTTTGTGTAACTGTTGCTTATTTGTCATTCCAGGCCAGTTCTCCACGTAGGAAGGTCACTCCCCAAGAATCATGCTGCTTGAGAAATGACTACAGGACGGATGAGACCAAAGCACAGGACAGAAAGAGGCCATGAAGCAGTAAAGCCACCTCCTGAACCATGGTAGCTCCAGAATCTTCCTCCTCATCCAAAGCAGATGCTGGAAAGAGCACCAGGAAAAGAAATGTTGATGCTTTTCAAAGTTCACTGAATCAGCCACAGCTGTGAGTATGGGATCTACATGGTATGAGGTCAACTTTCTTTGCCCTTGATTATGTATCTACTTGTCCAACACAGAAATTGCCTGCTGGCAACAGTTCTCATCCTGCAGAGGAAAGAGGAAACAGCAGGGGAGAATATCTTAGTGAGAGCACTGGCAAAGGTGAGGGGAAAAGTTTACAAACCTGTGTGAGTTCTATTAAAATTTTGATCACTGTAGTTCTTACCGACTCAGCAGATATTGTGGAGCACTTGGTACAACTGAGAATCAGACCATTAATTTAAGAACCAGTTTTAGACTCCCAATTTTGAAAAAGCATTTGAAATGTTGGCTTAAATATCGAGAATTTATGAAGCATTTTGTACAGATGGTAATATAGCCCATTGCCATGAGCTCTTTCCGTTTAGTCAACAGATGCATAATGAACCACACACTACAGGAACTGTAGATTCTATTTTTATTTTCTATTTGTTTTTTTTCCTGTCTTACTATTCTGCTAGGAGAGAATTTAAAGTGATATTGTATACTTCTGTAAACACAGAACCAAATTCCACTCTCATGCACACCTGTAGCCCTATTCAGTAAAAAAATTAAATTCTCATCTTATGGCTTTCTGTGAGATTTTTTTTAGTCTGTCACGTTTCCTTTCCCTGTTGTTATTACAGACTCCATAGGGACCATAAAGATTCACCAGAATTCTCCATTGTAAAATCTTCTTTTTGTGTTGGCTTTTGTCCTGGCAGGAGATAAACCATCTCCTTCACTTCTGGGACGCAGATGGGTATGGGCAATATTCTTCCTCTACTGAGTCATTAATCAAAAGGATCTATTCTTCCACATTTTAGTGGCCTCTCTTTTTCAAAATTTTGTCATTGAATAGACTGTTGAATATTTTCTGTCTATATAAGCCCAACCTTTTCCTACACCAGCTTGGATTGATTAGTTTAGCATCAATATTCTCTAAACCATGCAGTTTTTCTACACTTCTAATAAAATACGGACACTTGAGAGCTTCCTACCTCCATGGCTCGTTGAAAGAGGAAAACGGGCAATATGTAACGCAGCAATAAAGAGCACCATTTACAATTATTTTTTCCAGATCTGGCATTTTGATAAAATTTAAAATTTTTCCTTGTGCATTCAAATATTGAAAAATATCTGTGAGTTTCCAAAATCAGCATTGGTATCTGTGAAATAGATGTAGAACCTTCTTTCAGGCAGCTCCGAAAGGCTATGTTGTGGGACACCATCTGGTGGATAAATGTAGTTAAAGCAAATAGTTATATTTGCAAACAAGTTCTTATTTTTGTTCATACTATGAAGTGCCTCAGATACCTTACAGTTCCCATAGCCTTATCTAGTCTCATACTACAGGAAGGTTAGAAGTACTCTGATGCAAGCCCTTATCAAGCATGGCCTCTAAGTAACCCAGACTATGAAAGACCTTTGTGCTTAAAGTACTGATATGTAACTAATTTTGAATGTTGATGATACACATGGAGAAATTTCACCATTAGAATTTCAGCATGTGCTTCTAGAGTATATACCATGCTTTTAATCACATCATGAAACAACCTCAAGCATGGGAACTAGGTTGCTTTTGGATGAGATCAAACTAGGAGATATGGTCCAAAAGCACACCTAATTCTCCAGCCATGGGACCAGGTTAGAAATGCTCCTAAGGAAACCTTCCTGAAATGTATGGTGTGCATGTTACAGCAGCTTCCAGTACCTGACGGGGGCTAGAGGAGAGATGGGGAGGGACTCTTTATCAGGAAGTGGAGCGATAGGATGAGGGTAATGGTTTTAAACTGGAAGAGGGGAGATTCAGATTAGATATCAGGAAGAAATTCTTTCCTATGAGGGTGGTGAGAGACTGGAACAGGTTGCCCAGAGAAGCTGTGGCTGCCCCATCCCTGGAGGGGTTCAAGGCCAGGCTGGATGGGGCTTGGAGCAACCTGGTCTGGTGGGAGGTGTCCCTGTCCAGGGCAGGGGGGTTGGAACTGATGATCTTTAAGGTCCCTTCCAACTCAAACCATTCTATGATTCTGTGATTCTATGTTAAGCTCTTAGCACTAACTCCTTCATGCCACAAATCCTTTCCTATTAGCCTGCACTATTTATGAATGTAGACATCCTTCATGTGGCTCACCTGAGCCTACCTGCAGACCAGAGACCACCCAGATGGGCTTTGTGAATCTGACTGGAAACTTTGGTCCATCCAGGAATGTGAACTTCAAAGTGGAAACAAAGATGGGGCAGACTCCTGTACGCTTGAAGATTAGTTACGTGGATCTAAGGTATGCAATGCAGCAGCTAAGCAAGAAGCCCTGGATCAAAACCTTCCTCCTTACTGAAACTGAGTCCAGAACAATTAATTTTCAGAACATGCTTTCTTTTTTTTCCCCCATTGGTGTGATAGAAGGAATGTTTANAGGAAGGTTAGAAGTACTCTGATGCAAGCCCTTATCAAGCATGGCCTCTAAGTAACCCAGACTATGAAAGACCTTTGTGCTTAAAGTACTGATATGTAACTAATTTTGAATGTTGATGATACACATGGAGAAATTTCACCATTAGAATTTCAGCATGTGCTTCTAGAGTATATACCATGCTTTTAATCACATCATGAAACAACCTCAAGCATGGGAACTAGGTTGCTTTTGGATGAGATCAAACTAGGAGATATGGTCCAAAAGCACACCTAATTCTCCAGCCATGGGACCAGGTTAGAAATGCTCCTAAGGAAACCTTCCTGAAATGTATGGTGTGCATGTTACAGCAGCTTCCAGTACCTGACGGGGGCTAGAGGAGAGATGGGGAGGGACTCTTTATCAGGAAGTGGAGCGATAGGATGAGGGTAATGGTTTTAAACTGGAAGAGGGGAGATTCAGATTAGATATCAGGAAGAAATTCTTTCCTATGAGGGTGGTGAGAGACTGGAACAGGTTGCCCAGAGAAGCTGTGGCTGCCCCATCCCTGGAGGGGTTCAAGGCCAGGCTGGATGGGGCTTGGAGCAACCTGGTCTGGTGGGAGGTGTCCCTGTCCAGGGCAGGGGGGTTGGAACTGATGATCTTTAAGGTCCCTTCCAACTCAAACCATTCTATGATTCTGTGATTCTATGTTAAGCTCTTAGCACTAACTCCTTCATGCCACAAATCCTTTCCTATTAGCCTGCACTATTTATGAATGTAGACATCCTTCATGTGGCTCACCTGAGCCTACCTGCAGACCAGAGACCACCCAGATGGGCTTTGTGAATCTGACTGGAAACTTTGGTCCATCCAGGAATGTGAACTTCAAAGTGGAAACAAAGATGGGGCAGACTCCTGTACGCTTGAAGATTAGTTACGTGGATCTAAGGTATGCAATGCAGCAGCTAAGCAAGAAGCCCTGGATCAAAACCTTCCTCCTTACTGAAACTGAGTCCAGAACAATTAATTTTCAGAACATGCTTTCTTTTTTTTCCCCCATTGGTGTGATAGAAGGAATGTTTAGAGAGATTTCCTTAGAAGTATTCTACTGAATTTCTTGGCATTTTGAAGACAGCATTACTGATATGTATGTTATACATTTGCTTGAAAAATGCATTTTGCTCCTTTTATATTTTTCATGAAGCAAGCAAATAGAGGGATAGGGTGTCTTTTTTTAAAATTTAAAAAAAATGGAGGCAGAGAATCACATCTGTGTGTAATTAGAGCTGATGCACTGAAAATTTACACATCTTTTGTGAGCTCATCCTCAACAAAGCCTCACATAATCCTCCCCTTTTTATGCCAACAAAATTAGTTTTATAGCTTGGACTTTTCTACATCATAAATGTAAAAAATAAAGCAGTGTGTTGGGAAATATTATGGGCACCACTATATGTCTAATG
Organism: Tringa tobata; assembly: GCA_033628505.1. Lineage (NCBI taxonomy): Eukaryota > Metazoa > Chordata > Aves > Charadriiformes > Scolopacidae > Tringa > Tringa tobata. Next base: position 4,303,263 of record JAHREE010000259.1, on the reverse strand, counting down.
AGCAATAAATTGCTCTATGATGGTATCTGAGTTAAGCCTGGCTGTAAATTTTTAAGTATATACAACCATGTAGTACTTTGTCCATAAACGATATAATATAGAATCTTAAAATATACAAGCTATATATTTAAAACAAATCAACCACAAATTCCTACAATTCAGAAAGCAGCAGTATTCCTGCAAAGAGAGAACAGCATTTACTGAAGTTGGTTTTACTTCTCACACCCAATTTTTACTTTTATGAGGCCAAGATAAGTAACACTGATTTCTTAAGTTATTTTAACAACAAATTTAACTATTCAAGCTTCACATTCACTTTGAGGATTAGTATCAGATCGATGCTTGCATTCAAACAGAGTCCTAATTTTATTTTAAGAAGGTAAGAAAGGCTTTACTGGGTCAGACCAATGGTCTCTCCAGCCCAGTTCTCTGTCTCCAGCAGTGGCAATGGGAGAGGCTGCTCACAGAGAATAACAAGCCCGGCCTTTAACTACATGCCCTTTAACTACATGTTCTTACACAGAATGCCAAGACATTTTTAAATTTTTTTGAGGGTTTCTCAGCAAATTCTGGGATCCAGTTGCCATACTGGTGAAAAGAAAACTGAAGGTTTCCGTATCATCAATCTGATAGTCGCTTTTCTAGAAAGACAGGTTACTTTTCCTTATTGCTTACTCCTAAAGGTTCAAAAAAATGATTCTGGAGAATATAATTTGATTTTTCTCCTTACAATTTCAACCTACTATTTTATACATAATGCTATTCATTAACTTCAGATTTAAAATTTTGAGGAGTACCTTATTTTTGCTATAGCAGGCTAATATATTCAGCTGTGTTTCAGCAATACTTACACTTTCCTCTAATGTGCTGTTTGGTTATTCCTTTAATGCATTTATCTATCTACAGCTCTTTTAATTATGTCAGGCTCTTCTGGAATGTCTTTAAAGTTTTCCTCAAAGACTCTGAATCATATATATTCGTTTCCTTCTCTGACACTTAGATTTCTCCTGCTCCAGCAACTTGGGCTGAACACCCGTTTTGAAAACTGTCCTTTTTGCTTTCCTTTGAGGGATGGGGTTTTTTCCACCTTATATATTAGAGGTTTAATTTTGCATTAGTTACAAGTATTACGTGCAAGTACAGAATCTTCTGGCCACAGGTAAGCTATCTTCTTTTCTCCCAGGAGAAAAATACAAGCATTGTGCTGACTGTTACTGATTTATAGAACACAAAGGCCCCATTCATTCTCATTTCAAGGTCATCGCTATGTGATCTTCTTGACAAGTTTGAACAACTTGCAGATAAGCATCAAGAAGTCCTCATGAATAACAATGACTAAACTGTCAAGACAGTAATAGTATGATTGAAGAGAGCATCCTCTAAATGCAACATACTGAGGAATGTGGGGAAAACTTCCATGCCTTACAGTTGTGATAAAATGGGATGTGCCATTTTTAATGGAATGGTGAACTGAATTACTGATTGGAATCAAGTCTTAAACGAATGGCTTATTTAGCCAAAAAGAGAGGGTTTTTGACATTTGGAATAAAGCAGAGTGATATGCAGGAAGCTCAGAGAATATAATCTCTTTCTCTGGCTTCTTTGTTCCTCTATGGGAGACCACTGTTTAGCAATCAAGAAAATTCCTTGATGCTGCTGAGTTTCGTATGAGCAGATTGACAGGATGCCCAGTTTGGCAGAGCTGTCTATTTCTGATCAGGATTACAAATAGCGGCGGTGGCAAAGATCCAAACTGACCTGTACTGGCAGGATAATTCGAGTAATTATCCAAGCAACCATACTGCAAACATATTTTGTCCTTCACTTTCATGTGGAGTTCAAAATGCTGCAAAAATCTCATGGTGTGAGTTCCGTGCTGCACATGTTGATTAATAACATTGTGAGGTACCACCTAAGAGTGAGACAAGAAGCTACGTGCAACAAGGTTCTCAAGACTGATAAACCGGGTTTGTTTAATTCCTAGACAAATTTCATAGAAGTAGGACACATATGTGAAAATTGGACGGTAAAGATTCCCATGCCTGGTACAACTAGGAACGTCATGGATACTAATTAAGCAAACAGAAACAAGAAAATAGTTTGTATGTATTTTGGAGGTGCACACAATTCACAATAGACCAGGTTTCCAGTGTCTGTGCCAGATAAGCCTAGCCAAAAAGGATAATTGATTGGGTTTATGCACCATTGCACAGTGTCTAAAGGCATTCATAATCTATGGTTGATTGCATTTTGAATATTGCCAAAATGAATACAATCCCCTCACTGTTGAACAAGATCACAATATTTATATTGACAATTGAGAACTTTGAATAATACATAGTCCCATCACATCTCTTCTATAAAATTAAGACTCTTTTATGTCCAAAATAAAAAACAGATTGTGCAGTCCAAATAGTTAGCATTTTGTCAGCATTTTTCAATTAAAATTGCTTATTTGTGTAAGTTGTGTCTTTGTCACATAAATATGAAAATTCATTCTCACAGTATGGATTTGGATTCAATTCAACTTCCAGTTTTTCTTGTATGTTCTCATAGTAAGCTATCTGCCCTCTCAAAAGGAGATATAAAGGAAGTTCTTAGTTTGTGAAGCTGAGAGAATAAAACATTGTTCCCTTTTAAAAATTGTTTGTCTCGAAAGTTAGTATTAAATATGCAGACATCTTTCAAAAAGAGTGACCAGATTCACTTTGACAAAGCACAGGCTGAGAGAGAGTGTGTTCTCCCTCTGAAAAGCATCCTGCTTTTCAGCTGAAATTTGGAATACAAACTTATTTCAAAATTTCTGATGGAACATGGGAACAATCGCTATATTCTGTGAGTGTCTCAGTAAAGCAAGAATGTAGGACTTTTAACATACCAATTTTCAGGCACTTCAAAAAATTCTGAGACTCAAAACTTCAGTGTATGCATTTATATGCAGAACGCTGGCTGTTCTGTCTGACCGCCTTGCCGAGGTGACTGAGCATCTCTGCTGTTACAGAGCACCACTTTGGAATTTCACTGTGGGATATCTAAGGTACCTGTTCCAAAGATTCACACAGAATCACAGAATCACAGAACTGTAGGGGTTGGAAGGGACCTTTGGATATCATCTAGTCCAACCCCCCTGCCAAAGCAGGGTCACCCAGAGCAGGCTGGACAGGAACACATCCAGAGGGGTTTTGAATGTCTCCAGAGAAGGAGACTCCACCACTCTCTGGGCAGCCTGTTCCAGGGCGTTGGCACCATCAAAGGGAAGAAGTTTTTCTGCATATTGAGATGGAACTTCCTGTGTTCCCATGTGTGCCCATTGCCCCTTGGGGCAATGTCACTGGGCACCACTGAGAAGAGCCAGACCCCATCCTCTTGTCACCTGCCCTTTAGATATTGATGAGCATTGATGAGATCACCTCTCAGTTTTCTCCAGGCTGAACAGACCCAGATCTGTCAGCCTTTCCTCAGAAGAGAGATGCTCCAGTCCCTTGATCATCTTTGTAGCCTCCACTGGACTCTTTCCAGCAGTTCCCTGTCTTTCTTGAACCGAGGGGCCCAGAACTGGACACAGTACTCCAGATGCAGCCTCCCCAGGGCAGAGCAGTCGGGGAGGATGACCTCCCTCAACCTGCTGGCCACTCTCTTTTTAATGCACCACAGGAGACCGTTGATCTTCTTGGTCACCAGGGCACATTGCTGGCTCATGGTCAACACCAGGACTCCAAGGTCTCTCTTTACAGAGCTGCTCTCCAGCAGGTCAGCTCTGAGTCTGTACCAGTGCATGGGGTTACTCATTTGTACCAGTTCTGAAGTTCTGTGAGAATGCTGCAGAACCACTTTCTACTTTTGTTGAAGCGGTTTCTAAAATATTAATGAGGACTTCTTTGGTTCTTTTAGGCAGGATGGGAGATCAGAGACAATTGTTCAGCGTGTGCTGTTTAATTTTAGCACACACATTGTTTGCCAGAGCTGTTTATGTCTGTGGTTAACACAGTAATAGAGAGGGGAAAAAAAAAGAACAAAACAAAAAAGAACCAACCAGAAAGACAGTTGCAATGAATGGCAGTTTATCTTCTTCTTATTTGTGGTGGGGTATTTTTGCTAGTGATTATTTGGGAAAAAACAGTATTTAACTACAATCCCATCCACCCAGGAGTTAAATATTAAGCACTGCTTTCTAGTGACCTAGGTTAGCATTAAAAAATGTAAGTTTTACTGGTGGTTAATAATGTTCTAATAGTACGTGGTTTAGACCTTTCTAGGCTAGTTTAACCAGGGTTTTATATAGCTTACACATTTAAATTGAATCAATACTAAATATTACAGCATTCCACCTTAAATTCAATCTATAATTTTTTGTTGCAACCAGGGAAAAGAATTTTGAGATAGAGTTAACTGGAAGGCAAATACACCCCAGCTGTATTCTGAACTGTCTGACAAAATGGTGATGGTCCTGGAAAACAGAATTACAATCAGCAAGATCAAATTTATGTCACTCCTAAAAGCCAGTGAGGAAACAAAGAAACAACTAGAAGGCATCCACCGCATTTTGCAAAAGTATTTCAAAATTCTGAACTATGTCCTTGTTGAACAGAATATTTTAAAGATGTGACATGCTTTGTTTCAAAGTAGCATTTTTTAAATGCCAAAGTTCAGTTCTTACAATTCTTCTTTCCATTCTGAATTTACATAAGTTTCCTGGATCACCAGAACTTCCTAAAAATGTTTGGCTTTAACGGAACAGTATATTTGAGTAATATTTTTAAGGTGACAATCTTCTTAACACCTTGAATGAGCTAAAATAACCAAAGGTGATGCTATGTATGTGTGTGTGATTAGAATATTTTTTTTAGGACATGAGACATACACCTTTTAATGGAAAGTTATTCCTACTCATCAATAAGCAGACACACAAAACAGGGAGCTTCCTTCCATCAATAACCTTTAACTAACAGCAAGTCTTCTTTACCTCAAGGCAAACAATCCGGTAGCTCTGACACCTGCAGCTACTGGAAACATTTGTCTAAGAAGGAATCAAACTAGTGGGAGCCTGGGGAAATATAAATAAAGTAAATGGATAGAAAATACTTCAGCTGGTGCTTAGAAATTGTTCAGTTACGAAGTACTATTCTTTGCTAATAAAAACCCCCAGAACTCGCCAAAAAGTGAGCTTACTGTGGTGTTGGAGCAATTACCAAATGTACTTAGAAGAGGAGAAAGCTGTATTATAAATTAAAGCAGTGTTTATACATGGAACTATATGAAGGTAGAACAGCTCTCCAGGATAACAATTGCTTTTAAGGTCTGCCGAGACATTTTACAGAACACATCTATCACTTTATTTTGAAAACACAGATATTTCTGTAGAAATGGAAGTGGACTCTCTGTCCACTTATAAAGTCACCATATGTGGCTTTTTAACTGTACATGTCTTTTTAAATAGAAGTCACAAACTCAGCCTGACAAGCACAAAAGCCAAATTCTTAAAGGTACCAGTGTACCTAGAAGTCCATGTAGTTATCTAAAAGTTCTTCATAATTCTTTATAATTCACATAGTTTGAGTAATTCCTCTTAGTTTGACAGTTCCAAAGGGTCCATATTGGGTTCAAATTGTGCTCTGCTACAATGGCTGTTATTTGTTTGAATTCCCTACCACTTTCACAAACATACTCTCAAATGTTTTTCTCCCCAGTACAGTTTTGTGAACTTGAACACATACTTTTGTTAGTCATGGGCCTAATTAATGCCAATAGATACCAGTATACATACCACGTCTCTACATATCATTGCAAGATAATAATATGAAAAATGAGAGCTTGGGCCTAATCAAACTTTCATCTGAATTTATTAAACTCTTCCTACATGGCAGTGAAATCATCCTGCCTTCCAGCTGTAGAAAAACTGAAAAAGTCAATCACAACTATGTAGTTTGTGAGAACCTTGCAACCTTCATGAAGGTGCTCTTCATGCAGCTTCTTCAACCCTTCATCATTCAGGGTTACCTGCTCCCTTTTGCTCAACCATGAAGGCAAGAAAGGAAAAACAGAATCAGAAACAGCTGTGAAACATAATTATGCTATTTTCATTCTGCTGCTAATTTGCAACAACAACAAAAAATTATGAATGTGATTATGTGAACATCAGGGGAAAATAGTAGACTTGATCCTAACTCTTACTAGCTTTACCTCATTTTTGGTACCTTTCTGTTCTGGAAAGCACATGTGATCATAGCAATGGAGACTTTTCTTTTTTTTTTAATATATGTTGGGATAGATACAAACCACTGTGGAAGTGCACGTACAACATTTTGAAACATGAGGATATAAATTTCTGAGACTGGAGTACAAGGATCATTTGACATGACGTTGTTTATGTACCAATAGAAGAGCTGCAGTGGACAAGAACTTCTTTTCTGCCTGTTGGATTAGACTTGGAAGCTGAACTGCAGGAACACTCTGGAACACTCAAGAGCTGGTTACGCTGAAATGAATGATACAGTCCAATTGTGCTGATAGACAAATAAGACTAAGCATTTCTAGACCTGTTGGAACACTTCTCCTTTGGGCCTGTCACACTGGTGGTGGTCTGTGTTCTCCAGAGTAGCATTCAAATGTCCAGTCAGACTGGAGCTGGATTTGCATGAGCTAGTTCATACCTATGATACAGTCCGCTGGGAAAATTAATCTGTAGGCTTCATGTGGACTATTTTTCCTCCTTCCCTTACACGTACCATTGAGTAACATGAAAAACTAAATTAAAATCTCTCATTTCCAAAAAAAGGAGTCTAACCATGTAAGCGAATTGCTAGCTTCAAACTGAAAATAATCTGAGCTGTTTAAATATAGGGTCGGGCTTCTATCATTTATTGGAAAAAAACCTCACATTCTCCCAAAATTCTGCTCTTGTACTTGTTAGGGTCACCCCGATGTCGTCAGTGCCATCAGCAAGATTAATCGTACAAGGGAGAGGAGTGATTCAGATGCCTGAGTGCTTTAGACAGCGCGGAGTATTTGAAACATCTGCACGGGGCTTGCAGCTACTGGACCTACGGGAGACCCGCGCTCTTCAGGAGCAGGAGCTGGAATGCAGGTGGGAGGTCCTACCCATCTGTCCTCAGGCTTCTGGGCTTCACCCGATAAACACTGATAAAATATTTCCGGTAACAAGAAGGAAAAAGGAAATATGCATTTATCTACAGTTTTTTCCATTTACTTCACACTTTTCCAAGTGAAATCTATTTACAGCCTCAGAGGCAGGTTAAGTGTACTCGTTTCTATGTAGCATAAGACACGTGATTTTTAATTTCTCCCAGGTAATTATCTTTTTTTTTTTTTTTGATGGCTGTTCTGTAGGTATGTAGAACTGTACAAACACGTAAGGTGGAAAATAATTCTTTAGTAGGATCTGCTTTCTTTGAGGGGGGCTTAGATTAGATGACTTCCAGTGATCCCTTCCAACATAAATTCGTTGATTCAATACAATGAAGATGCAGTTTTTAAAAATACCTTTCATAAGAAGCCATACAGCACAGTACCTTTGATAACTTTAATTAGAGAAGACAGTAAACAAAGGCACTGTGCAGGCACCGTCCTGTAATGGTGTATATTGTATCCATTTCTTCAAAAACGTGGTGAGCGCAATCTTGCTGTTATTTTTCATTGTTAAATTGTTTTCTTTTTACACTAAATAAAGGTGCTGTAAAAACTCGGGCCTTGTCAGGGAGGCACACTGGAACACAACATTAAATCTGGGGTCCATGAGACTAGAAGGGTGAGAGTAACATGCAAGTAGTTTAAATTATCTGCATGAAAATGAAAACAGATTTTACTTAAAATATTTGGGACATTGCATGAAACAAAAATCTTACTAGTTTAATAAAGAGAGAAATGGAGACCTTCAAAACTGTAATTTTTACAAGTCCTATAGGACTTTGGAAACAAAAATGGAATATAAACCCTGAAAAATTAAAGAGCATAGTTCATATTATAGGCAAAGAACAACAGGATTTTGAAGATTATAAACTTTGGTGATTAAAAATACCAGGTATTAGACATGGGGTTTATTATGTTGTGTCTTTCACTGCTACCGAACAATAGGGGGAAGTTACGAAGAGCCATTGCACTATTGATTTTTCAGTAAAGCCCTATCAAAATCAGTGGGCAGTCAAAAAACAAAAAGTTAGAATGTTTTAGCCCATCTCCTAATTATTGTCCAAGTGTCACTTGCTAGATTGTGATAAAACTCCTGGCACCGTATTTTCCCCAGAGAAGATGCAAACTGTGGGAGACTGCACTGGAGAGCATCCAAGCCCCTCAGCAATGCGAACAAAGACAGGTTACACTTTAAACCAGGTTTAATCTGAACTTTTCTATCCAAAGCAAACCTATGTTTCTATGATGTGGTCTCCAAAGTGACACAGTGACGATCCCCTCTGCCCACAGTGCGGGGCCTCTCAAGTACTTTGGGAAATAAAAGGTGCTCCTCTTTGTGTCAAGTGAACTTCTCCAGGCATCTGCAGCCCTGGTGGTTCACAGGAGGAACCATCTCCTCTTCTGGCCGACCACCTTTGTCAGTAAAACCAGAAGACCCTATTTTCATGTCCTGAATAATCCCAAAAAGTCAAGTGATTGTTTCTTCATTTCTGCACAGCAATCCCGGAACAGCATTAAACTGGTGATAAGTTACATATTTTGGAAAAATATATATATAAAAATATATATACCTAGTCAGTATAAAACATGGTAATAATCCAGTTTGAATACAGAAATACTCCTTTTCTGTCCAAGTTCCTTTAGGCTTGGTGGGGATTTAAAGTGTCAACTTGCAAATGCAGAAGGAAAAATAGATTATTTCATTTCAAGCAGTCGGTTTAGTTTTCAGACTAAGTCTGTAGCTCACAGTTATCAATGGAGACAAGCACCTCCAAAAAACCAAAGACTTACCTAAATAAACCTCAACCCATGTATGTCACACCTCTGTGTTGGAATGCAACAAAATAGGTCCTAGAGGTTCCCTCTCTCCATACTTTAGATTTTGCTTGTCATACCACGTTAATTGGACTCCTCGATAAGACAATTTTATTGTTAAAGTTGTTTTTTTCTTGAATAACCATCTCACCTTTCACTCTTCTGAAGCGGTAGCCTTATCTTGTTGATTGAAAACACCGAACTCAAATGTAAAAGGGAAAAAAAGATGGATCTGTGTACCACTTTCTTCTTCTTCGCTACATTTCCTCTTTTTATGATTCTTAATACCCTAGAGATATTTTTGGAAGCTAAAATAAATGATTAAAGACATTTCTGTTGTCAATTTTATACTTTTAAGATGTCTGTTTTTTCTTACTTGAGGTTTCTATTTGTTTAAAACTACCTAGCTGAAATGGAAGCCACCCACACAATTTTTTTTCTGTGAAAACGAGGTATTTGCAATCTAATACTTGTCCTGCAGTTCCATTCCTCCGTCGTACACCCGACATCTAGTTTCAGTGCTCTGAACAAGCGAAGGCACGCTCGTAATTAATTCCATGAGGGACAGGGTATTCATACATTTGCACACACAACCCTTGCTCTTTGTGTATCAGTTCCACATAATTTATAGTGACTGTTCCTAACTTAAGCACTCTGTGTAAATTAAATTCTAAATAAAGCCTCAAGATTTTAGACATATTTTTGGTGTGGCTTGATCAAACACTCTTCTATTGTCCTACACGCACATAAGCATGTGCGTGCGCGCACACACACATTGGAAATGGGTTTTTCTATGTCTCAGCTTGTGCTGTGCAGTAAAACGGTTATAAAAATAACACCGTGGCCATGGTTGCTCCCACATGTGGATGCCATTTACAGCCAAAGGCCGCGCCGCCGCAGCGGGCCCGTCCCAGCAACGCCTTTCCTCAGGCACCGAGGTGACCTGCAAAGGAGCGTGAGGTGTAAATTAGCGGTAAATTAAAGTCGCGAGTGTCTTCCTAATCGACAGGTGAGGGAGGCACACGTGCAGGCAGGATTCCTGCTTACAAAAACCCCACCCGGCCCCAGGAGGCCCAAACCCCACAGGAAGGAGGTAGGGGCGAGGCGGGTCTCTCCCATCTCCCTCAGCCCCCGCCGCCCGGACTAACGCTCGGGCTCCCGTTCCGCCGTTAGAGCGGTGCCGCCGCCTCGCAGGGAGCGCTGGGACCGGGCCGGCCCCTGTCACCCCCCTCGCCCCGGGGCTCGCCCTCCTTCCTCCCG
>JAHREE010000259.1:4253420-4292674 GCA_033628505.1 Tringa tobata | reverse complement strand
TTTGGGGTGTCCCCCTCTCAGTTACTCTGGGTGTTTTTGGGGTGCCCCCTCCCAGTTGCCCTGGGTGTGTTTGGGGTGCCCAGGACATGCTGGAGCCATGGCACAGCCTGTACAGGCCGCTCCAGACGTGCCCGTGGGTGCTTCCAAGCCATTTTGCATTTGGATAGGCCAGTTCAGTGTTTTAAACAATAGCGACCTTGATGATGTCGGGCACGGTAACGCATGTAGTAAAACCATTTTTTTTCTGGTAGACATTTTACTTTTCATCAACCGCAAGTAACTGTGATCTGTAATCCTTAATGTTAGCTAGGATTCACTGCTTTTACAAATGGCAGCACGACAGTAGTAACGGTGAAAATTAAAATAGTGCCTACGTTTTTTTCACCATGAAATGTACAGTGAGCTTTCTGGGTGCTCAGTTTAAAAGCGTCACATGCGTAAAGTGAAGTTGCATGAAATAAGGTCACAGCTGTATTGCAAAGGAAGGAGTTTTCTGGTCAATGGTCTGTACAGGGTTGGGCTGACCTGAGAGAGAATACCGTTCTCTGGTCACCAGACGTTACTTTCTTACTTCCTGTGTATGAACCATGATTCTCCACAGGAAAAGAAAATTAGTGCAAGTGTAGCATAATTGTTGGAGTATTTTTATCAATTTTAAATAGAGACTGATAATTACATTATTAGTATCTCTTTATCTCTCTTAGATACATTATAGTTTGTGAGATGCTGTGATGCATATATTAATTTTGGTGTGCATATTAATTTAGACACTAAATGGATATATGTTATAATGCCATGAATGCATAGTTATGCAGTATATTTTGCTGACAAATGTATTGTGTGCTGTCAGGCAGTAGAAAACCAGCTGAAGATTGGTGGCTTTAAGAGGAACGTGGATGTCTTAGCATTGTATCTGGCTGGACAGTAAGTAGAATATGTTTCTCTTCAGCTTTTATTAACAGTAGAGCACAGTAAATGGTAATCTTTTATAGTGCTTCCTATATCAGATACTCTCTGAACATGAGTTATATGTAAAGTATCGATAAATTGCATTTAGATCTAGCCCCTACATGTTGTGTAGGAAGAAATGGTGAAGATACAGTGACATACGCAGCGGAGCTGTACTCAGAGTGAAGCAGTTAACTGCCTCAGCCCTAGATACACAATCCTCCAGCAACCCAAAATCGCTGGAGGGTCTGTGAGTTCACAGGGTTGTGCATGAACTTCTACCACAGGGAGCAGAGGAGAGAGGCTTAATGGGCTGAGCTCTGCCTGTTCTGACTGGCTCCTAAGGCTGGGTGGAAGGAGTATCAAGAAGGCAAATGAAAAAAAAAAAAACAAAACCAAAAAAACACAAGACCTGCCCAGTCTAAGAACTGCCAAATTTCTGACCTCCCTGAAGAGATCTGTTATTGCAACAGTAAACTCACTGGTAGCACCTTTGAAATTACCTGCATCTCTGCTGTTAAGAACTGAAGGGAGGGCAGGGCAACATGAAGTGAGAACAAGAACGCTTGTTTGGGGCTGGCAGTGCTGATCAGAGCACTGATCTCCTCCGAGAGCTTTATGAAACAGCCTGAGATGTAGGGCAGATGGGGAGAAGAAACCCTGCTAAGTGAAGGAAGGCAAAGCTTTCATGAACCCGTGGGTGATCTAGGTTGATAGAGGTGTGTGTTGCAGAATGAACATGCTGAGAGGCTACCGTAGAAAGATGGAGACGTGACAGGGCACACTTCAAAGTTTTTGAAAAGTGTACTTTGAATTTCTGGCCAGGGCATAGTTCCAAGTGTTGCATACCCGTCTGCGGCCTCACAACTGCATCTAATGTCTGTACGGGTGATACCATATATAAAGAACTAAATGTACTGTAATAATTCAGGGACAAGATGTTCAAGGTCTCTAGGTCCCGTGAATGCCAAAAAAAAAAAGATGTTAAGGGATTTCAGTGTTGTCTAGCCTGTTTTTGGTGGAAATCGGGTTGTAAATTTATCCACTGGTATCTTTAAATTCCGTAACACACCTCCTGATTTACATCAGAAAGCATTTAACGCTTTGAAAAGAAAATGTAAAACATGTATTTACTGTTAAATTCATTAAAATTTGTATTTTAGAAAGAAGAAAACATACCAAAAAACCTAAGGGAGAAGTTTAAATAATGAGAAAATTACGAGATGCATATATATATATATTTTCTAAAATATACAAGAAAATTATTTGAATGCATATGTGTAAAAATTAAGACTCCATATGCAGTCTTAATAGGTGTATATTCTGATTTTAAATTCTTAAATGTTGCCTTCACTGGCTTTGAAATTTTTTTTTGGTATGGAATAAGAAGAAACGTTCAGATGGCAGGTACAGAAGTGATCTGTCTTCCTGTGAAACCATTTTGAGAAAGATGATGCAAGGTGGCTTCTTTGATGATGGGATAGAAGTGAATTCCTTTTATTCTATACTAATTTATATAAACCTTGAACCTCAGCCAATCTCAGTATCAGATCATGCCTCCTAAACTGTCGGTTTGACATAATTTTCTGCTGGCTAAAATAAGAAAATGAAAAAAATAATAATTAAAGTCAATCAAATAAGAGGGAATGAGATTATATTTTTAAACCACTACTATTAAAGGGACATGAAAAAATATACTTTTGGACACTGAAAGCCGTCATCCTGGGAAAACTGATTAACTTAGCAGTAGGTACAAAAAGAGTGCTGCAGGCCAAAGAGGATCAGTTTGTTAGAGACACGCAAAGTCTGGAAGGCATACAGAGAGGGACAGGCTCTTTTAAAATGTTAGAGGAATTAAGCTCAACCTGGGGCAAATTAAATGCCTTAAAAAAAAAAAACCAAAAAAAAAAAAACCAACAAAAAACCAGATCAAGGCTTGGAGATAGTTGAGATGAGGCTGTTCCCAGAGAGGGAGTAAAGCCAATTAAAATGTAAACCTGTAAACTAAGTATAGAATGTATAGAATGGCAGTGACAAAGAATATGAGGAAATTTTGGCTTTGCTGCCTGAAAAATAGTTCAGGAGTGTAAGACAGAACTATACAGAAGAGTGAGACAGTAGCTCTGTCACAGCTCTGTACGTCCTGTCAACACTCATCTGCTCATCTGTACTACTTGCAGTAATGTATTTTCTGGTTACTTGTGACAATAGACACATAATTACCTATTTTCAGGGTTCATTTTTATGGATTATTTGAGGAATAAACAGTTTAACAAAGTAGCAGCATGGGATAATCTGATTTTCAGAAATACAGGGGAATAGAAATACAGCACCTCAGCTCTGTAGGGTTTGCTCTCCACAGATTATTTTTTTTTTTAAAATGCAAAATCAGAAAAGGTGTCCAGTCCCTGTTTGTCTGTATCTGGAGGGTTTGCTGAAAAAAAAAAACAAACAAACAAAAAAAAAAAAAACCAAAACCAAAAAACCCCACCCATGGGAAACTAGAGACCAGGCTTCATGCAGATGGTTTTAGGCTGATGATATGAGGTTAATTTTTATCAGTCCTGTTCTTTCTGAAACATTTGCCTCAGTCTTGCAACACATTGAAATCCGCAAGGGGAGTTTTATTAAGTCAATTAAAATTTGTCATGTAAAGGTCATCTGTAATTACTGTAGAGGAAATCAAGAACATTTATTTGAAGCAATGAAAAATAAGGAGGAGCAGTTAGTAAAAATTACTTGGCAACTCACGAATATTCTCTTGGTTAGTAGGTAATTTGTTATCTATGGCAAGCTCAAAGAGACACAATTAAACCAAAACCCCTACCAGCACATAGGAGATAGTTCCAGCCTCAGTGGATTTGCAGTTTTATTTAAAACAAGGCTCCTAATGAATATGAGTAAATACAAAGTTTATATGAGGACAGGAAAGAAGAGGAGTGAAAAAAGGGCAAAAGATTTCACGCTGTGCACTAAAATGAAGAATAATGAGAGGTGTATACTGATGTGCTTGGTCTCTGGCATTAGGGCTGGCCAGTCCACACTGCTCCTTCAAAGCAATTCTGCTTTTTGCTTTGTGTCCCCAGGATGCCAGACTTCCCTACCTGTGTTCTGAGCAGTTCCTACAAACTGCAAAGTGGGGCTCATTCTCTCTGGGAAAATAAAGGGGGGGGGGGGGGGGAATTGGTTCCCATTTGTTTACCACCTGCTGCTTTGTAAGGCTTTCAGGTGTGTAGAATGCTTCCACTCTCCCTGCCTTCTTTCTCTGCTATGATTTCTACAGAAGTGTGGCTTTTTAGTGCTTGTATTATATTATTTATAAAAAATTCAAGCCTTTATTAAGTGATTAAGCACCATTACTGTTAAGAAATTTGTTACTCTTTTTTTGTTTGTTTTGTTTTTCTCTTCCACCAGAGGACTAAGAATTATGCCAAGTCTATCGAGGTTTCATAGGTTAAGGTATTTGTGGATTAACAACAATAAGGTAATAAGGTATTCTTTTAAAGAGCAGAACAATGTGTCTGTACTCCCTGATTATTATTTCGTATTTTTTCTAACATAAAGTATTATATGATTGTCAAGCTAATAAACTAGTCTTAATTTTCAAACAAATTTAACTGATTTAAACATGAAAGTTTTGAAGAAACAGTGTTTTGTTCTACATTACAGAATATAAGCTGATAGATTTTCCTTTACAAAATTTTGTAGATTTAAGAAGCTGAGTTTTTGTGCTAACACCTTAGCAATAAAAAGAAAGATTGAGTATATGTACAACTAAGTTATTGGCCACATTGCCTGATAGCGTACCGATACCTGAGGTCTGGGAAAGCAGTTCCCAGTGTAGCTCACAGTGAGTATTCAGTGCCCAGCAGAGCGGGCAGCTCTTGGAACAGACCGAGGGGTGATGTGGCTGTAAGTTACTTTTACAACTCCTGGCCTTCCTAGTTTTTTTTGGGAAGGAGTGGAAAAGGGAAATGGGGAGCTTGTGTTTTATGCCCCTGCAGACACACGTAGTGCTTGGGCAGTAGCACCGCAGTGCTAGGCTGGACGGGGGATCTTCAGCCGTTCTGCAGGCCCTTGTGCCACGTAAACGTGTTTGATTTAAGAGAGTATGACATTGGGCCACATTAATTTCTCTTGTTTCCAGTGCACTGTATAGTCCCAAATCAGTTACAGAAACCATGTGTCTTACTTTCTCCATCTGTGCCTATATTATTTATTATATCCTGTAGGGCTTTTAAGACAATGCTCTGTCAAAATCTCTGGACCCTAGAGTTTCCAGCCAAGTCTAAGCACATTGTGTCTTACACAAGACCATCTATTTGACAGCAGAATTATTCAATTTAGAAATCTCCAAATACATAGCCAACCATTATTAAATGGTTGAATTGAATCCAAACCTTCACCATTAGCCACTGGTAATTAAAAAGCAAGAAAAGTGATAAAACCCACAAATTTCTGACCTGTTTTTAAGTATTTTACTGTACAGAAGCTTACATGACTTTCACAATGAACTCAAGTTCTTAAAACACCAGGATTGCTTGCTCAAGTAAATAAGTAGCTCTGTGAGCAGCAGAAAAAAAATAAATTTACATTCCATGTCACTTAGGAGTGTATGTATATCTGCTGCCCCGGGCTAACATCAATTATATAGCATCTTATGTTGACTTCATTGAAAGACCTGTGGTTATCCAGCTATTTTCAAAAAAAAAAAAAAAAAGGCAAAAATACAGATACATTAAAAGGTTGAACTAAAATCATACGTATAATAAAGCTTTCCCTTGTATTTCTAAAGGACACTAAAGACTAAGAGGAAATGGCTTGTTGACTAAGCAGAACTGATCTTGCTGACCAGAAAAGATAAATAAATGTGATTTTTGCACAGATCTAACTTTTCTACCTAAGCAGTAACAGCGAGCATTTTTCTGTTGTTCTATATAACTTGTAGTTAGTATTTCTGATGAAGGTTCAGTTGTCAGGAGAATCCTTAAACCAAGAGTCTTGAACAGAAATATAAGAAACTACCAGTAGTTAAACAGTTCTCAAGATGCTGTGTTTATACTTGTCCAAACTTAAATTCAGACTGACATATAGCAGTTTTCCTAACTCTAATTTCAGATCCAAGATTTAACCTTTTTGATGAAAAACTATTGCTTGACTGAACTCTATCTCAACAATAACGAACTGACAGATATCTCAGGTACCAATATCCCCTTTTTAGATTATTGAGCAGAGGCCTATGCTTTCTTTTCTGTATATTGGCATTGAAACTTATAAAAGTGGACAACAGTAGGTAAATTCATGGTTGAAAGCTCCTATGTATGCATAGCAGTACATGTTAATTGTTTTTTCTTAGTAATTTGATTGTTCCAGCATACTTGAGTGTCAATAAGGTGATATGTTTATCCTGGTCTAAGGGGTGAAATGTCATTCACTTCAATGTCAGGCAATAGTAAAATATTTTTCATCTTACATGACCATATTTCATATTGAAAATGAACGTGCAAAGGCCTTTTTACATGATGATTTGTAGCCCTCTTGCTGACCAGGTACTCTGTAACCTGATAGAAGTACCTTTTGAGAGTCATTTATGTTTATATGATGAAAATCTAATCGCGGTGCTGACAGACTTAACATGAAAATAAAAGGGTAATAAATTAATAAGTTGTCCACTTCTAAGGTAGTTGCTAAGGTTCTGCAGTTTCCTCATGATATAGTTACATTTAGGATCAGGAATATTTTGTAAAGTTACCATAAAACTGTTTTATTTTTAAACTTACATCTGTTTTACACTTCTATTTCAGTCTTACTTGCTCTTGTAGATTAAAGCGGCTGGGCCAGACCTGTGAATTTGTGAATGAAGATGCCAAAGCATATTCACAGAATCATAGTGTGGCTAGAGTTGGAAGGGATCTTGGAGATCATTGAGTTCTAACACCCCCTGCCATGGGCAGGGTCACCTCTGTGAAGAGCTATATATTTGTATATATTCTAGACATTTTAAATTTTAATTTTTTACTTTTCCCTGTCCTTATAAAGGGACATTTCTCATGGAATGAGAAATAATGTTGATTGGTTTCTGTGAGATTTTGAGAAAAATGGGTGTTTGAAAGACACATGGGCACAAGAGACCATACAGAAGATAACAAAATATGGGTAAACGGTGGGCAAGTATCAGTGGTAGGGAAATGTAGATGAGAAATACTGTATAGAATTCACAAAATTAAGTCTCTGAGCCTGATGTGGTGTGAGGATGTGAACACATAGTCTGGGTATGCCACAACAATATTTTTTGTAATAACTCTTTAATACATTACTAATTATTTGAAACTGAACTGTTTTCTAAGGAATTCATTATTTGTTGCTTGTGAGGCAGAGGCAGTGTTAGGGATATATGAGATAAAGGTAGTATTAGGTAAGGGTAAAGTGGGTGAAGGTGAATTAATCAAGGATTACTGGGATATAGGGGGAAGGAAGGGAAAAGAAGAGAGGGTGTAGTTGGTGTTGATTCGTTGAGGCAGGGGCGATGGGGATGAATGGAAGGGACTGGAATGAATAAAGTTAGGCATGAGTTCAAAGGAAGTGACTAGAAAGATGAAAGGGATATTGAAATCTCTGATAATTTTTATTTACTAATCTCGTGCAAGGTGTTACCAAGAGGCAGACATAGATGGATAGCTAGAATACCAAATTAAGTGTGCAGCATCACAAATTTATTATCTACTAAGGTCAGTCAGGTATGATGAGAATAATTAATTGGTTTTCATTTTATTTCAGGTGCTCTGAAACACTTACGTGTGTTACAGATTCTCTTGCTTCACAACAACCAGTTAAAAAAACTTGACAAGACAGTGAAGGAACTGGAAGGAATGATGAGCTTGCAGACCTTAAGTAATACCATACTTTTATTTTGCAGAACAGTAAGCAGTAGTTTTTTAGTGTTTCTTATCAGGATGTTTCTTGTCTGTTTCCGCGTCATTTGCAAATAGCTTTTGAAGCTAATTATCAATTTCAACCAAATTTGACAGAAGAAAGAGATCTTTAAGACACAAAAATTCCACAGAGAGTACCTCAACTAAGAAAAAACTGCCAGATGAGTTCAGAAGTTTAACTTCTTTTGGCTGCTGGCGAGCCAGTCTCCTGGGTGAGTAGCTTGGAGGCAATCAAAGCAGTTCACCGCTACCTTTTTTGTAAGGGAACATGGGAGTGCAGTGAGATTATCACAGAGGTGAAGGGAGTTGAGAAACGGATGTTATTGCTGTTGAGAGTGTGAGTGATAGGTTATAGAACCCAAATTCCTGCCTCGTTAATTCTGTTGCTTATAGAACTTAACTTTCTGCATCTTTTTGGCAGACTGTGGATTTCTGGAGTCTAAGAATAAATACACTTTAGATATTAAGTATAACAATATCTGTTAAGTGGCGTGCTCTTCGATATACTGGCTGGAAATGAAAGCAGCATAGGCTCTGAAATTTCAAATAGAGTTACACAAGGCTGTGTTGGCGCCACTGAGTTACAATGTAAGAATTAGCCTCCAGGGAAAGTAGGATTATATGCTATTAACCTAGTGAAAATGAAAGTGTAAGTGTAAGCAGTCTTTTTCCATGGTTCCTAAAGGAATGTCATCAATGGGTCATGCCAAACGCTCGGTGCTTTGAGAAAACGGGAAACAAGTTTCACATCTTAGTGCCACCATTAATAGAGGTGACTGTCATCACACCGTACCTCCTTGTACACTCAAAAAATTGAATGCCTGATTGCAGGAAAGGAAAATATGGCTCGAAAAGTACACTTTTAATTCAACTTGACACTAGGCCAAAATTAAAAAAAAAAATAATCAAGTGTTTAAGAAGATGACATACCAGCCAAATTATTGTCATTTTTTTCATTCTATGCAAGTTGTTGGAAGTGATTAGGCAAAGTGTGGGCAGACATCCTATGTATGAATGGTGCGGTCACTTGAATTTAATGTTACAGCACTACCAATTAATAAGGAGCTTCAGCAAGCACAGGGAGTTTGTTATGCTTGTTGCAACCATCTGTGAGAAATAGAGACAAATAGCAGATAGTTGAAGTGCTGCTGAGGTATTATGATGGGCAGTCCCAAAGACGTAGTGAAAATTGGCTGCATGTTGTACTAGCCACCACCATAGAAAAACAGGTGTTTATGAGAATTTTCAAACAATGTATAGAATATATCAATCTACCCTCCTAAAAAATTGTTGAAAGTAAACACTAATCAGTGGAAGAAACTTAAGAACCTTAACTTTATAGTCATTCCTTTGCTGTCATGAAAAAATTGTCAAGGAAGTTGTTTCAAAGAAATTTCATAATAATGAGTTCTCAAATTAACAGGAATATTACTGTTTTAATAAAGTGCACTGTCGTACTTGAAGTAAATGACAGCAGTAAATGAACAAAATAAATTTCCAAAGCCTATACATCGTATTACTATATCATTTATTTGCCTGCTTGCACTGTTCAGAAATATGAAAAGGGTGCAGAATTTGCTCTGCATAGCTTTGAAAAGTCCTCATAATTTCCCATTAAAAATAAAAACTGTGTTGGGAATGGGAGAGTTCTCGCTGTTGTGAGGTAGATCTTTTTTATTGCCGGACAATCTGACTAAAAAAACCCACTCCCTAGCCTCTGACAGAACTTCTTGATGCATAATAACATTTTATTATTTTGTAGCTTTGGGGGACATTAGAACTATTAAAATGGAGTAGTTTAATACACTATTATTGTTGACTTCAGAAGTAGCATCCAGCTGCCAAAAAGTTGCCTTTCTCTTCCTTAAGGCTCTCTTAAGTGACTTTTAGCCACTGCCCCACACTGGATTTATAGCCTAACACCATTCTTCGTCAGGCATTTAGGGAAGACACTCAATTTCTAAAGATTTCCTGAGTAGGTTGCTCACAATGGCAGCCTTTTGGGAGGGTTTCTTTATGGACTCACCTTGTGCTCACATCTCCCTTTTGGAATCACAGATTTTTGTTAGGTGCTCTGTAAATTGCCTCAACTGATTTATTATCCACAGCTGGTAACATCTTCTTCAATATTTTTCTGCCTCAGTAGTTCCTTTCTGCCCCATGTGGGTTAGGCACACTGTTTTCCTACACTCCAAATAGAGAAAACAGACAAAACTGTGGAGGAAGAAAGCATTATCCCTAATTTGTAGAAGTAAAATTGGATGACCTTGACAAAAAGTAGATAGCAGAGCCAAGAATTGATCCCAGATGTTTCGTAAAATAAGTCCATCTTGATCCATACAATGGTTGGATTTATTGTAAAAACAAGGAGTAGAAAAATTCATATATTCTAAAACAAACCTACAAATCAAAGTTGATGAGAAGGGACGTGCTCCAAGTAGGATCCAGATTCAGAAGTATTTAGTGTCAGCCCTGGTTTGTGCATTGGAAAAAGCCTCTCTTGAACCTTCATTCCATTCTACTACCAAACATACCTGCTTTTAGACATCTTTCTGAAACGTCTCTCATTCTGGAATGCTATCATATATTTTCTTGACTTAAGAACAGACTTAGCAGATACATACCTAATATTCTTTCTAACACTTTCTAGAAAAAATAACTGTATAATACTTGGTTTGGTAAAAATGGAACTTTCTTTTGCTGCCACCTTGTGGGTCTCTTACTACTTTTAACTACAGTGAAGTTTAAAAATTTGTTAAAGAATTAAAAGATTTCAAGTTCTCCTCTGAATACATGAACAGGCATTTTCTGTATAAGAGATAGAAAATACCTGTTCCAGCCTTTTTGCACCCTCAGAAAAACTGCTAAATCACGGCACGCGCTGAGCCCTCTTTGCCTTGAAGAACATGAAATGCCATCTTACAGTTTACAAATCCGTGTGGAATATTTCCAGACTTCTTTCTTCTTCTGTTACTTCTTATTCACTTCTGTAACACCACCTTTCCTTCCCTAACTGCTAAACTTACATATAACAGGTTTTTTTACCCTGGAGTGAATATTAGCTGCAGCCTTTCTTAAAAAAGAGAAAACCAGGCCAGTGTAGCCCTTGGTAGAAGTTGTCAAAGTTATCAATTGAAGATATTTTTTTTCTCTGCTCTGATCTCAAGGTTGCAGCCTCGGGATTATTTTTACTGTCTTAGAAGAACAGCATTTGCATAAGGAGAAAAATAGCGTTATTATGTTTTTTATTTAGAAAAAAAAGCCCACCCTCAACAACAGTCGTTTGTTTGTTTGTTAGCTGATCTGGGAATGAGCCAGTTTCTATTTTAATCAACCTCAGATCCCACTCTCTTGAAACAAACTGATCTGGCATGTCTTCCAGGCAATTCTTCCACATCTGGCAAAGGAGCAGCGCAGCATCGATACCTGTCTCTGTGTTGAAAGCTTTGGTCAGTCAGGTCATGGGAACCTGAACTGAAGTATTTTAGTCAAGTTGCTAACGGGCTTCTGGAGCTTAGTTCCTCAGGTCGCAATGAAAGTTGGTGGGAAAACATCAGAGGAGATGGGTGTTTGCATTTTATATCGTGTCTATGGGATAAAAACTTCATATCTACTATAGTAGGTGTCCTAAGGCTCATCTGGTTTCAGTAACTCTCTCCCCTTACAAATTTTACATTTTACCTTTAAGCTGTCACACCTCAAAGACTACCATTATTTAAAATACACATCAGCTAACAGCTAACAATACGTGAGAAAATCAAAGGCAAGCACTTAGTGGTTTTATCTGTATATCATAAAAAATAGAAGTCTCCCAACTCCAAAGGTTTGAAGTGCGTGATGGCACCTTTGCTCAGTTCTTGCCCGTGGTATTTTGCATACTCAGCAATAAGCCATTTCTTGCTGTCTGTCTTCAGTGTAATTTTGTGTGTGTAAAGAGACTGTGCTGTATTTACCCAGCATAAGAACAATTGGAATTTGATAATGTGTCGTATAAAATCTGTGGCTGCTGGTGATTTTTAATTTTCCTGCCTTGCTAAGTGAGTTGTTTTCCTTTTGCTGGATTTGGTTTTCTCTGATGTTGTTTGTTTTTTCTCTGTATAAATTTTGCAGACCTATTCCATAACCCTCTGGCAGAAGACCGAGACTACCGACTTTATGTGATATACTGCCTTCCCTCCGTGCAGCTCCTCGACAGGAAGGGTAAGGATTGCTTTCCTCTTTTCATAAAGTGTTGACAGGTTTAGTTTTAATCAGTTTCCACAGTTTGGAAAACAGGTGAATTAACGTTACCTGTTCTTTTACATGCATTTGTTGATTTAGCGAAATATTTAATGAACAGACACCCTTTTTTTTTTGCCAGATTTGTCAAGCAAATAGAGTTCACATGGCATAAACAGTTTACTTTGCCAAATGTTCTTGATTTCTGTCTTTTTAAATTGTATATGTTTGTCTTGTATCTTGGTCTTGGGTAAGACAGGTAGAAGCCTGTGCTTAGAAACATGTACCTACATTCAGAGTGGTATATTCATGTGGTGAGCGTGTTTATGTAGATATGGCTAATATCCTCAGCTATCTACATGGTTCTGTATAGTTTAGATATGGATATGAGCGTTTCTTGATGAGGTACGTGCTGACCAAGCTTTCAAACAGAATATTTCATTTTGCACCGGTACCTCCAGTCTCTTGACTGTTTGGGTTTGTGTTACCTTTGTGCTTAGCACGTCTGTCAGGCTGTTTTATTAATGATCATTTTTGACTAGGGAGTGATGACTGAAGCTTAATGTGCTGGAAAATACGTGTTGCATTTACAAGTCTAGAAACACTTCCATAAAACTTCCTGGATTTCATCTCCTAGATACAGTTATACTGTGATCAGTCCTGGATTAAGACTTGGGGCATTAATTTCTATCAGGCTGTACCCTGGGCTTTCTGTTTAGTGAACTGTTTCTCTAACGTTACACAGCTCCATCACCATCTGTGGAACATTACCCCGGCGTAGTCCTGGCTGTCTCCCCTGCGCGAGACATGTGCTCACACTTCTGTTACCTCCAGGCATGACTACTGCAGTTCCTTCCTAATTGGTCCCCGAGACACCGTGACTCAAAAACTTCCCTGAATTCAAAATGCTTCTGCCAGAGTCAGTTACTTGTTCTAAACCTTTCGCTCATTTCTGTTCCGTAGCCGAAGCACTAGCTCAGTACGCAGCTCCTAGCACTGAAGGTAAAATCCCCCATTTGAATTAACAGTCTCGAACTTTGTTTAAAATTTAAAGTCATTTTGTAATTAAAGTGCAAAACAGGAAAATTTGAAGCTGTTCTTTTGATTGCACTCCTACAGTTTTCTCTGTAATTGAGCGATGGGAATTGAACTGGCTTTGAACCCACACTCGTTTTTGCTATTCGTAAAGAAGCTTCCAAATCTTTACTGTCTTCTGCAGTAGATCTCATTTCAGCAGTATCAAAACTCTTAGTTTCTAGTTTCTTGGTTTAAAACTTCTGATCCTACTGCACTCAACAGACAGGGCTTCACCCTAAAGCCTCAGGAGGTATCACTCCATGTTCCCTTTTTGAGTTGTGCAATTTTGCAGATTTACACTGCTGCTGTCACAAAACTCTGCACCAAAAAAACAAGTGGATCACCTTCATCAAGATGATCTTTAAGGTCCTTTCCACCTCTAACCATTCTATGATTCTATGACTGATTTTGTGTGCAGATAGGTAATACCAGCCTTTTCAGTTGGTAGAAAAAAACAATGTTTTTATATCCCTTTTAACAGTAGTTACACAAAAGGAAAGGGAGTCAGCGCTTCATCATTGCAACTACGAAAGGTCTTGTCTCGTGCATTCAATAGCTTTTGGAAAAAGAGTAAAGACATCCCTGGAAACTACAGGAGGATCCACCAGGTGCACTCAACCAGCCAGAAGACTGATAATGCCCTCAGGTACTTATCATAATGTAAGGGAAAACGTACATTTTTTAGGTGATTTGAATTAGAAAAAGTTCTTTTCATTCATCTAAGAAAAGTTACTGGTATTAGTAATAAAATATATACATGGACTCAACCAAATTGCTTTGTAAAGTAAGTGGTAGGAGCAGCAAGAGGCAACAAAGGTATCCTTCTACTAAGAGTATCGTGGCAAATAAGTTCTAGTCACTTCCTGTAGTTACAGAATCGTCTTTAAAGATAGCTGAACAAACAAAATTTATTTTTTTCAATATGTGCCTTCTGAATGTTTAGTTTTACTTTTATTTCATTCAAAACATCTCAATACACTTCTAGGCTGGGCCTTAGACAGTGATCAGCTTCATAGAGTTTTGATGCCCTCTAGTGCTTTTATAAAATAATCTCTTGAAGGAAGCATTTTCTTCTAAATAGCATTTTAAACGTTACACATCTTGCCTAGTTTTGTAAGCAGGTTCTTTTTTATGCTTTCCAAGCTGAGAATATTTTAATGATGTCTTATAATAGCATATAAAGTAATGTTTAGAGTTCTTAAAACACTCAGATCTGGAAGGCAGCATGATCCTGGCACAAGAAGGCAGGTGAATACCACCTGGTACCTTCTGACTCGTGCTGTGTGACAATCTAGAGCAAGCCTTGAAATGCCACACAATAAAAAAATTTCACATAAATGACTGAAATGGTGGCATTTTAAACAGTAGTGTCGATGAGGTTTGGAATGATTTTTGGTATTTAATAAAATACCTGCGATTCTTTTTTTTTTTAATGTATATACCACAATAGTAAACCTGAAAGGAGTGCATTTAACAGTAATTTTGAAAATGTTGGGAAAAAAAGGATGCTAATCATATTTAATAATTTATTTGGTTTGCTCATAATTATCAAAGTAGGCACACAATTGTGTTTATCTCTGCCATACAATCATTCACGTGGATAGACAGTGGCATCATCTTTCTGTGAAATTAAAAAAAATACATGGAAGTGCATGTGTACGGGAAATAAAATATAAGAACTACATAAACTTTGAAAAAAACAAAACAACAGTAGATACTTTTTTCCACAATAACTTAATGAAAGATGATTTTGAACATTTCAAATCATCTGGTAGTTTTCTGTCCATTTGAACAAGTAATTTTGGGTCGGGGCAGTAATCCTGAGCTAATCAAAATGCTGTACAGCCATTAATGGTTTAATTTGAACTTTTTGTTACAGGTTGTGAATTTGGAAATCACACAAATAGGTAAGTAGTTTTTAGGATTTTGTTTTTCTTTTGCATCTCTGAAGCGTTTATTTAACTTCCTTTTCTTGTGCCTAAGAAGTACCCAAACCAGAGAAAACATCCAGTAAAGAGGAGCTTTTGAAAAAAATTCTGATCTTTGTATTTAACATAGTTGGATGTCTGTGCTGTTCTGATGAGACAAACTACGCTGCTGTCTGAAATGTGATACTGAAAAGTATTCCCCATTTGGAAATGCATATCTCAAAATGCTATTTATTTGTAAGATCAAATACATATCACTAGAAAAAGCAGGCTTTAAGTATCAGAGCATCAGAATAGCTGTTGTGTGTTATGGCCCTGACTGGCTGTTCGCAAGTACATACTCTGAAAAATATTATGACTTGTAGAATGAAACTTTTTTAGTCTGTACTCGATGTTACTTTTATTCTGTTTAGTTTCAAAATCATAGAAATAAATGAAAAACTTATCTCCGTTATCTCTGTGTCTGGATTGAGGCAGCATAAAGGTTGCATTTTAACGTGATGACATTTTTAGATGCTATATCTGTAAGAGTAAGTTTACAAACTTCAGATATCAGGCTTGGTTTTACTTTGTGGCTTTACATGGGAATATATTTGANAAACTTCAGATATCAGGCTTGGTTTTACTTTGTGGCTTTACATGGGAATATATTTGAAATTTTTAGTAAAGAAAATAATAAAAGCCGACATAGGATGATATCCTTTAACAATGTGATTTTATGTAGCTACTCACTTTGAGTACAGCTCTTTACAATGCAGCTAGTTTTTGTTTCAAATGAATTCTTACCTGCTTTTGGTGGAGTTGGCTGTTCTCATTGAGAGAATGGATGCGCAGCGTCCTCTCCATCTATCTCATGTTGGTGAAATGGAAAATAGTCCCCTGGTTTGTATTAGGTGTGTGTTGCTACAAGTACATCTTTATGAAGTAAGTTCCTACAAGACCAATTTTTAATATTGTATCAGAGTTAAAAGGCTTTGATCTAACCCAAAGTCCTTCTCGATTCTGCATCCACGTTGTGACTCTCCCACTTTCTCCCAGCTCCCATTTTCCCACTCTCTCCCAGACTGCAGGGTACGTGAACAACACGAGCTCCCAGTGTTTGGGATTCGGAGCAGGGATCTTGGCATGGTTAAAAAATCCATGTTGAAATAAATATGCGTTTGCATTAGTGGGTATCATATCACTATGAAATCATGAAATTAGTTTTATGATTTCCATTGAATCAGAGCATTGAAAGTACACAACAATAATATCTGTTGTGGGGAAAAAAAGCAGTGAAAACAAAAAAACCTCCTAAAGTCTGCTGTAAATGTATTTTAAATAACTTATGGCATGAATTTTTTTCATTAGGATCCTGTGAGTCTGACCTTTTCTCATTTGATTTTGCTTTCTTGAATCTGTTAACGGAAGGAAGCCTTCCAAATATTTCAAAGTCCTTGCTGTGAGTGTCATTAAGAAAGACTTCTCACTTCACTTCCTACACTGAGTGGGTGCAGTAAATTAGCTCCGAAGTAGTTTGGAAAGGCTCAGATAAGGCGCGTTGGCTCTGTTCTCTCTGCAGGGTACCACTGGAGAACCCCGAAGATGCCGTTTTGCTCCGGGCAATGGCACGATCTCTAATGGAATTCTCCTCTGTTGACTGGAACAAAGTCCCCACCTGCCGAGAAAGACGGACTGAAAACAAAGCGGAAGAACCCCATGAGAAGCTGACAATCCAATTCAGATGAGAGCTGAAAAAAACAACAAACATTCCTCTCTCTAGTGTGAAAATAAGCCTCTTATGTAAGTTAATATCTCTATAAAACAAGTACACTAAAATATGCCTCTAATTAAATGGACTTCCAGCAAAAAAATATCAGTGTAACATTGCTTTTATCATCAGATGTGTAATAGGGAGAGTGAAGACATTAAGACAGCGAATGATAAATAGTGGCAGTGTTACAATAAAAGTTGCTTGGGACACAATTCTTACTGTGTTTTTGATATCAGAAATTATTAAGGCTAAACAGCAGGTTAATTTTTAAGAAACTAAATAGAAATAATTTCATTCCTTTGAGTTTCTACTGGAGAATTAGACTTAGTGTGTTCACTAGCAGCAATTTGTCTTCCTCCCTCAAAATAGGGATAGGAGAAAGCAACCATTAAGCTCTTCTCATTTCTGAGAGGGATTAAAGTTTCCGTTTGCTGATTTGTGTGCTCCCTGAGGTAGTGTTTGCTGTCGGTTCCCATTGTAGTGTGTGTAAATGCTGGATGTCATCCAACCAGCCACGAGACAGGAGAACCACCCCCGTGTCCACTTCGCTGAAAAGGCGGTGCTTTCCACGCACTCAACCATTTGAGCTTTGTCAAAAGGTTTGAATCTGGTTTAGAGGCATTAGTGAAAAAAGGAGTAACGTTAGCTATTTATATGAAAAGTAATATGCAAATTACAGACGCAATTTCAAATTTTACCGATACTTCCCTTGAGTTAGATGAAGAAAAACCTTCAAAATCTACCTGCGTCAAAAAATCTGAAGTGATTTGAACACGCAACATTTAGCTCGTTAGAAGATCTGCTCAGATCGTTTTAGAAGCTTTGAGATGTTCTTAATTCAATCAGATTTCCCGAGACACAGCAGTAAATCCGAGTGAAACCAGCACAGTTGAGGGAAGCTATTTTCTAGATAGGGTATTTAGTTGAAATCCCAGTTGTATGGATGTATACAGGAATTTTCCCATTTAATTCACTGTGACCAGATTCAGCATGAGCAATATTAAGCATCATTTTTGTTTATGAAATAATTCATAAGCAACATTCCACCGTGCTCTAAGGCATCTTTACCTGAAAGCTGAGATTTAGAAGCCGTTACTCTCATCAGTCAAAATGTTTTACATCATTCTGGTCTTCCCTTCATTAGACTTTGACAAAACTGGGAATATTTTTGACCAAAGCAGTAGTGAAGTAATTCTGTTGAAACACACATTTCACAGTCGGCTTGAGACATCTAAACCAGCAGTATCATTTAATAAAATTGCCACAAAATAGATACTATTGTTGTGCACTCACTAGTCAGAAATATGTACAGAAATGTCATGAAAAGTTGAGAATTCAGGTGAGTACCTTCAGAAACTTAACTGCTACTGAATTCCTTCAGATAAAGGTGCATAAAATGGTGTAAAAAAGCAATTTACCAGTTGGCTTCCCAGTGCCTTTAACTACAGTTCTGTGCACTTGCAGAAAAAAATATTTCAATTAGAATTAAAATAGATTTTAGGTTCTGAAAACATGAATAATGCAAATCAAATGCTTTTTGTTTTGTTTTTTTTTTCACTAAGTGGCAGACTAACCACAGAACTCATAGATCTTTGCTTACTGTTGGTGCACGTACAGATGGATCTATGCCACTCTAGTTTTTTACCAGATAATAAATACACATTTTGACAATCTACAACAGAACCTGAAGTATTGATGGACGAATTAGGCAATATTTCATCTCGTGGTGAACAGAGACATGCTGTCCTGCGATAGCCATGCTCTAAGAACTCAGGCATGGCCAGCATAAAAGAATCTTTAGGACCCTTGAGGTACAGGGACGTGACCAGAACACTCAGTCCCTTCCTGCCCTTTTCTTACTCCTCAGAATCTTGAATTTTCTGAAGAGCGACGTCAGCTAAGCCAGCCTCGCCTTCCGCTGGGCTTTCAGGATGCAGGGCTGGTGCCTCCCTCTCTTTGGTAAATTCAGGTTCTTCACCTCGGTCAGGAGCGTGATTTGGATCCGCTTCTTTGGCAGCATCTGGCCCAGGATCGGACTGTTCTTCACTTGGAGAACTGCCCTCTACTGGTTGCACTTCATCTGAACAAAAGAGAAATCACATCCTCAGTAAACCCCGGACTCATCCGCAGGCACACATTTTTAATGTTGAAGGGCAATAACACTAGGAAACCTTGCATCAGTTACAAAAGTGATTAATTTCACCAAGCTTCATCAAAAAGAATTAAGACACTACAGTTCTGCTGAAGCTGGCGTAAGATTACTCTGAAACTAACCCTACACAAAGCTGTCAGTAATTTATCTTTAATTTTGCCATACTCCTTTTTAATATGTAGAGGAGCACTTGGAATGCTTTAGTTGTAGAAACCTGTGTAACTCCAGCATCCAAACCCACATTTTAGAAAGTTTACAGCATTTGTAGATGGAAAGACCGGAATTCCAACAAATGCTGCAAGTATGTCTTCAAGTTACAACAAAGATCTTTCTTTCAAGCTCAGCTGTTACAGATTTTACACCTGTTCCTGGTGGTGCAGTTAATGCAGCGTTGGTGTCAGCGAGCGAAGTAGAGATTCTAACCTTTCTTTTGCTTTTTTTCTTGTTTCCTTTTTTCTTTGGCAGCTTCTAGTTCTTGTTTCTCATGAATTTCCTTTAGAGTCTTGCAGACTTTTTTGTGGGTGAACCAGTGTATTTTCTGGCAGTTCTGGTCGCAGTACATCACCTGAAAGGTACCAGAGCTAAATATTTAACTTCATGTACTAAAAAATAAAGAATATTCTTGCATTTTATAGCGTACCAAGTTACAGCTCTCTATGTATATTACTTAGTGGTATTTTTAAGCAATGTGTAAAGGTCATATGGAGTGATTCTAACCTATATAAAACTCTATAAAGAATAGTTTATTATGTTAACTCTGCACATACAGAAATTTTACTCTTAATTGTTAAACATACACAGCTGGAACTCCCAAATACTCCTACTTGGGAATTTCAGGCATCTCTCCCAGAAGCAGCTGGGCTTGCACGTTGTCAGTGCAGGAACACATGCCATTCCTCACACCCCTACCCAGCAAAGAGTCAAGCATTCAAAATCCTCAGCACCTCAGTGGCACCAGGTTTTGTGATTCATTATAACTATTAATGGATTCTTACCATTTTACATACGGAACATCTTTTGTCTGC
The DNA here is from genome assembly GCA_033628505.1 of Tringa tobata. Lineage (NCBI taxonomy): Eukaryota > Metazoa > Chordata > Aves > Charadriiformes > Scolopacidae > Tringa > Tringa tobata. The sequence goes on along the minus strand of JAHREE010000259.1, from coordinate 4,272,641 downwards.
TCCCTTTCCCCCACAAGTTGTACAGAATTCAGCATCCACAAACCCCACTTGGCCAGTAATGGCTTGTGTAAGGACAGAGAAGGCTGTAGGGTCAGAACCCTGAAAGGTAAGAGAAGAGGTGGGGAGGAGGTTAAAAGACAACACTGTCATGAAGAGGGACACCTAAGAGAAAACCAAAACACACAAGCACTGCAAGCTGCCAGCCGCAGCCTCACTGAAGATGCCGTAGCAGCAAGACATAGAACTTCAGTTAACATCCAGAAGCTAACATTTACACAGTTAGGTAAATTCTAACATTTACACAGTTAGGTAAATTCTTGTGTATAAAGTTAACTTAGTCCTTCACTTCTGCAGAAGGGAGTGGAGCCATAGGACGAGGGGTAACGGTTTTAAACTGACAGAGGGGAGATTTAGATTAGATAATTAGGAAGAAATTCTTTCCTGTGAGGGTGGTGAGACACTGGAACAGGTTGCCCAGAGAAGCTGTGGCTGCCCCATCCCTGGAGGGGTTCAAGGCCAGGCTGGATGGGGCTTTGAGCAACCTGGTCTGGTGGGAGGTGTCCCTGCCCATGGCAGGGGGTTGGAACTGGATGGTCTATAAGGTCCCTTCCAACCCAAACCATTCTATGATTCTATGATTTTTTACTCTGTAAATTATTAATAATACTATTAATGAACTCAGTGTTCTTTCCACGCTGTCACCCGCTTGTAGATCACATGCAGCAGGTCTCTGTGCTGCCCCACAGAACGATACTTCGCTTGTCACTGAACTATTTTGTGCTCGGCGTGCTCAGATCCCACAGGCCAAACAGTCACAACTCACAATTGTCAAAACAATTCTTTGCATGTTATCATTTCTATATTATCTGCAGTATCTTCCCCATGCATTACAAGCAGGAAGACGTAGTGACCAGAATTACAACTATTCTTTTGGACAACGATGTAAACATTAAGAGGAAAAAAAGCCCAAGTTGCTCCGGCACTAAATAAATCCTTAAACTGCTGGACTGCCATGGAATATGTGTGATCACAACCCACGAGAGCGCTGGGATGCCCAGAGGGAATTGCAAGTAAGGGTTGCCTCCAGACAATTACAGATGTACAGCATCCCCTCCTTCCCGCTTCCCAGTGCAACCAACTGCACTCCTTTAAAGGGAGACGGCAGAAAAAGGGACGGGAAGGAAAATGTTTACTCTAAAGCAAGTCTTAATGCATCAGCACGGCTTGTGTTTGTTTCTCTGGCTCAGACAAGCAGCAGGGATGGCATTAAGCCTCGGGACGCTTTAGGAGACTGGAGCCACTTAAGATGGAGGCTATTTTTAATTCACTCGGCCTAATCCAAACACGTCACTAAATTGTTCCACTTCCCCAGTGTTAGTGCACGTAACATCTAGCTCCCAGAGACCAGAGAGAGCACTCTTACCAATGAGTGACAACTCTCATGTAAGATCTATTATGAACTAATTAACTGCACTATAACGAGGAGTGTGTTGGCAAAGATGTACAAGCAAAACCAAAGTTAGATTTTTTTGACTTGTAATTTTCATTTCCTAATTTAGATACACATTTTACTCTGTATTGCATCATTGTGCCTCTGTGATAAAAGGAGCTTCACAGAATGTTTTCCCTTTTCTACCATCATGTATTACCAACTTTTTGCGCGCACTAGAAATGTGTTCTATCTAGGAAGTTATTTGATACTAAATTGAATTTAGACATTGTGAAAAAAGAGCGCGAAATGGGTTTCAGCTGTGTCTGAATGTACAATTTGTGAAAGCAAATTGGCAAAGAAAAATTAAATAGACATCATAGAGTAGGAAAAGAAAGCTCCGACAGAGAAACAATCTGTTCCAATTGTCTTTAAAAGCTAAGGTATTTAAGCATTCATCATTGGCATAGGAAAAAACTGCTAGCTGAAGTATTTTAAAGCATTTCTCTGCAATATGTAAAATAAAATTCGGTTTGCCAGAGAGTTCAGGGACATTCAAAAACCTTCCCTTAATATAATACATTGCAGAAGCTGAGAAACAGAAGGATGGCTTAGTTTAAACTGAATTTACTATGGCAGCTGCTTAGAAAGTATTTTCTTGATAGGAAAAACTTACTATTTCAACAGGAGCGATACTTCTCACGAGCTGCTGGAGCAACGTAGCTTCACAGTAAGGAAACTTTCGGATGCTTTCTCGAATTAGCTTCTCTTGATACACAGGGAAACCATCTTTATCTCTCCCTTTCAAGAGACTAGATTTTTTAAAACCGAAGTCAAATAAGAAATCACATAGTAAATGGTCAAAACCAAATACCCAGCACACTGTAACTCTCCTCCTGACCCTGTCCTCTAGCAAATTATACAGAAGAATTCAAAATTATTCAACAACTTCAAACATAACTGTTTAAAATGCAAATGAAATTATTTTTATTCTAACGCACGGTCATTATGAAATATAAAATAACTAAATGTATATTCTGAAACCACTACTTGCTAATTCAGCCACAGAGACAAATAATCACCTACAGGTAGACCAGTATCTGATCACATTGAAGTAGCAAAATGCTTTGTTTTGTTTAAAAATGAGCATTGTAAAAATAAACACTAAGGAATATACATTACTTTAAAATACAAATTCTGCTTTAATTCTGTTTAATAATGTGTTCTAGCCCTGACGCTTCTATATTTATCTGGTTGGCTCCTACTGGTTTGTATGGATCGCTGATGAACTCGCTGATGGCAGTATGTGAAAGCTGACTTGGGCATTTATTTTCAGCACCGCACAGAAATCTGCTGAGGTCTCTGGGGAATGTGATCCTTCTAAGAGCCAGGCCATCAACTGATACTTAAGATCAGGCACCTGGTTTGGTTACTCTGAAGAGGTTCTGAAGATCTAAGTGATTTCAGAGTCCAAGTCTCTTCCAGAGCCAGGGGGGATTTGCAGCTCTTGGTTGCTTTAAGTGTTTTGGAAAAAAAAACCTCTCCCCCGTCTGACTGCTGAAGAGTAAAACAGAGAGAAATATTCCCAGATGATCCATCCTGGACATTGAGAAATCCCTTTGTCAAGCCCATCACTCCCCTTTTTCTCCACTACATGTTGCTCTCTGCTGCTCCGTGGTGTGTGAGAGACTGCAACTGGGCACACCTTTTATCCCAGACAATCCAATCTATTGTTAGAGTTTGTCTTTCTCTGGTACCTGTAAAGCTGCTTCAGGCCTCCCGGTAGAAACACGTACCTTTTGATAAATCCATCCAGTTTATCCTCTCGCTCTTTTAAGAACGTAATACATTTCTGGAAGATGCAACTGATGTAGTGCATTTTCATAGCGAGTACTTCATTCATATCTTTCTGCTTCATACATTTCTCACAAATCAGATCCAGAACCCTGTAACATTTCTGCAGCGCTTCTACTTCGGCCAACAGAGGGTTCTCTTTTACCAGCAACACAATCTATGAGAAAGAGTGAAGAAAATGTAATCCAATGAGGAACTAATATTTTTTCAACTTGTGCATTAGCAGTAAAGGTTGCATAGCTCATTGTAGCCAAATCTCAGAGGAGTTTCTAATATTCTTCTACTTCTACCTTGTGCAGCCTTCCCCTTCTTTTTTCAGTCACTATTTAGTATTACTATTTAGTAGACTGTAATTCACAGTGCCCATAAAAGAAAAATTCCAAATTAAGACCAGTATTGAAAATATTACGGATTTTTCCAGAGTAAGAACCTGACGAATCAAAACTATTTCAAAAGAAACAGTTACAGAAAGTACCATAGGCTGTCCTAAAATCCCTTTCCTTTTGAACATCTAAACCAAACTGGACTTGTACGATTTACGCCGTTTCACAGAACACATTGACCTCACGTGCTCTTGAAGCACTTCAGGCAGACCAATAAAGCACCGAATTAACCACTTGAAGAGGAAACTGTATATTCTGCTCACTAACTTATCTGCCAGCGGTGTGTTACGGGTGTATGTGCTGCAGATACCTGGCTGGCAGCTGCTGACAAACTCCTGACTTTGAATGACAAACCCGAGGAACCCATCTTTGAATTTAGGTGTATTAATTTCACTGAGCTACACGGGAAGAGCAAACCATAGAACACATTATTTTCAGCAAACACAGTGGGAAGTAAAAATAAACATCTCTTTCCCATACTTTCAGAACCAGCAGCAGCAGGTGTTACTGTGGTGAAGCAGGGATGGAGGCAGGAAGATACGTGCCGAGACAAAGCAGTGAGGGAACAATGAGATTTTGCTAAGATGGGAAATTGTTTTATGTTTTCACTTCAACGGCGGGAAAAAGAGAAAAGCCAAAACCAAAAGCTATTTATGGCTCCTGATGCGAAAAATAAGAACCTCTCCACTTAGAGGTGTCAGTTCAAGAATGAACTGTGTCTATAAATGCTGAAATAGCTTCATTTTCGAGTCGTGTCTAAATGCTGAGCCCAATTCTTTCTCATTTTCAGAAGCAATCTGAATGAATGGATAACGCTTTTGATCTCAGTTGGACTCTGAAGGGTTGAACACTTTCTGACATAAAGAAACAGTTCCCATGCCAACATATACAATTTACATATTACTCCACCTTAACAGGATGCATGTTAGTTGTAGTAATAATTTTATGTAGAGGCCCAGCTAATTTTACTGGCAGTTTTGGTTCTTTGTCTAAGCCTTGTGGTTTGGTGTAGTAGTCCAGCCTTTCACGTGGGAAGAAGTTGTTGATGACAGTCACACAGTCATGTTGACCTACAGGCACACAAGAAAAAAATAAAAATAATAAAAAAAAAAATCACATGAAATGAACAGTAACACGAAATGAAATGAAATAGTGACAAAACAACAAAAAAAAAAGACCTAAAGCCAAATCAAAGATAAGCATTACAGGTGAGAATTACTCAGGCAGAAGCTGAGCACAATATGCTTTGCCATTCTTTTACGTTCAGTAGCTGTAACTTACTGATTCCCAGCAGGAAATGACTTCCTGAAATTCCATTTTGGGAACTCTATGTCCTTCCCACATCCTCATTCCCTGCTAAGCCAAAACTAAGAGAAAGGGTATTTCTCCCCAGATTTACGCGACACTAGTAGTGTCACACTGGGGTTGAAATTTCTCAGGAAAAGTTCTCTCATGTTGTATTTTCAAAAATTAATGACATTTGCATTGAGACTTCTAAGTTTTCAGACCTGAAACACATCCTACTTTATTAACCCAATGCAGGAGAAATGACAAGAACAGAACGTGCTTAAAATTTACCAAAAAAAAAGGACTGTGATGAAAGTAAAAAGATGAGAGAAGTTATACCCTCTTCTTGTTTGCTGTATCTGACAAAATGATGGATTACTTGGCTGAAGGGAAAGTAAAATTTAGCTTCTCTAGTTCAAGACCACATTCTTTAAATTGATTGATTTATCTTGGCACTGATCCTGTGAATTGGTAGAAGACGACAGAGCCAACCAAATTCCAGCATTTAAAACCCTCCACTGTTTCAGAAGAGACTGTTCTAAGCTAATGGAGCACAGCGTAAGACAAATGACAGGGGAAGAAGCATCCTCACTTCCCACACACAGACAGATGAATTACTGTTGATTGGACAGAGAATAAAAAAGAACAGGAACAGATTCCAACGTTCAGACTTCTACAGAGCAGCACATCTCAGTATGCCTGAAAATATTTATTCATTCTTGGTGATGTGATGAGATTTTAAACGAGCATTCTCCAAAATTATGTTGGAGATAACATGGCCCATTCGCTATTAACTGAATTCAGCATCACACTGGAAAAGACTCCCCAAATCCAAAGTAGAATTAATGGGAGTGAAGTTCTCTGACATATTAAGTGAGTAGGGTTTTGCTGCTGAAACCTCAAGTGAGTAATGTCAATTTTTTCCTCTTTAAAAAAACAGAATGAGATATGATTGAAATTGAAACTGCACCAACTCACTATTCAAGGAAGTAAATCTAAATGCCAAGGTAGGCTCTGGAATCCAGAACACCCGACGGACTCGCGAGAGAGTTCTCAGACACTTAAACAACATAAGAAGGTTGTGTGGAAGTGAAAATACAGGTCTTCATTTCTGGTTGTTGGGAAGGTCATATGGACAGCAACAGCCGAGTCACTAAAATGACTCCACTTTTTCTGGCAATATTTTATCACACATCCTTGCGAGAAGTAGAGAAAAAAATGGTATATTTGGGAACATTAATCCAGAAATCTCCCAGCACTCTCAAGCTGGGTTAAGGATGAAAAAGGGTTTAGGAAAAAAAAGACAAGAAAAAGAAACGTAACAGCAGAAAAATGCCCTTTTTTCTCAGGATCAGACATACTGGAATGACAAATCTTTTCTCTTGTTCTAGTCAGGTTCAGGTCAGTCAGTAGCAGGAAAAAAAAAAAAGCTGAACAACAGTGTCAGTTCAGAACAGGTCATTAAATAATGTTTCTCTGATAAAAAGCATCGGAAACGAACATTTTGCTTCTTTAGGAATTTAGAAAATGGTAGTAGACTTCTACCTTACCCACGAAAGCAGCCATCTGAGCTGCTGTCCTTCCCACGGAGTTGACAACATCAGTCTCTGCTCCAGCCTCTAACATCATCCAGGTGATTTCTTTGTTTCCTGAATTTGGAGGGAAGATACGGGGAATGAGAGAGAACAAACCACGACTTGTAATTCTTTATGTGAGTGAATTTCTTAAAGCCCAGGAATAACACTGAGGGAAATAAATGTTCTTCATGTTATTATTTTAAGAATGGATTGAGAGAAAGGCACGGTGCTGCCTCCTTATTTATGGTTCCAGAGGATCAAATCAAATAAAAACTAAATCCAGGCAGGGTATAACCCTGCTCTCTGTAATGTACATTAAGCTCCCTGTGAAACTTATGAGAGTCAAATACATATAACTAGAGCTTGGTCCCTCTAGACAGCAATATAGAAGCAAATTCTACTAATCTAGTTTGACAGTTCAACTACAACATTTGCTATTCTAAGAAGAAAAACAAATCCAGTGCTATTATGTAGCAGGAGCACAAGAGAAGGGAACAGATTGTTCCTTGCTCCACAGCGGGAACTGGGTGTTCAGGCTGGGCTAAATACCAAGTAAAATGAAGCTAAAATTTGATGGGAAGATTAGATGACTTAATTGGTGCCCTTCAGAGACTAATAAGGACACTTGTCACCACTCGTGCTAGTTCTGCTTTCAAAGCTATTCTTACTTTAACAGTTTTTGTGCATATGCTGAGTACAGAAAAGTGAATATAAAAAAAGAGAAGGGGTTGGTGGATGGAAACGAACGTTTCTGATTCAGAAACGAAGGCGTTGTGTCAGTAGTGCTCGTGTACCTTTTGCACTCACAGATAACAGACCTTAAAGTCAACATTCAGAAGCATTTGAACCCAGGACGACAGGTTAAAAGCTCAGTTGTGAGAAAATGATAAAAATTCCAGCATTTTCCATAAAGCTGCAGTCATTTAACAGCCTCTAAGAGTTTGTTCCCATCTGTGCGCTGCAGCTCTGACATTGCTCAATGACACACAAAGTTGAAATTTCCCTAATCTTTTTGCCAAAGTTTTAGCAGAAAAGCAACCTGATGCTCCGGTTCAGATTCACAGACACACATATGCCTTTCTTTTTTATACTTATGATGAAAGAAGGCAGAGTTTAAACTCTACATACTACGAAATCTTACTTCCCTAGTATCTCCTTTTTGGGAAGACGTAAGTGGTCCAGTAAAGAAGATATAAATATTTATTTATTAAGTATATTAAAATAACCTAATATTAAAATCTAGGATATTAAAATAACCTAATATTCCCCAATATAATATTTTCCCCCAAAGAAATAATCTTTTTTACATAGCATCTTTTTCTCACTCAAGGAAATAATTGTTTGCTTCAACAGGAAAAAAGAATGGCAAGAGGAAAGCTGCAAACCACCTCTTCAGAGAGGAGAAGATACATGCAGATATAAGCATTCTCATGAAAAAAAAATCTACCAAGAGAAGGAAAATAAATGTGAGAAAAAAATGTTTTAAAAACTTACTAAATACATTTTTAAATGCCCACAAGATAACTGCAAAAATAATGTAGGAGAAAGGCAAAATTTGAAAAAATACTGAATTAATTTTACAAGCCTCAAATATTACTCAAAGCTACCAATCTGTAGTCCTAAAAAAGATAGTTTGGTGCAGCATCTTTTTCAGTGTAACACAGTATAATTAAACAGAACGTATCCCACTGCACAGGAAAACTGTCACAGGAGACTGAATTTTGAGATGCGTAAGAAACAGGACAAAGTACAGGACTATATGCCTCAAAATGCTGAACAAAATCAATTTCTGTCTGGAAAAAGATCCTAAGCCTGAACTATAGCGCTCCTGTTCCACTGTCCTGATGATTCTACTGGTCTTGACACATTCACGTGGTTCGCGTAAGTAAGAGTAAACCTGAATAAATAAAAAGGTGTTGACGCTTTCCTTTAAAAAATCTAATTCGTGGCAGGTTGTACCCATCATCAGTGCCATAAAAATCAGTGAACTCAGTTTAGTGGTTACCTGAAAGTCCGGCGAACATCAAGGCGGTGTATCCGTGCTCGTGTTCGTTGCAGTTAACGTCAGCCCCGTGTCGCAAGAGCAGCCTGCACATCTCTGTCTTCCCTTTGTAGGCTGCGTGCATCAGGGGGGTCATGCCATGCTAATGGAAGACAGAGGAAGGAAGCAGCAGACAATTAAGGATTAGTTATATCTCTTCATACCGCTGATAACTTCTACTTGGACATACGTATTCAGTGTAACTACCAAAGCCTCACATAATATTTAAGTTAGCAACGATAAAAAAAGCTCACAGAATCTTCATGAAAACATATGGTTACCAACATGCAGTAGATTTTCCATTCCCCTGTCACTTCTGATTATGCTGCGCTATATACTTGAAAACAGACCAGTGCTGAATAGATGAAAACCATTTACTGCCCATTTGTCACTGCCTTTTGTATAAGACATTAAAGACAGATAATGCTTCTACTAGCTGGAAAAGCTTATTTTAGAAAATACGTTAGGTTCCTAAGTTATTTCTTTCTCAACCTGCATTATATGATAAACAAGAAAATTAGGAATAGGCTCTTGGTTTTGCCATCGCAAAGATCTGCAGTTTGTGAAACCTATTTTGCTCGTTTTTAGTCACGATTACTGGTAATTGTGCTGTTCTCCTCTCTCCCGTTTCTCCACCCTTTTGGTGTTGCATGTGTGATGCTGTATCAGGCAGAGCTGCGAAAGCCCCTGTGAAGATGCACAGCTCTAACGAGACTCAAACAGCCTCAAACCTTGCCTTCTGACAAACGGCACCAGTACAAAACGGATTTGGCTCCAGCAAGGGAGGCAGTGAGTTTTTATCAGTCGCACTGCTGTAATTATAAATTCAAACCCGGGCAAAGCCACGGGGATATTTTCAGGACTTGGGGGGAGTTGCTGGTGCAGGGTCTGTCCCTCTCCCAGGGCAGGGAGAAGCACAACTCTGTTTGAGGAAATTGCACGACATTCCACTTGGAGAATTTGATGTGCTTTTTCCAACATGCTGTTTATTTTCACTTAACATCCAGGCAGGGTTCATGTTATCAGCCAAGACACGGTAATTGCCCAAGAACATTCTCTAACACTGAATACAAGGGATTGTGCTTTAGTTTGTCCCCGAAGGAAATCAAAATGGCATTTTCTTCCTTTTTTTGCAGGTTAAGGCTGTGTGTATGAATACGCTCACGTACCCCGTTACTGCAGCTCTGTAAACACATGGTAACGGGAAACTCTGAAATAATGTAATTGTCACTGAGCCTTAATGTATTTCTTGCTTCAATTTATGCTAGAATAAAACCCAACGGAGTTAAATTTGTTGGTATAATTTTTAAAAAATTCCTAAAGGTGAGGGCAATTGGAGAAGTTAAATTTATAACAATTTTTATGAATTATACTTTCTTTTTTCCCTATCCTAACTGAAAAAAATAAAAAAAATTATTACTTGATGCATTATATTTTAGTAACCTGAAATATTTTTGTAAACTGCAGTATCAACTGCCATAAAGGAAACAAAAGACCTGAAGAGATCACTTCGCAGCATGGAACAGATTTGTCATTGGTTTTGCTAGGTTTCATTTGTGGTTCTGCAAAGGTAAATAAAGGCTTTCTATCCTCATATATAAAATATGTTACATTATAATATATGTTATGTTGACAGCAATTTTTATGGGCCAATCCCAGTCTGGAGTCATAGTACAGATTTGCCTCCTTTAGTAGCACAGAAAAGGGGATATGAACACACTGAGGTTTTTGACTGGAAAAGGAACTTCAAGGAAATAATGACTTTAAGTTTGGTGCTATCTTGAATTCCAGTTGTTTCAATTAAACAATTTGTCTAAAGACTAAAGGACAAAGGAAAAGGTTAGGGTTGGTTTTCGTCATCCCCTCCTCCTGGGAAACTTTTTTTTAAAAAGTCTTTGACTAACTTTTGAAAGTGTCAAGTTGTGGTATGGATCAAAAAAACATACGAAGCAGAAAACATGTGGACAGTTGTTAGAAAAGCTGAAAAAGCTTGGTCTCCTGTCCCTATACAGAAACTGAGATGACTGAAAATGCTCTTCTCAGGCTGAACATCAAAGACAGGTCCAGCAACAGTCTGTTTTCTGGCAGATGACATTTGGATTGTCAATACAACATACTTAAAAGACTAAACTAGCAGACAGTTTATTAAGCACCCACATGAAAGATTATTTCTTTTTCCAGCAGGGAACACAGGATGAACCATCCACTTTCTAGCAGCTACTATGTAACATTCTTCTGACCAAAAATCCAGTCTTTTAACCTCATTCCCTTGCCCCTCAATCAGGGCAAGATGAAAGCAGGTCACTCTGTCCATCTTCAGCACCTGGGAGAGGTGGAGGATTCTATAGGATGCACAAAAACCAAATTTATAAGGCTCATAAACTGGAAAAGTAAACTTCTGCCTTCTAGGAACTATGGAGAAAGTTTTCTACAACACTGTTTCTCAGCCTTGATTGACCAGAGGAATTGGGGAGTGTGGGGTGCCTGGGGAGCAAGAGTTGGGACAGTGTTGCGACAGAACAAGGGGTGATGGCTTTAAACTAAAAGAGGGTAGATCTAGACTAAATATAAGGAAGAAATTTTTTACACTGAGGATGGTGAAACCCTGGCCCAGGTTGCCCACAGAGGTGGTAGATATCCCATGTCTGGAAACATTCAAGGTCAGGTTGGACAGGGCTGTGAGGAACCTGATCTAGTTGAAGAGGTCCCTGCTCATCGCCAGGGGTTGGACCAGATGACCTTTAAAGGTCCCTTCCAACCCAAACCATTCTATGATTTTGTAATGAGGAACCCAGCCCCCCATTAACATGGAAGGAGTGCCTTAGCTTATTTTTTACATTCAAGCAACTAGACCAGTTCTATTCATTCAGAAAATTACAAACTAAACACATCTGCTCAAGGTGTGGCCTTTATTTGAGACAATATTTGGGAAGTTACTAAGAAGGAAACAAATAATGCAAAAAGAGCAGGAACACTAGTTGATGTATGTATTCAAAAATCAACTCTCCAAAATGAAAAGGAAGAGCACTAACCAAAATTAGAACAACTCATTAAGACTGGTTCAGGGAGGTATTTGGAACTGGATTGTAAAAACATCTCTGATTTTTAAAAGAAATGGTCCTGAACACTGCTAGTCTAGAAATACATGACTTGAATTTTCATTGGATGAAAGCCATTTTAGAAATTTCACCCTTAAAGCTTTAGAATAGTATTACCCTTACCTACCTTAAACTTACGGCAAGCAGGATTTGGAAGGTAGTCAACAGATACATGCACACATAATTTTAGCTATAGCTAAGTATGAGCTAATTAGAGTATGAAATACTGTTCAGTGAGTGCCGATCAGAGCTATAGTTCTCCTCCTTTATAGTCATCCTGCTGAGCTGCTGGTTTCACATATGTAACACATTAGATTCCTCTGATGATCTTTCTGTTCATCTGCAGCGATGAAAAGTTAAAGTCTGCATCAGTCAGCGACCTGAATTGAAACCAGATAATTCTTAATAGCTGCTGGATTTTCTTTGGTTTGTGTATTTTGAAATAGGATGTAAAAAACATCAAAAGACAGAACTCTTTCTCGTCAATAAAGGCCAAGGACCTGGGCATTTTCTGCTAGCACGGGAAGTTCTCACTGGAATAGAAAGCCAGATTAACCGAAAAACCCTCCACTGAACATAATCAGCATGAGGAAAGCTACACATATCTCATACACTAATAAACAGGCTGCTGCTGTAATTCCCAGAAAGCATTCAGTTCTGCAATTAGCATACACAAGTGGACTGTTTATAAAAGACATATTTTATTACAGAAGTGAACAGCTGAATTACCAAACTACAGGAAAAAAAGTAACACTGCTGTGGCCAAATGATACTTCTGTATATAAGAAGATGATAAACATCCTTAAAGCTATTTTAAATACAGAAAAACTGTGAAGTCTTTTCAGGTCAAGTCTCTCTGCTTTATCTGCAGAAAATACGGGATTGTAGCACTTCAGCCCTCCTTTGCAACCTCAACTACCATTATGACTGGAGGAAACTTCCACAGCTAGAAACCCCACATGTTTTCTCTAGACTGCCTTTTCCTAACAATCTGACAGATCTTAGCCGCACCCTGCAAAAGGATGGAGTTAGAAGTCAGCAAACTGCCAACGTGAAGTCACACCACTATTTACAAGCTCGGTGCTCCCAGCGGAAAGAAAATCCCTGAACACTTTCTTCCATACTATGTTTCCAAATTAGCAACCACTCCCATTTAAAATAGGACAAAAAATGACTATGCATTGTGCATTTAAATGAAATACAGCAGTGTTTATTTTGCATCCATTTCCATTGCCCATCTATTTCTCCTAATATTTTGGGACACCTGAGCCTAAACGCCCCTGAAGTTTTAAAGTTGCTGGAGTCAAACTGTTAAAGACAAGTTTTGTGGAAGAGCTATGTATTTCTGTTTTCATAAAGACAGTGATTAAGCCTAAACACCTTTCCTTTCTTTAACTACCTAAATCCACAAAGAAACAACAAAACAATTTGTCAAAAAGGACACTGGGGAAAAAAAACCAGGATTGTATCTGCTGGATACCTACAACCTTCTGGAAGATAGGCATCTGTGAAACTAATTTGAATAAAGGGGTCTTACTCTGCTTTTAAGTAGAGCACTGAAGATAGGAGGAGCTGAAGCCCAAGTCTTGGCACATGGGCAGGAAAAGCAAATAGACTTAGAGAAGTGGTATTTTATTTTTTAAATACATGTAACAACAGCAGAAGCAATGCTGAAACACTGTGTCCAGCTCATGCCTACGTTTTTGAAGGAAGAAGCAGAAACAACTGGAAAGGACTCAGAAGAGAGTCATGGTTATAGCTCAGTTACTGAAGAAACACAACTTCAGGCATAATACTTAAAAAGTCAGTGCATTTCAAAGATGTTAAAATGTTACGTGGTTCTTGTCTAAAGGCACATAGAGAAAAGACTGCCAACTGCCAGCAGGATTTAATCGAGAAGAAAGTAGATCTAAGCAGTTAGAATATATGGTCAAACCAAAAATAAAAGGGACACCTTATGTGTTTATTTTTTTAAACCAGGAAGTGCAATAAGTAACAGCCTGCTACTGGATCCTGTGGATTCTCCATGTTTGCTGTACCACAAACAGAAGAGAGAACCACATTAAACCTGTGCTCATTCTGTGGATTCTCTCATGTAAAAAAGGACTTTAAGGAAGGAAATGAGTTCTTAGTTCCCAACTGAATTGTGCTCCTATTTCAATATCTACGCATTCAATTTTCAGGGCTCTGTTTCCTCATTTCTTAACATTAATAAAGTAAGTAACAGTAGTAATATAAATAATAATGTGAATTTCAGGATAAAAGCTAAGGCCACAGAGGAAGAAAATAAGACCTGATCCATTCAAAGCAGTCCCCAGTCATGGCAACGTTGAATAACAGATGAAGTTAATGTTTAACTGGGGTTTCACACACTCTATTTAAGTATAGATACAGAAAATGGTTTATAACACAAAAATTCTACAAGTTGATGCGAGATGACTGATGGATTAAGAATCCGAAACACATCTGAACCCTTTCCTGTTTGATGTCCATCGTTACACACCACTCCTGGGGATAAAAAGGGAATGCAAAAAAATGCAAGAAGTGCATTACATGAACTTTAAGCCTTATGTGCCTCGGGTGTATTTAGTCAGATGCAAGCATTAGGCAAGTGTTGTTAATACTATTTCTTCTTTAACGATAGCCTGAGGCATAACTCAGTTATGGTTTCTATTAATAAACCACATCCTCTCAACAGTAATCCTGCACGTTGCGCTAATACTGCATCAAGGGTGCAGTCATTCAGCAATTACACTGCAAGAAAAGCTTTTAAAGTCTGTAGAATAAGCACACTCACAAACGTACTTACAGGGTATCCCAGGTTCCTGAAGTTTACTGTAAAGCTTAGTTTGACTAGTTTGTCAGAAGCTTGTTGAAATTCATACATTAGAAACTAAGGTTTAAATATTTAACTGTATTTAAGAACAGTCAGAAAACTGATCCGTTGGCAGCACAAAAAAGCCTAACAATATTCCACAAGGATAACCAGTAGAATAAGTGGTAATTTTCCTCCACTCAGTGTTCAGGAGACCACATCTACAGTACCCTGTCCAATTTGGGGCCTTCCAGTACAACAAAGACACAGCTGAAGTGCAATGAGTTCAGCCGAGTACCACCAAGACATGGTGGGAACTTTAGCACTCGTGCAGTGAAGAGAGGCTGCAGGAACTAGGCTTGTTCAGCCTGGAGAAGAGATGACTTTGGTGGGACCCAACAGCCACCAGTACCTAAAGGAAGATCACTGAGAAGACAGAGCCACATTCTGCAGCTACGGTGGCAGGAGGGCAAGAAACAACAAGCCTAAGTTAAAATAGAGGTTCAGACATAAGGGAAACACATTTTCACTGTAAGCACAGTAAGGCAGTAGAACCAGTTACCCAAAAATATTGGCAAGATAAAGCAAGGAGGAACCTCATCTAAGTTCAGAGATGAAGCTGCTTTGAGGAAGAAGCTGAACTACAGACCTTCTGAGGTCTCTTCTAGCCTGAATTTCTCAGTGATCCTATGAAATGATAAAGTTGGGGAAAAAACCACAAATTGACATTTAAATTTATAAATTAGACATTCGTTTAAAATGCATGGTGGGCAATTACAGTTTTGCTTATATGTTACACTTCAAATTAATGTTGCATGTTTTAGAAAAACATTGTTAAAAAGAACAGAAAACAGATATGCATTTTCTGCTTCTCACCTTGCTGCTCACTCTCTGAGTGTATTTATGGTTCAGTTTTGGGTGACGAGATGCAGGTGTGAGATGGGGACAGGTATTCTTTACCCACATCGTCTGCTGCTCTCTAAGCAAAGGGACTCCAGTTGACAAGGTGTCACTCCAGGTGACAAGAAGTCAGGGAGCACCCCCCCACGTGTCTCGCTCCAGCATTCATCTTACCTTACAGACACCAAAGCTCAGGCTGGAACTTGAGAGAAAATACCATGTAGAACCTTAAGTAATACTAATCTTTAAACTGTCTTTAAAAAAAAAGTAAGAGCTCTTCAAAGGTTCATTATTCATCTGCAGGCTGGAAATATCTTCAGAATAACTGTGATTCCCAGGATTCTGTATAGCAACGTTATTTAACAAGAAGAAGGCCCTCAGACCTAGTATTTTCCTTGCTAAACCCAGCATAGTGCTTGTACGCTTTGGCTGTACCTCATCCAAGCAATTGACACGGACATTCTTGCTGCCCAGTAGCCTTCCAGCCTCCTCGGTGTTTCCTTGAGTTGAAAGAAAAAAAAAAAAAAAAGACACAAAGAGAAAAAAGAGTGTGAGAAAGGGAATATATAGAGAATCAAGAGGAAAAAGATCAGTTCCATTTGTGATTAGAATCAAAATCTTTGTAGATTAACCACTGGGGATATAGATTAACCATCAATAAATCACTCTTAGTGGAGAGGCTTAGGAATGAACAGTGCTCTGTTCTGGAAGCTAAAAACCAAGGAGTCACAACATCAAAGAGTAGTCTGTGAGCATGCACTAGAAGTAAACATCCATTTTCTGTGAAGTAAACTGATCTACACACAAGAACAGGACACTAATATGTCTCTTCATAGACAGCACCAGAACAATTCTGAATGAGTAATATGATACTGAGCATTTTAACACATTCTGTACTTTCACCTCTTTTGAAGCATCTTATGTCTAAAAGAGCTATTTAAATAAATTGTCCAATTTCAAAGATTTTTCTGGTCTGAATGAAATAGGCTTTATCACTTACATCTCCTTTCCTGTTTAAATTTGGAATTTGCATCATTCCAGTTCCCAGGTGCACAAAAGTGGAAAGAATTTGCATTTGGTAAGAGAGAATAGAGGTGGAAAAGACAAGGACTGAGGTAGCTTGATCACTGACATTTCTAAAAATTGCCAAATGCATAAGCAGACTGAAAAAAATCTGTGCAAGAAGAAATAGGCCATAACTTTGTATTTTTCAATTTGCTAAGAGAATCCTTTCAGCTAAGCCACAAATCTAAGAACCTGATTGTTGGGAGCAGACCGTTTACGGTGGGAGCAGTTTATAAAAAAATATAGAAGTATGAAAGAGCAACTGTCATGAGAAATAGGGAAGTCTTTCAGAAGTGAGCCGTGAGAAATAAAGTTGATAGAAAAGAAACAAGATGCAGCAATAAGTGAGAAACATCGGACTCAGCTCTTGTGAATACTAAGCTGGCAAGGACGTCCTGTCCTTGAAGATAAGAAATAAATGACTTTGAGGAAAAACACCTGGTCTGAGAACAAGGAGGAACCCTGTGCCTCAAACTGCAAGTAGGAGTGTGATAATGTAATCTTTAGAATTTAGTAACTAGCAAACACAATTAGCTGTAACAGTATAAAAGTGTGATCGCACCGTAATAAAGTTGAAGCTTATATACCAATCACATTGATTGTGTCTTGCTTCCCTACTCCTGGCCACGGCACCTGATTGAAAGCCCATTGAAGGACTATTATTCAGTAGCAGCTTCAACAGGCATTCAAACAAATAGAAATATAAGAACATTCAAAGAGTCTAACTTTGGGGAATTAAATTTATTGCAAATTAACAGAAACTTCTGATCACCAATTCAGTCATAAGCAAAGCTCTTACAGCACTGATGTGCTTAATAAAAATAAACATTACATCCTTCATTTTAATGATAGGCTTCATGTTTATCTTCACTATATCACAAGGAGGTGCTCTTCCAGCAAATTTTCAGCAAAGCAGCTCTTGCAACTTCAGCTTTTGCTCATTTTCTTTAAAAAAAGCATTAAAAATACTAGGATTAATTTATTTTCATACAGCTTTTGGTGTGGTTTAACTATACTAAGCAAGTTTCTTTAGCCATTTTTTAGAAAAATTATTATTTTAGGGGGAAAAAGTCACCTGAGTCATCTCACACACCTGATAAAGACCCAATAAAATACACTGACTGACAGTCAGGGCACTGTCAACTAGCCTACTGTCCCAAATATATGGGTAGATAGATAGATATACACATCTTAAACATGTGAGAAGCTTCTTAGGACCTAGAGTAGTTCAGAAGGACATCCCAGCAAAAGAACAAGCATCAGAAAGAGCAAGTCTTCAAGGGTTAATCTTCAAAGTAAATTTTAATGCAAGTAAAGTAAAGCAAAGTTGCATTTATGAGTTCAGAGTTCTGCATGAGAAAACATTGAAGGTTTTCCGAACAAGACACTAAACTGGCAGAAGTCAGACTTCTAGAGATGGCCAGAGCCAGGCTCTTCATAGCAGTGCATGGTAGCAGGCCAAGAGACAACAGGCAGAAGTTGAGAGGAAAAAAGAAGCTTCAGATTGGATATAAGGAAAAGCATTTTCACTATGAGCCCAGTAAGGCAGCAGAAGAGGTTGCCCAGAGACACTGCAGTCTCCATCCTTGGAGGTTTTCAAAGCCTGATGGGATAAAACCCTAAGAAATCTCGTTTGACCTCATAGCTGACCTATTTTGAGGAGAAGGTTGACCCAGAGACCTCTTGAGGTCCCTTCCAACCCGAATTATCCCATGACCCTAATCATAAACATCAGGTAAGTTAGATAGAAGCGTCTGCAAGATGAAACCTGAAGCTTTGATTAAAGTGAGTCAATCAAACTGATTCTGATTCACAAGAAATTAATTGTTGACTGTTCTATACTTGTGCCTCCGACACAGAGAATATTTTAATATAATTGAGAGAGAAGCCCCAAAACTATAAATACATTTTTATGGGTTCAAATTGCCTCAAAACTACGTATAGAAATACACGGCACACATCTTTTCAGTTTACCTCCAAATAATGAACATCGCTCACAATTTCAAAATACCGCTTGGAGTATAACCATTTAGACAGGGCTGTGGAATTCACGTTGCTGGACCGTGAAATCCAACTGTTAGGAGAAGCATGACAGAAAGAGAAAGCCCCCCAGCAACAAGCATATGCCCCACGTAACACGGGGAAACTGCAATGCTTACACGAAACGCAAAATAAAACAGCAGCAGGGATAAGAGGCCCACAGTACCCTGGACAAGCTCAAGTTCTGTTAGTTTAAGAACGTGCTGTCTGCAAGGACATCCTGGTCTGGCAAGAACACGCAGGGAAAACCTGTAACAGGCTGGAGAACTGGATTATCCCCAAGAAAACGTTTGGGTTTGGTTTCCCGCCCTCTCCCCCCCCCAGCATATTAACACAAGTCAGTAGATAAATTTCAACGCCCGTGACTAATACGAAGGCGCACAAGGAAGGCAGAAGTTTTCCTTGGCAGATTTAGGCCCTCACAGCCGCGGTCCCCCGGCCCGGACCGAGCAGCACCGCGCACCCCCCTCCGCGCTCCCGGGAGGCCTCAGGCCTCGGCCAGCGGGAGCGGAGCGGGCGCTCCCTGACGGGGGGAGAACAGCCTCTTGTCCCGCCTGGGAAAAGGGGGACGAGGCCCAAGGGCCGGAAGGCAGGCAGGCCCGAACCGCGGACCCCGGCAACGGCGCCCCGAGGAGCCTTGCCCTGCCCGCGGCCCGCGCCAGAGCGGCCGGTAACGGCTCCAGCGCCCCCCCCCCCAGGGGCCGCGGCCTGCCCTTCTCCCGCCGCCGGCTG
>JAHREE010000259.1:4189940-4253212 GCA_033628505.1 Tringa tobata | reverse complement strand
CCTTCCCTCCCTCCCTCCTTCCCTCTCTCCCTGGGGGCTGCTTTCTCCTTCTTTATGGTACGGGTTGGTGTATTTATATTTTTTTTCCAGGCAGGAAAAGGTGTTTTTTCGGCCGAAGGAAGCCCCTGTGGTGAGGCGGCGTGGCGTCCCCCGAAGGCAGCGGGCTGTGAGGGATGGGGAAGGGAAGCGACGGGGGTGGGGAAGGTTTAGAGCCGTTGCCTTTTGTTAGCGCCTTTCTAAAATTAAACCCCGGGGTGGAAAAACGATCTTTGTTCCGGCTCCAACTTTCCGCTGCCGCCGCCGGCAACGGGTGGGCGCGGGGGGGATCCCGCGGGTCCCAGCGAGGGGCGGAGGGAGTCCCGCATCCCCCGTCCCTGCCCCTGTTTGTGCGGGAGAGAGGGAGAAAGCAGAGCCCTGGTACGTGGTGGTGCTTTTTACCCTCCTTTGTCCGACTCCTCAAGTTAAAATTTTTATATCGTTTCTTTCAAGGAACCGTTTTTTCCCCGTAACTAATTTTTGAAGGCATAGCCTTATCGGAAGCTGATTATTTTTTTTTCCTTAGTACTTGCAGGTCGTCTCATGGCTGCTTATTTCTTGGAATCTCGCTTTTAAATCTTATTCTGCGTTTTCACATTTATTAATTGCTTGACTGACTTTCAGAAACGGTGAAGTCCCATCATTTTCTTCCTCGTTTGTAGAAGAGCACGCTCTCTGAATCTAGTGTATCTTCATAACTGTTTGGGTACGGACCCAAGATGCGATACGATTTTATTTTAACAAAACAATCCAATTCTGTACATTTCCTAGATTTCAGAAGTCACGGAAATCCAGGGATGTACCACCATCTAGTTTTACTTGAATCAACAAGTGTAAATAAGAGAGACTGCTTTGGATTGCAGATTATAACAGGTTCCCTTGACTTTTTTTTTTTTTTTTAATTTGTGGGAAACCAGAAATGCCTTGAAGGAAATGCCCTCAAAACAAAAGTGCTTTTTATTTTCTGGTCCAGAAAGGTATCCCCGTGTAGTGCTAACAGAAGTCTGTGGCTGGCTCAACCGTGAAGGCTGAGATTAGGGTTTAAGTGGTCTTTTGTTGGTTCACTGTAGGGTGTGAATTTTACCCGCTGTGAACAAATTTTGTGATATTATAGGATGCTGATAATCTCTGTGTTATTTTTAAATAACAAGAGCCTATAAGCTTCCTTTCATATTTCAAAAAAAAAAACCAAAACAAAAAACCAAAACAAACCCTGTCAGGCATTCAGTGTACAAAAGTATGCATATTACATTCCTCTTTTTTTAATGTGAGAATGTCACTACTGTCATCGCACCCCGGTTCACGGGGTGAACAGGCAAACACAATTTTTCCTTGGCAGCCTCCCCTGGAGCTCCCTCGGTGACTGAGGCTGCGGGAGTGCTCCATCTCTAAGAGCAATAAAATACTTTCAGACTAGTTAAAAACCTTTCCTCCCCTTCCCGATGGAAGGCTTCCCTACGACCCTCGGTCCGGCGGTTTGTGGACGTTTCGCAATCTTGGGTTTATCCTTGCGAGATGGCGATGAGGTAACGAAGTGGTGTTACCTCCATTTTATGTATAGAATTTGAAGCGCGGAGGCAGCAAGGGATTTTTCCGAGTCTGTGTTAGGGCAGGGAAACCGCAACGTGAAAATGTTCTGTACCTTTGTGTCTTGCCCTTTAACACATTTCCCTTCCTCTGCTGTTTCTGTTCGTTTCAGGTATTTAAGTTGTGCTACCGTCTGGTAATTAATAATTTAAATTTGGGGTATTACAGAGGGAGAAGGAAATGTTGACCTGACTGCAACTCAATATATTGTTTAGATTTCAAATGATAAGTATTACATATAAAATAATTCCCTATTTCATCGTCTGGTGGTACATCACGCAGTTTTGATTTGAGAAGCAGGTGTCACCAGCGGTGACATTTTTTTCCCCCCGTGGTTTGCTGGTTCTGGTCTGCTTGTGGGGATTTATGATGGCAATTGTAATCAATGTGTAGGTGTTCCTAAACACCTGATGTTTTCTGCACTTGTTGAGAGCCAGATTCATGCAAGAAGATAACAGGGATTTCTTTAATTTAATTTCTTTAATTCACTTTTGGTGAATATACAAAACAATAAGCTTTTTTGGGGGTCAAGCTAGGGGAGAAGAGATTGCCTTATGCCTTGGAGAGTGCACCCTGAAACTCTCAGTCTTTGGACATGTAAGAGAGGAAAAGGAGATGCTGAACTGGTTTCACACTGCTCTTTCTCAAATGACACCTTTGCTTGTGTCTTGGAGGCTTGCTTGAATTCTGACCATGTACTCTGCTGCTCTGCTAAGGGTAGCCTGGGTTAAAGATCCTGTAGCCACCCCCTGTGCCTTGGTGTGATCAGAGACTTGGTCTGACCCACTACATTTTATCCAGGGAAAACCAGAAGAATAGATGGAACAGGTGCTGATAATTCCTATGATTTATTCTCCCAGCTCCCGTCCCACTGGTTCACAACGTCCTCAGCAAAAAGTGGTACCTTTGTGTTTACCTTTGTGTTTGAGAGCCTAGGGTGGTTTTTTTGAATTTAGGTGAGCTTTGTGTCTGCAGCATCCTGTGAATACAGCTTTTGCAGATGCTTAAAAAAGGAACTTTTATTTTTTTAATTTTTTTTTTTAACCTGCTACTTAACAGTTTGATTTGATTCCCCACCCCTACACTCCCAGTTCCTGTTTCAGGTCAGGTCTATTTAGTCATTCCTATATAAAAGCCATTTTGTATGATTCTCAAGTGCGTTTTTGTAAAGTAGTTTTGTCTCCTGCGTGACCTGGGCTACGGGAAACTTCCTCACGTGGAGCTGAGCCTTTCAGACAGACCTCCACTGGGTTTTGGTCTTGCTTACTTCAATCCTGAGAGCTATATCCTGGCCAAAGGAAGGAGTATTTAATAGGATTATTCATTCAGATCACTTCAAGTTCGTGCAAGTTCAAGAGTTTTTTGTTGCTAGAAACATCTTCTGTTTTTTCCTCTCAGATGTGGATAGGTTTCTGTTTCCCCCCAAGTTGATTTGCATTGTATAACTCTTTGACTTCCTTGAGTTGTTTTTTTTTTTATTGTAAGTGGATTGTAAGATTTCATGTGTATTTGGATCTAAGGATGGCCACTGGACCTATGATACGATCTAGTCTGTCAACGTTGTCAAGTTTTGGTTTGTACCAGAAGGTAGATCATAAAAAGACCACTGGAGGCAGACTGAAAGCAGGCAGAGACTGGTGTGCTCAGGATAGACAAATAGGTCTATCTTTGAGTGAGGGTTGGACTAGATGATCTCCAGAGGTCCCTTCCAACCCCATGGGATTCTGTGAATGACAGGATATTGCTCTAGCTAGGGATCCAAATCTCATCTCATCTGAGACATGGACAGAGGTCTCCATCTGCTACCGATTTCCCATAGGACAAAATTAGGTTTTCTCCACACTTTAAAATTTGGGAACAAATCCCAGCGTTTGACTCTAGCTGTATCCAAAGTCCGACCGGATGAGACCGGTGCCCTCTTCACCTCCTCTTGAACCCTGACTTGAAGGATTTTCAAGCATATGGGACAGAAGGACGCCAAAGTATCCTCCAAGGGATTGTCTGCTCCAGACTGTTGGGTAATCAGTGTCGAGATGAGCATGTTCTCCAGCGGGAAATACAGGACAGAGTGGTGCCAAAGTGCCAGTCTGGGACTTGAAGGTTCGTATAACAGCATAATAAACAGGGATTATTAGTCTGATTTAGCATGAGTGGTGGTGGTTTGCTCCTAGACCTGATCTGACTGAGCAGGACCAGCTTTGGTGGTTTTGCACCCAGAATGCAGCCATCTGTAGAGATTCCTTTAGAGTAAACTGCTCAAGAAGTTATTTGTATTGGCTGCAAAGCGTATTTTTTTGCGTGTATGCTTTTATTTTTGTGTATGTCTTTAACTGCTAATTGTGCAAAGAAAACCCACTTAATCTTCCCACAGAAAGGCAGGGTTGATGGTGCAAAGAAGGAATTTTGAGGTGCTCAGGTATGGTGATGATGAGGGCAATGTGAGTGCCTTAGATAAATGTGTATTTGTACTACCTGGTTAAAAGCTACTTTAAAGAAAATCAGCCTTATTTTCATAACAAAGCCATATGTGTGTACCCCTTGCTCCATTGATATACTCACCATTGGATCTGTAATTTAGGGAAAAAAACACAAGTTGCCCCTTTGCAGGTTGATTTCCTGTTCTCTTAATTGTTCTGGATGGTCCTTACACGAACAGCTTGCTCAGACAACACACCTTTTTTGTTTTCCATATGAGACTTTAAGTCATTATGATTCTTTTTGATTAAGAAAAATCCAAGCTTTAAACAAATCGTTTCATGCAAATGAATCCCAGGTGGGTAGGTAGGTACTTCAATGTATTTTTTTTGTCAGTGTAATAGAAGCAGCAGCTTTTTGCTGTTAAAGGACTGAGATGTGTTTAGTGGCTGCTGATCTGAGCTGAGCACCTTTGCAAGACTAAGTTCTTTCCCACTTAAGCTTTGCAAGTGTTGGCAATAACCCTGTCGTGCGTTAATTAGCACAGTTTCTGTAAGAGCTGATTTGCAGTGGCTTTTCAGACAGGTGTTGCTAAAATAATTGCAAAGCTTCGGAGCTGTAAAGTAAATAAAATTACATAAAGCTGTAAAGGAAATATATCTCCACGTAGAGGAACTTTGAAAAACTTTACAGCACGTATAGACCCCACTCCAGCTTTTGGGAATCGTGAGTGTGATGCTGGGAAAAATCAAGCCCCTGGGAGCGTGATGTGTCAGCAGCAGTTAGTGACAATCAAACCTTTTATCTGGTGAAGAAAGAGGTGGGGGCAGTTGGGTTAAACATACCTAATTAGGTCTAATCTGTGAGTAATTTCTTAATATAAGTTTATTTAAACTCTGCTCACACAGTACGTCCATGTACAGATATATGTACCTGTTTGCAGGCATAAGGTGGTTGTTTAGGACAGAGGAATAAGATTATGGATTTGTGCTATAAAATTCAGATTGCCTTCAGAGACATCATTTTTTTACTCCTCAGCTTAATGTCTGTCCCTGATTCCTCCTGTTCAAATTGAAGAATTCTTTTGTCTGTGTTGCACATAAGGCAATAGGCTGTCACTTATATCTGTTCTCACAGTCTGAGCCTACAGGTAAAGTAATTCCATTCTAATGTCACCTGCAATAAATCTCACCAGTGAACTGTCACCATTGCCCCTTAAATGGCAGATTTGATTTCTTTTCCTGTGTGATCTGTTTTTGATTAAATATGAGTACTCCCCTCGACGTGGCAATACAGACGTGTTAATTTAAAATAGTAATTATCTGTTCAAAGATAACTACAATATGCAGGGATCACAGGGGTACCGCTGGTGTGTGAGAGGAAAATTGACAAATGGAAAAAATGAAAAAAAAATCTGTTTCTCCCTAAAGCGAGGAGTCTGTGGAGTGCAATAATATTCTGGCATGCCTGAAAACCCTTTTCAACTTGCCCTATCGTACCTCTTCAATCTAGCTATAGATCTCATAAGAGATGGCAAAATCAAAACAAAAGCTATTCCAAAATAAAAAGGAAAATAAAGAGAGAGTCCCGTGACTGCAGAGCTGGGTACAGTGGTGTGGGGGCCATGTGTATGGCAGCGTCATGGTCCTCGAGGTTCTTACCTGCTGTAAAGCTGAAAGCAGAAGAAAATACTTGAGTTTTAGGGTTTAACAGCTTTGGTCTTCCATAAAATGTGGTTGTGTGGTGCAGACACAATCGGGAGGAAGTCAGGTATTTGTGAGATATTGCTGGTAAAGATTCTGACTCGGATCACCGTTTTGCCATGGGGTTGGGTGGGTGCAAGTGGAGGCTGAGATCAGTGGTAGATCAGACTGCAGGATGAGGAGGTGTTCAGCGCACACTTCCTAGGCAAAGGGAAAGAAAATAGTTAAGACAGAAGGTGGTCATGAGTCGGTGCAGAAGCTGAAACCCGGGCAATGCCTGATACACGTGGCACGAGCCTTTTTTCCCTTGTTCTTTAGTCCCTGTTCCCACCCCATCTTTAGATATGCTTTTATCCCTAACTATGTTTTAATATAGCAAAAAAAACTTCCTCTCGTGCCATATAAAACAAATAGTCTTTTGTCAAGTTAGGTATTTTGGTTTTTAAATTCCCAGAAGTCAGGAAAATGTTTCCAGGAAGTAAATCAATGGTAATTCCTGCAGTAATAGGGACTTTGTCTATAAGAGCTGTTTGTTGCTGTGCATCTAAGAGCTTTTGAAATTACAAATGTGGATTTGCCATAGTACTCACGTAGATTTTTCTGCAGGAATTCTAAAATTCATTGAGTACTTAATACATAGGCATGTTTTAGAGTCCTGTGTAAGGATTTGCTCTGCGAAAAGCTGAGTTATTCTTAGGTCAGATGGAGAAGTTTTGTATAGAGATGGCTTGCAGTTATTGCAGACTCATAGTAGCAGACAAAGGTTATTGCTTTTAGTCAGCCTGTAAGAAGGATGGATTACCTCTGGTGAGAATGTGAGTTGAGGAGAGACAGGTCAGGCAAGGAAAATGCTAGACGCAGTCTGGGACAGAGAGGTTGGTCAGGACACGGGAAGGAAGCATCTCCTGTGATGTCTTGAATTCCAATGAGTTACACCCTTCTACAGCTCCTTCAACTACTGCAGGAACAATTAAAATGGCTTTTACGGGGTTGTACTTAGTTTAATAACCACTATTTCATGCGTTTTCCTTAAATGTGGTTTTTTTCCATACAGAAAAAGAAGTCTAAGCAGTTCAGCAGTTTGTAATTTGTAAGCTTAAGTGATCATTTTAGATTTTGTTTCCATAAATAAAATCCCCTACTTCTCTGGAAATGTTTTCTAAGAGGAAATATTCGTTCAGTGCATTCAAGTTATATGTTAGTCATTTTCCTTCTAAGGCACAGGAGGTTAAATCTTCATAATGTTTTACTGAGCATTAGCAGATACAGGGCTAGTCATTTATTTTCACTACCCTTTCATGCCTCAAGCAATAGGAAATTAGAAAAACAAAGTATGTTATTTATTTTAAATAGTCAAGGAGAAGTCAACCCTTTAAAAAGAAGAGGGGATGGTGAGTTTTCTTCTCCAACTGCAACCTTCTCTGTATGAGCCAATATTGATGAGTTTGGTTAGAGTCCTGTTGCTGGTTTCGTGCCGTGTCTCTGCATCTCTCTGAGGTTGCTCCTGAAGCCTGGTAGTCTCCCTTCTCTCTTAGATCTCCTTTGACTGTGTTATATTAACGCATGGTTTCTTGTGACTGGGACCTGTGGATCCCCAAACCATCAGCCAGTGCTTTGGAAGCCCAGTGTTGTGCTGTTGAATCCCATATTCTGTCTGAGAGGGTTTTTTCCTACATTTTGTGGCCAGAAGAGGCTCCAGTCAGTATGTCCTCAGGGCTGCCCAAATCCTTGGCTCTGCCCTTGAGTTTCGGTGTCCTGACCATCAGTCTCGAGTCCCTTCCCAGCACAGGGAAACACCTCCTTCTCCTGTGCTCAAGTATGTGGGTGAGGGCTTTTGCCAGGTTGTCAGTTTGGCTATCCAGTTTTGCACAACTTTATTAGAAGACTTTTCCTTGAGTTAAAGAAAGGAAAACATAATTTACTTTTCCAAAGGAGCTGAGGGAAGGGCTTTACATTTTAAATTCTTGTATGCTTGTTAAAATATTTATTGGTGTATGCTGAAAAGTCATGGTGTCTTCTTCCCAATGTCAATTTATTTGGGTTGCTGTTGTGCCTCTGAGATCCAAGTGCAATAGTGGACTGGTTGTTTAATCATCATTTAACTGGCTGTTAAATCATCGAGGCATCAGACTATTGGGTCTCTCCTGTGATGAAGGTGTGCGAGTCTTAAACTTTCATCCGTAAGCAGTGATCCACAGCTCCCTGAAACCAAGTGTGGCAAGCCAAAGCATTTCATGGGTAGCCTGTTCGATGCTGAGATTAGTTTAGTACCTTAGTGCCCTCCTGGAGTTGCTTTTATCTCCTGGGTACGGAAAGACCTGATTCTTTCCCCATTTCCCTTTCCTCTGTCTTGTCGTCGCTGCAAAAGCAGTGTTATGGTTTGAGGAGACAATCCCCAAAAAACCTTTTGAAGCTGAGGGAGAGCAAGGTGTCAGTGATGGGAAAAGGGCACTGTCCTTGTAGTGTAGACCAAGGTGTTCCCCATTTGTTCTTTTCAACATCCTTGTTTGTTTATTTGTTTGTTTTTAATCCCAGTATAAATTGCACAGGTCCTGTTAATAACCTGTTAATAATCTAAATATTAGATTACTGAATAGCTACCTAAAACATTTTCTCAGCAATTAGTTAGAAAAGTTCATATCAACGTATTCTTAATTGAAATATCAACTCTGGTTTTGCATCATTGTCAAAATAGAGGAAAGTTACCAACTATTGCAAAGCCCCTGACTGGGAGTCATGTTGAATATCTGCTTTCTTTTATTTCAGATTTTTTAAAAAACAGACTTAGGTTGGCACTTCTGTTACCTTTGCATTTTATCTTCCGTTAGCAAAGAGCATATGCCAGTTTTTCTACTTTTTCAGCTCTACAGAACATACAAAACCAGGCAGAACAACATTCAAGGTGGGATGCAAATGCGTAGCCCTGCATGGGCTTTAACAGTCAGTTCCTTCACTTTAAATTTGGCTGTATCCGTGACCAAACATCTACATTTTGGAATGCAGCATTAGTTCACTTCTTAAAATTAGAATTTTATTTTTTTTTCTTATTGTCCAATAGATGCAGCAGCTTTCTTTGAAAAGGACAGGAGGTGTAGCAGTGAAAGGTGCATACCCCCTTTTCACTGGAAGTGAAGGTATTTTGTAGAATCCTTTTCTAGATCCACGTTCAAGAGCCCTAGGTTAATTGACACGTCTTTCTGAAATCCTCAGAGAAACCAGCCAAGCCTTTCATTGGGTTTTCTCAGTCCAGGAAAAAATAAAAAGCAATCCTTTAGCTGTCTAACCCATAAACCTTTTAAATTCCTCATACCTTGCGTCCTTGTAGGAAGTGAGTTGTGGAAATCTAATGTAGCTTTTGTTGGCATTCTTACTCTCTTGCATGTCCGTGTGTATGCACACACCTACAGACAGCCATTCCGTGAGACCTTTATTAGGTTATCTCCTAAAGTAGGTTGCTGATACTGGCCTTTCCAGCGCACAAACAATGATGCCGTAAAGAAGAAAATAGATTTCCTTTTATTAATAATGTCAGATATCATTGTGCCAAGCTGACCGTTGACACAGCCCAAACAACCGCCAAGCGGATGTGTGCTTTTTCTGCCCGAGGGAGCCTGGCCTTGTGATGTTTTATGCTCATTTAAAAAGATATTAAACCTATTCTGGTTAGAAATCCATAACCCCTGTAATAATGCTTGACTTCGGGGGCTGGGTTGGGTGCAGGTGAGTTGTTGTGGTCTCGTGCTGAGCCTGTTCTCTCAGCGTATTTGTGGTTACCCTGGATTTTGGAACTTCTTAGCCAACAGTGGAAATTCTGTGAATCGTTTCGGAAAGGTAAACAAGCAGGTCTACTGAATTAACTGTAGAACTCAATAATATACCGTTAATAATTGTCCCATTGTTAATTTTGGGTGCATAATTAAAATTTTAACTCTGCCCGAGATGTTTTTAGTTGTCATTGAGTTTTCTCTGAGTTTGCTTTCATGCGGATTGCCAATCTGCAGGTGTGAATTTCTGTTGTAGAAACTGATGGAGGAAGTTTGATCTCGTTCAGATATCTAAAAAGTGCCTAAAGCTGAAGCCGTGGAGCTGTTCACAAGAGAATCCACTAAGATCTCACCCTGAGAAGGGGCAAGCAGAAAATTTTAGATATGCTATTTTCTGGAAATGTTTACATTTCTCCATTGATGGTGAAAAGAGGCAACAATCACAGGGTCAGACTTGGGTGCCTGTTGCCATTCATTTTTAAAGTTAGGTCAAATACACCCTTTTTTGGGTTCTGACAGTTGCCTGTTTGGTCAAGAAAAGTGGATATGGGTTTTGACTTGACTGATTGTCAGTCATTTTAGGAGGTGGTCCTCACAGCCTATAGCATCAATTAACTTCTTGGGTTTTGCATTGAGCTGAGCTGATGGACATCTGTCCATGCTTCCGTGGGCACAAAGGGCTTGAGGAGCTGCTGCAGAGCAAAGGGCACTGCCCGCGGGTGGGATTTGCTGCCTCTGCCATGGAGTGGGGTAAAAATATTGTATACCTGCCCCACTCTGTGTCTGGGTGAAGCAGATGTCTCTGACTGGCTGTTTCTAGCTTTTTGTAATCTGATTATGCTGTTAGCGCATGATGCTAATACTGGAAAATTGATACAAATTAGTTAAGCAACAGGCTAATTACTCTATTATTTTTTTTTCCAGCTTGGGTGATTTATATTGCTACTTTATTTGACTTCCTTTCATGGCAATGTTTCTGAATTCTGACTCTAGCCACCTGTGTATATAAATGTATTTTTGAGAACTGAGTTTTCATCTGATTGCAATTATGATCAAAATTCCTTATAAATATATCTTTTTGAGGAGCAAATCTATCGAGATGCATTCGTAACAGCCATTGCTTGCAGTGCTGTGTTTATAGATGGAGTATGAATTCTTTGGGTTAGTTTGACAGACTTCAGAGTCACCTGAATCTAGATTACCAACAAAGACATATTCTTGGTTTTATGCATTTATATTTTCAGTTAAGTGTTGCATTTAATGTCATTTAAGTCCAGATACAGCATGGAAGATGATTATGAAAAGGTGAACTGTTGATTTGGAGAGAAGGTGTGGGGTTTTGAGCACTTCCATGACTGTGTCCATGCATGGAATATCAAAATAGAGGAAACTTTGCCATACTTGATAGATTTAACATTTGAGCTTTTTGGTTACCAAACCAAAAGCTATCTCCCAGTTTGTTCTGGTGTGTGAATAGTGTCAAGGTCCAATACTCCCTGACCAGCTTCTTCTTGCTATTCCATGTATGGAGGGTGTGATGTTTAATATCTAATTTACTTACCTGAAGACAGTTGATGTTACATGGGATTTCTGATTTTGCAGTGATACAAAATATATTGAAAACACAATAGAAATGCAAGTAATGTAACAAAATCAAGCAATTGCAATACACAGCTCAATCACAATAGCAATATAATTCCTATTACCAGCTGTCACGATGCTGAGCATCTCCAGTCACTGGGAAGAAATACATGGGTTGAATCACAGTATTCTCTACAGACTGGCTCAAAGCTTTGTGTTTTCATCGCTGAAGACATAATTTGAATGTTTTCCCTCATCTCAAAAGAAGCGACCTTAAGTCCTCCTACAAAATTAGCACTACAACATGCTGACCCAGGTCAGTCTCCTCTCAGGGGTTTTGTTTGCTTCTTCTCGTCACCGGCTTTCACTGAATTGTCACCCAGTGACATTCTCAGCATTGTCATCATAGTCCTTCCAAGTGGGGAATGCTGTCATGGGTGAGTAATGCTTGTCCCGTGCTTTTGTGGATTTAAAAGGCAGCCTTTTCTTGAAGTACAGAGTTAGATGGAGCTACGTGGGATACATGATGCCTGAAAGTTACCTGACCTCGTGCTAAAACTTGACTTGCTGGGACAAACTGGCCTTTGGTCCAGAGTCTGGTCTCTGAAAGTGGCTTGTGGAGTGGGGTAGGTGTAAAAAAATAAAAACAACCAAAACCAAAGGGAAGGATGAAGTAGTATAAAAATATAGATAGATGAAAGTGCTACCTTTCTTTCTTTCATGCTTTTGTCGTACTTAAAGCAATTTTCTGCTTAGAAGGCTGCATCATCCCTGTGTTTAATACCCCTTGATAGACTCTCCTTCCATGAATCCGTCTGAGAGCTTTCAGGCTTCCACGCAGAGGTGAGGAAATGGCTTTGGGAGCGCTGGTACGAGAGCTGCCAAGCGGTGGGTAGCACAGCAAGTGTGTGCCCCTCCTCTGCGTGCCCTGGAATAGCTATTTCTCTGACTCACCCAGGATAATAGTTGATTGTGTAGGCACCCCGTGCCGTGCACTCTTGTGTGGAGAGGGTTTTTTTTTTGTTGATCCCTTTTTTTAATAGTCAACTTGTGGACATGAATGACTATAGAATGATCTCGGCTTGGTCTGAGGGGGATTGTGTCCGTCACTGCCTAGAAAATAACTCTTTGCAGGTCGAAGCGATCCGAGCGTTGACTGCTTTTATCCCCCGCTCCAGGAATTTGTTCACCAAAATTAGTGTGTTCTGTCAAAATGTTCTGCCTGCTCCCAGGAGGAGGCGGTGGCAGCCGCAGGGAATACGGGACCGCTTTTGGGATGCAGAGTGATGTTAAGTCAGTTTCGGACTCCTTTTCCATCCGAGTGAACGCTGCTGACAGGCACAGTTGGTGTAACATGGTGTTAGTTGGGGTGTTTGGAGTAATTGACACGGTGCAAGGCATTGTGCGTTTCCACTGCTGCCTCTTTGTGCCGTCACTTTTTAGCCAGAAATATCAGAATGCAGGTATCTGGAGGCTGACTCACCATCCTGCAGGTAAAAAGCCATGTGTTAATTTAGTGAGCTCCCTTTCCCTTCTACACGCTTTGAAGAAATAATTAGGGAGTTCTAAGTTAAAACTTGCTTTGCTGCTTACAGAGGTTGTTGGTTTATTAAAGCCTCAGCCTTCGCTGCTTGCAAGCGTGTAAGAGGTGCTGGCTATTAATACACCCCTCCTCCCATTACTGTATTTAGTTCACGACATAGTAAGCTGGTAGCAACTGGGATTGCTTTCTGGACAACACACACTTTGTATTTTTTATTTATTTATTTATTGATTTTTAATCTTGGCCCTTATAATTTTGAAGACAATTTAAGGGTTTTCGAATGCTGCAACGCTGTATTCTGGAGCCGCTGGTGATCTCCTGTGCTTTTACTGCTGCTCAGAGCTTTGAGGCAGCAAGAAAAATGGAAGTGGCACATCTTCTGATTTTATTGTTGTGGCATTTGAATTGTATGAGTAGGGTCGACACCACAGAAGATACCTTTCGGTGGGCTGATACATTGGATTGAGCAGAGGAGCGGTACCCTGCAGGAGAAATCTGCTCCTTCATTACTGAGCTGTTCTTGTGTTGTCTTGTGCCTGGCAGACTTCGTTGCTAGGAATGAAGCCTCTCTTGCTATTTTTTTTTTTAACACATTTTCTTCCAAATACTTGCATTTACTGGTGTGTTAAAGACCTGGTTCAGGGGGGCCCTATAAAGTAAATCCATTAATGATTTCTTCCAGGTGTGCTGTGAACAGTGGCTAGTACAACTCCCTCTGCCAAACGTTAATGAAGGATTGAGCTAAATTACAGCAGTAGCTTTCTAATAATTTTTGCAGAATTTCACCTACACCATTTTTCCTTTAGCAACATCTCCTCTTAGAGTGATGGTTGAGATGGTTGTATTTTTCAGGATAAAGAGCACATCCAATGTCCCTCTGAATTAAGAATCCTGTTCTACACAGTCCGTGAAAATTGGCATCTTGCATATGAAAAAAACCCAACCTTATTAGCTTTGGAAGAATACCGTCTTCTGCTTGTTTTCTAATTTCACCTGACCCTGATGCTTTTTATCCCCTTCTTCTTTTCTGAGAAGTTTTCCTGCTGGCAAGGCATGCAAGCTCAGAGCTGGATGATTAGCCATCACCTTAAAATGAATGTTAATAGGGTATGAACTGATCTGTAGCCATACACTGTCTCCATTATTTCAGAGTACTGTTACTGACAGATAATTTTTTGTGTGTCAGCCCAAGTATGTAATTTCATTTTCTTGACTTGTATTTTGATCTAGTTCAACTAGATTTTGATCAGTTCACCTGATCTAGTTAAAGATGTCCCTGCTCATCACAGTGGGGTTGGACTAGATGACCTTTAAAGGTCCCTTCAAACGCAAGCTATTCTATGATTCTGTGGTTCTATTTTCACCTGTCAGTGATTAAGACATTTTTCTCTGTTTTGTTTTTTTTTTTTTTGCTGACTGTGCCATGACTCATGTGTATTTCGTATGGTTGCTGATTACGAGACACAGAAGTCCTTGCCTCAGTGGTTCAATTTACAGTTCCCTTGACCTCATGAAGTGCATCTGGAGTGCTTTGCTTGTGGGAGGTTGCTGTCATGTTCCTATGTTCTTATTCAGCTGATCTGCTTCTGTAGACATTCTTGGTCAGTGACCTAAGAAATACCTGCTCTCCTGAATTACGTGCAGTGGGGCTGAGTCTCTCATGCAGTGTGGGATTGTACGTTAATTGATGGAAGTGTGGGGTTTGGCTGTTTTTCAAGAAACCTCCGAGTTTTAGCAGTTAGGTGATGAGATTTATGGTACGCATTTCTGTGAGTCTCTCGTTTTTGTCTGGGTTTACTCATTTCTCAGCTGGATATAACTACTCATGGGTTACACAATTCTTGGCTGGAGAATCTTGCCTGAGTACAATTTTTAATTTTTTTATTTAATGTGTGGTAAGTTTCATTCTCTTTCGGTATTTGTTTTTACTTGCTGCAGAATGAAACCGATTCCACTTGTTTCATCTCTTTTGTTTTCTCTTTCCCAGTGGGCATACTAATAAAGGACAAGTACTTTTATTGGAGTGGACACTTAGTCTTTACTGTGGGAAAAAAACCACTGTCCTGTGATTATGAAAAAAACCCCAACCAACAAAAAAAAAAAGGTTAAGGGGCTTCAAAGCTTCTGGAAGGCTCTTATGGGAAAGACAGGGCATTTGGTGTGTGTGGAAAACCTGCTACAACACTATCTTAAGGTATTCCACATGACAGCCACTGGTGACT
Source organism: Tringa tobata (assembly GCA_033628505.1). Lineage (NCBI taxonomy): Eukaryota > Metazoa > Chordata > Aves > Charadriiformes > Scolopacidae > Tringa > Tringa tobata. Next base: position 4,238,361 of record JAHREE010000259.1, on the reverse strand, counting down.
GGGGCTGGCTTCCAAGTCTGAAATCAAAGGTCGGTAGGTATCTAGTTGCTTCATGTACTGCAATGTCATAAGCAAAATTAATCCTTAACAGAAGATGTATTTTTCAGCAATAAACCTTTGGATTAGCAGTATCCTTTTTTCAAGTCAATACAATCAACCTCGTGTTTCAGTGTTTACCCTGTGCATCTTTATGTGACTGCTTAGTCCCTGCAGGTTGCCATTGAAGTCTTTTTTGCAGTAAAACCAGTGAGGGGGTTTTAACATGGTGAGCGCCTGGCTCTGGCTTTACTGTCTGTACTGAGTGGGGCTTTGGGGGTAACCAGCTCCGTTGCTCTTCTCTGGACCTGCTCCAGCCCCTCGATGTCTTTTTTGTGGTGAGGGGCCCAAAACTGGACACAGCCCTCGAGGTGAGGCCTCACCAGTGCCCAGTACAGGGAGGCCATCACTTCCCTACTCCTGCTGGCCACACTTCCTGATACAGGCCAGGATGCTGGTGGCTGCCTTGGCCACCTGGGCACACTGCTGGCTCGTGTTCAGCCGTCTGTCCACCAACAGATCCTTTGTGCACCCCAGGTCCTTTTCCACCAGGCAGCTCTCCAGCCACCCTTCCCCGAGCCTGTAGCGCTGCTTGGGGTTGTTGCTGCAGCCATTGGGAAGCGCCTGTGGAGAAGGAGGAGCTGCAAAAGCCCCCGCAGGGACTGGATGTCCAGGTGGGAAGAGGGAAGCCTGATGAGGATTTGGGGAGAACTGGCAGCTGCACTGCATCCATGCTGTCCTGTCATCCCCTTGCATCGCTCCGTTCCTCTAAACTGGTGATAATTTATGAGTTTTCCACCTACAGATTTTGTTAGCTCATAATGTAGCTGCCGTGCTGGGGAGCAGAGACAGCTGCTGGCTGTGTGCAGACATGTGTCCTCTCCAGCAGAAGAGCAAGGGCAGCTCTTCCTCCATGCTGCTTGAGTTCAGTAGTTTGTTTTTAACATAACTCCTTGGCTTGCTGCTTAAAGAAGTGGAAAACCCTCTTTAGGTTTTCATCTTAAGACTAGAACTGTAACAGCAAGAGGATGGAAGCGCCTAGTAACATTGCTGGGTGAAAAAGACCCAATAAAGCCTTTTAATATCCTGCATATTCCATGTTTTGTGGGAGGAAAAGATTGACCTTGATATGTGGGTTGGAGTTTTTCCTTCCTAGAAACTTTCCCCATCTATGCTTTTATTTCCTTTGACTTTGTGAGGAGCGCTCCTTGTCTTGCGTATGATGTCTGAGCGAGGGAAGGGGATGGAAATCATTCCTGCCAAGCATCTGTTCCTGTGAAAGCTGGTGGTGCCGTGTTGGTGGGGCTCTGGCAGCTCTCCCCAGCACACCCCCACCATGGGCACCCATCCCCGCAGCAGCAGCATCCCATGGAGCCCACCGGTGGGCTGCCCACAGCGTCACTGCCTGTCCCCATGGGCTCCCTTGCCCTTGTCACAGTGCCCTGTGTACCTAGAGCCATAAAATCTTGGTAGGGGATTTTATTAAACATTTGGGTTTGGGGTTTTTTTGATGTTGTCTGGCATGATTTCCTTCTTTCCCTAAGTAGGGCAGTGAAGTTTCGCTGCTGTGAAGCAACTGTTCTTGAATTCATCATGAGCATGTTAATGCTTGAAGAATCTCAGATGATTCAGAGATTTCGATTAAAAGACATGTAAAATGATGCTTAGAAAAACAGTATTGGTTTGGATAAAGGTTTTTTAATTTTTTTCCAATTCGAGCAATATGTTTCCAAGAATGAATGTTTCCAGCATTTTAGCTTGGTAAAAACTTCAGCCTTATCAAGGCTTTAAATAATTTAGGAGTTAATCATCATAAAAATTTCCCTGTGGTATTGATAAAAGACTACATTTTCTGGACTGGTGAAGCAAGTTCTGACTTGCTGAAGCTCTGAAGGAACTTTTACTTCACCTATGGCTGGTTTTATAAATTAATTTTAATAATTACAGAATCACAGAATCACATGGGGTTGGAAGGGACCTCTGGAGATCATCTAGTCCAACCCCCCTGCCAAAGCAAGTCCATCTGGAGCAGGTGGACCTGCTTAATTCTAATAATTAATGCTGGTTTTATTAATTAAATCTGTTACAATTTCTCTTAGGTGCTTGATGATTGGTCGATTATAGAAACTGCTATATCGCATATGTCTAGATGTGTACACCTGTAGATGTCTCTCAGTTTTATTTTAACCATTTAGGGTCTTTAACATCTAAATGAGAAGCAACTGTAGAGAAAGCTGAACTTGTGGACTTCAAGCAGTTTCAGGAAGATGTACCAAATCAATAACTTACGCATTTTTTAAGTAGGAATCTGTTTTGTAGAAGCTGTTAACAAGAGTGGGAGTAGAATTTGGGAAACTGTTTTAAGTCGTGCTTTTTTTTATTTTTCTGAGGAATTTTGTAGCTGCGAGTGAGTTATCAGCAAGCTTTAGGCATTTTGAGGTTTTTTAAGGAAAATAAGCCAGTTTTGGAGTATGGTGCCTGGTTCTGTGCTGCTCTCTGTCATCTCCTGCTTGAATCAGCCCAGCTTCTGATTTACCTGTTTATAAAATAAGAGGCATTTGGGTGTGTAATTCGAACATGTGAGTTTTCTGCAAGAGGTTTTCTGGATCCTAAAGGGAGAATCAAGAGTAAAGCATCCATCGCTGAGCCTCTCCTGTCTTCCCTGCAAGAGTGGAGTCTGTGAAAAGAATGTGCCGAGGAACTATCTTTTCCACATCTCTTGCTCTCTTTCCTGCTGCCAATTCCTACGAATCCTGGAGGATGTTGGGCTGCAAGATAAAAGTTTGACTGGTGATTTGGGTTTTCTTTTCGAGGCTATTTCCTTCCTACCCATCCCCATCCTTAAGATCTCTTTACTCCTCTGAAACCACTCTAACTTCTGTAGCTGGCATTTCAAAATTTGCCTTTGGCTTTGACCTACCCGGATCCTGTACCTTTCAAAATGGAGAATATATGTAATAGTTCTTTTATGATTTCAAGGCTTTATAGCTGCGTGACACCTGAGAGACAGGCTGCGCTGCAATGCAATCAAATGTGCCGTGCGAGTTTATATGCTGCCACCCTGAATTTACAACCTCCAGCCATCACTTCTGTGCTGTTGTCGGTGTGTTCTTGATTAAAAAAAAAAAAGGTTTTTGCATTGCATTCACTTTTTGGAAATTTTAAATTATCATCCAGGCTACTGTTGTGGTGGCAACAGCCCTTTAAAATCGCATTTGTAGTAGCTGGTGTCATTTACAGTGTGGATACATCCCGGGGTGTCGTATAGATAGAATCATGGAATTGCCTGGGTTGGAAGGGACCTTTCAGATCATACGAGTCCAACCATCAACCTAACTCTGATAAAATCACCACTAAACCATATATCTAAGCGCTATGTCTACCCGTCTTCTAAATACCTCCAGGGATGGTGACTCAACCTCTTCCTTGGGCAGCCCGTTCCAATGCTTAATAACCCTTTCTGTGATGATTTTTTTTTTTTTCCTAATATAAAAGGAATAGATCCGTGGGTTGGCTTTGTTCAGGCTCACGCTGCAGTTTCTTGATGGAAGTGTCTGTGCTCTCCCAGGGCCAGAGCTGGAGGGAGCGCCTTATAAAGCCTGACCCTGGCTCCGGCAGATTAGAGCCCAGTGCATTTAAAGCTAAATATAGGAGAAGGCAGATCCTGTGTTCCTGGTAATTAACTATTCAAGCGTCTCTTCTGTTGCACTGAACCTCTACTCATTAAATCTGCCACAAGTGGTGAGTCTTTTTAAAATCTTGTTCCCAGCTGTCGTGAAGGACGGATTTTATATTCACGGGGAGCGGTTTTAAGATCAGGCTTCAGGTGCGTGCAGCTCTTCTGGCAGCTTAAAAAGGCACTGAACCAAAGGAACGGAGAAGCCTAGTGCCAGAAATTCAGCATATGCATTTATATCTTTTATAGCAACTGGGAAGCCGTACCGGTACGGCTGGGTTTGAAGGTCAGGTATCATTCATGTCATTGTCCCCACGGCTTCTGCGTGTTCATGAAGTGGGCAGTGTCAATCCCAGCCCCGTGGCATGTTTGTGCTCTGAAAGGGCTGTGATAAGAGGATTAATTCTTACCTGCTGTGGGACTTGCTTGATACTTTATTCCCAAACCTCATGGGCTTCTCCTCCGATCTATTGAAATGAGCATTTTTAGACCCAGAACAAGGCGTGTGGTGTGGGGTCCAAGCATTAAAACAATTAAAAATACCTGGGTGAATATTGTATTTTATAGATCAGTCTCTTCCAAGTAACTGAAGGGCACAAAGATAAAACAGATAAGTATTTCAGACCTGGCCGGTCACTGGCCAAAGGCTGGGCTGTTGTTTTATCCTTGCTGACTGCTAGATTATCTGCCTAATTAACTTGTAAAGCTCTTGTTCCTCTGCCACTGAGAGAACTGAGCGGAGAAAGAGACTTCTGAGCTCTGTTGTGAAGGGAGGCTTTGAAAGATCCGGTGATACCATGGTTTGCCATTTTTAACTCTCAAGATTTTTTTTCCAGAGTGCTATTTAGTGTTGCAGTTGTTTTGAAATGCTCCATGGTCTGTTAAAACCGTAGTTTAAAATCTCAGTGATGAAAGTGAACCTCTCAGTTTAACTGCCTGTTGCGTCTTTGGGTTTTTCATGACTTGCAGTAAGCAAAATCAGTCTCGACCCTGAACTTTACTGGCTATTACTGGTACAAGCAGGTGGTTTTTTTTAATGTGGGTAAATGGTACACCTGGACTAGAAAGCAGTGGTTTGCCAGGTTAAACATTTGAAATGCTGCAGAAGTGGCCAGCTGGTGATGCTGCAACTAGAAGAGTTATTCTGGTGAATGGGACCAGGTTGTGTAGCTGGAGCGTTGTTAACAGAGTTGTTAAATGAACTTTCAGAGGCAGAGAGAGCATTAATTAGTTAGTAACGTGTGATTGATGGCATCTTCCTAGCCACGGAGCTTGTTTCTCTTATGGTAGGAAAAAGCATTGGCAAATGTGTGTACTTTTAAACTAGACCTGCAGTCCGCAATGAAAAAAATACAAATAATACAAATTTTTGTAAAACTAAGCTTACTACAAGAACATGCCGAAAGGACAAAGCTTCTTGCATGGCAAGGCTTAGTTCTGGACGAGCAAATCCTATGTAACAGTGACCTAATGACCCGCGGGGTGTGAAATAGGTGGCCTGTAAGTCCCAGCGCTGGCACTCGCTGCTGGCAGGACGAGGGGTGACCCGTGATGATGGCCACGTGCTGCAGAGGTTCCTCCCGTTCCCTGCCGTTCCCGGGCAGCTCTCCGTTTGGCTCCTCATTGCGCAAGCTGCGTCCACGTGGGATTAAACTCCTTATTATCCAAAGCTGGAAAATAGTTTTGTTTTCTTTAACTAATATGGTATTAAAATACAATCGCTTCCTAAATTTCTTAATGTTGTATGTTGAGATTTGCCATAATTGCTGAAGCAATATATGTCCAATTTTTTTTTTTTTTTAATTTTGTTGTTATTATATGAAATGCCATAGAATCATAGAATGGTTTGGGTTGGAAGGGACCTTAAAGATCATGGAGTTCCAACCCCTTGCCATGGGCAGGGACACATGCCACTAGACCAGGTTACTCAAAGCCCCATCCAGCCTGGCCTTGAACCCCTCCAGGGATGGGTACTCAACTATGTATTTATACACAAAATTGATGGAGGGGGGAAGTTGGGTATCTGTTATTATTTTCACAATGCTGTGTGGGCAGCGCTGCCGTCCCCTCACCCGGCAGGAAGGGCTGGGGCTCCATCACCTTCCTGCTCGGGTCTCAACCTTCGCTGTTTTTATAGGGATGCTGAGAGCCAGGGTTTGAGAGAAGCATATCACATCAAAGTCATTCTTGGATCAGACTGCTCTTCGTCTTTAAGATAATATGAATTATTCTTTGAGTGTTCGACAAGAGCAAACCTTCATGTTTGGATTTTACTACACGGTGTGTTTATTTTGCCTTTAGGTTAAGCTGTTGTCTTTAAATGCCATAGTAAAACTCTTATTTTTCTCTGTTTTTTCTCCAGAAATTTTATGAATAAGAATCAGAAGCCGGTGCTAACAGGCCAGCGGTTCAAAACTAGGAAGAGGGGTAGGTTATTGTACATTTCTTAACTTTATTTTCCTCTTTGTTAAAATGACTAGGAACAGGGCAGGTGGAATAACTGAAAGTTCAATAAGATTAAGTTTTTTTCTCGCCTTCTCTTCAGCCACATCAAGAGTATAGATGTTATTTGTAATTAAGCTCTACAAATTTTATTATCTTAGAACTTATTATGTACCTTAGAGCTTTCTAGAAAATTTGGGTTTATTAGCTGTTAATTCTTGTAGAAGTCTCAGTTAAAAAATCAGATTCTACTTGAGTTCATAGTATATTTACATACAGGGAAGAAAACTTACGAGGTGTTTGTTTCAGGTGTTTCTTAAAATGTCCCTTTCAACTAAGAAAGCAAAATATGAGCTTTAATTTAAAGGTTGCATATAGAAAATGTGGCGCTTTTTGGCTTTTGATTTTATTTTTATTTCTTTGAGTCAAATCAATGCCATTTCTATAAATGAACCTTTCACATCTAGAAAGGAATTCTGTCACCTTCCTTCTCCGTGAGATGGTAAAATCATTGCATCAGCTCTGCTTTCTGTAACAACAGAAGTCAAAAAGCTCCTTTTTCAGAAATATTTATTTATGCTGTAGTTCGATTGGGTTGTAGTTAGTTTTTTAATTGTTAAAATAAAACAATTACCATTGCCTAAGACCCGTGTTACTCACGGTGATACTGATTTTCTGTAAACGTGACTAACGCTCTCTTTCCTTATGAACAATATTGCATCGATCTGTAAAGAAAGCCAAGTGGTGCTAATTACAGTGATTGTGCAGGTATTCTGTACAGCGAGTGTCATCCTGGTGTGCTTGCTCATACTGTACTCAGAGTTCATTTGTCATGCTTCACGTGTCTGAGATGAATGCCTAACACTTTGAGGCAGAGGGAAAAAATATATGGAATTTTTTTTCAGGAAAAAAAAGAGTTGGTTTGTGAAAAGAAGTGTTAGATTTATTGCAGTAGCAATAGGAGATTATGAGAGCACACAGAGGTGGGGTTCCTGATTTGTGGAATTGGGGTTCCTGATTTTTCCTTCTTGACTTTCCTGTTTTTGATCAAAAGCTAAGGCTTGGTCTTAACATCTTGTGAAAGAAAATGTAAATCGGAGCACTTTCTCATTGTGGATGAGAGAAACAAAGAGTTTGGAACCTTTCTCAGAAAATTACAAACTGTCACGAGTCTGAAGAGCTGAGTGAGTTAAGATCTAGGAAGATCACGAAGCTTGGATAGAAATGGCAAAATAGTTTGTTTCCAGTCATGTTAAAAGGCTGTGCCAGCGTTCTCTGTCTTTCCTTCCTTGCACACATCACTTCCTGCCTTAGTTTAAGTAGTGTTGTCTCTAAATGGAAAATGTCCTTTCTGTGATGTACATACAATGTCTGTAGGTGTAACTAATTAAAAAAGAGAAACGTGTAGAGTTTGTATATAAATGTCAGGATGCTCCAGTAATTAGTGGGATTAATTTTCTATCAGCGTGTTCCAGAAGACTGTGCAGTAGCTGAGCGCTGCGTTAGCGAGCGACAGCACAGATGTAGCTAGAGGAGTGGAATTAACAATCCCTAAAGAAATACCTGTCAGGCCAAGCAGTGAAAGCAATGAGACGTGCATACTGCTGGATTGAACCCATGTGGTATTCTGTCTACATCAGTCCATTATGGTACCTATATTATTTGCTTAAAATTGGCTTAGAAAATGTTCTCTCTCTCGTAAAGACTTCCTTTTCAGTCCCTGCTTTGCAGTGTATTTGGCATAATGGGTCCTAATATAGATTTGGTCTTTGACTCCTATTTAATACAAGTAATAATTAGAATAAATAAAGAGCTTTTATTTGTAATTCTGCACCTATCTCTTGAATTTCTATTACAGTGATTGGAAGTGGCAATAGGGACTCGTTGACTAGATGGAAGAAGGAAAAGACTTGAGGAAGTCTGGAAGATTGGGGAGTGGTTTGGGGGTTGGTTTTTTTTTGAAGGATTACTTAAATGATATTGGGGATATTCAATGGCTTTAATATGGAAATCTTAACATGCAAACACTTCTTTATGTGCTTAAAGCATAAAATCTCTTCTTCAGATACGGTGGGATCTTGGTTGCCTTAATATTTGAGGATCCTGCATAGAAAATTGTAGATACCTGTTTTCTTTCTGGAGGCAGAGGGCTTGAGGGAGAAAAAGGGTTTCCTAACACGTTTATTCCCTTCTTTTTGTATCGTAGCAGTGTCCCAGACTGTTACATCTTGGACTTAGAAGAGAAGATATTATTAGGGTTTTTTTCTGCTGAATTTCAGTATATCAGAGAGTCATGACATTTCAACCAGGCGGGAGAGGGGGATGTGGCTGTGGTTGGACGTGGCATTTTTGGTCCTGGGAGACTATTCTCTTCTGGGTAACAGGCAGGCAGGAGGGGGGGTCCAAAACGTGTAAATGCTGAGGGTAGCGAGCTGGTTGAGAGAGGATTGCCTGTTCTTACCGCTTGATTTGTGTCTCGCAATACTCTCTCTCCTCTCCTGCAGCTCCCAGGAGTTTGAAAGTGTGCTTAGTGTCTAAAACATTTTTGAAAAAGGACTCTGAAGGAAGAGCTTGTAAATCCCACTTCTTCCAGTTCCATTAGTTGACCTAATGAAAGGTATAAACCTTGCCTCCAGCATATAAAGGGGCAGGCATTAAAATCACTTTAAAAAGATTTGAAGGAAGAAAAATGATGTTGTAAAGGGAAGAACCTCCTGAGGGAAGGAGGCATCTCACAGTTCCATATCAAGTTTTTAGCAATCTGGGCAAAGGAAACAGTTTGGTTAGTTCTTAGTATAATCTCTGTACCTGTTAAATACTGGGGTTTTTTTGGTGAGGTTTAGCAGTAATTGGCATCTGGCTGGGATTTGTGCTTGTGGTGCAGATACGTGGAACGTGGATTGTGTTGCCTGCACCGTACTTGCATATGTGCCAATCCATGTCTTTGTGTCTTGTGAAATGGAAGAGGAGGAAGTAGGAGTAGCAAAAATGGCAGTAGGAAATAAGGAAAATGTATGTGATCCAGACACTTGAGAAACACCTACGGGGCAAAAAGCTTCCTGAAGCATTAACAGGAGCAAACTGTGTGTATTGTTTGAAGTAAGCTGATGGGCAATATCTGAGACACAGGTTTGTTCCCCACGGTGTAGATAACACAGAGTTAATATCTCTGTGTTATCATAGAATGATTAGAGTTGGAAGGGACCTTAAAGATCATCCAGTTCCAACCCCCCTGCCCTGGGCAGGGACACCTCCCACCAGACCAGGTTGCTCAAAGCCCCATTCAGCCTGGCCTTGAACCCCTCCAGGGATGGGACAGCCACAGCTTCTCTGGGCAACCTGTTCCAGTGTCTCACCACCCTCACAGTGAAGAATTTCTTTCTGAGATCTAATCTAAATCTCCCCTCTTCCAGTTTAAAACCATTCCCCCTTGTCCTGTCACTACACTTCCTAACAAAGAGTCCCTCTCTGGCTCTCCTGTAGGCAATCTCCTGTTATCTCTATATCTGCTAACAAACTGGCCCGAAAAGGTAAATAGCAGCATAAAAAGAAGCTAAGCTAAATAATGCACATGACTTTCAGAATGGAAATTATCTAGTAAAAAGTCAATATTAACACCTTTATGCTAACCTGAAGTCAGGAGGGGGGCAAAGAGGGCTTCTCGTTTTTCTTCTACAGAGATATAATTGCGGGCCTTCTGTTTAAGAGTTAAGATTAATTCTCAAGGAGGGGAGGCATATGTGTGCTTTGTGATTTCCTTAGAAGCAAAAGAAAGGAAATAAGGATCCGGGAACACGATGCAAGTGAAAAGCTGTGCACAGTGCTGCTGCCTGGGGTATTGTATGCACCACATCTGCAAACTACACCTGCCCCGGCTCCCCCTGATTGGAACTCTGCTGGGTCAGTAATTATGTACTCGACAGCCCAACGTTCCTGTCACCACTTCTTGATGATGGCTTCTGACTCGCCCTGCTGCACCACATCAGCATATTCCTTTGCAGTGCATTAGCTTGGTAGGAAAATGATTCAATAAAATTCTAAATCGTGTTTCCTGCAGCAAGTTTACCTCCTCTTCCTGTGTAAATTTTTAGATTGTGATAGACTAGAAAATAGCAGGGTGCTCCAGATAAGAGGAGGGCTTATGGGGCAGGAGAAGAATCTTTAAAATAGCTAAGAAATATTAATTGTGGTGTTAGGATTTGTACTGAGCACTCTGTACCCACGATACCAAGCATGGAACACCTTTTGGTTTAGACATGAGCATCTTAAATTTTTAAACAAAGTACAGTTGAAAAAGTAAAATAGAATTACTTTTTAAACTCATCTCTTAAGAACTCTGTCTTTTTACTGGTTAATGAGTCATCAAGTTGTTTTGTTGGTTTTTTTCCCTGCAAATGTTATATGTACTTGGTAACCCAAAAGAGAACAATTACACTCAGATACTCGTTTGTGGGTGGAGCTGGGTTTCTTGAGCACAAATAAAACTGCCTGAAGTGCGCATAATGAAGTACTTACGTCAATAAAAGGCTTGTTTAGTTGTGGTTTGGTTGGTTTGTTGCTTGCTTTGTGGTGTTCTAGTATTTCCAAGTCAGACGAGAGCTGTAACTGAGTATTTGGTAACCAGTCTGAGTCCAGTAATACTTCTCTGTGGGCATTTCCCCAGAGCAGAGGCACGGTTCTTCAGTTGCCCCATTCAACCCTTTCTGGTGTGTCCCCCACAGGCATGTCCTGCCAAAACTCAAGATAGTTACTCAAAAGGCAGACTTCAGATCTTCATCACCCCTCTGCTCTGCCCTGGTGAAGCTCCATCTGGAGTACTGTGTCCAGTTCTGGGCTCCCCAGTTCAAGAAGGACAGGGAATTACTGGAAGGAGGAGGGCTATGAAGATGATCAAGGGACTGAAGCATCTCAGATGAGGAAAGGCTGAGAGACCTGGGTCTGTTTAGCCTGGAGAAGACTGAGAGGGGGACCACATCAATGCTTATCAATATCTAAAGGGTGGGTGTCAGAGGATTGGATCAGGCTCTTCTCAGTGGTGCCTAGTGACAGGACAAGGGGCACAGACTGGAACACAGCAAGTTCCGTCTCAATACAAGGAAAAACTTCTTTACTTTGATGGTGCCAACTCCCTGGAACAGGCTGCCCAGAGAGGTGATGGAGTCTGCTTCTCTGGAGATATTCAAAACTCACCTGGAGCCGTTCCTGTCCAGCCTGCTCTGGGTGACCTTGCTATGTCAGGGGGTTGGACTAAATGATCTCTGAGAGTCCCTTCCAGTGCCTACAATTCTGTGATTCTGTGATCACAGCAGAAAGTCGACTAACACAGCTGAGAGCCTGAGTACCTCCAAGGTCTGGAGTGAAGTAAAAGCCTGGGAAGAAGTCACTTGCAGTTCAGAGCAGGGGTGTATTGAGTGATTTTGATGCCGGGAGTGTGGTAGGGGAGAAGGTAGGTTGGCCCTAGGATTGTGTGCATGGTTTCAGGACCAGCTGGGTTTGGGAGCAGGTGGTTGCAGGACCGATGCACATGATCCTGGTGCTATATGTATGTGGGTGTCCATGGAGCTGGGTAATCTCAGCTCTGGTCTGAGGAGGTCAGCTTTGGGGGATGGGGCAGCACATCCCATCCTTCACATTGGAGAGAGGTAACAGAGTTAACAAGTCACTCAAAGCTTGGCATAGCAGGGGATTTCTGGAAAATAAGGTGATGCCTCATTTTTCCAGTGGTGCTGAAGACTTGATGGACAGCCCTGGAGCTGCTGTTGCTGCGTGCTGGAAGGGTTGACTGGATCCCTGAGCTTCCCGGTGGCCTGGGACACGGAGCGGGAGGGGCTTGTGCTTTTTGGGTACAATTATTATGGGGGAAGAGAATGCATTGAAATAGAGGGAGAATGTGCAAGTGATGCACTGGAGATGGTAGAATGAGCACACTCCAGGTGCATGCAGGGGAATAAGAAGAGAGAGCAACGTATTGGAAATATTAAAGCCGAGAAAAGTAGGCATTGTGTGTAAAATAGTTCTTTAATTGTCCTAAGGCTAATGTGGCTGGAGGAAAGAGATTAGGAGAAGAAAGGCTATTGTAAACCAAGGTCTTCTGGATAATATTTGGGATAAAAAGCTGCCATATGAGTTGCAGAGAAAGGAAACCTCCAGCCAAAGGATGGGTAATGTCTAGAACCTCTTCTCCCAAAAACGCCTGGAAGGGTTGCAGCTGGTACGTTTCAGTCTGCACACCTTTAGACAGGAATTTTACCAAGCCTCATTCGTCTCAATAATTAAAATCCCAGGATTTATCTTCTGGTTATAATACGTGCAGGGTTTTTAATGAACTTGTATCAACGTTTGTGTCAGCAGGTGATGACAAACTTGGTTAGGTTTTTGGGTGTCACAGAACAGTTCGCAGTTGTGTTGATGAAGTTCAGCGTTATTTTGATGGTAACAAGCATTTTGCCTGTGCCCTTGCATAAAGTCAGGACTTGCTTTGCTAAGAAGCTTCAAGCCCCTGGTAAGCTGTTAACAGCCTGCAAGAAAAACCAGCGGGAGGTTTGGGTAAATCCACCTGGCTTTGTCTGGAGGTTGCAGTTACATCTGCTGTGGGGAATGGCCTGGACATGGGGACCTTGTCTGGGGGTCAGACGGTACCTTAATTGAGTTCAAGCAGGGACAGCTGTAGAAAACGGGATGTGAGTGCTGCGTTTCTGTGTTCCTTGTCCTGCTTAGGTCTGTGGACACGAAAGATAAATTCGTGGTTACGCCACGTGGCAGGGTCCAAAACGCTTACATAAAAAGTATTTTTATGAATACCTCGATCTCCTCTTTTCCTGAAGACTTGTCCTTTCGAAAACACTTTAGATATGCAACCATAGTTATTTAAAGAAAAGTATCAAGAAATGAGAAATGAAGTGTTCCTACAGTGAGATTGTTTACACATAACTGACATATCCTTTATTCTCCCATCAGATTTAGCAATGCGTAAGGATATGCAAATTCAATAACAATTTCAACAAGAGAAGCAAGAGTATGAAGTTTGAAAACAATTTCAAGAGCTGCTTTTCTTCCCTTTTATTTGTTTATTCCTATATGTTTGTATGTGTTTTGGTATTTTGGAGGGTTGAGGAGGAGATGGAAGCAAGGGTAAACACTGCAAAATTTTCACAGGCAGTAAAAGCCAAACAAGCAAACTCTTGGTGAATTGACAGAAGGGGAAAAATAGGTGCCACGATCATTTCAATTGCTGGCTGATAGAGGATTTTAAACAGAAAGTTTCAAACTGACGCTCTTTCCTTTGCCTTTTTCTCTGTTTCAGATGAAAAGGAGAAATTTGAACCCACAGTCTTCAGGGATACGATTGTCCAAGGCCTCAATGAAGCTGGGAATGACCTGGAGGCTATAGCCAAGTTTCTGGATGCAACTGGCTCACGGCTGGATTATCGCCGCTATGCTGACACGCTCTTCGATATTTTGGTAGCTGGCAGCATGCTAGGTAAACTGCAGAGTTCTGAGGATCAGCCTTGCTTCTTTTAAGATGCTGTCTTCTCTTACAGAGTGGAAATTATTAACTGTATTACTGTTTCACTTATCTGGATAATTCTCGGATCTGGTATCATCGAATTGTTTATTGGTTGTAGTGCAGTAATACCCAGGCACTTGATTGTGTGATGCGTTCTGCAAATATGAGAAAAAATGCATATTGTTCAGCCTGGAGAAAAGGAGGCTGAGGGGAGACCTTCTCGCTCTCTACAACTCCCTGAAAGGAGGGTGTAGTGAGGGGGGGGTCAGTCTCTTCTCCCAAGTAACCGACAACAGGACAAGAGGAAATGGCCTCAAGTTGCGCCAGGAGAGGTTTAGATTGGATATTAGGAAGAATTTTTATGCTGAAAGGGTTGTTCAGCATTGGAATGGGCTGCCCAGGGAAGCGGTTGAGTCACCATCCCCGGAGGTATTTAAAAGACAGGTAGACATAGTGTTTAGAGATACGGTTTAGGGATGTTTTTTTTTTCAGTGTTAGCTTGATGATTGGACTAGATGATCTGAAAAGGTCCCTTCCAGCCTAGGGAATTCTATGGTTCTATGAAAAGCCTTCAGTCTGAGGTGAAAGAGCATATAAATGCACCAGAAAAGAAAATGAGAGAGACGCTAATTAGGGGAAACAGGGAGTTTATTGGTGTGAAAAGGTGTATACAGTGCTCCAGGTTATTAGCTGTTGCAAAGCTTGCTTTGTAGACATCACAACAAAGGCTAGCTAAGAGGAGAAGTGAAGGGTAATGAGAAGTGCTTGGTGGATGTTCATGTGGCATTTCTCCCAGGTATCACTGACAGCACAGCCAAAAAAATGCCTTTCACCTTCCTCTGTGTTTTGAATAAGTTGGCTCTTTTTACTGGTCATATTCATTTGATTCCTGCTTCCTGCTCTTTGGTATCTAAGAATAAAAGACATTTTTGTAAGGCTTGAGGTAATGCAGGAAACAAAAGCCAGCGGAAATATCTAGGGAAAAAAAGCTCTCAACAAAATAAGCTGGGAGAAAACTTTTGCAGCGGTATTTTGAATGTTTACATGGGCATTAGAGGGGTTAGGGAGATCACACAGAATCACAGGGGTTGGAAAGGACCTCTGGAGATCATCTAGGCCAACCCCCCTGCCAGAGCAGGGTCACCCAGAGCAGGCTGGACAGAAGCACATCCAGAGGGGTTTTGAATGTCTCCAGAGAAGGAGACTCCACCACTCTCTGGGCAGCCTCTTCCAGGGCGTTGGCACCATCAAAGTAAAGAAGTTTTTCCTTGTATTGAGATGGAACTTCCTGTGTTCCAGTTTGTGCCTGTTGTCCCTTGTCCTGTCACCAGGCACCACTGGAGAGACCCTGACCCCATCCTCTTGACACCTGCCCTTTAGATATTGATAAACTTTGATGTGGTCTGCCTCTCAGTCTTCTCTTCTCCAGGCTAAACAGACCCAGGTCTCTCAGCCTTTGCTCATGAGAGAGATGCTTCAGTCCCTTGATCATCTTCATAGCCTCCGCTGGAGTCTTTCCAGCAGTTTCCTGTCCTTGAACTGGGGATCCCAGAGCTGGACACAGTACTCTAGATGCGGCCGCACCAGGGCAAAGCAGTGGGGGAGGATGACCTCCCTTGACCTGCTGGCCACCCTCTTTTTAATGCACCCTAGGAGGCCATTGTTCCAAGGATACCAGATGTTCCAAGTCCTCAAATTAGTTAGAGAGTGCTAATACTTTTCTCTTTGGAAAGTATTTATGTTATTGCGGTGTTTAAAGTAGTAGTTAAAGTATGTGTGAGGGTTATGCTCCAAGCCATGCTTATTGGATCACAGTGCTCTCAAAAACAGCTGAGACTCCTTAGTGTGACCTGAATGTCTCAGTCTTGTGAGGTCTGTGTGATCTAAGGTGCATATGGGCCAGCTGTCCCTTCTGTCAGGTGCCACCACAGCCTCGCATAGCTCTGTCTCTCTCCGTTCCCCCTGCTTGCTCTTACCCTTGCCTTTTGCTTAAGTGATACTAACATAAGACTTATTAAATCTTATAATTAGAGAACATTCTAAAGTGAGAAATTGTTTCTTGCTTTCTTTTAGCTCCTGGAGGCACACGCATAGATGACAATGACAAGACCAAGATGACCAACCACTGTGTATTTTTCGCAGATGAAGATCATGATGCCATCCGAAATTATGCTCAGGTCAGTCCAGGCGTGGTTGGTCCCTGTTTTCCTTTCATGTCTCAAAAGGGATTACAGTGGAACATCTGCAGACTGTCTGGGCTGCAGAGGGCAAGTGAAAATCCAGTTAACCAGTAATCTGCCATAACCTCTACGTTTTAGGTAAGGAAACAGGACATCTAAGATAGTCTGGTCACAGCTCAGAGACACACTCTGTCTTTTTTCAGTCTGCTGTTGGTCCAGTATATTTTTAGACACCATCCTTATTATTTTTGTTGACCTTTTCTGTATTCAGCCTGAAAGATTTGTACGAACGTATCTTTAGAAACGCATGAAGTATATGAATGACAAAAAATATAAAGCTCACGCCTCCAACCGTTAGTTGTATAACTAGTTAGGAATTGGGCAAATACTCCAAGAGCTTTCTTTTTCTCCTATGTATGTGATATATAGTTTCTTTTTGCAGGACCAAGGCTTGCACAAATAGGCTTGTGTGAAATTCACACAAATAAGCAATGAAGCCTAAAACATTACTGAAGAGAAGCTAACATTGCGT
This sequence comes from Tringa tobata, assembly GCA_033628505.1. Classification (NCBI taxonomy): domain Eukaryota; kingdom Metazoa; phylum Chordata; class Aves; order Charadriiformes; family Scolopacidae; genus Tringa; species Tringa tobata. The sequence continues at coordinate 4,221,988 of JAHREE010000259.1, read as the reverse complement.
AACTCCTTAATGGAAGATAATATTATATGAGAAAGTACAGTAAGAATTCTGTTGAGGGTTCAAAGCCACCATGCAATTTTGGATACAAGTAGTATTGCATAAAAATGCAATACCATTGAAAGTCTCATGTGTCAAAAGTCCTATTGTTAGCTGAGTAACATATTTATCTTTTTAAATAACTAGTTATTATTGGGGTGCTGGAGACAGTAATTGCAAGCATAGAAGTCACTGTCCCTGCTAAGGTGTTGAGGGTGGTAAATTGCTGAAAAGGTGCATGGTTGATTTAAGGGTGCTGGGATCAGAATCTGTATCAGTAACAAATGTTTGCTAAATAGCAGGAAGCTCCCCTGCAAACACATCTTTGATAATCTGAACAAGTGAAATATACTTATTTCTGGAAAGGGAGTTAATATATCTTCTGCTGATTCTGTCTTCCTGAATCTTGGTATTTATATATTATCAAACCATTGTATTTAAGATAACTGCAGAAATATCAGATAACTGCAGAAATATCATTCCGCTGGCTGCTTATTTCCTGGAAACAGTGTCTAAAGGAAAACTCTGCAGGGGACCAGTAGAGTGTCAGCAGCCACTAGTGCTTCCTAATTTTTCTTTTCTGTTGTGGATATAATAAAAAGGAAAAAAATCGTCATGGATTTGTGAAATATATTCTTTATGGATTCAGTAGTGGCAGTCTTGTTTCCCCTTGCCTTTTTTGTAAAGAAAGATGGCTGCTTTGTTTTAAGTTACGTTATTTTAAGTTAATCTGTGTTTATCTTTAGGTCTTCAATAAACTTATCAGGAGATACAAATACCTGGAGAAAGCATTTGAAGATGAAATCAAAAAGGTAATGTTGGTGGCAGTCTCCTCTTGAGCATTAATATTTTTTACCCAACATCTAATATAATTGTATTTGTACAAATGCTGTACTGTTACATATTTTATTTAGCTCTATTGGAAAAGAGGATGGAATCTAGAGGTGGCAGCTTTCATCTGCAAATTTAGCTCTGTGGGAACACTGCTGGCAGCACTTGGTGTAGAGTAATTGTGGATTAACGCTTCCTTTGGTTGCTAACTCACCTTCTTATCCCAGGCTTTTCTGCGCAGAACTTCAGTATGCTTCGGGGTATAGTTCTTAACGAGGAGCAGTGTTACTGTCCTGCTAACAGAACAGCTCTCTTGTGGCTTTCTTTTATAGAATAAATACAAGTCTGCTGTGCAGAGTGTCACAGAATCATAGAATTGCCTGGGTTGGAAGGGACCTTTCAGATCATCCATCAACCATCAACTTAACATTGACAAAACCCACCACTAAACCATGTCCCTCAGCACCACGTCTGCCCGTCTTTTAAATACCTCCAGGGATAACAATTCCACTTCCCTGGGCAGCCTGTTCCAATGTTTGATAACCCTTGATGTATGAGTATTAAACTACTCCTGAATTGTGTAATGAATCCTAACCACAAGTTTTGGTGTTCGAGGGCATAGATATGTGCAAGAGAAAGTCATCACCACTGAGCACTTAGGATTTGCAGGTTAGACTGTGGTGGATATTTGTGGAAACTCTTTTGTTTTGTAATCCTGAATTCTAAGGAGACAGAAGGAACCTGGGTAGAAATTTTTGAAAAAGAAAGTACAGATTTATTTTGTCTGTTTTGAGTTCCTAGTAACAGACGTAAATATCTTTTTCTAATGGCCTAAGTGATAAAGGCTGTGCTGTGCTGTAGGTTAACAGGCACCCTGATAATGGCAAAACCTGCCCTCTGACTAAAATGCATTTGTTAAAAGTAAAAGTGTGTTTCCATATTATTTAAGCATTAGAAAGATTGCTCCGAGGGTCAAGTGAGGGTAAGTCTGAAGCATGATGCCTTGCCACCACTTCTCGTGGTTCTGATAAATTTGGCTCCAATTTTTACATTCTTGCTCATATAGGAAATTATTTTTGCGCTTGTGACCAGCGTGCCTATTAACTGATGCTGATTGCTCAGTACATCATTCTAAAGACCTAAATTTACCTCTCTCCCCACACAAATCTAATGTTCTTGCTGTTAATTACTATAATCATAGACATGAGAAGCGCTGACTCATAGCATTCAAGTTTCAGAGAGTGTTCTGCATATTAAGCAATTGCCGTGTCAATTCAAGCCGCCTCCTCGCTCTTCTGTATCGTGCTTGGGTTTGAATCCTTTTAAGTTTCTAAGAATTCACTTTGCATACTTAATAACCAGATGAGACTGTGCTTAATGTATAACAATTTGACTCTGTAGCTGAGGAACAAGCTAGCTGGAGAGGATGCAAATAATTTGAGGTACAGTGAGACTGGAGTCATGATGCTCATTGAAAAGAGTTGAAGGGATCAGAGCCTTGGCAGCACAGGATTGGAATGGGCTTCTTCACCTTGCAGTCTGCAAATCTCAATTTCATGTCCATCTTTTTTATAATTTTCAGTGTCAGATTATATCACGATCAGAAGGTGGAGGTTTGCATAGCGGTCCTAGGCTGGGGGATGACTTTTCCATCTGCCCTTCCATCACCACCCTTAGCTCTTGGTGTGAATCATGGTGTGGATGCTGGATGCACTCTCTTCTTCAGTTAATTCACTTCACTTCAGCTGGGAAGGTGGTTGTGAAAGTTTGGGCTTGTGTAGCTCCTTTTTGCTTACCTTCTTCCTCCTCCTGCTTGTGGGAAACCACCAAATCTTCTCCCTGAGGATGCTGCTACTTTTTTTAACTATTTAATGCATTAATCCCCATGTGCAGTAACTTGCATGAGAGCAGCTGCTCATAGAGGGTCAGAAGATAGATACATTAGTATTATTAGTAGTATTAGTATCACCATCCCTGGAGGTATTTAAAAAACAGGTAGACGTGGTGCTTAGCAATATGGTTTAGTGGTGGTTTTTGTCAGCTTTAGGTTGATGGTTGGACTTGATGATCTTAAATGTCCCTTCCAACCTACACGATTCTATGATTTTATGATTTCTAGAAGGTGTTTCTGCAAGATTTAGCAGTTCAAAGACTACTGCAGTTAGTCAGTAGTTAGAAAAGCAAGACAGCGACTCCTTCATGTTTCATGGGTCACTGTCCCAGCAATGAAAGTGATTTTTCTGGCAGGTTCATTGGGCAGCCAGAGCACTTGGGTGGAAAATTAGCTCTTCTCGTGGGAAAAGTCATGCTAAAAAAATCAAGGCAATACCACCAGTTTCACTCTAAAGAAGCAGATGGTGTCAGTGGGACTTCTCTGTCAAGAGAGATTGTCTTAAATGGCAGTATTTGTACAAGTATTTGCTTTATGTCTTCTAGTTCATAATTTTATCATTAGGACATTACCATTTCCCAGCACCTTTCCCTTTATTGTCTGCTTCTAGCCTTCAAAAGTTTTATTTCTTAACTGTCTCCCTACAAAATTGCCAGTTTTTCTTCTAGTGACATAAGCAAACCATACATCTAAATTTTTACATCCAAATAATTTTGTGTGAGCAATTTCAACAGAAGACGAAGATATTTAAATGTATTTCTCACTTGTTGGTTTTGATATAAGCAGCTTAAGTTCATATGAGCACTGCCCTGTGTCCTGGCATAGATTTATGGCAACACTTCGCAATAATTTCAGCAAAATTCTCTGTTCCAAATTTGTGTTCATCTTTCTTACAACCATATTTCTGTTCAGTGGATGAAGAATGCAATATTAGCTGTCTATATAAGTGTGTTTAAGTTGCATTCTATATAGTTGGGGTTTTTTTAATCAGAATTGGGAATGGGTACAGATAAGTATATTTTGGGTCCTAACAGCAGTAAATAATGCTGAGTCATATGAGGATGTCTGAAGTGCTGGGAGGTCCTTTGTTCATGTTGCTGTTTTCCTAATGAAAGAACCTTAAATCAAATTGGGAATTATGAAGTAAGAAGAGACAAACGTTCTGAGATCAAATAGGGTATAAACAGAGATGCTTTAAGTCAGCTAAATAAAAGGACAGACCCAGTCAGTGGGTATCTGTTGTTACGTTGGCTGCCTTCTCCATGGCTGATTGTCTACAGATGTGACAAGCTGTCAGATCCTAAAGCAACAGACCACTTCAGATAATGAAGATATAAAAAGACACCACGCTCCCTGTGTGTGGATAAAATTCCTTAATTTTCACTATTAAGTTTTCCAGATCGCAAGAGAGCAGAAGCTTTTCAATGTTGCTTGCGTATCTTTGCTTGTGCGTATCTTTTCTGCCCACAATTTGTGCCTAAAAGACTTTTTCTTTAAAGACAAAAATAGCATGGAACAGCACATTAGGTCTGGTCTTGTGCTTATTAGGCATTCTGAACTCCCACTTAAATGGGTGGGAGTTCTTATAACTATGGTAGAAATCCAAAATTCTGAGCCAGAACTGTGCATTTTATGCCTGGAATCAGTCTGTATCTAACAAAAGCCGGTCCTTGGCTAAGCATCAGCTTGGAGAACGTTCTGTGGGTGGTTTGGTGCTATTCTGAAGTGACTTGGACATTTTGTGACTTCCCCGCTGAGGTTTGTAATAGCGGTGGTTAAAGAAGAGCTCCTAAAGTAATCGGCAGTAAAAATCTGAAACAGCAGCTCTGAACAGAATGTTTCGTTCTTTGAGATGGTTAAGTGGGTTTCTTAAAGGATTTGATTCTCCTTATCACCCAGCCTCCCCCTAAATTAGACTGTATTTCACAGGTGCTCGAAAGTATAGAATAACATCCTTGAACAGCAGAAGATGACATGTATAAGTTTATTTGAGCTACTTTTCAACAATGAGTAAACCAAAAAATATGCTCGTAGCACTAACAGTACTTGGAGTAGCGGGAGACGTGTAGAAGACAAGGTTCCTGCTCAAAACATACTGCAGTGGGGTACAGTTCAAGAACACCGTGATTCAGATTCATGCTAAGAGACTTTCAAGAACCAAATTTCAAAGAAGAGGGAAGAGGGTGAGGCTGTGAACTTCATAGATGGGTGATTTCAAACTTTCCAAAGCATTTGAACGAGTACCAATTTCTCCAAGTATTTGGATGCCCTTCTCTTAGCATCCTTCTCCACCTTGGGCTGCTTAACTCTGGCTTTGCAACTGGATTTCCCACCGTTGGTGCTTTCATGACTCAAATCTGACGTGAACGGGTCAGATTTATATTATAACCGTTCATGATCTACTCATTACTGATAAAACCCAAAGGAGGTTCCAGCTCAGAAGTCTGTCTAAACCTGGTCTGTCGTGTTAAAGTAGTCAGTGTGGCCACTTTCTAATCAAAATCCTCATCTGCCTCTTGTATGGGAGCAGAGGGAAAAAGAGCTGAGTAGGCTACACAGAAATAAAACTCTCTCCTCTTTGTTAACAGTCTCAGTACTTATCAGTAAAGAACAAAAGGTCTTATTCTGATTTTTTTCATGTGCAGATCTCATTTTGGTACAGTATTGTTGGTAAAACTTGTATAAGGAAAGGTTGAAATCACCAGGCCTCCATTTTACACTAGGCTTATATTGAAATCCTGTAAAAATGTTTTCATTCTTCCCATTAACTGTGGCCCTGGAGTTCCATTACCTGCACTATGATATATGCCAGTTAATTGCTGCATTTGGGAATACAACACACCATTTGTTTCTCATCCATATGTTTAGAAATAATAATTCCATTCATCTGCATCCCAAATTTTTCTGCATTTTTTGGATGTGAGTCACAGTTTGCTGAAATAAAATTACACCTTGAGATTTTATAGTTTCATAATTTTTTCTTTTAAGCTAAACCTGCATGTTGCAATCATTTGTTTGGTTTTTGTTTAAGTGGGGCTTCAGCCAAATGATTAGTCTGTGGCTGAGTCATTCGGGTCTGTGTAAGCTGTAACTGAAAAGTAATGTTATTATGTAAAGTACTATCGTATGAATGAGGTTTTTTTATCAGTTCTGTTCACTGATACAGAGCAGAGCTATTCATGAAACACTGCATGAGTTTTAATAACTTACTTCGTTAGTTATCTGAATATTTTTAAATGTCAGTACATTGAGAAAGCTTTATAGTTAGGGATAAGCTGCTGAGATACCTTGGGGAATAGCTCTCACTGGCCATGGTGGCAAGCAAGCAGAGGGACATGTGTGAGAGCCTGTCCCTTTGTTATGGGTAGGATTTGAAAATTAAGAAATGCCTTTAATTTGGAAACCAAGGTGGGTGGGACATTTCCATCAGAATGAGCTGTTCTGCTTTGGTTGTATTGCTCATTTGGAGAAGGAAAAAGGGTGTCACGACAGCAGAAGGTGGGTGAATAAAGCGCTGGGAGCTGAAGGAGGAAACGAGAATTCCTTTGTAACTCCAGCAATGGATGTCTGCAGTCTTTTTTTTCCCAGTTTTTTGGGGTTTTTTGTCTTTTTTTTGTCTTTTTTTTGTGGTGGTGGTAAATTTGTAAGCCAGCTTCTGATAGAGTCAGCAGCTTTTTGCAATGAATGAAGCTGCCCTGTGCTGTCTCTCCTCCTTTTCCCATCACCTGTATCATGATTGCTAAGAACATGTTAATACATCATTGTTAACAGTAATGCTGTTGACAAAACCTCATTTTGCACAGCTTTTTTCCTGATATAAAGGAAAAGAGGAGTAATATACTTCATCAATATGCTTTCAAGTCACTCATTTTAACATATTAAATTAAGATATGTAAAATAGACTTAATTGCCGGTTTTAGACTTTTAAGAGGTAAATATATATTACATAAGATTGTGGGATTTGTAATTTTTCTCAAGCTATTTATTTCCTCTTGTAATTAGTAGTGGAAACGGTGAGGTCTTAAAGCAGCTTTTATTCCTGTCTGTCCTTTGTCAGTTTTATCAAGAATGTCAGAACTTGAAATATATTTCTTATTTTAGCCAATAGAAAAATCTATTGTAATTGTGCTGCATTCCCTTCCCCAAAAGGAAAACAGGAAACTTTCTCATCCTTTTATTGTTTGTACGAGTAGTAGTTTTTGTAAGATAGAAAATCAACTGCGACTGTGTGGGGCTTGGCCAAAAGTCAGGAGAAGTGAATGGGCAGGTTCCTGTTGAACTCAGCCAGGCCGTGATCCCAGAATTTCTGTGGGTCACAAGCCTTTAGCAAGCACTTTTATTTTCACACATGTATACGTATATTTGGAGAAAATGGGTGTTATTTCCCTGAGTAATGCCATATTCCACATGCTTGTGTTTTTGTGGAACGTGAAATCATAAGTGGTCAGTGAAACAGCCCTGCTGTGCTTTGGGACAGATTTTGACGTGATTGCTATGAGTTATAGTGGGACTGCTTGAGAAATAGAAATTAAACTGTCTGCTAATACTCATCTCTACCTGTTATCATTGCCTGTGACTCAAATATATCTTTTTTTTTTTTTTTTTTTCTCTCTTATCTGACCCATAGCTTCTGCTGTTCCTTAAAGCCTTTACTGAGACGGAGCAGACAAAGCTGGCAATGCTTTCTGGCATCCTGTTAGCCAACGGGACTCTTCCTGCTACAATCTTAACGAGTCTCTTCACTGACAATATAGTCAAAGAAGGTAATTTTCTATGTGATCTTTTTTCCTACATTAGCTTTAATTGGAGATGCATTTTATTGCAACATACTCTATATTTTGGAAACCTTTAACTGTACAACAGAAATCAGTATTTTAAAGCAGAAGTGTGTACAGACAGCAATGGCCAATTTACTTGGTGAAATCTGCACATGCCTGGATATTGCAGAAGAAAAAAGAATAATTCCAACTCTCATTTTGCCTTCATACTGGTTATTGATCAGTGCTTGATATGCTTTGTACTTGTATACGACTTGCATTTACCCTATGATGAGTAACGGTATTTCAGTCTTAGGGTATAATGCATTTTTGAGATGACTTATTTCTTTTTTTTTTTTTTAATTGAGGGATTTCATTAAGTTATTTATTTATAGCCATCTACCTTGGAGTCTTGATTTTCCAAATGTTTGCTCAACAATGTCTTTCTCTGCCAAGTAGACTACCTGGAATAATTGTAAATGCACTGTCAGTGTTGAACAGTTTTCTTGAAATCATTTTGTTTTTGTTGAAGAACTATATATTAGCTAAAATGCATTCTAACTTTCTTTTTCTAAAAAAAAAAAAGTGTTCTAACTTCATGTTCTCATTTGCAGCATGCTAACCATTACATTTGCTTCCTAAATGCTGCAGAAAGAAAAGGCACAGCTGCAGCTTTGCTCTGTCGTCACCCACAGCTTTCAGAATCAGAATTAAACCAGGAGAAAATTCAAACAAAAGCACTAATCCATGTCTTAGGGAGAATGCCTGCAGTGTTTTTACATCAAAGTCTGGTTCTAGTTATGGGAAGACAAGAGGCATCTGAAAACTGAAATTTTCAAAACCCAAGTAATTTGTTATATTTAAAATTTAACATTTTAGGAATACAGTTGTTATGTACAAATCCTAGAACACATTCCATTTATGTTACGAACTTATGTTTCTAGGAGCCCTAAACTTTTGTCAGGAGGTTACATATACTTTTGGTTCTTAGTTTATATATAATAAAAATGTACATGTGTCAGCGTTTGAGCCCTGATTGTTCAATCAGGGACACTGTTCAAGAATAATTAGAGATGCGAAGATAAATGAAGACCAGGAAAAAAAATGATCGAGGCTTAAAACCTGGACGAGAGGACAGAGTCTATCCTCAGCAAGTTGGCTGATGATACCAAACTAGGAGGGCTGGCCGACACTCCGGAGGGCTGGCCGACACTCCAGAGGGCTGTGCTGCCATCCAGCATGACCTGGACAGGCTGGAGAGCTGGGCAGAGAAGAACCTAATGAGGTTCAACAAGGGCAAATGTAGGGTCCTGCACCTGGGGAGAAAGAACCCGAGGCACCAATATAGGTTAGGGGTGGATCTTCTGGGAAGTACTACTGAGGAAAAGGATCTGGGAGTCCTGGTGGATGGCAGGCTCTCCGTGAGCCAGCAATGTGCCCTTGTTGCCAAGAGGGCCAATGGAATCCTGGGCTGCATAGGGAAAAGTGTGGCCAGCAAGTCGAGGGAGGTCATTCTCCCCCTCTACTCTGCACTGGTGAGGCCACAACTGGAATACTGCGTCCAGTTCTGGGCTCCCCAGTTCAAGAGGGACAGGGAACTACTGGAGAGAGTCCAACGTAGGGCAACTAAGATGATTAAGGGATTAGAGTACCTCCCTTATGATGAAAGTCTCAAAGAGCTGGGGCTCTTTAGCCTCAAGAAGAGAAGACTGAGGGGAGACCTTATCTATGTTTACAAGTTCCTAAAGGGTGGGTTGAAGGATGATGGAGCCGGACTCTTTTCAGTGGTTTCCAGCGATAGGACGAGGGGCAATGGGCACAAGCTGGAACATAAGAAGTTCCACTCAAATATGAGGAAAAACTTCTTTACAGTGGGGGTGACAGAGCCCTGGAACGGGCTGCCCAGGGAGGGTGTGGAGTCCCCTTCTCTGGAGATTTTCGAGACCCGCCTTGATGCAGTCCTGAGTAATGTGCTCTGGGCAATCCTGCTTAGCAGGGGAGTTGGACTAGATGACCTCTAGAGGTCCCTTCCAACTCTGTCAAATCCGTGAAAACGGGTAGATCATAGAAAAGTAAACGTGATACTTTTTAAGAGTCTGTTTACAAAGGCCTGCAGTGACAGGATGAGGGGCAGTGGCTTTAAGTTGGGAAACGGCAGATTTAGATTGGAGATTAGGAAAAAGTTCTTTACTATGAGGGTGGCGGAACACTGGAACAGGTTGCCCAGGGAGGTGATTGATGCCCCTTCCCTGGAGATATTTAAGGCGAGGCTCGACGAGGCCCTGGGCACGCTGGTCTAGTTGGGGGTGTCCCTGCTGACTGTGGGGAGGCTGGACTAGATGACCTTTGGAGGTCCCTTCCGGCCTGGACCATTCTATGATTCTGTGATCTGTCAAGGTTGAGGACAAATACCTAATTCATTTTAGGGTTACCCTTTTTCAGTGTTGTCATTATTTTACTGTGATGTATAGATGGGAAAAAATGTCTTTTGGCCATGGCTGGTGTAATTCTAGCAGAGACAGGGAAAGGTCTAGGCCATGGTGAAACCTCATGAGGGTTAAGTATGCCCTTATTGTCCCCCATGCTGAAAAACCAATGTAAACATATAGAGCAGCTAACGGGGTTAATCAATAAAATGAATGGCTGAAGTTGACATGTGGGTAGTGAAGCCCTAGAACAACCTCCTACTAATATTTGTACTGACATAAAACTTGTTTTATTTAAGCTAAAACTTGAAAAAGGGTGTAGGACGTGGGTACTGGGGGCAGTGCTTGGTGACAGAGACCAGAGAGTTCCGTTTGATGTTGGTATTGAACTCATAGGCACGTCAGAGATGCTGAACTGTGTTTGCAGATTCATTACACCTGGGACCCCTGTTGGTTGACCAGGCTTTGTCAATCTTGGCTACTCTGCCCACAGAACTTAGGATCTCTTCATATTCTGGTTTCACTTAGAACCTGCTGAACAACATGTAAAAGAAGCCCAAAGTAGTATTTGTAGGCCTCTCTTGGTGTGGCGTTGTGCATCCATGGTTCCATATGGTACTTCTCTAAGGATCTTGAAATAAGGTTGCCAAAACTGTCATAACAATCAAGATCTGTAATGAATGTTAATGAAGTTCACGCTGCTCTGGGAATAATCTCTTCTGTTGTTTGATGACTCATTTAGTCAATGTATTCTAGAAATAAAAAGAATAGATGTCTATCTAGAAAATGGCTGAGAATGATGAAACTACTTCCTACCAGTAGGTCCCATCTAGCTCTCAGAGCTTCAGGACTGTTTGGAGGTGAAACAGTCACCTGGCCTGCAGGGGACCTTCCTCAAGGATGAGCTGGGTCTCCATCTCTGAGACCCTTCAGGTCGCTTGGCAGAGCTGTGGTGCTGCTGCTCCTCTAGGAAACAGGGAAATAGGAGGAGTGGGACTAATGGTTTCTTAGCTCCCCTGGGAAACCTACAGCTAATGGAGGTAGAGTTTGTTTGATTTAATGCACAAAATACTAAGTTGTGCCTTGAGGAAGGAATTTTTCCACTTAAAATAGTATTTGTGCCTGGTTCTGCCAGCTACTAAATGCCTCCTGGGGGGATGGGGTATGACCAGTTACCTTGAAATTGCAAAGTTACTTAATCCTATTCCAGGACTTGCTGAAAAGCCCTTTAAAGAGATGGTTTTTTCAGTTCTTATTCCTGACTATCCTTTCTTATTTTGTGCCTTCATTTCCTAACTGATTTAACGCATAATTTTTCCTTTTGCATTGGACTTGGTTGGTAAATTGGGGGAGGTAGGAAAAATAATTACAAACAAAATTTTTGAACGATCGAATGGAGATGGGCGATACAGAATGAAAAGATTTTCAAATGATGTAGCATACTTCAGAAAATTAATACTGAATTAAAGAAAAAACCCGATCATTTCAGATCTGCGTGTTTGGTCCTGTTGTCCTAAATGTATTTTCATTTCATATTATTGTAACCGTTTTGTAATCTTGTAATTCTTACAGCCGTCTCTAATTCGTGTTGAAAATTGCTGAAGCAGGTTTTGTGGTTTTTTTTTTTTTTTTCTCTCACAGGGATTGCAGCCTCTTTTGCTGTAAAGCTTTTTAAAGCGTGGATGGCAGAGAAAGATGCCAATTCTGTTACCTCTGCTTTAAGGAAAGCCAACCTCGATAAGAGATTGCTAGTAAGTACAATATATTTTCAATAATCCTTATCTCTCTCTGGGAAAGAGAAGGAAATAAAATGCAGATGGCAGTTTGCTGTAAGCCTGTTAACTTCCCCTCAGACTCTCTTAGTATTTTTTAAATATTATGAATCACAGCAATATTGTTATGGCTGTAGCATTGATACAGGTTCAGCAATATTAAATATCACATGTTTTTACATTCTGTCTCTGTTTTTCCTGTAGCTAAATGCCTTCTGCAATACTGTATATAAAGGGCTTAGGAATTAATTAAATGTAGGGGTTTTTTTCTAACCACTGCCAACAAAACACACACCACCAGCAACAGTGCGTGAGGACTTTTATTTTTGGAAATATGTTGTATTTTGTAAATAATAAATAAAAGTACAAAGGGTTATGATTAGAATATAAGTTTCCAAAGCGACAGCATTTAAATAGTATAGCAAAAGCACAGTAAGCTAATTTTCTGCAGCAATAACCGTCTGGGCAGCATAAATGCTCCTGGAGTGATGACAGCAGACCTGGTAGGAGCGATGCAGAAAGGCTTTCAGCCTTTGGACTCAAAACCCGTGTTCTGGATTTGCAGCAATGGCCTGAGGTATTTAGAGAGAGTATATATGAATATGCATCAGTGTCATGTGCTTTTCTTTCCTGGTCTCTTTCTGAATATCAATAGGGTTGTTTTAATCCTCAAAAAGATTTCTGCTGCGATAATCCAGTCAAACGCGCTGCATCCTGTGCAGCACTGCCCGGAGAATTTCAGCAGGATTTCCTGTTTCCACCTCAATAATTTATGATTAGGCAAGAATATTTCAAAAGTGAAGCAACCACCCACACCCCTTCATCTCTTCAATTTGTATTTGATTTTAAGAGTCCAAGTCATAAATAATTTGCCATAAAGCTGGGAAATGGGCTAATCACACTTTTAATTAGAGAGGGGGGGGAAAAAGCAAACTGCATCTTGTTTCTATTTCAAACTTGACTGACTTAAGCTTTCAGCTGTTGGCTCTCATTATGCTGCTATATTATAGAACTATAAAGTATCAGATGGTGTTGCTGAGCTTCGTTGCCTTCATGATAGTTTTTTCTTAATCTCATTTTAGGTAAGTAAACAGATTGAGGGTCTCTAGCTTCTTTGTAAAAAAAGTTCTATCCATCCCACAAATCATTGCTGGGCACCAAGGGCCGGATGGTAAACAAATGCCATTGAATCCTTGCCAAGATGGGGCCTTTGCTGCAGCAATTTTAAAGAATAATTTTAACTTTCCTAAGTAGCTGGATGTTCATAAATCATAGCATGGCAATGTCTTTGAATTAGAAATGCCTACAGGAGTTAGTGTTAACAGGGCAAAGTGGATTTTGTGATTTTTGTGAAGTGATTCATTAGTGGTAATCACTGCTCAGCAGAGCAGCGACCCATGGCCAGGCTGCCTGGACCCTGTGTGTATTGAGAAGTGTATTTTTCTTGAGAGGTAAATGTGTGGATGCACTGGGAGGGCATGATAAATGTGCTTTGCATATAATGGCTTTACCATCTATTCCTTGGTACTTTCCCTACAAGGTTCTTGGACTCTGGCAAAGGTATAGTTTCTCTGAGGACTGTTTTGAGCGACATCTCAAGCTCACAGCTATTCGTAAGTGCATGCACTTCACATGGAAAGGGTGTTAGGTTTTTTGCATAATTGACTACCACTTTTCCCTCCATTATAACAAAACACCACATTATAAATGAAGTGTTGACTTTTCTGGTGTTAATACAAGCACTGACTTGTTTTTTTAAGGGCAGTACCAGGTGATTCCCACTGTTCATTCTTAAAAACTGTTCCTTCCGTTCTGTCAAGAGTCATAGTTGGTTATTTATTTAACAGAGAACCGTTCCTGTCTTTTTAGGAACTATTTCCAGCCAACCGGCAGAATGTGGACCATTTTGCCAAGTATTTTACTGAAGCAGGTCTAAAAGAGCTCTCAGATTTCCTTAGAGTCCAGCAGTCACTGGGGACTCGTAAAGAACTTCAGAAAGAGCTACAAGAACGTCTCTCTCAGGAATGCCCAATCAAGGAGGTAAAGGGTGGTTTCTTCACAACTTCTGTTTATTTATTAATAGTCAAAGATTTAAATCAACAGGAAGTGCAGAGGAACAGATGTGAGCACCTCATAGATTTCCTCTGCTTTTCTGGAAATGCTTTTAATTTATCCATGAGTTCACTCTGTGCTTAAGACTAAAGCAACAAAACATCCTCTGGGTTTGCAAGTGCAGCTGACCACGGGGTTGGTTTTGGTTTAGTTTTGGTTTTGATGAGAATGTCTTTAATTTAACTGCATTAAGTGTTAGGTTGGAGGGGAGGGGCAAACCCATAGTCAAGTAATAGTAATGTTGCTAAGTAAAAAAACATGCTAAATGCTTCCTTTTTATTATTCTTTTTGTAATTTTGTTTCTTATTAATTACTTCTATACCGTGATGTTATTTGTAAATGACTGCAAGTCAGCATTGTTTCTGGTTGATTGGGAGTGTTGCTTAAGTCAGCAGTTTATTTCCTGCTCCAGGTAGTGCTTTATGTAAAAGAGGAAATGAAAAGAAATGAGCTACCAGAGCCCGCGGTGATCGGTCTCCTGTGGACCTGTGTCATGAACGCGGTGGAATGGAACAAGAAAGAAGAGCTGGTTGCAGAGCAAGCCCTCAAACATCTAAAGGTGTGTGCGTGGGTGACAAGGGGAAGGGCTGCTGTGAATTAACACAGTACGTTCTACAGCTGTCAAATTTTTACCTGTTTAAGTCCAGGAGATTTAGAGTTTTGAGGGCTGATGCTGAGCACACCAAGCATTGTGTAGAGTCCCTTCTCCTTTAGTCAAATGAATGAAAAATGGAGCTGGTTCAGATTGCTGAGTGCCCTGAGACATAGATTGGAGAGAACCAGGGCAAATGGAGGTGGGCACAGCCTGAGCCCCTGATTCCTCACTGTGCTGGGTCCTGAGAGCTGCCTGGCCTTGGGGACAACGCTAAGCAAATGCTGAGACTCAGCTCTGAGTAGTAAGCCTGCAGGAACTGCCTTTGCCAGAAGCAAAGAAGTTTTGGGAGCGCGGTGAGGTGGCACCTGCGCTGGCTTTGCACAGGGCTACTTAGATCCAGGCAGGGCTGCTGAGCTCAGCATCTGTGACACAGTTGTTGCCCATATGACTGTGGGAGCTGGATACACAGCAACTTGTCAACTAAGAGCCCAGGAGCTGGCTTGAGAGCATGTGCGCTGTATAGGCTGAGAGAGTAGGGTTTGTTCAGCCTGGAGAAGAGAAGGCTCCAGGGAGGCCTTAGAGCCCCTTCCAGTCCCTAAAAGGGGGCTACAGGAGAGATGGGGAGGGACTCTTGGTCAGGGAATGGAGCCATAGGACAAGGAGTAATGATTTTAAACTGAAAGAAGGGAGATTTAGATTAGATAATTAGGAAGAAACTCTTTCCTGTGAGGGTGGTGAGACACTGGAACAGGTTGCCCAGAGAAGCTGTGGCTGCCCCATCCCTGGAGGTGTTGAAGGCCAGGCTGGATGGGGCTCTGAGCAACCTGGTCCTAGTGGGAGGTGTCCCTGTTCAGGGCAGGGAGGTTGGAACTGGATGATCTTTAAGGTCCCCTCCAACTCTAACCATTCTAAGATTGTATAGTGTGGTTAATCTCTGATCCAGGTATGTCCTTGTGGATGAAAGAACTGGACGCACAGAGAGATGGACTGTAGTTTGCTAAGTGGTGACAGATTACACTAACACGGTTGTATATTGGTACAAAAACAATATTGGGAAAAATACCCCAACCCTAAAAACAATGTAGATGCATGGGAGTCATTGCTATGGTTGGTGTTCCTCATCTAAGTCTGAAGGCATTGTGTGGTAGAAGACACTTGCACTGAGAACAGAGGCAGGAGGCTTTTTAGCAGAATAAGTCCTTTTAAGCTGGTAAACCATGAGCAAGAGAATACTCCCTCCTAGCCAGAGCTGCACAGATTTGCCCTAGGACAGAAGCAATCTGTAGTTTATGGTAAAATGGATCTTAAGCTTGATCTGAATTCCTTTCTTCATATTGGGTGCCCCTCCATACTTGGAGTTCCCACGTTGGTTTAGTTCCTACTACTGCTGTCCTTTCATCTCAGTTTGGTTTCCCAGTCATCCTAGAAATGTAGTCACTTGGGATCTTGTGTAGTCTTTGTTGTTAAAATTGAATGCCTTGAAGTCTTCCCAAGTGACCCAAACGGCAGTAGAAAGATGAGATAGTTTCCAGAAGGAGGAGAGACATTGTTTTTCTTGTTCTTTTGATGTAAAAATTGATGGTATCTCTCTGAACTGTAACAGAATATCCATTGAGATTTATTGTCTAGTACTGCAGGGCAAATTAACAAATGCTTTTTGGAATATTTGAACATTGGGAAAAGAGAAACATAGCTGGCTTTGTACAAATATTGTTGACTGGGTGCTTAGTCCTGCACATCTTACTGACCCAAGCCATCAGCTGTGTATGTAACACCACTAAATTTGGTCAAGCATCTTGCTTATAGAAGATAGGTGTCTTTCTAGCTACATCCACTGTTTAAAAACAGAGGACAAGTTTGTATGAGGCATTTCCTATTTGTACTTAGAGGTAAGATTTTAAAAGAAGCAGTAGAGATAGGAATTTAAACTTCTCTAGCTGTGTCTTTACATTTCAGTGTTCAAAAATGAGCAGCATTTGTTTCACATCCTTCCTCTATGGGTAGGTAGAGACAGATCTTGGGTTCTTCCCTGTGGGCTCTCAACTGTCCCAGTGTGTGAGCCCACTCCAGAAATCAGAGTAATGCTGTCTGTGTGACACAGAGCTGAGTTCCTGTGCCCTCCTGTGTGCCCACATGCCCTGAAACTATCAGGGAGTTGTTCCATCCTGGTGGTATGAGTCAGGATGTGTGTAAATGACTACTGGATGTGGGACATGCCAGGTGGTTGGAACAGGTTGCCCAGAGAAGCTGTGGCTGCCCCATCCCTGGAGGGGTTCAAGGCCAGGCTGGATGGGGCTTTGAGCAATCTGGTCTGGTGGGAGGTGTCCCTGCCCAGGGCAGGGGGTTGGAACTTGATGATCTTTAAGGTCCCTTCCAACCTAAACCATTCTATCTTTTATTCTTGTATGTATCTGTACCTGACAGATAACTTTCACAAAGTGCAGTTCCCAGAGCTTTGACATCTGGGTACCAGTCTCTTGGATTTAGTAGATTTCTTTTAGTAAACTTTTCTTTTAAACTTAGGTTTCTTTTTAGTAAACTGTACATGAGGGACACCTGAAAAGACCTGTCAAGGCACAGAATATTGACCTACTTTACAGTTCCTTAACAAGCTTTACTGGATGGGTGACTCCCTGATGGAGGTGGTGGGCAACCATGAAATGCCACGTGTGCCATCTGCATGGCAGGACTGGCTGGAGCTGAAATCAGGAGAAGACAGGGCAAGCTGTTAAACCCTGAATCGTACAGGATAAGCTCTTCATTGTCCCAGTAACCTCACTATGACACTGGGGCTTGGCCGCTGGGCCACCTCCAGCGCAGAGAAGAGACGTTCCCTGTGGGTGGGGAGAATCCTCCAGACAATGTGCTCTGCAGGAAGGGCTGTGGTGGGAGCTTTGTGACACTGCAGCTGCTGACCCGCCGCTCCCTAACCCCAGGCAAAGGGAAAATAATGCCACTGAGCTCAGCCAGCGATGAGAGGGAGCTTATTTTATGGTTCCTTAGTCAGTTAGACACTTGTGAAACTAATAATTGTAAGTCTGTACCAGTTGAGGAGTGGGAGAGGAATGCGAAGGGCGTCAGTCAGATGTGGCCGAGCGAAAGTATCTTAATTCTAAACTGAAAAGATAAGTATTTTTATTTTTTATAAATTTCTTCACGCTTACAGACAGCAGCAGCACGTCACAGAGTTGTGGATGGGAGGGAGTTCTGCTGATGCTGTTAAAGGGATGAACTGCAATGTATATATTACCCTGCCTCCCTGCTTCAAGGGCCAAAAGGGGAAAAAGAGGGAGTCTCCTTACCCTGTGCGAGTTTTGCAGTGCTTTTACCAAAACAGTGGCGTTGTTTCTAAAGATGTGGCAATACCTGCCAGAAGGGGAAGAACTCAGTCTCTGACATTAACTACATCTGGTAGTTTCTCACAGTTGCTTTGTAAGGAAGGTTCTTCCCAAAGTCATAATGCTGTCTGCTTGCCTGGCTGCTCTTACTACAGTCGCTGGCATTTTGTGCTCCCTCTGTCTATAACTTAATAGCTGATTAATTAATTTTGCAAAAGACATTCTGGACCAACTTTTCATATTTTAGTCAATTTTCATGTGTTTTAATTGGTTTTTTTGATTGGAAAAAAAATGGGAAAATGGATCATGTTGAGTAAAACCCCCTTGTACAGCAGTCCTGAGGTGTATGTACCCTTAGACATGTCCACCAGTGGGTGATTTGTTACCTGGCCACGTCCATCAACAGCCCTGGTCCCACAGACCAGAACTCTGTGATACCAGGCCATTGCAAATCCAGCTGAAAAATGCCAAACTGACGGTGTTACTGAAAACGATGGAGAAAAGTTGGACTGAGCAGTGGGAGAACAATAGTAACTGCATTTGGCCGGGGGGGCGGGCTCTGAAGATTAAGGGTAATTCATCTTCCTTAGGCTCTGAAAAATGCTGTTAATATTACCTTAAATTTATAGCTGAACTCCCTACAAGCTAAAAAGAAAGGAGATTGGAGAGATACGGATATAAAACGCTCTATTTTTTTAAGGAAAGAGTGAACGGGGTATGGTCCTCTGACACAATTTTTTATTTTAAGATTGGAAGTTAGAGAAAAGAAATCATAACAAAGAAGTTTTTGCTTGATCTTTTATTATATTAGTAAATTCCAGGAAAAGACAATGAACTGTACTGCCCCTCTCTTGTCAGAATAAAGTTAGCAGTTAATGTTGTGCTTTGAAAGCCAAGCAAAGCAAAGGTTGTCATGATACTCTGATGGGGATAATGAGAAAAAAATAATGCCACTTGATCACAGTTAACCTGAAATAATTTCATGTAATTCAGTTTCCTGGCACTTCTGAAACCCCTGTGAAACTACAGGTTTGTATTTTCATGTGCTTCATCTTTGGATGTCTTACATGATGAACATCACTAAAGTATCACTCCCGAATCAGCAGATGCTGCTGTGACGTGTACGAGCAGCAATACTCCAAGATGTGGACTTTATAAATTGATTTTACAAAATTCAGTATCTATAAGTGGTACTGAATTTCAGCTCACAGCATGGAGCACAGCTTACAAAAGCTGATGAATCTTTATGTATATGCATTGTATGTGTTCAAAGTAAATGCAATTGGCGAGTATATCTATGGTTTCAGTGAAACAGATTTTGAGGGATGAAATTCATGATGCCTGCATTAAAAGAATTTATTTTGATTTTCAGTATACTGACATACATTTTGCTTTTTTACCCTCTCTTCCGTGCAGCAATATGCCCCCCTGCTTGCCGTGTTCAGCACTCAAGGCCAGTCAGAGCTGATTCTTCTCCAGAAGGTGCAGGAGTACTGTTATGACAACATCCACTTCATGAAAGCCTTTCAGAAGATAGTGGTACTCTTTTATAAAGGTAAAAGTCTCCTCCTCCCGCTGTCGTGTGCCTGGATTCTCTGTGCCAACCACTCACCTGCGATACAGCAGGAGACAGAGACGTTCTCTGGGTACTGTGTATGGGAAGGTTGTGTTGAACCCTGAAATACCTCGTGCTTTGGTAGTTTGAAGGAGCGTGTGGCGGCAGGAAAAGCCAAACCAAGCCCTTCTCTCTCTGTTGTGTTTATCCCGTAGAAAAGAAGCGTAGCAGCATCCAAGCACCGTCCACAGTGCACACTGATCAAGTGCAGTTTGGTCCTTGTTTAAGACTGTCTAGGAAGACATTTCTGTAAAGTACTGGCAGATTTTAAAAGTAGATTAGAGCTTGGTTTTAAGAAACCTTGAAAGCGCAAACCCTCTTGGCAGGAAGGTTTTTCAGGGTCTGTTTGGGTTTTTTTTGCTACTCCCTCCCTGCCAGAAGGAGCTTTCCTTATTCTTCTTTCCCTTTCCCTGCCCGTATCTTGCAGGTGCCATAGTTTGAGGGATTTAATTTTTATTGTGAAGTTGACTTCTTTGCAAGTTTATTCTGATGGGGTTGTCATAGAGACTGATGGTCTTGCACGGCGTGTGGTGGGTGGGTGCCAAACACTTTGTTCCGACATTCTCACTATAAATAGTTGAAGGAGAAAAATCAGCAGGAGCAGAAACCCAATATTGATCTTTGTTCACCCTGTTGTGTCGAGGTACATGTTCAAGGCAAACAAGTTCAGACTGTTAAAATAATTTCATGGCTTCAGAAGGCAGAAGTAAGTGAATCATGTGGATTTATTTCCGTCCTTATGTCAATATTTCCATCCTCGTGGCCTCAATGATCACTTGAAAAAAAAGCAATACGCCTTAACCCTCTGCTCTCAAATTCTACCATTTATAAACACTATCATAGAATCATAGAATGGTTGGAGTTGGAAGGGACCTTAAAGATCATCGAGTTCTATCCCCACTGCCCTGGGCAGGGACACCTCCCACCAGACCAGGTTGCTCAAAGCCCCATCCAGCCTGGCCTTGAACCCCTCCAGGGATGGGGCAGCCACAGCTTCTCTGGGCAACGGGAGAATTTCTCCCATATGATGTCATTGAGCTTTAAGGGCTCATGGCTTTGGCTTGTCCAGAGCCACCTGCCTCTGCTTTATTTCAGTGCAGGCAGGTCTCACCCTCTCCTTCTCCCCAGTTCACACCTATCTACTAGAAACAAGCCATCAAGTCTTTTTAGAGACATACAGTTTACTGTAGATGAGTTGCTGCTGACATCATGTCTTCTGTTTCCTAAGAGTCAAGGAAAACAGCCCCCAAAAAGCTGTTCCTGGCTGTGCTGGTGGTGAGGGAACAGCAGATGCCCCTGTTCCCCTTTCTGGTGTGCTTCAAGTGTAACCTGCGCAGCATCTGGAGAGGTTTCAGGGTATCTAATGGGCTTTTTCTAGTGAAGAATAAAGGCACCTGAAGTATCTGTGGATGGGCAGACAGAAATGCAGCTGGCTACCAGCATGAATACGGATGCTTTATTGCTTATTACTCATTATGAGGGAGTGCTTCCTGGGCATAAAGAGAGTCATCAGTGATGATAGGCACCAAATGCTTTGACAAATTCAGTTGTGTGACTGCTCTCATCAGCACATCCAACATCTTCCATTTAAATCCTTCCCACATTTCCATCATAAAATAGCTGTTGGATTACTTTCCTGGGGATTACCTGGAAATACCTAAACACGTTAACAGGAATGGTGGGGCTCATTAGCACCTAGAAGGTCTAGAAAGCCTGTTATTTTTGTGTTTGGTTTTTTTCTTTTCTTATTCTGTCTCTGAACAAGGAGGAATATCCTCCTTTCCCCCTGTGAAAGCCCAAGCCCCATTTTCCCTTATGTGGTAGCAACTTCTTACCAGGTCGTAGGTGTAATCTGCAAAAGCAGTTCTGTAGTCAGTTAAAGCTTATTAACATTATTATTATTATATCTTTGTGTTCCTGGTACAGTATAGAGGAAAAAAAACAAAGCTGTCCAGTTCTGTACTGGTCCCTGGCTGCCACTTAAAGCCAGTGCAATTGTAAATCTGCCAACTGCATTTTGACCAATAATCTAAAAGCCAGTTGCAGAATAAGAATTACTGATTTCTCCTGAGTGACACCTGATAAGTTTGCTAGTCTCCTTGCTGGTTCTGCTCACACTGTAAGATGTGTGTTGGTTTTTCAGTCCATTCCATGTTGCAGTCTGTCCCTTAACTGTGGGTAAAATAAGCATTACTGGATGACATGCTATATATCATACACATTTGCAGAATCTCTTTTCTTCCCGTTTGTCTCCAACCTGGAAATTTCAAGTGTGAAATCTTGATGCTGCTGGAGGGAATGACCATTCCTTTCACGAGGATCAGAATTCCTACCCTTTGAACAGCAAACACCCTTGGTAGGCACAAAGCCTCTCTGTACTTTTGTGTTAGAATTTGAGACAATGTATATGAAATACCCCCCCAAGAAAAAATCACATGAGAAGTATCGCTCTGCTTTGTGGCAGTGTAATTAGTCCTCAGAGGTCCCAGCTCCCAGTCTGGAGATGTTGGAACCAGACGATGCAGACTGTCTTCTCAAAGGCTGCAAGAATCCTGCGCTTACAAGAACCACATCTTCGAGTTCCTCTCGACACACAGGTTTTGTTTTTTGATGGAACGCGATTATCTTTAAATATCTTCAGTATTCAATTACTTCCTTCTGGTGCTGGATGCAAAACTTTCCCAGCGAAAAGAAAACCAGCCATAAAGACCTTAACTGTACTGCGGGTGACATTCCTTGCATTGAAAGAGCCTTTGCCTTAAGGCTGTGTCCTCCCGACTGAGTTAGCTGCAACAGAGCTGAATTTTGGGGGTTGATTGACTGTGCTGGCAGCTGACAGGGTGTGCTTTTCCCTTGGCTGCCTGTGGCTATGCAGTTGGAGTTGAAAGCAAAAATTCATTTGAACTGGGTGATTTAGTACAAAGCCGAGACCGGAGCTTCGAGTAACTTTCCAGCTCAGCCCGCGCTGGAGGCACTGGGTCTTCGGAGTCTCTGCTTCTCCCCTTGGCGAGGGACCTCCCTGCAGGCTCTGGCCGTGGGTGGGTTGAGTGGCACTTGGCTGCACCTGCAGGAAAAGCAGCTCTCTGGGGCTGACACCACCTGGGACTGCAGTGAAAACGATGTGCACACACCCACCAACCCACACTGTTCAGGTTCAGCCGCTAAAATGTATCTATAATCAACTTTAATGAGGAATCACTATATATATATATACACACACACCAAATGAATCATTCCCTTCCTTCTCCCGTCCTCCTCAGTGTTCCCATTGCTTCAAAGCAACCTAGAGGTATGATTAACTACACCCTGCCCCGCGTGATTGTTTAATTGAGCATCTCTGTGCTGATGGGAGAATATCATCTCTTATGAGCACCACGGGCATGAATGTATTACAGATAATACTGCTCAGAAATGAGAGTTGCAGTTGTCCTTTTTGGAGCTGAATGCATTTTGTTCTTCTCTGTTAGTGTAGGAGGCTTATTGCTATGGAGTTACAGACAGGGAAATTTTTCATCCACCTGACTTGGGAACGTTTTAATCTTCCAGGCAGACAGTGAGATTGCCTGCTGCTGTTATCAGCTTTGGGGTTTTGGGGAGGGAGGGAGAAGTTCCTCCTCCCTCTTTGGTAACAAATCCTTTGCGTTTCCAGTCTGCAAATCAAAAAAAAAAAAAAGCTATTACTCTTGGACTGAGATATGTGCCTACCTGGGGGCACTTACTGGACTGTAACAGAATCATAGAATTGCCTGGGTTGCAGGGGACCTTTAAGATCATCTCGTCCAACCACCAGTGGTCCAGCACCTCAATGTCTTTTTTGTGGTAAGGGTCCCAAAACTGGACACAGCACTCGAGGTGTGCAGCAAGGGCTTCTGCAGCTGCTTCTGTACAGTAACTTTGTGGTTTTAATTGTCCCCGGTGCCCAAGAGGTGGCTCGAGCCCTGAAGAGGAGATTTCTCTACTCCTTTTTTTTTTTTTTTTCCCTGAAATCTCTCCTGATTTTCTTCACCTGTCCCTAAGCATAGTAGTCTGTGCCACACCCTGAGGGATTCTGCAGGTGTAGTTGTGTGAACCTCAGGACTCTGTGCTGAATGTAAGCTTTTTACAGGCAGGGGTAAAACAGCAGTTCCACGACAGTCCCTGTGAAATGTTTTCAAATTTGCTAAATGAAAATCCTGATTTTTTAAATGGTGCAATGCCTTGGAGATGCTGCTAGAGGCTACTGGCAAGTATTTACTGCAGCAGCTCCAGTGTTTGTTGCATTGGAGAAAAAGTTTATTGTGGTGGGTTGTGATTTCAGGAAGATACAGCTTTTATGTGCCATCGTAGGGTTCACGAAGCACAACTTCGTATGTACTGAAAAAGTCCCAGAGCCAGCACAGTCCTGTTTTCCCTGCGTGTCCAGCTTACTGCCAGCTGCAGCAAACTGCAGAAGAGGTTTTATTTTGGAAAAGTGGCTGAGAGACAAGGTAACTTCCAGTCACATGCACTCACTAAATTCCCCGTTTTCAGGGAGATTTCCTATCGGGTTACTGTTGGATGGCTTGGGATAGTTTTGATTAAGTTCAGACATATCCCTGCTTGCTTCCATCTGTTTATTATTCAACAGCATATGTGAAATGATAGAATCACAGAATGGTTTGGTTTGGAAGGGACCTTAAAGACCATCCAGTTCCAACCCCCCTGCCCTGGGCGGGGACACCTCCCACCAGACCAGGTTGCTCCAAGCCCCATCCAGCCTGGCCTTGAACCCCTCCAGGGATGGGGCATCAACAGCTTCTCTGGGCAACCTGTTCCAGTGTCTCACCCTCCTCACAGCAAAGAATTTCTTCCTAATATCTAATCTAAATCTCCCCTCTGTCAGTTTAAAACCATTATCCCTTGTCCTATGGCTCCACCCCCTGATCAAGAGTCCCTCCCCATCTCTCCTGTAGCCCCCTTCAGGTACTGGAAGGGGCTCTAAGGTCTCCCTGGAGCCTTCTCTTTTCCAGGCTGAACAACCCCAACTCTCTCAGAGCTCTGTCTGGTTTGATCAGATGCTTTGGGGTTTTGGTGGCATTTATTCCCACTTGTCACCTTCCCTTTGCAGCCACATCTGCTGTAACCTTCAGGCTGAAGCAGAAGGTGATGGTTGGGGTCAGCACTTTGGCCAGTGAATGCCAGGTGGGTGGGAAGGGCACCGAGGAGCTCAAGGAGGCAGTGAGGAACTCGACAGAAATGTGTTGATTTTGCAGAGCGAGGGAAGGGTAGTTTGTTCAAAGACAAAAAGAATGGAAATTTTAATGAGACATAGAAAGCTGTCTTTAGTCTTTTTATAGAACAAATACAGTTGGATTATTTTTTTTGTTGTTGTTGCCTCTTGCATTATGTAACTGCCAAAATGCTGTTGTGGATCCCGCATTTTGCCTCCGCAGCCATCAATTAGTGAGATATTTGGCTTGGCCGGATCACGGGAGCTTTGTTCCTGGGGCTAGAGGTCTGTTGCTGGACCTACATTTGCATCTGTTGGAAACAATAATTGTCCTCACCCTTTATTAGGATTTCTTTATTCCAAATCTCACTCAGCCTCACGTTCCCGCGCTGGCGGCTCTTTTCTTCTCGGTGCTGAGAACCTCAGCCATGCTGACCGTCTGAGCCGGTCCCTTCAAAAGGGGGGGACTTAGAACTTAGTAGCTAAAAACAGGATATAAAACCTGCAGGGAAAAATGATTGCAACAAAAGAAATTCCTCCTGGCTGTCTTTTAACTGTTCGATTGGGAGGTGTCTGTCCCTACAGATTTCTAGAACCGTGTGGAGATTTGTGACCCAACAGCAAGAAAAAGCACAGTATTTCTTATTGTGCCAAGTTCTAAGATGTGCAGACTTATTTATTTATATTTATCCAACCATCTTACGTGGTGTATTTAAAACAGATGAATAGAGAACTGTCCTTTACAGAAGCACAACATTTGGTACTTTATTTTCAGCCTAATACGTTGCACATTTTATGCATCTGGAATCCCTTATATGCATTGGATATTCTGTAGTTGTAGCCTAATGTAGTTCATGCAAAGCGTGTTCCACTGTGATCACACTAGCTTTTTTTTTCATGCTGCCTTTAAAAGAAAAAAAATCTTCCTTCTCTCATGTTCAAAATCTTCTAACCTCTAAAAAATACATCAGTTTTCTTACGAACGCCGCTGTGTGTTTCAGCCGACGTTCTGAGTGAAGAAGCCATCCTCAAGTGGTATAAAGAGGCGCACGTCGCTAAAGGCAAAAGTGTTTTCCTTGACCAGATGAAGAAATTTGTGGAGTGGCTGCAAAACGCTGAAGAAGGTACGGATTCATTACAAAACAATATGGTGGTCTCTTGGCAAATAACATTTATTTTTCCAGCCTTTCGCTGTCCCGGGCATAGAATAGAAAACCGCAGCCGTGACTGCTCCAGAGTGTGTCCAGCGGGGCCCGAGCCCGACAGCACTGGCTGCTTCTCAGTGTTTGTGGTGTCCCTGGGAAATCTGTAAGTCACTGGGTACCACTTGTCTGTAGGTAAATTCTTGAAGCTTTATCTTTTTTGCCTGGGAAAGGAATTACATCTCGATTGGGAAGAGTAAGCCACATGTAATAGATGGGGATATAATTATTAGTGTTCGTTTGCATCCATTTAATGTAATTAAATGTATTTATTAAATGTAAACATAATGTAACTCCAGCTCTAACCATTCTGTGATAATTGGTGTTAGAAACTTGGGGGGAATGTGTAGTGATGCCAAGGAGCAGGTAAGGCTGCAGCAGCTCACGGCTGCAGGCAGCAGTATGAAAATGGTCATTCCTTTCACACTTGAGACTTCGAACTGGCAGTCTTGGTCTAATTAAGCAAATTCCCCTCTCCCCCTTTAATCTTCTGCCTTTCTGTGGCTCTTTGTTTTTATCCTTTCCTGCATGTCCCCTCTGCCAGATGACCTTAGTTACAAAGTCCAGTACAAATGGAGACAGAATGTTTCTGTAAGAACATGCAGATGATGTTTGCTCTGAGAAATCTGATCTAAGGTGTGATATTTGTTGGCAGCAAGCCCTTGCCCGTCAGGTGAGCACAGACAGAAAAAGTACCTTTAGGTAACAAAATCACCATGTGTGTTCCTACTTCTAAATTACTTCTACTTTTCTTACTTCTATTCAGAATCATAAAATTGCCTGGGTTGCAAGTGATCTTTAAGATCATCTAGTCCAACCATCAACCTAACTCTGATAAAACCCATCACTAACCCATGTCTCTAAGCACTATGTCTGCCCGTCTTTTAAATACCTCCAGGGATGGTGCCTCCACCACTGCCCTGGCCAGCCCGTTCCAATGTGCAGTAACCCTTCCAGTGTAAAAATTGTTCCTAATATCCAACCTGAACCTCCCCTGGCAGAACTTGAGGCCATTTCCTCTTGTCCCATTGCCTGTTCTTTGGGAGAAGAGACCGACCCCCCCTGGCTACACCCTCCTTTCAGGGAGTCAGAGAGAGTGAGAAGGTCTCCCCTCAGCCTCCTTTTCTCCAGGCTCAACACCCCCAGTTCCCTCAGCCTCTCCTCATAAGACTTGTTCTCCATACCCCTCACTAGCTCCGTTGCTCTTCTCTGGACCTGCTCTAGCCCCTTGATGTCTTTTTTGTGGTGAGGGGCCCAAAACTGGACACAGCCCTCGAGGTGGGGCCTCACCAGTGCCCAGTACTTCCCCTCCTGCTACTTCTAAATTGCTTTTATCTTGTGCCGTACAAATCATCAAAGCTGTTTTTTGCAGAGATTTCATACCTGCTGTTGGGCAACAGCCATTCTCGATATGCTGGGTGATGATGATGATGATGGTGATTGATATTTGCAGAGCAAATAGTTTAAAGGCTGCTTCCTGGCTGAGAGCAGCACAGCTACTCACAGGGATGAGAAGAGGGAGCAAATAACGCTGATGCTTTATTAACCTCGGCTCAGATACGCCTCGCAGGGCTCCGCAGACGAGGACCAGAACAACTCATAGGGATCTGGTTAAAATTCTAGGGAGGAGGGTGGCAGAGTTAGATCTTCCTCTTCCGAAGCTGGGACTTTCCTTCTGCCTTACTCCGTTCAATCTGCCAGCCTTTCCTGGGAAGTACCGGGTGCGATGAAAACTCTCACGGTGAATTTTGGAAGGGTGCATTGTTACTTTCACAGAATGACTCGCATCGCTGTCCTTGCACAAACCTGCATGAAGCGTTTTCACTTCTCTTTCCAGAGTCGGAGTCCGAAGGGGAGGAGAACTGAGACGGTTCCACAAAGCACAGGCTCCATCTAAGGTTAACGCCAAACGCGCTTGGGAATGCCCTGCTCTTCCAGCAGAGAGGCTTTACTTCAGTGTCATACAGAAAACTATAGGCTAGGCTTTCCTTTTGTTTAGAAGAATAAAGGTTTTTAACGGAGCCCTGAGGCATTAGATGCTTGACTTGGGACTCTACCTCTGGCTCATTGTACACTAACTTAGGCAGCGCCATACAGCAAGGAGCCATATAGAAACAGTGACATGAAATACTTATGGACTCCTTTTTATTAACGGTCTTTTTCAGGTACTATGGTATATGAACACTCCAATTTCTGTTTATAGAACTGTTTGGTCCGTGTTTGTAGCTCAATATTGGCTTGTGTATGTGATTTGACACCACCACATTTTTTTGAATAAATGGCTTTTATATCTTAGTTTTGTGGTGTTAGTGTGATCGTTTCCTAAATTTGGTTTGCCAAAGGTTTTATGATTCTTCAAGTGAAATTACCTAAGAATGCCAAGAGACTTGTCTTCATACTTCTTAATCACAAAATCAGCATCCATAGTTAATTTGGATCACTGTCTAATCTTTATTCCCATCTAACTTTGGACAGATTAATCAGATTCCCTAGTAAATGTTGATTCGTTCAATTTATTAATTCAAAGAAAACGTGCAGGAACAAACCTGCGGAGTCCCCCATTTTGATGCACATGCTAAGTGGAAGAGTAGGCTGTTCCCAGTTCAGACTGCACTCAGTTATTGGTGATGGCTAAATTCTGCAACAAAAAACATCTCATTTTAGAAGCATTTGCTTCAAAACGCACACGACAAAATCATTACATGTGAAATCTGAAATTTATTTACATCAGCATGATGTTACAATTAGATATTTGACTGAAATACACAAATGAATGTATGAACTTCTGAAGACCCATCCCGCTTCCTTTAATACTCCCCTTGTGCCTTGATGCCACGCCGTGTACAATTCCAGTGCCTGGAATCTTGTGTAAGCATTGGGATGTTGCACAAACAGGGCCATGGTGGAGGTTTGTGCATCTCACAGCCCACGCCCAGGGGTCTCACCTTGTGGGAATAACGCTCGGCCAGCACTTTGGGATCAGCGTTCCTGGAATCCTGCCTCCTGGATGGGAACTGGGCAGCAGTGATCCAGCGCCGCGGAGTCTCCCGCCGGGCACTGCTTATGGCGCCGCAGTTGATCAGGTAACGGTGGCTGCTGTTTTATTTCTCACGGTTCCAGTTCCTTGGGAAGTCACCTTCTCCTGCCCCACCGTGCCCTTTACTGGCCGTGCCGCTAGCCTGGGATGGCAGCGGCAGCTTGCCCGTACATCACACTGCTCCAATTCATCTTCTCTTTAAGGATATGTTACTTCAAACACCCTGCATCCTTCCCTGTAAACACAGAGGTAAATCCACGTGAAATATGAGTGACTGGATTAGTGAGGGGTAGAAAAGACAGGCTTGTATTCTGACAGGGGACAAGCATGAAGGAGCGTAATTAACTAATGAAGCAGTGCACTTTGTCATTAGAAACCGGTAAGCTGACAGACAGTACTGATTTTTCTACGGAAATTCAACACTTCGTATAAACCACAGATCACATGGTTGTAAATGTCTGGTCTCAGGATGTACCTGGCTTTACTGGAAACAGCAAAGAGCAAGCGAAAGCCAAGTGCTGCTGCCTCCCAGCTCCCTCTGAACAGCCTTTGTTTTTGTAACAGGCATTGATCTCTGGAAAGGGAAATACGTCACGTGGGTATTTCCAGTAACTTGGAGCAGACAGTAAGACAGTCATGTTAAAAAGCAGAACTGATGCATCCGTGTTTTTCAGTTCAATATTTGTTATTACAGAAAATAAACTTGCCAGGCACTGCTGACCCGGGACCATCTCTTCACAGAAAGCCTGTGAAGGGGTAGCACTGAGGCACCAAGTTGTTATCCATAAGGAGCCGCTATTGCTTCAGAACATTTCAAATTCACAATTACAGTTTTCTAAAGAATATTCAGAGGGGTGTACATAAAACTACATTTCTCTATAATCTAAAATTGAGGCTGGTTTCAAAGGTGCCTGTTAGGATAACATGCAGAGGCCAGGGTGAAACGTACCTGGGGTGGGACGGCTGAGGATGGTGAGACCAGGCTGGCTGGGCCACCTGCTGGAGAGAAAGAAATCGTCACAGGCAGGAGACACTCAGTGGCCAAAGGCTGAGAATGCTGGAGGCCTGATGGCTCCATGCCCTCAGGGTGCAGCCGAGGGACACACAGCTTGCTCTCACACTCAGCGGGGTCCACGACACTGAAGTTGTGGTGCCCACAAGCCATCGCTGATACCCGTGTCGCTGGGTTGGAGAGAAACAGGTGCTTTTAGGACAGGGCTGTGGTGGAGAGCAGGGTGATGAGTTGCATCCAGAACTGAGGATAGTCGTCCCTTTTTCAGTCACACAACTCCCAAAACCCAACGTCTTCTGTGTTCGTGTCAGGTCCACGTTTAGCTCCTGGGAGCCCCTCTCCGTTTGTCCACACCGAGCGAGAGAACCCGTTCCTTTGCTGAGGCAGGAAGTGTTTCTGGTTCTAGTCTTCAGGAATTGTGATGTGACAGTTCAGGTGAAGGACCCTTGCCTGGAAGCCTTCACAGAACCTGCATTTCAGTTAAAAATGTTCCCAAACAAAAGCATTTCTTCAACGCAATCCTTGAAACAGTGTTTCCCTGCTGGAAAAAATGAAAGTTACAGTCAACACTAAATACACTTCGAATCTGGAGTCAGTTGTCTAAGAAAAATAAAAAGATACTTCACAGAAAACATGCTTCACATAATAACATTGCATTTAATTTTGAAACATCAGTGGAATCTAAATATCAGAACTGTACATCTCTCTCTTACTCAACAATAAATTGCAATAAGATGCACTTGGAAGTGGAGATTATTGAATGTGAAGGTGGTTCCTCACTCCTGGCCTTAGCTCTTCTCTTTGTTCAGTCTTACAGATTTAAGTAGTTTTCTTATTAACCACATATTCACTATTTACATATAAAAATAATGGCCAGTTACTCTTTTAATACTTAAAGAATTCAGAACATAGGTGATAGTGGTGACTGATGCCTACGTTCATTCAACAAAGAACCCTGAGCTCAAGTAATGGACTTCTTTCTAATTAGGGCCCTGTCTGTTGTCAAAACAGATTTAAAAATGAAAAACTATTTTTGAACATTAGATTTAATTATAAGTAATATCTTAAAATGCTTACTCTAGTATGCCTAATAGAAATAATATATAAGATTTCTAAATCTTATACAGATTCAGAATTCATGTGACATGCATTATATTTAAATAATAAAATATCTTTAAACGTAGAAATAAATTTTATAAATTGTAAAATTATTTTAAAACTATTTAAAATAGTCTCACACATATAGTGTGAGGCAGACACTGCACAAGTAAAAGGTGTGTGTGCAATACTAAAGGGAAGATCATCAGACATGGAGTATTTTGACTACAACTTAGTTTCAGTCCACGAGAGTTCTGTCTAAGAAACTGCACTAGGGTTTTAACTTGAAAACTTTTTGGAATGTATTTTCATTTTATTGAGCAGTCTAGTAGCTTTACTTAGATCATTTTTAATAAAAATGTTCAGAAAACCCAGAACACTGGGATTTTGCAGCACTGTTCCTACATAATGATTTCAGCCTGAATGCAATCACTGCTTGGAATTTACCCTGCTCTCTAGGAGTAACGGAGGTGACAACCAGACAAACAGTCATTCAGCCTTCTCCCCTCCTCTGCTGTAAAACATAGCTGGGCAACCGCTTTAGGAAAACACACTAAACTGATCATCTAGCTATTAAAATTGGGTTTAGATTCCTTTTAATACCTCTAAGCTATGTATTATTTTACCTCCGCAGCTTTTCAAATGAAGAGATTTCGAAGTTGCCATGGTTTGGCCCCAGCTGGTGACTGAGCACTCAGGAGCAGCTTGAGGCAGCTTGTATTTGAGGCACAGGATTTTGTTTCAGGACAGCTGGTACATTAAGCAACGGGAGACCGGGACTTCAAGAGGAGCAAAGAGAGCACGAAAACGTGGCCGGATCCCTTACCTCCGGTGTCAGAAATGGTGCGGGGTTGGTGAACTCTGGTTTCTGAAGACCTTCCTCCAAATGTGAACTCTCAGCAGGCGTGGGTTCAGCCCTAGAGCGGTGGCAGATTTGATTCAGCCTCACCGGGTTTGTCCGAACAGCACGTTCCGAAGAATGGGAGGACGATGTGCTGGAATTGCAGTGGTTCTCCTGCTCTTGTAGTGGTTCTCCTCTGGCATCTCAAAGGCTTTGCTTTAGGTTCCCATTGTGTTCCTAGAGAAGAATAACTACCTTTAAAATCACATTTGCACTTACAAAAATGGAGCTTTTCAT
>JAHREE010000259.1:4172891-4185219 GCA_033628505.1 Tringa tobata | reverse complement strand
ACAAGACTCGAGTGTCTGCTTCTGAACCCTCATCCAGCACCCTTCACCCTACAGGGCCGCAGGGAAAGCACACACTGCCCTGTAGCTCCACTAACAGGGAGAAACACACCCGGGAACACCAGATTTCTTTGATTTAAAAACACACACGAATAAGAAAAAAAAAAAAAAAAGGAAGATTCAACCCAAAAAGAAAAAAGAACAAATGACTGTATGATGGCAAGATGCATTTGTGTTGCAGTCTCTTCCAGGACATCAACTGCCTGAGATTTTTGTGTTTATTTTTCCCTGATGAAGTTGAGGAACATTGCTGACAAGCCAACATAACTCTCTCCATATCATTACGAGTTGTTGCTGGGATATTTGCGTGATGCTGACAGCTATAAATCATGCCGGAAGAAATAACAAAACAGTATTGTTGATGTATCCAAGGATATAACCAAACCCAAGGTTTGTAAGCAGCCCTGTGTCATTAGACCCCCTAGTCTATCTGGGAAAAATCAATAAACTCTCAAGTACATCAGTCCTTCTCCAGGTCCAAAATAGAAGCAGCAGCCTTGAAAAAATAAAAACCAGTTGAGAACAACTGCTCTAAAATGTAGTTAGCTTTGTATCAGTAAGACCACCCGAGAGAAAATAGATGGTATCTGTGAGACTGAAGGATATTCTAAAGGGAAATGAGCAGGCAGATAATTTATAATTTGTAGGATAAGTAGGACATGACAGTGGAAGAAAAGGTTAAAAGATGCCACAGAATCTCTCTCTTTTACTGTGTTGATGACCTAAAGAAATTCAAATATAGGAGACTGAGATTCTTCTACTTTCGCTCGAGGGTCACAGACAGCACTACTCTAGCTGGGAAGAAATGGTATTTGCCATGTGGCAGGGAGCCCACTCCTGCATCTAGTCTGTCTCTTTCTGTCCCTGGGATCCAGGCCCTTGGGTTAAAGCCAATGCAAAGAGCCCGGAGATGAGACTGTATTTCCACAACCAGAAATTTCTCGTGTCAAGAGACAGAAGCGTATACGGACAGACCTGGAAGTTCACACTTTTCCCACCTTTTCAATATTTAAAAGCATTTCTCTGTGGATTTATTGAGACAGCAGGATTCTGGGATTAACAGAGACAACGTTATACTTCTTTTTGCTATCACAGGCTTCAGATGTCCTGCATTTTGATTTGAGCTTAAAACAATAGTGAATGCAGAAACCTCTGGACCTGTAAAGCTGTTCCAGAAGAAACCATTAAGGATGATTTCTAATCAAAGGCTATCTCATCCTGTACCCAGCTGAGAACAATCTCTCTCCCCTCACAAAACACGTATAATTCAACAAATCCAACATGGAGTTGCTGTCTGCTCCCAGGCAGATCACCTCTCACTGCGGTATCTCACCTTCCTCTCCCTCGCAGGTTAGCCCCAAAAAGACTGGGCAAACATTTTGACACCCTCAACTCAACTTCTGGACCTCTGCCCTCCCGCAGCCCCTCTCCCAGGGGGAAAGAAGGGGAATCTCCCCTTTCCCCACGGCTGGGGACCAAGCTGGCACCCTTGATGCCCCCCCCCAGCCTCCCTTGCCATGCCTGGGGGAAGCAGAGCGCACGAACCACATCTGCTGGCACAATTCCTCTGTTCCTCGGGGAAATCTGCCTCCAGCCCTGAAATAATCACAGCAGCCACATTCGGAAGGGACGCCATCTCTAGAGAGGCCAGTAGCTCATCAGGGGAAATGCCAGCACCTGGAAACACTCCAAAGAGAGAGAGAGGAGTATTCAGAACTGGTCCCGAGAGAAGGATGGAATAAGAAAAACAGGACAGAAAGATAATTTGGAATAACTGCATAAATCAAGGTCATGTGCTGTCACTTCTGCACCAAATAGCACGTATGTCCTGCTGTCTCACGTGCTGCTGCTCTTCCAGGCACACTCAGGTCCCCGGTACCGTCAGCAGAGATTGCTTTACCTCTCTTTCCTTTTATTGCAGCTTTCAACTACATTTTGGGCATATTCACATTCACGGTTTCCTTTACATGTTTTCTTAGTTTTGTTTGTGTGGGTGAGCTTTAATATTTTTATAACAACTGGTTATACTTTAGTGATTTATATAGCATCTATGTCATTACATTTGTGTTATAATTTACTGGCTGTCACAGCAACTGAAATGACTCTTTTTTTTAAAGAGCCCTTCCTGAAACAGCAGCTGATGGGGCTCCTTTAACTGAAGAATTCTAAGGACAAAATGCAGCTCAAATGATACAGGCACACATCTGCATGATTTATTTAAACTTGAATAATACAATCCTCCCTTCAAGGACCAGGAAAGCAACTGGCCACTTGTTTATGCTCTGCCTGTGTGCAAACTCACCTAAATACAATACTAAACTCAAGCAGAATAGATGAAAAGCACGAATCAGATGCAGGCAAGAAGAATCAGCGTGGACAAATCAGATATATGAATATAACTACAAAGAAGTCCTAAAGTGAGTGGTTCTCATGACCCTAAACTCCAGCTGAGTCTGAAAGCTGTAAGTGGAGATATGGACAACTGACTGAAGAGGAACACATGGTGGTGCTGATGTTGCAAAGGAACCCTGAAATTTTAACATCAAAATCGCACAGACAGCAAGTATGAACTTCTTGGGAATATTAATCCTCAGAGATTTTTTTTTTTTTTTAAATAAAAAGGACAACATTTTCCCATATCGAGGGAAGAATCCACAAGGGATAACTTTAATAATGTAGTTGGGAACCTACAATTAAACAAGAGGAAAAGCACAAAAGCACTTTCTTCTACAAACATAAATAAGAGAGAGACAGCAGAGCAACAACCTGCCAGTTGAAGTCCTGCAGCAGTGGGGGGGTCTGAACCAGGCTGTAGATGACATTTAAACTGGAAATTTGTTTCCACGATGAAATTCACACTAGCTGTTCTCACAATAAGCCCCTTAAAATATCAGGAACCCAGAGATATTCTGGAACTCCCAAGGGTTCTTCCTCCACCCCAGATATGTTGGAAACCCAGATATTCCCCCAAGAGGCAGCACTAGAAACAGGAACTCCTTCCAGTTTTGGAGTAGGTATTGAACCTCTAATTATGGTACTACCCCACCTCTCACCAGCCATCTTTGACTGCTGTGCTGGGCAGTAACATGCAGAAATACATCCTTCACAGGATAAAAAAAAACACAAACCAAAACAGAAATCACCCAGCTCACTAAAATAACATTAAATAGCTCTGATAAAGCACTGTGAAAAAAAAAAATCAAACAAGAAAACAACTATTATGACTAAGAATATCAAACGTGCTCTATTTCCCACATGCCTACATCATTTGGTTAGCGCAGGGCACATGCTTTTGACACAGGAATGTGAAATAAAATAGAGCTTACAGTTTAAAAGAAGAACTGTCTTAGCAGCTTCTGCAGTTAAGGATTTACCCCATATTTGGAGTAAATCCTGTACTTTTGAGTACAAAATGAGTACAAAACTTCTGCTTTGTTCCATCAGACCTGCAGCCTTCCTGTCCCTTGGCTCAGGTGCAGATGACTCTCAGGGCAGACATCAAGATACCTGGAAACACTGCAGGAATTCTGACAGCAGAAACTTACAGGGATGAAGCAGTGGAGTTTCAGCCCCAACACAGATATAGCAATGAGAAGCAGAGGAAAAAGACCACTACTGCTGGTCATCTCAGAGGAAAACAACTTAGCACCAACAGCCAGAATTGAGACTGGAAACAAAGACAGGCCTGCCCTTGAAAGGGAGAGGGCCATAAATTCTACCTGGCTTTTGTTGGCCTGCTCCTATTGTAATATCACTTGATAGCTAATAGCACTTATCAGATCTATTATGACTCACGTCAGCAATCCCACTGGAGGGCTGCACCCGCAGGTGGTCAGTGCTTCAGAGCTGTCTGTTCTAACACGACTGATTGCTTACTTACCCTACCTAAATTACGTGAAGAAATACCTCCTGGAGAAAAAGCAGCCTTCAAGGGCACTTTATTTTGAGTACATCATACTAATTTAAGGCTGGATGCTTGCTAGTGCTGGAGCAGCCTTGCTTTTCAGTTTTTCAGCATTCCAAAGATTGCTTTCTTAGCTGCTGTGTCTCTCAGTGGCACCGACAAGGCGAGAGCACCAAGCTCACTGCCAGCTGCCACCACTCGGGCTGCTCGAGGGGAAACCCTGCCATCAAGCTTCAATACACTTCCAGAAGAAAAGCCACTCCTGTGGTGACAGGCTGGCAGCTTCCAGAGCTGGCATCTCTCACTCATACATAGAAGGTAGAAATAAAGCGCAAGATGGTGTCAAAAACACTTTCCAGCTCATACTGGCAAGTAAACTAATTATTTTCAACTTGAAAATTCACCGTCGTTTAAAATTCTTGGCAGAATTAAGTTTAGATTTACCTTTACGTTTGCTTGGAATTCAGAATGTACTTTCTGTAAAGCACAGTCACTACAAATTTTCTCTAATATTTTTAATTCTTCACTCATTCTTTAAATAAAAAAAAAAAGAACAGCATAAAACCCACTGTGTCCTTCCTTCATCTTCATCCCTTACTGTTTGCTTCTCTTAGTCTCTTCCACAAGGGTTCTTGACCCATGTGAAAGCACATAATTAAATGAAAACTGCATTAGCACATTGGCAGAACACTCTTCTCCTTGACTGTGTACACTGCATAGAAAAAAGCAACTGCATAGAAAAAAAGGAACAAACCAAAGTTAACACCTGACTGATTCACATCAAAGGTTTTTTGACCGATGGCTGTCTCAACCAGCACCAACTAGAAACATGAAAAACCACAGCTTCAAGAAGGTGAACCCTAAATTGGAAATCCAGGCCAACAAACCAGCCGACAGAAAGAGGCAAGTCTTGGGACTCCGAGAAGCAACTTTGGTGAAAGACAAGCCATGCCCTATCACCTTTATCTTCTTTTAGGGAAACTGTACCCAGCAAATTCAACTGACAGAAAATTCCTGGGTGCTTAAGGGATTACTTACTTATTGCAGATATCGGTATCTGGCTGTCAGCTTGTGTGATGTCCCCAGTACAGATGTTTGGGCACTGATAGCGGAAAGCACTGGCAGTAGACTCGATACAGAGCTAACCTGTAGGATAAAATATAAAGCTAAGTTTAAATATGTAAGTGTATATATTGCTTAGCTTGCATAAGGTCAGAAATGCACTCCACACCCAGACAAACAGGCTGATTTTCACAGTGGTACAGCTGGAGCTGGACGTATAGCTCAAGAGCAGAGCAGTAAATTCGTAATAAGCAAGAGCTTTTAGGGTTTCACTGTCAAACTGAGTATCACCCAACACTCCAAGTGACAAGGTTTGTTTCTTCTATTTCATAGTTAGTAGGTTCCTATTCCACCGTTTGTGCCACCTGCTTGCAAGAAGACTGCTGGAACATAAAGAGCTGNTATTGCAGATATCGGTATCTGGCTGTCAGCTTGTGTGATGTCCCCAGTACAGATGTTTGGGCACTGATAGCGGAAAGCACTGGCAGTAGACTCTATACAGAGCTAACCTGTAGGATAAAATATAAAGCTAAGTTTAAATATGTAAGTCTATATATTGCTTAGCTTGCATAAGGTCAGAAATGCACTCCACACCCAGACAAACAGGCTGATTTTCACAGTGGTAGAGCTGGAACCGGATGTATAGCTCAAGAGCAGAGCAGTAAATTCGTAATAAGCAAGAGCTTTTAGGGTTTCACTGTCAAACTGAATATCACCCAACACTCCAAGTGACAAGGTTTGTTTCTTCTATTTCATAGTTAGTAGGTTCCTATTCCACTGTTTGTGCCACCTGCTTGCAAGAAGACTGCTGGAACATAAAGAGCTGTGCCCATACATGAACACACTCCCGAGCGCTCATGTTGCTTTACATTTTTATGTAAGGGCCTGATAATCTTTCACTGCTTTGAAGGGAAAAGACCAAAAGATGAAACTGCTTCCCAGCAGATGCCAGTGGTGACACAGCAGAGCTGGCTGGCAGCAGCAGGCTGTTTTCCCAACTAGAGGAACAAGTCATAGCTTTTTCCATATGCTCCTCATGCAGGCTCAGAAATACTGCATTCACATCACCAGCAGCTCAGGGCTGTAGGTCTTCTCTTTGCAAGAAAAGAAGCCAGGCTGCTCTAATAATGAGGTATTTTAAAGAAAGATGAATTGCTAAGGGCACAGAGGATTACGACTGAACCAACTGCTTCAAAATGTATGTCAGGTGTCTAAATTAGCAATGATGCTGGTTTAAGATTTGATATTGGGAAAGAAATTGGGTTTTTTAAATGTACTTTATGAATTTTGAGACATTCACTACTCACGTTTTCAAAGTTTTGCTCACAACTAAGTTCTTCCATTTCTGGAAGATTCTCACATCATCACAGGACCCAACTTTACTACAGATAAGCCACGCTAATGGAGCAGGGTAAGCATACTGATTGTGCTTACAGAAAGCACAGAAACTAACAACAGATAAAACACAATCTGCCAGTCTGTCTTTCTCTTCTTCCTGTGCATTTCTTTCATCTGGGGATTGCTGATTTGGACCAAATATCTCTATTCCCTCACAAGTGCTCTATCCCAGTTTAGCAGGAAGTCAAAGGAAAATACCAGCTCATGACATCATGGGGAAAAATGGAATGCTCTGGCTCCTGAACGCAGGACAGAGGAATGATGATGGGACTGTGTTTATTTAGCCTAGATAAAAGAAGGCTGGGGGCGGATCTGCGGGAGGGGAATCCCTCCCCACCTGTCTATAAACATTAGAGGGACAAACTTCACCAAGTCTATCTTTTGTCTGGCAAGTGCTATTCATGGGACGATTCAACTGAATTAACAAGTAGACATGCTATTGTTACACTCCAATGTTATTTTCACCCACTGCATGGGAGATCCAGCAGGAATTATAAAGAATGGCTTAAAAAGCGAGGCTGGACATCCAGCCGCTCCACCCAGAACAATGGCTTCACGCTTGCCTGTAGCTGTTTGTGCTTGAAAAGTCTCTCTGCTAGGTAGTTTTCTAAAAGTAATTTAACTTTCCAGGCTTGATCCAAGAACCTTATGCCATGTTGATTTTGGTCAGGAAATTTCTCAAAGAATACATACAGCATCTGTCTTTCTAAGAGCAAAGATGAACGAACCATTATTTCATTAGTAGCCATTCGCAACCACTTGTTAGATTTACTAAACTGCACATTTGTTATGTCTTTGTGCTTTTGGATGAGCTAATTTCTGACCTAGTTGTGCGCTGCTCTAGCCACTGTACTTAGACGGCCTATTTTCCTGTCCTAATTTCCATTTCTCAATCTAAAACACCCTCCTTCACTAAAAAATAAATAAATAAAAATCCCAAACAGTTTTGTACATTTTTTTTTTCCTCCTCTGCAGAGAACTGCTGCTCCAAACAACACAGGGGCAAGTTTATTCCGTAGGCCAGGATTGTCTCTGCCTTGTGTCTGGCTCAGAATGATCATCATGGTGGTGAAACACCACCACACCACCTTCTGTGTCTTCCCACAAGACAGCAAAGCCCCATGGAGCAGCTACACTGTTCCTCACTGCCCCGTGCCAGAAGGGGCTTCTTTAAGGTCGGGGGTGAAATGCACAAGAGCAATAGCACTGCTGGTAAACTGGTAGTGTTCCAGAAGTGGAAAGAAATTCATGACCGTCTGCATACACCGTGACACAGCCAGTTCATTAACTAAGCAAGTCAGTAAATAACTGGGGTACGTC
The DNA here is from genome assembly GCA_033628505.1 of Tringa tobata. NCBI lineage: Eukaryota > Metazoa > Chordata > Aves > Charadriiformes > Scolopacidae > Tringa > Tringa tobata. The sequence goes on along the minus strand of JAHREE010000259.1, from coordinate 4,177,478 downwards.
CACAGGACAGTAGGGCTGAATTCAGCTTTAAAAAAAAAAAAAAAATCTCGATTGTTACTGCAGCTAACATTAAGTGTATGTTTTATTGACTCCATATATTCTATCTCCTGCATTATTAATACCTAAGGTGACTAATTGACATGACTGAATAACTGAGGCAGTTCAGGTGACCAAGATGACTCACATTTCCCTCTTCAGTGGTACAAGAAATGACTGGACATTGGAACCTTTGCTTTACAGGGAGAGACATGTTTGATCATAAACATTTTACTTCACAGATTTTGTTGACTCTAACACACATCCTACAGCCATCATCAAACTTCAGGCACGCTTACTGGGCCAAGCACAAGAACATGCTTTAATGCTCAAATGCCAAGGTAGGATAAGCCCTTAACTTACTCCAAGTTAAGCCAGTTCAAACCTTGTGCATATTCACTATGCACCTCAACACTATCATTTAAAAATGTCAACTGTATACAAAACACTTTGAAAACAATTCAGACAGACAAAAAATGCAATAAGCTTTAAAAACAATCCTATGGGACCTTTTGGCATATATAAAAGGAAAATGAGAAAATCCCTAGATGCTGCATCAGCATAACAAGTATATTACTGATTTTTAGCACTGTCGTTTGTAGTTTTCCTATGGTGCCTTAAAGGAAGCAAAAAGACTGATGCTAGACTTTAAAAAAAAAAAAAGAGACCACCACAAGCAGAAATACCAAGACAAACATAGCCAGAGAATAAAATGTTGCAAGCTGTATCCCAAGTTTCATCATTAGCAATGCTTTTAACACACCTGATTGTCTTGCAATGGAGTTCATACAATTTAGACTCATTATGTTTATTTTTCCTGCTTGCACAACTACTTTGCTTATACATTTAAGAAGAATAAGTCAAATTAAAGTCTAAATTTAATGATTATGAAGTACAAGATTGCAAGTGGCACTCCTACTCCTGGAAATACCTGGCTTTTTTAGCCCTGCTCTTCCCCTCCCCAATTTTGATGTGCATGAGAGATTTTAGACAAACAACAAGGGAAGAAAAATTACTCTATAAGACAAAGAGTGAAACTACTGAAAGTGCTGTCAATGGCTTATTGTAAACCTGGGAAAAATGAAGCAATAAAAATAAATTTATGCAAACAATGTTTCATTCACAACATTTTAGACAATCCATAATAGCAGAGAGTAAGAAAAACAGGTCACACTGTCTTAATTTTACAACAATAGTATATACTTTAAGATAATTTTGCATATACTTGAGTCTTCACATTTCAAATTTATGCCTTAGAAGTGACACAGCCCTTTAGATTTCAGGCACATAATAAATAACATTAAGCAGGAGCAATAACGTGGGATCGCAGCCTATAGAAACAGAAGAGATTTGCCTATAAGCTGAGTTCACACTCAGAGTGTTTCAGCAGAGGGCCCCATGAGGAAAACCTCTTCCAAACGACCCAGCTGATATCAGCTTTACAGGGAAATGAAGAGTAAACTACCCAAACGGCTCCATTTGCAGCTTTTCCGACTACTAAGAAGCATGTGGGCATCCAGCCTCAGGAACTCTGAGTTTTCACTGCCCTCTCTCCTTGCAGAAGCGTTTCCTTGTGCACTTTCACCCTGTCTGTAAGTGCACATTAGCAGCATTACAAGCACCCAGTGTACTCTCCCCCCGTCGCAGTTTCCCATGAAAGAATGACGAATGCACACTGTTTGTAGCTCCTCCTGTTGCCAGCAGTGCCATTGAAAGACACCAAAGAAGGGCAGGAGAACAAAGACTGTGCAGGGAAGCGGAGAATAAGCATCAGAAAAAGTGAGGGAAGAAAAGGAAAAGGCATATTCTGCTTTTGGTTATGTCTGGCAGCTCCGGATTCATGTAACAGATGGGGGTGCAGAATTTGTCCCTGTAGAGACAACGGGTGAAGAGATAAATACTTAGGGTCCTCTCTTGGACCAACTATTTAAATAATCTTTTAAAAAAGCAATCAAATAAACACTATATGCTTTCCCTAAAGAGAAGGAAAGATTTCCCTCCAACTGCAAGAAAGCCTTTTTATAACTAACAACTTGTAATTATCCATTTAAAACAATTAAGCCAATTTAGTTCTAGCCAGAATATCTGTGAAGCTCTGCAGCCTGATGGGGAATAGGAGCAGACGTACTAGAAATAGGTACAGACTACCAGAAATCACAGCAGTCAACAGAGCCAAATGCTGCAACAACAAAAGCATTCTTCTAAATGTAAACCACGTTATTCCAAGCTTCACCCCAGCTACACTCCTCATAGCTCTATTTACTTAATTGAAGCTACTGATTATTAATACCAGCTGAACTGTGCCCCAGAGTTTGCGGTCAGAGGTGGATACAAACCAAGTTGCATTAGTCATAGTTAGATGCCTACCTGAATCTGAAGCAGTAAATGTGTAGCAGATACCTCTCACCCACAAAGGACTGTAGGAGCTGGGTCCCTTAACAAGAAATACCAGTGTTAATTAAGAAAGCGGAGGTACACCTATTAATAATTAACACTGAAAGAGATCTTCTAAGAAGGGCAGCGGATGATAATATTGAATAATTCAGCACTATAATCAAAGGAACAATGTCTAGTAACTTTATATGTGAGCATTTGCAACAAAACCCAACAAAAGCCATTTGATATGCTGATGGCTTCTTGTGTTCAGGAAAGGGTATACATTCAAGACACTCCTTCCTATAGAGTGGGCATCAAACAATTTCTTAAACCAGCCTTTACAACAAAATTAAAAGCAGCTGGTAAAATTGCACTGAAACAAGCGACTCTGTACCGGGCTTACACTCTGACAGACTTGAGCCCAAAAGATCAGAAGTGTGGCCCAGTAAAGACAGTAGCTCAAGTCAGGAAATCTGCATTCCCAATAGGTCAAAGTAGCCACATCAAGTCAGTTTAATTAGCAAGGGAAAAAAAAAAATCACAACAGATTTTTCACTCATCCTGTCAGTTCACAAAACTCCAGCAGCAGGGATAGTCTGTGTCTGTCAAGTTTAGAAACAAACAAACAGAAAGCTTCAGCAGCTGTTGAGCATTCAGATTTAATTTGTGGCCACAAATACTGGAGAATTATAATTTGTTGCCTGGCTAGCAGCTGAGAGGTAGATATACATCAGTAAAAAAGAAACAAGTCTCTATTATTGCAGGAAGAAAAAAAAAGTGTAATATATTTAATTGCAGAAGTCTGGCAAAATATCAAAGAGCATAGAAAAAAATGTTAAAAAAAAAAAAAAAAGAAAGAAAAAAGATCTGAGTGACAGACCAGGAAAGACAAAGCCTGCTGCTGTTCAGGCTTTTTCTGTCTCACTGCTGGCAAGGATTAGCCTGCTGCGGCTTCCCTTCACAGACAGAGGCCAGCCAAATTACATAAAATGCTTTTGGAATTTCCTTCTTAAATTGTTTTGATGACAAGTTCCTATTAAGAATTGTTGTGAATTCATCAGAACAGTAGATGCAGCTTCCTCTGCTTACTAGGAACTGACCATCTCAACTTCTTCTCTGGCACCAAACCCTGATAAAGTGAAACTACCACACTACGTACCCTTACAGACATCCCAAGGGAGGAACACAGGTCTCCTTGTCTCTTTGTGAAGCCCAGCAAAAAAGTAAGAAAATATCTTGGGTCACTAATCCCACAACATACGTACAGGCTAAAGTATCTGGCAGTTATTAGATTTGACGTATTGAGTATAAAATATCACACAGCAGAGTCTAGCCCCCAAAGCCCCATCTAGAGTCGCTAGTCCAGCCCGTGGCGACTGTAAAGACAGGATTTGGGAGGCTACACGTGAACTGGGACACTATTCCAGCCAGTTAAAAAAACAGTAACAAAAACTTGGTACTGACTAGTAGGAAATTAACGATAGAGATGGAGGATTGTGCTTGACGACCTGCAAGAAAAAATACGAAAACTACGAAAATATACACGAGGTGTAAATAGGTACGAAGCAGCACAGTGGAAGCACGACTGTTAATAATACCATTTTTAAATACAAATTTTAAAAATATAAAAATAGGGATTAACAGCTGGTGAAACCGTAGCAGTACTCCGAACGGTTCAATGACCTGGAAAAGTAAACCCCTTGGATGGCAGAGGGCAGCAGGTCACTGATTACACGTTACGTACCCCCGCAGAAGTGGAAGGAGGAACCTCTCGCTCCCCCAACAACAAAATGGCTGAGGAGAGGCCAAACCTCCCCCCGCCGCCCCTCAGTGAGGCCCCGGCAAGTTCCCCTCTGCCCAGCTCCTCTCGCAGGCAGAGCACACCGCCGGGAGCCACCCAGGGCCGCCTGTCAGCCCCGGGGCCTGGTGCCCTGGGCCCGGCGGGCAGCTCCCGGTAGGCCGCCCGCTCTCTATCGCCTCAGGGCCGAGGCGTGGGCGCCGGCTGCCCTCGTAACCACAGCAGGGGTGGCTAGGGGTTGCGGGGGCCCACGCCTCCGCCATGAGAACGGGCCGTGCCGGTTGCGAAGCGGGGCGAAGCGCGGCCCCCCCCCGCCCCGTGCCCGCCGCTAACGGGTGAGGGTACGGGCGGCGGCAGCCCTCATTGCCGCTCCCAGC
>JAHREE010000259.1:3965088-4172533 GCA_033628505.1 Tringa tobata | reverse complement strand
CCTCCGGCTGAGGCGGAGGGGAGGTGGCACCGGTCAGGCCGGGCTTTGTCACCGCGGGGACGTGGCTCCTCGGGATCAAAATCCAGGGCGGTCCTGGAGTGGGCGGCGCGTCTCATCTTCCCCGTGCCCCCCGGCGGGCCGGGCCTGCCCTCGCCGCGGGGCTACCTCCTTCCTAGCCCGGCCCGGCCCTCCAGTGCCTTTTTTCCCTGTCTAGAAAGGTCGCTGCGCCAAGCCAGGGGTGACGGGGGAAAAGGTGTATTTTGTTATTCCTTAGGGAAGGAGCAGCGCCGAAATAAGCGCGGTTGGGTGGGTGACAGGTGCCGTGTCGGTGTATTGGGCCCTACGGGACCTGTACAGAGCACGATGGAGAGGGAAGGGGCTTGTGGTGTAGAGACCCCCCAGCCCCCCGCCAGGCCGGCTTCCTTCCTCTCCCCTGGGCTGGACCAGTGCGTTAGGAAGTCTGGCCGCTTCGGGGCAGTGGGAAGATGTATGATGGATAAAAATAATAAAATAGCGTGCCAAACTGAAATAACTGACTTTCTGGGGAGCTCCAGGCAGGTGCCTGGTTTTGTTTGGGCAAGTTGGAGGACCCCTTTCCAGTAGGGAACAATGAAATATCCAATTATGGTATGGCTGTAGGGTTTTTTTTCCTCGTTATCTGTTTTAAAATGACACAAAAATAGCAAGAAATGGGAGTACGTGTAATGGCTTCTTCTCACAGCACCTCTGGAGAGGTAGTATGTCCTCTAATGTTTCGTGTTAGCAACTGTGCTTGGGGATGACTTTCGTCAGACTGAAATTGGGGTCAGGCAGCGCTTGCAGGCAGTTATATCAGTGCTTTTCTGAAAGCACTGCCTGATCTCAACTGAAGGTGAGACAGGAGAACAAACAGGTCTAATGGCGTTCATCAGAACAAACAGTTCTCGTAGCTGGAGGTTACTGGACCTAGTGGTAATCGCCAGGATGGAGCATGAATGGAGGCAGAAGTGCCTGTACTGAAGTCAGAGTTGTTAGTTATTATGTTCTTTGGTGTATGAGGTGGTCCTTGTTCCCTCAGAAAAAAGCAAAACAAAAACCTTGGTAGGAGAGGCTGTGCTATTGCATGTACTTCCTTGGAGGAGCTTGCCGGGTGGAGTATGTCCCTGAAAAAGCCTCAGAAGCATGGTTAGGGAGCCCAGCCTACCCATTGGGAAAGTCACCTGAGATCCCTGAGATGCTACGGGTTGCCCATGTTACCCTGAGGCAAAAGAGAGGGGACCAGGTAGGCATTGCCTCATTTAGCATCTGTAGTTAGAGGTAAGTTTAGTGATGTTGACTGTCATGGTGAAAGAAGGTTAGAATCATAGAACAGCCCGGGTTGGAAGGGACATCTAAAGGTCATTTTGGCCAGTTTTAAATGGGATTACCCCATCCCAGCGGATGGGTTATAGGTGCGTTGCCCCATCTTGTTTTCTCTTTTCAGTAAACCAGAGGTTAATGCAAGACTTATTGTTATTGTTGTTGCTATTATTATTACTTCTTGAGTGACAGAAGAGAGAAATCTGAATCTTTCTAACATAATGCATCCACAAATCCCATTTTGGTGTCTAGTGGACAGAAGGTGTTTTTCTGAAGATGCCATCATTATTCCTGCAGCCATATATTAAAGAAGTGGAAGGGATCTGGTAGGTCTTTTGGGCATATTTGGCCTCAGCAAGAGTGGGTTGGTCTTTGGGACCTCTGTAGTTCTGTTTGTGATACCTGTACGGTGCACCTGTGACCTTAACCTTGCTTTGATGTCTCCTTGAGTAGAATTTACTTTGTGGGTGTCACTTGGCATTCTTTCATCTGACCGATACAGAACATATGTTTTTTGTGAAAGGGAAGGAATGATGGCTTTGAATTATAGTATCTGATTATTATTGCTTGTGCGGCTTGTTAATTATAGGCAAGTTATAAGAGTAATGCTTTTAAATTCTGAGTTGCAGAAATAACATTTTAGATGATGATTGGCCTGGTGTGGGCAAAATTGCGTGGGCTTCTCTGTTCCTTGGTTAGACAAAAACCGGACAATACAAGACCTGGGTTAAAACAGCACAATGGATGATGGGCTTATTTTTTCCCAGCTGGAAAAAAAATACAGAAGACAACCAGAGGAAGGACTTCATCATCATCTTTTTAAACAATGTTAATTCACAGTAATAATTGCTGGGAAGGGAGTAGTGGGGATAAGAAGGGATATAAGGTCAAATACGTGCCACTTCTTAAATGTTTTTCTAGCTAGTGTTGATGTGTCTGTATCACATGACTGGAATGAATCAACCCTCAGAACTGTACATTGGGGGTTACAGTTTATATTCTGCTTTTCTTTAAAACACTCCTAGAGTAGGATATTGGAGCTTGTGGGGGTTTGTTTAGTTGGGGATTTTTTGGTAGTTTTTTTTTAAATGCTGTCTCATTTTATTTTTTATGGTAGTACACCAAGAAAAATATATGTCCTGGCAGTAATAAATCAGTTACTGGTTTAAGGCAAGAAACCAGAAACCCACTAACCTAATTGCTCACTTAGCATTCTTTTTAGGTGGTACTTTGCTGATGACTTTTGGTTCTTCTCTGGTCTAAGTTAATGTCCTTAGGCCCTGATTCTATTTTTAAATTTATTTTATGTGAGTAATTCTGACATCTATGCTGGATCTTGCTGACTTCAGTTTGGTTCCTTATGGAAGAGCAGAGAAAAATAACTGAGACTATTTGTTGACTCAGTGTGTATATAATGACGTGTATTGCTGGCATGAAGACTTACATGGGAGAACTGTCTGCATATAAGGACCTTTAAAATACTAATTTTGAGTATCTGACTAATTTTGTCTTTATTTATTCAATCATATTTACATTTCCCATCAAATAAAAAACCTGTACAAACTGTTTAAAATGGCTGTTCAGAGAGTTCAGCTAAATTCAAGGACATGTACATAACCCGAGACTTCTTATCTTCCAGGTATGAGAACCCTAGATACTGGCTCCACCATTATTTGCTCGCTTCAACCAGACAAGGATTTCCTTAGGTAGACAGTGTTCCTTCCAAGGAAGTCTTGTATAATTGTGTTGAAGTGTGAACAGTTGCTATCTTATTTCAAATCGGATTCTCAGAAAGGAAGGGGAAATCCCTAAGTCCTAGCTAGCGATGCAAGAATGAAGTGGTGGCTGAGGCACAAGATTAAATATTTAAATTTAAAAAAATACTAATGACAGCCAGTTCATTTGGATGGGGGGTGTGTGTGTGTGTGTGCTGTTTTTGTCACCCAAGCAGCTACTTAATTATTGCTGCAGCAGCAAACATGGACTGTTTGTTGTCGGTATGTAAACATCTTGCCTTTGTTTTGTTAAGCAGGCTTTCAGTTTTCCTTACACCTAGAGTGGCCTTTTGATTTAAAGTGAAACGTATGGTAGCTTGGCCATTAAAAGTGCGGATTTTTCAGTAGCACCGAGCTCATTTCACAAGAGCATCCATTGTTTCCTCTTAACAATAGAAAGTACTTTTATGAAAATCATTTACTACTTTGCTCTCTGAACTTGTTTTCTAGACTGTCCTGTTTTTTGCATCACTTCCCAAAGCACTGTATTTGAAAGGTTTTTGGGGGTTTTGTTTGTTGGGTTTTTTTATTGCTGCCTGTTGTTCTCTGGGTGCAGTATTTATTGAACATGTAAATAGTGCATTTCTGCCTTCTTTATCAAGACTGATTTTCCTGTATTATGGAAGTATACAAAGATGAGTACGGAAGTTCTCAGATCTGGACAGCACTCACTTGGCGTGGTAGGGTTTATCATGGTGTTTAAACATCTTAGTTGCAGCATTCCCAACGCAGAGGGCTGAGCATACAGATCCCCCACCTCCATCTCCCTTCTCTCTGCAGTGGGGAAACCTGGTGGTTATAGCAGGGTGAGCACCTGGATTTTCCTAGGGAAATGGAATGTGACTGTTTTCTGTGTTTTCTGATAATTCCTGACTGCTCTAGTGGCTACAGAGCCACGTATTAGCAGACAGAAAACACAGTTCTTGCCTCACGTGCCAATTTCTTTCACAGTGGTGAATGAACCTGTGACCTCTGAGTTCAATTCCATTTTGGTTTGTATAAGCTTGTTTGGCTGTAAGAAGCAACTGGTAAAGCTATTTTCTGCGTCTCTTGGTCTATGGTCACCATTTAGGAGTAGAGTGTCAAGAGTTTGCCCCAGTAGCAGCCTGTGCTGATCTAGGTAGGACAGTGGTCCTAACTGGATGCTCAGCAGATGGGGCAGGTTGCCTTGGAGCCATCTCTTTTTTTTTTATTATTATTTGTTTTTTTGGGAAGGTTTCTGTGCTCACATTTGAGAACACAGATGAGTGACTACAGCAAAAATATAGTAAGCATACTTTAAGGCTTTTCAGCAGTGCTTGGGAGTGCCTTCAGCTATACGGTGTGCCAGTTCATAGCCAAAGTGACAGCGGTTGGTGGTAGCAGGTCAGAATGGAGACACGTGCTGGGTCTGTAGACCAGATGTGAGTGGCTTTTGTTTTTTCCACTTCCACAGACTGCATGGTGGCATTTGGGGTGAGGAAGTCAAACTGTTTAGTGAAAGACCTGGAGAGCGACAGGGCACAGAAGGAAGAGGCTATATGGAGCACAGTATGTTTTGATACCACTCGTGTTTTCAGCCACCCTTGCAGTGCAGGTGGACACTTTAAAATCAACACAATTATTGAGAAGCCCTTTGAATGCCCTGTAGTAGCCTTGTAGCTTAAATCATTAGTTTTCTTCTTTCTATGGAAGAAGGATCTGTGGGATCGCTGGGCTTCCGAAAACATTTCACAGCTTCCTAAAAACACAGTGAACAAACAAGCAACCAAGCAAAAATGAACATTTCAGAAGACAGTTGTTCCTGCTACACAGCAGAAAGCTTGCATTTCCAAAGACCAGGGAGTGTAAAACAGGTTAAATTTCACTATTGTTTTAATATGAAAGAAGCTCTTTACATGGTCAAAACCAACACTATCCAGAGTATTGACCAGTCACATGAAGAACTCTGAACTAGGCCATCAAACAGAAAGAACTGGCATGTGTGATAAGTGACAGGAATGCTGCCTTTCACATTAATTCCTTGTTCCACATCTCGCATGTCGAGGCTGTTCAGTAGCCAGACTACTGATCACTCCTCATTTAAATAAGTCACCTGAAGGTAAAAGATTCTGCTTGCTGTTAGAAATCCTTTGGAGGTACCCAGAGCTTTACTTGATGCTCAGCCTTTGCTTTGCTTTCAGTAAAGCTGAAGAACTGTAAGGAGATAAAGTTGCTTACAGGTTGGCTAGCTTACAGCTGTGACAGAAACCAGTTCAGCTTAGTCTCAGCTTGCTAAAGATACACCACTCTATACTGCCCGTTGTTTTAACGTGGTGTTTTCAGATGTAGTGCAGGGAACCAGAATAATTGTCTTCTAGATTCTCTATGGCTGTGCAGAAATGGTTGGCTAAGTTAAAGGGGAGGGCAGTGAAAATCTCTGCCTTCAAAATATGTAACATTTGAGGTTTAAACTTTAAAGCCCCCTTGAAGGAAGTGAAATATGAACTTATATGTGGAGAGAGAAAGAGGTTAGGGAAGACATGGTTCATCATGTGCCTAATCTCTCTGGTTTTAGTTCCTGTTCCATATCCAGCTTGACAGCTATTCTGTAAATATTTCCTTTGCTGATACCAGTGTAAATGCTATATAATCTCTTTACTGGGGAATGGGGAGGCTGTATTTCTTGAAATCAGTGAAATGTGGTTTTTACTAACTCCTTTTTGGGCTGAGGCTGCAAGAGAACAGTGAGAACACTAATTTCTGCGTAAGACTTCCTTCCTAGCAAGCAGTCCAAGCTAGTTGAAGTGCAGAAAAGTTGCTAGTTAGTCAAACCAGTAGATTTGCTTGTGGCTTTCTGCTGAAGAAAGGAGGAACTGGTTTTAGCATTTGAATTGTTTCTCTGTGACATCTAGATAAATCATTTGTCACTGTCGTGGTTTCTTTTTGTAATGTAGACCATAAGCTTGTGGATAAGTACACAAGGGGTAAGTGTGAAGAGAAATACATTTTTCCAGTACAGGAGTGAGGGAATGAGCAGTTATGTGCACAGGAGAACTTGGATTTAAAGAAAAGAGCAAATTGGGAGTTTTTTTGTTTGTTTTGTAGAAGTAGTAATTTATGCAGCAGTAAGGGGAAAGAAAACCCCAACAAGTACTGTAAAGGCTAATGCTTTATCGTGTTAATCAGTCAGCTGGAGAACACGTGACAAAGAAATTGTTCTTTGTCTAGAAATTGTTATTTATGAAACATCTCTGAAGTTCCAATGTGTTGATGTATATATGCATAAAATATAATGGAAGTCACTTAAAGTGGAGTCTGAGCCATTCGATTGATCTTGAACTTACAGTCCCTATAATCTTCCCTGTAGAGATGCTGACATTGAAATAACATTTTGTCTATGGGCAATATGCTTGATTTTCTTAATTATTTTCTTTTTTATTCCATGGAGAAAGTACTCAATCTTATAGTGAAAACTACTGACCTTCACTTAGGATTTGTGCTACCTAGAAGTTTGTTCCGGTAAACATTTACTTAATTTCAAATTGATGAGTTTGTGTATTGGATTATGCTAAGCCTGTGTTTGTGTGTGTAGTTTTAAAATAAGGTTGCTAGAGTTTGTATTGAGAGAGAAGATAATATATAATAAATGAGGATATTAAATTTAAAATACTAGTTGTCACCCCCCACACACATGCACACACTTCCTGTAGCTCTGTGTTGCTCTTCTGGTTTGTGGACAGTGTGTGCTTGTAACATATACCTCTGAGACAGAATGCTGCAGCTTAAGTTTGTAATAAATTGTAAATTTGTAATGAACTTAATGCCTGTTGGCTTTACTACATGTAAACATGTTAAGTAACATGTAAACATGCCTTAAGTGAACAGGATCTTTTAAATCGCTTCTGAGAACAAGACTTTTACTTTTGATTTTGAAGCTGTGCAAGTACTTCTGAGGAGTCATTCATTGCTCTTTTGTTGAGAGACTTCACTGCTTGTAAGAAGGTGTTTTGCTGGTCTGGGCTTTAGGAGATCGTGGTGGTGGATTTAATGGGCTAGATGGTACCGGAGAGTCCTTGGCAAGTGCTAAATCTCTCTCTTAGCTGCCTGTTAAAACTTTCATTTTTGATACGGAGAGTGACAAAGTTTCCATGGTGAAAGAGCTGGCTGTGGTGTGTGGAAGTGTTGGTTGGAAGGGATTCCAGGGGCTCAGTTGTCCAGACTCCTGCTCAGAGCAGGGTTACAACTAACACTCATTTGCCAGCAGTGGCTTTGTCTACTAAGTCTTGAAAATCTCCAAGAAGAAAGATTATCACCTCTCTGAGTATGGCACCAAACCACCATGCAGATATTTTTTTTCCTGATGGCCAGTCTGAACCTCCCGAGCCACTACTTCTGGTTGTTGTCTCTTGTTTTGTGGTCGGTTAATAATGAGAAGAATTTATCTCCATTGTTTTTGTAATGCACCTTCAGTTTCAGTTGCTATTAGATTATCCCTAGGCTGCCTCTTTGTCAGGCTTAACAAACCCAGCTCCATCACCTGCTTCTCAGACATCATCCTCAAGGCTCCAGGCCATTTTAGTGACTCTTTCCAGGTTCTCAAATTCCTTTTCGACCTGGGGGGGCTTGAAATAGGACACAGCATTTGAACTGCAGTCTCACCAGCATTTAGTTTCCTTTGATTGTACACCTCTTGGCTTTTCCTGTTTGCAATGAGAGCAGGCTCTTGGCTCATACTCAACTTGGCAACCAGGGTGATCCCCAGGTCTATCTCAGTAAGGCTGTTGTTCGACCGGTCTGTTCCCAGGCTCCACTGAAGGACCCTAGGAGCAGAATTTTGCCCTTTATGAGGTTCCTTTTGGCTTATTCCTCAAACTTATCAAGGTCTATCTGGGCCAAATCGTCTATTTGGAGGCTCAGTTGCTCTTCCTTGTTAAGGTCTTCCTTAAGACTGAGAATTCTGTCTGAAATTACCCAGTTTGTTGGTGAAGATACTGTATAATATTTGCCCCAGTATTAGCCTTTGTGGTGCTTCTTACCTGCTCCCAGCTGGATGATGAGCTACTGATTACTACCCTTGAAGCTTAGCAGCCCAGCCTGTTGTCATTCAGTCTAACAGGCCATTTCTCCAACCCATACCTTTTCAGCTTATCAATGAGACTACTGTGGGAAACCCAATCAGTCTTCATCACTGAAAACTGGACTGCAATTTCATATATTTCTGGTAGTTTTATCAAGGAAATATTTGAAGCGTTAGCAACCAAGGGTAGCTTTATGTAAGTAAACTCAAGTAGGTAAAAATGGAGTTTCACATGTACTTCAGTCTTCCAAGACTGACGCTGTTTTCTTTGGGGGAATTCTAGTGCTGTGTAATGTGGTTTCAGTAAAATAAAGCGTGACATTCAGGAGCTCAGTAGAGAGTCTTTTTTTCCTTTATTTACCCAAAGTAGGTGACTTCTTTATAAGCAAATGAAGCTTATACATTTAGAAGGTACATATTACTCATTTCAGAAGTAATTAGGATCACTAAGCAACTTTGTTTCAAGGAGGTTTTACTACAAAGTCTCAGCAGTTTCACTTTTAGAAATACTGCAGCTCAATGCCTACGTTTTAAAACCCAGGGATAAGTGCTGTTGACTTGTCATTTCTAGCAACTAAACAGTGGCTAACGTTGTGAGCCTTGCATTATTTTGCAGAGTTGTAAAACCTTTTCCCAAAACAGCTTAAGTTTTTTTTTTTTTCTGTTTGTAGTAATGTGCATTTACTTTAGCTTTTCATGTTATGACTATAAAAGCGTATATGTATATAGTTTTATTGTTCAACATTCAGATTGTCCAGTCCAAACCTGAAAACGAAGGAATAATCATCATTTCATCTCTCGGTCAACATGCAGAGGAGACAGGAACTTAATACTAAATCTGTTTCTGGAATAATTTGTAAAGCTGTAGTCTCCTATACTTCAGTTTTGAAACAAGAAGTCAGTTTTTTTACAATTGTAAGTGGCCAAAATTGGAGTAGCCGATAGTTATTTTGATCCAAATCATGTATCTGACTGGACGCAGCGTTGTTGCATAACTTGCCAGCCAGAGCCCAGTAACATGGATCTGTCATCGTATTGAATTTCCATGTGTCTGCTCTCTAATTCTTTTAAACAATTTTGTCTTGTGAAAGATGACAAAGTATAGCCTTGGTATTATGGAGGTAGAGCTTGAAAATGAGGCTGATGGCTTTAAAAAAACTGGAATGTGGTCAAAAGAGAAACTGAACTGTCTTGTGTTGTTTCCTTTTTTGAAGCTGGTCACCTGATTCCTGTACATCTGGGCTTCAACAGCAGGTTTAAAAGCCAGAGAGGCTTTTTTTCCACTTGAAAACTGTAGTGATTCTAGATTGGGTATGTGGCTATTCATACCGGAAAAGCTTTTTGGGCCAGGGGGTCATGGTAATAACTTTCAGTGTCATACATGCTAATTTCATGTACATATCCTCAAATAATGGAAGCTGAGATGAGTAATGGCAGCAAGAAGTAACCAGTATCCTGGAGCTCATGAACTGTGTTTATTCAAGAGGTGTTTTAGGCACAGATTTTGCTTAGGTCTCTTCTTTTGGTTTTGATACTAATTTCATTAGTTGTTTTAGGCAGTTTATGAAATGAGCAAAGAGCTGAACAAATATACATTTTGGTATCCCAGAGGCAGATTGGTAAAAATAAATATTTGCAGTCATAGCTCAGGCAGGAAAAAGAAGTCTTAGTGAAAATCATCAGGAGCAAAGTTTCTTCTGCTTTTCTTTGTGAAATAAATTGAAATTTGACATTGCCTTTGAGATTTTTTTTTTTTATGAGCTAACACTTTGAAGAGCTATGCGGTGGCAGTGTGAGTTCAGTGCTTAGAAGTTGATGCAGAGCATGGGACATGAGCCAGCACTGCCTGATTGGAAAGTGGGTTATGGGATTTCTTTTGTTTTTCACTTCTGACACCTACGTGGAAAAATAAATCTTCCCAGTGGTATGAGACAGTGAAATACAGTGAATGGGCATAGATCAGAACAGGTAGGTCTTGCACTTGTCTGATTAGCAAGGCTAATTTTTAACATAATAATAACATCAGGAAGTTTATAGCATTGTGCAGAATGCATTCAGAAAATCTGTCTGTGGCAGAGCCAAGGCTTTTTGGTTTGTTTTAGTCCCTTCCCCCACCCCCGTCTATAATCTAGATTTACTGCATGTTGGCCCAGTGATTTGGTTTTAACTGAACATGGTGATTAAAGCTTTTTGTTTGAGAAACAAAGACAAATGTGAATTAATCCTAAAACTCTACTGGTATTGGACAATTCCTTTGAAATTTTTATTGTTCTTTTGTCTCATCACCTGGTAAGAGGGAGGTGTAGGTATGACAAATATCCTCCTTTTCTTCTTGTAGATTCTCTTAAATTTCTTCTGTGGATTACTGACTTCTGATAAAAATTTTTTTTGAGGTGTGTTCCTGTGTGAACACCAGGAAAAAACACCCACTTGTTTTACTAGCATTCTTGATCTTATCTTAGATTTCCATGTTTCAAAAGCAGTATTACATAGGTCAGCCTTCCAAAAGGTACTTAAGTTGAAAAAATACACAGATGTATTTGTTATTCAAAAAATAACAAAAACAAAACAACAAATGCCCTGCCCTAAGATAAGTATACTGAAATGATGAGTAAATTGGAAATGTTCTTTTTATATATTTAATTTTTTTCACCCCTCTGGATGAGCAGTAAAACAACGTGAGATGTCTTGTTTGAATGGAAGTGAGCAAGTGTAAGTGCTTACTCTGTATTTGTTGTTGAATAAAGCCCAGTAGTTGGACTAGGCTAAGCCCTTACTGTTCTGTCATGGGTTTTTTGTTTTGTTTTGTTTTGGTGTGGTTTTGTGTTTTTGTTTTTTTTTTAAGTGATG
Source organism: Tringa tobata (assembly GCA_033628505.1). NCBI lineage: Eukaryota > Metazoa > Chordata > Aves > Charadriiformes > Scolopacidae > Tringa > Tringa tobata. The sequence continues at coordinate 4,161,532 of JAHREE010000259.1, read as the reverse complement.
ATACAAATTCTGGGTATATTTTTGGTGAGGTCAAGGTTTTGGAAAGTTAAAACTTGCATGTTGAATAGGTGTTATTTAGTAGACAATGTAATGGGTGATATGTTACACATAGGTCTAACTGTTTCAAACAAGCGTATCAGGTGACTTGTTTATTGGACATCTGGGTTGGCTTTGTCTCTTCTCTCCTGCTGTACCTCATTACAAATTTCTCTGCAGCTTTTCGTGTTGGAATTTTATTTTGTTCTGTGTTTTTGGCATGGAAACAGGAAAGGCTGGAGCTTCCTGCCTATATAAACAATAAATCTCAGTAAACTTACTGAAACAGATTCTGCCTTTCTTCCCCAAATACCCTCTTTAAGAGGAAGGAAACAGCATAAGAGTGTTTTGGGTATTGAAATAGGATTGACTTCATAGTAGAGCTATTTTCTTTAAGAAATATGTAGCAGCAACAAGGCACTTTTATTGTTTTACTACGTTAAGTCCTTGAGAGACAGATCTAAAAAGTATTTTTGTGTGACCTTGTTAACTGTTGTGTTATATTGTCAACTACATAGAAGTTTCTCTAATTAATCAATACAGCAGTATTCCAGGTCATAGTAGGCTTTGGCAAAGTACACTTTTTACATGTTCAGAGCTGTGGAGCTGTAGATCCTATTTTCTTTAAATGCACTGCTTGTGTTTCAGAAGGTACTTGGAATTTTCGTTCTTCCATTGTGTGAATTCAAGCCAATGATTTTATCTTATTTATCAATTCTGTTATAATTTGCGTGTCAGTTAGTGCATCTAGTCTTAGAATCATAGAAAGGTTTGGGTTGGAAGGGACATTAAAGATCATCTAGTTCAAACCCCTTGTCCTGGGCAGGGACATCTCCCACCAGACCAGGTTGTTCAAAGCCCCATCCAGCCTGGCCTTGAACCCCTCCAGGGATGGGGCATCCACAGCTTCTCTGGGCAACCTGTTCCAATGTCTCACAGTAAAGAATTTCTTTCTAGTATCCAATCTAAATCTCCCCTCTTTCAATTTAAAACTGTTACTCTTTGTCCTGTTGCACCACTCCCTGATCAAGAATCCCTCCCCATCTCTCCTGTAGCCCCCTTCAGGTACTGGAAGGTCGTTATAAGGTCTCCCCGGAGCCTTCTTTTCTTCAGGCTGAACAACCCCAAGTCTCTCAGTCTGTCTTTATAGGAGAGGTGCTCCTAGTCAGTCACAGATAATGTAATGTGGGTTGACTTGTAGGTAGATTAAGTTGTAACAGCTCCACATTAACAGTGTTGAAGTGTGTGCCTTAAAACATCTGGAACTGAAGTTACCTCTGTGGTGGAGCTATTGGTTTATTCAGGGTTGTGCTTCTCTTTGCACTGGAAAAAAATCCTGTACCTTTGTAATAACAACTTTAATGTAAAGAATGTAGCTGTATGTGGGCTGAGCCTCTTTCAATATGTGGACTAACTTTTATTTTTCTCTTCCCTCCAGCTGGTAAGCCTCCTGCTGATTGGAATTGCGGCATGGGGAATCGGCTTCGGCCTCATCTCTAGCTTCAGAGTTGTTGGAGTGGCAATTGCAGTAGGAATCTTCCTCTTCCTTATTGCCTTAGTCGGATTGATTGGTGCGGTGAAACATCATCAAGTATTGCTGTTCTTTGTATCCTTCTGATGCATCACACGGATGGCAGCTTGGTTCAAGCCATGTAAACAACCTGCTCTGTTGGCTGAGACTGATGTGGAAGATGCTTCAGAAACAGAGCAGAAATTCACAATCCTACTTTGGTCAAGTGCAGTTGAAATTAGACTTACTTCTCACTGAACTTTTTTCCAGCTTCCTTTTTTCTCTGTTGTTTGTGCTCCAAAGACAGAAGTATTAAGGTCTCCTCTTTTTAAAAATCAAAATATTTTAATTTTTTGAGAGCTTTTAATGGTGGGTTGCTGTGTCACAGGTGCCTCTTGCTGTGTGCTCAACCCTACACCAAGCTGGAGTATGTCAGCTATTAATGTTTAACGGTAGAGAAAGGTGATACTGCCAGATAACGAGGTGGCTGTAGCTGGCAGGGGAATGCACTGTGGGTAATACAGGCTCTCAGGAAGCACTTTCTTTTCATACCTGGTCTTTAATTGCAAACCCAGACTAGAAATGAGCACAAGCCTCTTCTCAGTGTGCTTTGCTGCCCCTTTATGCTTCCTGATGCTGTGTAAGCAGCCTGTGGTGCTGCCTTGCATAACAAAATTCATCTGTTTGGATGAGAAAAGAGATTAATCAGGTAAAATTCTTATTTTTCTTGGTTGCAGTCTATGAATAGGTAGTGACCTCCACTTTACTGTTTATTTGTGTGAGATAAGTATCTGCTTCTGAACACAGCAGCCAAATTTGAAGACAGTGCCCAGCTTTCAAAACGTGATCTTTGGTATCAAAGCCTGTTCTTTTTGTTTTACAGTTTTCAGATGAATTAGTCCATAAGTCTGTGAGGCTGTTTTCCAAAAGCAACTCTCACTTATTTGTTTAATCTAGGCTAAAGTTACCTTTTGTAATTAATCACAAGATTATGTCATTGAAGAAAAAAAAATCTGAATATGTAATACCCAGAAAAGTATTTTCTTTACTACTTTATTTAAGTGAGGTATTGTGATGTAACAACATGACTCCCTAAAACTGGAGAAGCTGGCTGTAGATTTTTCTCTCACAGCTGCTTTTATTAACCTCTTTGCTCATCTTGCCTTGCTAGGCAAGAAACACCTAACCTAGAAACCGGGTCATATAGTAGCAGCCAAAAAGGAATAACATGTGGTGACTGAGTTCTGGAAACATTATTTGGGTCATCTTTTCTGCATCCAGTCAGTATTTACTTCTATAGTTATTTTGTTTTAAAGGACCTACTGTTATCCAGTGACATAAGGAATACCATTAGGCATATGTATTATAAAAGCAAGATTAAATTGAGGATGTATCCTTAACTACTCTTTCCAGTACATGATTATTCTTTTGCTAGTCTTTATTGTCCAGTTTTCTGTCTCCTGTGCCTGTTTGGCACTAAACAAGGAACAGCAGGTAAGAAAAGTTTCATGCCTTCTCAGTTAATCTATAGCATAATACCATGTATATTTGTACGTACACACACTTTTATTTTTTTAAATATGTATATAGTCATTCAAAAAATGAGGAGGGCATATTTTAAGACAATCAGCATCATCTTTTTAAATAAGGACTAGACCTTTGGCAGTGCTTGACTGTGGTAGCTAGAAAGAAGTACATCTGGGTTCTAAAATTACTTTCAGCTGTCCTTTTTTTCTTTTAATTTGTTTTGGTTTTAAGCTTCCTGTGTAGGTTTATGGTCACAAGTGTAGCAGCATGATATTTTCACTATCTGGTGGGTTCAGCAATGCTAGATAAGCTGCTGAAATCTATAATAATCATAATGTAAAGATGATAAAGCCACTGAATTGTTTTTTTGTAACTGAAAAGGTCATGGCTACATTAGAACAGAGGTGACCATTAAGTATGAAAGTAAAACCAGATTCTGTGCAGTATGGAGATTAATTCTTGACTGTGTAAGAAGCAGACAAGTGTACAGTGACTGAGTAATTGGCTTCCTATATGTAAGCACGCTTTTTATTTAAAGTCTGAGCAGCCCCAGTTAGATTAGTTGCATGTCTTGTTACTAGTGCTCTTTTGGGTTTAGGAAAAAGAAAGGAAGAAAATTAATTATAACTGTGAATGTGCTGCTGCTACGTGCTTCTATTTCATTAGCTACGCAGCCTGCTTGATCATTCAAGTTCTTTAATATATTATCCTGTTAGACTTCAGGATCTGAAGGTTTCAGTTAGAGAATTATCAACTTGGCCTAATGTATTGTTTTCCAATGAAATGCAAACCAGTTCAATTGATATGATGTGTATTTGCTTATGCCTTCTAGAGTCAACTTCTAGAGGTGGGATGGAATAACACTAACAGCGCGAGAACAGACATTGAGAGAAATCTGAATTGTTGTGGATTCAGAGTCTTTGATCCGAATGAAACCTGTGCATCTGTAAGTTCTCCAAGGGTGAAAAAATGTACAGCTTCATTGTGTTTGTTCAAGTATGTACAACTGGTTTTATAGTTGCAGAAAGCAGCAGTTTTTTAAGAAATGTGTGAGGTAGTTGTTACAATGATAGTAAGCTCTTTAGTTAACTGACTAGAAACATAATCACGCAGCACCCTGCAAACCTTGTACTCTGTTGTCATTTATGTACTTGCTTTTTTGGAGTCTTTTAAAAGTGCTAGAGTTTGTGCATGGCTGGCAGTCTTTCATAGAACTAAGTAGATGCTTTCAATCAATGAAGAGTCATTGGAAAATGGAATGCAATTCTGTGTTTGTATCTGCTCCAGGATTGTTTTACACGTCACCACTGTCAACCATGTGCACCAATAATAGAAGAATATTCTGGAATGGTGCTGAGATTTGTTGGAGGCATAGGACTCTTCTTCAGTTTCACAGAGGTGAGTAGGAAGTTAGAAAATTGGGTGTTTTTTCCCCATTTTTAAGGCATTGTTTTGCAAAACACTTAATTTTAGGTGGTTCATTACAGGAACTCTCGGTACCATCTAAGGAGTCAAATAATGAATTACGTCAAATTTTTCCAGACTAAAAGTTTGCTTAAATCTGCCAAAAGGATGGCTTGTCATTGTTCGACACTGGGAATTCTTGCAACTTTAAGCTATTTAGACTGCAAACTGCAACTATACTTGCTTTATTGGTTGGTGAATAAAAAAATATGCAGACCAGGTCTTTCATAACCCCACAGCAGTGCATGTGAAGATACTCTTGCTGCTCCTTAGTGCAGTTTTCAGAGGGACTGTAGATATTACAGCAATGAGAAAGATAGAGCAACTTAAACAGAACCACTCTGGCATCTGCCCTCAATTTATCTACTGAAAATGTGATGCTGCTGGGAGGGGGGAAGGCAGTTGGAGGGAATGACAGGATTTGAAAATGTACTGGAAAAATAGTGGTAACTGTAAAATGAAACAATTTGGAGGATTGTTTACTATTACACTAAAAACAGGTTTATGAATATTTATCATTTGGGGAAGGGAAGAGTAATATAAACTTAGACATACCTATGAGAAATATTTTGCATTGCATTGCAGATATGGATTTGGCTTTTTTGCTTTGTTCGTCTCTCTCTTGAATTCATTCTGAGAAGGTGCATTCTTTTTTCTAATTAAGAAAGCTGGTGTTTGGTTGTGCAATTTTAGCAATAGTAAAATACCCTCAACTCACGTACTGGAGATTTGTCGTCGGGATTGTATGTTTAAAACAAATTCTGTAAAACTGATGGAAGATGGGGTGGAGACCCTCTGCTTAATAAAATCTTTGGGTTTTGTTTTCAGATTCTGGGAATCTGGCTGACGTATAGATACAGGAACCAAAAGGATCCCCGTGCAAACCCTAGTGCATTTCTTTGATAAGTTTATAAAGGACTGAATCTTCTTTCTGCACTATCTACTTCAAACTACTGATTCGCCACTGTTTGGTATTTCTCCATAATAGGTATTCTACATATACGTAAAAGAAAACTTTATTTTCTGTAAGAAATGTGTAGTTTTCGTATTTAATTTCCCACTATTTTACTTCTAAGAATCTCTATCTTGAAGTAGACTGGTGCATTCAGTGGCTGGGCAGAGTCAGACTGCTGCTCTGAGCTGGTTAAATAACTTCATAAATAGATATGGTGAACTCTATACAGTGAGTTTTATAGCACTACTGGCTTCTCTGGTGTCCAAAACAACCTGAAAGTATTTTCTGCTGTATTCACTGATTACAAAAATTCACATGATTTCTCATTAAAATGATAAAAATATATGGTGGATGGTTGGGCTGTATGATTTGATTAGGCTTTAGGATGAACTCTAGTCAACCTTTTGTCTTAATAATGGTCTCCCACTTTCCTGCTAAGATAAAAATAGAAGATAAAGATGTTATTTTCTGTAGTGCACGTAAGTGTGTGTTAATGACTACTGTAGCTTCACCTGTCCCCTTCCCTGTTTTGTTTTGGCTTTCTGGTAGCTTTAGCATTTTCTTGAGAATCCAAGTAATTCTTTACTACTTAATGGGTATCTTCACTATGAGAAAATGAATGAAGAAAACCGAGAGAATGTAATCTGCAGCTGATTAACTTGAAACATTTTTTTTTTCTTTGACAAGTGAATGAAGTTTGGTGTTTGCACAACATCAGAATCAATAGTGGTCTGTCCTCTTTAATGTAAGAAACTTGATGTCTGGAAAGCTGTTGTACAGCTCTTTTTTCAGATGGTGTGAAATTATTGTTGTAATAACTCAGCAGTATATATTCCTCTGTTGTTCAGCTAACAGTCCTGATTTCATGGAATATTGAATGATGTGTTAAAAAAAAAGAAGTAAAAAAAAAAAAGTGATGGTTTCCAGTAGTTTGGTTTTTCTTTAAAAAAAATAAAAAAAAGAAGAAAAGAGAAGAACTAAAGTTAGAACAGTACATTATCCATGTAGTAAGTGTTGTCTGAGCTGAAGGAAAGCTGGTCCCTCTTCCAGCCTGGAACAGAAGTGATGCATCAGCTGGAACATCAGACAGGGAAACACCCAAGGTGTGTGATGGTTCCCTTTGTTTCTAATAACACCGAATTGCAGACCTGCAGTGCACCTTTCCTTCATGCAGTTGCTGCTTCTAGCATGGTAGGTGGCTGCTGTAGCCTGAAAGATGGCTCTGGAGGAAGAAAAGAGGAAGAGTTAAGGCCATCTGCCAAGGAATACAGCAGCTGAGCGAGGGGGGAAAAGAAGGCAGTGAGGGCAGTCAGCAGTGGGCTCCAATATGCTCTCCCTATTTACTAGGGAGATGCCTCCTTGCTCCTGTAGCAAAAAGAAGCTGAAATACACACCCATCAGAACACTTGCAGGCTTTCATGTGCCCAGTGCTCCTGAAGAAGGACTTGTCTTGAGGTTTGGAAGAGGAAGAGTTGAACCTGAAGGCAAGAGGGATGTCAAGAAGTTGCTGAAGAGAACTGCTCTTCAGGTGTAGCTGATGCTTCAACATCTGCTGTCAGCGCCATCTCCTGGTGTTTGGGCTGTGAATTGCTGCTACCGGTCTCCGAGAAGTGTTGGTGCCCATTTCAAGCACATACTTGTGCACTCAGTGTAAGAGCCCACTCATGTACTGAAAGACCTTAAGAGCCTTCAGACTATTACTGAAGTATAATGTACATGTACACAGCTTTTTTTGCCCAAGTGCTGTCCTGTTTAAACAACTCACCAGCCATTCTCAGTACATGTCAAGAGAGCTTACATTACTGTAATAAAGGAGGAGCCTTATGGAGAGGGTGAATGAAGCTTAAAATAATACTGTATTGTTGCTTTGATTTTAACTTTTTCCTAATTGGTTTTTAGTGCTTAGTTTTGGGTGGCTGTGGTTTCATAAATATGGTAGGTGTTAATTGGAGTGTAAATGTGCATCACTGAGAAAAATACTGAAAATATTTGTTACTCTAGAAATTCCCATGTGACAGAACATTTAGTGTGAATTTGTTTTAAATTCATTAAGTTTTAAGTAGTCAAAAAACAGATCAGTGGATCTTACGGTTTGATTGAAGTTTTTCAATCGTAATACTTTGCTCTTTACTTTGCCCCACAACCCCTGAAATTCACACCAGAGATGTGGGTTCGCTTTTGGAACCTGATTTTTAAGTAGGGCAATAAAATATGTTGAGTCTAACTTTTTTGGGGAGAACAGCCTCCCTCAGGAGAGGTCTGACTCCTGACTTGTGTGTTAGTGTGCAAGAAATGTTCTGATGTGTTGAAATAGACTATTTTTTTTTGTTTTGTTTAATTTTTTTTTTGATTCCTACCTATTCTTGCTGAGTTTTGTCTTTTGAAGTTTGCTTTGTTCATTGCAGAACAAAGTTTTTCCTCGTGAGAAAATAGTTCTGGTTGTATAAAGATGTTTTTTGTTTGGTTTCTAGAGAGGCATTTTAATTTTTATCTGCTTGAGAATTGGGTGTAATTGTAACCAGATTTTCTAGAAGCTGTTTACAGCAGCAGAGCAGCAAAACAACAGAGTGGTTTAATTTGGAGAATTCTTAATTTTTACGTTAGATGTCTTTTAACCTTAGTTACATTGAAATAATTTCTTAAAGTTGGTTATTCTGGAAAATGTAGAAACCTGTCTTGACTTCTTTCAAGACATCTACATTTTTATCACATAAAAATAACTGGCTATAAAATATAATTCTTCTTTGTCTGTGTAAGAAAGTGAAAACATCTTAACTAACATGCTGATACCACTGTATGGCATCTGACTCCTCTCACGTGAAAACAACTATTTATTAAATAAAGAAAAAGCTTGCATAATGTGAATAGATACCTGTGAAAATGTACCTTAAAATCTATAGCTGATAACTGAATAGGAATCTTTAAAAAAAAATATATATAGCTCTTCAGGTAGACAAGGTGATCCTTGGATTACTTCAGAATGCAGTCAGTTTAAAAAAAGAAACAAAACCATGAACAATTCTGTTTTCTAGTCTAAAGTATTTTTCTGTAGAAGTCTTGTTATCTAAGTGTAAAGAAAAGGCTGATGATGAGACCTCGACATAGGTTGGTGCTATGAGAAAATAAATGAAATAAAGCAGGCTGAGCACTAAAGAGCTTGGCTCATTGCTGAAATGAGCTCAAAAACTGCTTTCCTCTGCTGAGTTTGGCTGGGTTGAGTTAGTTTTCTCCATAGTAGCTTGTCTGGTGCTGTGCTTTGGATTGGTGACCAAAGCAGTTGGTAACAGGGATGTTTCAGTTGTAGCTGATGCTTGCACAGAGTCAAGGCCTTTTCTGCTCCTTACACCACTCAGCGAGCAGGGAGGGGACACAACTGGGACAGCTGCCCCCAGAGGGACATTCCATACCATATGTTATCGTGTTCAGCCATAAAAACTGGGGGGAAAAAGGAGGAAGGGGGAGGAATATTTGGAGTTGAGACATTTCTCTTCCCAAATAGCCGTTCCGCGTGCCAGAGCCCTGCTCTCCTGGGGATGGCTGAGCACCCCCTGCCCATGGGAAGCGGTGAATGCGTTCCTTGTTTTGCTTGGATGTAAACTTGCAAGCTCTGGTCTCAAGTTAAACAGTGATTTTACTCTTTCTAATAATGATAGATAATAATAAGGTAAAAAACAAAAAACCACAACAATGTTTTGTATGGAAACACTTGAAATGGATTTATTTTTAAAAAATCATTTTTACAGTTGATCATACAGTGTTATTCTGTATGCCTTAAATTAAAAGCCTCTGGCTTTCAAAAATGCTGCCCAGTACAAAAGTGCTAATGTAAAACCGCAGTGTTTATGTATATAAACCAGCACTATACATCACTAAATACCACCTCGAATAGTCTCTTCACCAATTTCAATGAGTGGAAAAGAGATGGAAGATCAGGCTTCATAGTATTTAAGGGCTTCTTTCTTCCCCTTACAGTTCAGTCTTCAAGAGTTTCAGTGCTTTCTGCATATTTGAGTACACTAGAAATGAAATATTCATACGTGTTATTTTTGTCGCAACCTCCTCTGCCAGCCACTACAAATACTGCGCAGGAAATGGCACGTCAAAGCTTTTGCTCACACGCCTAGTGCTGTATGGATTGGGATGCACTGTGCTCTTCCAACCATTTTGGGAATAGCATCTGCTTCACTTTGCTGAGAATGCACCCGGGGGGTGTTGGCAGGGCAGGGATGGAGCTGGGCTATGGCTCCCAGCTCTTCCCAACTCCCAGCAGGGCTCATGTGTGGGAGTTCCCACCCTCCCCTACGCTGGGCCCTGCTGAATTATGCAAGTTCCTACCGCTTTCTTCTCAAACAGATGGATGTTTAAGGCTCCAGGGCTCTGCCATCGTTCTCTTCACCTCGCTAAGTCTAGCATCCCCTTTAATGTCAATCCTGCTCAACTGTCTTTCACCAAACAGCGGCTGTGAGAGGCTGTAGCGCCTGGTGTTATTCCCTGTGACGTGAAAAATGGGACTGCTCTCAGAATATTTCAGGATATGCTACTTACACAGGGCAATGTCAGAGGGCTCGTATGCATAGAGACGGTTTGAGTATCTTCCAGTAATATCTGCTCTCACAGTCAGGGAAGGATCTGGAAAAAAGGATGGGAGAAGTTGCCGAGGAGAGGACCCACCTTCAAGAAGGAGGAAACAAACCTCTCTGCGCTTCTGCTTGCTTCCTAAAGGTTTCTGCAAGATATGTCTGCCACTGCCACCAACCAAGGGATCGCTCTTCTACACAGTCACCAACATTTCAAGAGTTGTATTTGCAGCTTTATTGAGAAGGGGATGGGTTTTATTCTCATCACTGTTAACTTTACAGCCCATGCCACCGCGTAGTACCTGAATGAACCCAACGAGCTGAGGCTGCCCTCGGGCTACAAAGGTTATTAAAAAAGAAATAATCAAGGGAGTGAAAATACGGCATTTTCTTGGTCTGTTGAAAATGGTCATCGTGACCTTGATTTATAAAGATATGTGCTGATGGTACCTGTGCAGGGTATCTCTTCTGGGAGAGGGAATGCTGTGACTGTAATACCTGGCTGTGGGCATGGCCACTAATGCATCTCCAAAAGGCCAAAAGCAGGAGTTTGTGCGGGTTGGTGGGGCACAGAACAGAGTACGGAGCTTTGAAAATCAGCTCCTGAAGCATCCAGGTTCCTATGGAGCCCGAGACTTGTGGTACAAACACACACCTGGTGGGTTTACAGTATTTCTAAAGGCAGGAGGATGAGTGAGGCTGAGCCGGTGCCTGCCCATTCCTGTGACCGTGGCATCGCGTCACTTTGATGACATGATGGAAGGAATCAACGTTACCAGTGGAATCAACGAGGGAGGAACATTGGGCATGTGAAGCTAATGACCCAGCTGGGCTTGCTTTGAAATTTCCTCCAACAAAACCAACTAGAATATCTTATATCTCTCATGGAATAAATTCCTGAGTATTTGAGATGCATGGCACAGCAGCGGCTTCCACCTGAGGTCAGCTTTGATGCTGGAGGTACTTACCTATGAACAGAATCCGAGGGACGTACTGGCCGTCAGGAGAAAGGTTCTTGTCTGTGGTTTCATACTTAAAGAAAACAGAAAAGGTTCCCAGTCAAGACTGCAGGAGGGCACAGTAGATAAATATTTCTTTTCTTCATTGCACTTTGTGTTTCGAAACAGAGCTTAAATAATACATTTTGGAGTTTAAAGAGAGGAACTGTCTGGGATACAGTCATTTAACAGCCGGAGTCAAAAATTGATAACAACAGGCTGTGTTATTATTAAACTTTCAATTCCCTCATATTTAGAGTTTCTGATGGCTGCAGATGAAAAAGACTTACTACTCAAACTATTATACTTCAGCAATGGTCATCTTCCCAGCCAACCCGAGCTATTAAACTGACTAGTTGTAGCTAGAGAAGCCGTAAGTAAAAATAGAACTTTATTGCTTTCACTTACTGAAGTGGAACTGGGAAACTTACCACCAGGTTCAGGAGGATGAATTTTTCTGCCAGTTTCTGTATTTCTTTATGTTCGGCAAAGGCCTTCTTGAGGGCTGGGGTGGGAACAAACGGGAATGAAGGTTAAAGATATGCCCCTGAAATCTGTTGTCCTTGGAAAAGGAATTCCAACAAACTGATGGAATCAAAAGGAGAATTCCTAGTTTACAATGACAGCAAATGAAAAGGGGTTTAAGTTCATTCCACGGGAAGATGAGCAACTCGTTTCTATTCTGCGCTATAAGGGTACAAAACATCTCTCCCTCCTTCGGATAGTGCAGCTCCCAAAGTTGTCTCCTCGAGGCTGAATTTGGGCATTTAACCCTTTAAACCTCTCAATCTCCTACTGCAGCTTCTGGCTCCCAGTTCTCAAGGCCCAGGAAGCCCCGTATGGAGGTGTCTGATTCCAAGCCCCAGGTGTTCGACAGGATTTTAACGCTTGTGCAAAGATCCTTCTGGAGCTGCTGGAGCTGTGGGTGGACACAGTGCGGATCAGCTCGCCCAAAGAAGGGCCCTGGAGTCAATTCAGAAACACTGGGAAAAGAGCAGTCCCAGTGACCAGGAACCCCTCAAGGGCTGGGTTCCAGCCTCCTTTGATTCAGTCCCTGCTCACATTCAGTCTCTATCATCATGAAACTGGGAGCTGGATACGTCCTTTCCAGTAAATGACTGGTTTTCACTACTCAGAATCACAGAATGATATGGGGTTGGAAGGGATCTCTGGAGATCATCTAGTCCAACTCCCTGCCAGAGCAGGTCCACAGGAACAGGTTGCACAGGAACGTGTCCAGGTGGGTTTTGAATGTCTCCAGAGAAGGAGGCTCCACCACCTCCCTGGGCAGCCCATTCCATGGCTCAGCCACCCTCTTAAGTAAAGAAGTTCCTCCTCATGTTTAGGTGGAACTTCTTATGTTCAAGGTTGACTTGAATTACTTAATTACTTCCGGTGTTACTGTTGGTTTGGGCTGGTTGTGACACGAAGCAAAACCAGATTTGTCACAGGTCAGACCGTGCGACCTGTGCTCCTTTCCGTATCCATTCAGAATTGCCATTTTCATTTCATTTCTGGTTTTTTCTGATTCATTTCTGATTTTTATTTCTTTCCCTTTTTTAAATTTCTTTTTCTATTTTTTTTTTTAAATTATTATTATTTTCCAGTGCAAAAGATTACCTTGGCTGTGCGGGCAGTCTTCCAGGTGGTGGATGATCATCAGGGGCTTGTTGCTGGAAAAAGCGCAGAGCCCTCGTTAAGGGGCGGGGAGGCGCTAGGGGGCGCGGAGCGATGCGCGGAGGGGCGCGGAGCGGGGCGCGGTACCTGTGCTTGGAGCGGAAGAGGGCTTCCTCGTACGTCTGCGTCCAGATGAGCTGGTCCCCCCAGCCTGCGGGGAAGGGAAGGGGAGGGAAGTGAGGGGAGGCGCCTTATAAGCGGGGCCGGAGCTCGGGGGTTCGCGTCCCGCCCCCTGCCCGCTGCTGCCGGCAAGGGCTCTGAGCAGCCGCGCTTGCCAGAGGGCTTTAAATCAGGAGTAAAGGGGATAGGGATGCTAGGAAATACTAGAAAATGTATCTGCAGAACGAATTGCAAGTAAACTAATTTATTTAAACAGTGTAGGAGTCAAAACTTTAGCAGATTGCACTATTATTTTTATTTTTTGAAATTTCCAGGGTTTTTTGTTGTGTTTTTTTTTACCTCTGGAGAGCGTCTGAGGCAGTTTTGGCTTAGCAGTAGTCTCCTTTGTGTCCTTCTTGCCCACATCCTTTGCCAGAGCACAGGAGATGGCCACCAGCAGCAGGAACGTGGACATGTAACTCTTCTCCATGGCTGCTCCTGGAAGAGAGAGAGGAGAGGAACCTCACCTCGGGGTGCCTCCTGGGCTGCCGCTTGCTTCGAGGCACCCAGCAGATAAGGCCGGGGTAGAGCAGCAGGTCAAGTCACAGGTATGCAGCAGGGTGAGGCAGGGCTGAACCCAACTGCTGCAGGCGGGGGGCCTGGGCTTGGGGGAACCTCAAGGGAGCGTGAGGTTTGCTTAGAAAATTGCCATGAACAACCTGGCTCTGCTTTCTACTGCTCTGCTCGTGCCCTTGGGCTGTGGTCCTTTTAAGCGCCTATGTTTTAGTTTCTTCTCTCTGCTGTTAACATCTATTGAATTTGCTCAGTAAAACAACTGAGTTTGGGTAATTCCAAAAGTACTTTCAAGTCCTAAGAAGTTCACAGTTATACCTTGACCTCCCAGTGTTATTATAACCAAGTACTTTAGCAGACCAGGTGCTGAAAAATTAACTTATCTTGGCTTTTCCATCATTTTTCAGTGATAGCAACTCAAATGAGAAGTCAGGATGCTAAGCTAGGCTTTAGAGTGAGCCATTGGCATAAGCACAGCCTAATGGTGCTGTTGAAACTTCAGATCCTGTTTTCCCCCTTAAAAGTATCATCTAATCCTTAAAGACAAACCCAGTAGAATCTATAATAAAAGGAGTGGGGAGGAGCTGCTGTGTGGAACAGCAAGAACTGAAATGCAGTTTGCTGGTTTAAGGAACAGAAAGCAAATGAGACATTCTGATAAGAACCTCTTCAGCATTTCAGCTGGGATGCTTCTCTGAAGGGGAAAAGCACTTTAACAACATAAGCCTATGTTTTCTCATTAAATTTCCTCCTGGAAACTAGGGCACCAGTGTAGCGGGTACGGTAGGAAGACCTAAGATGTTCCAAAAGCAAGACAGAAAATTCAAAAGATTCATGCAAAAATCACAACAGGCTGACAGTTTTTAAAATTCAGACAATGAAAACGAAAGTCCAGGGAAAGAGAAGTATTTTTTTCTGGGTAGGAACTGCGGGAGGAGGCATTAGCTGAGTTTCTGTCGGTGGTACAGTGCTCTTTGCTACTGGGATGCCCAGTAGACTGCAAACATCCAATGAGTCACTGTTTCAAGGGCATGAAAAACGACTTTTGCAGCAGGCTGCCTTTCTGCCCTAAGAGAAGTGTCCTTGGCAAGGAAGAAAATTGCATGAAGTTAAATTAGACGCAGTGGATTTTCAGGGTTGCCTCCAGAGTCGTGTTGGCTGGAGTTCTATAGTGGGAGTAATGCTTCTCTAAAAAAAAAAAAAGGTATGGGACAACCAGGAAATCAAAGACCAGGCAAATTTTATGCTGTTGCTGATGCAGAAAACAATGGCAGAGGAACATTAAACCTCCTGCTTAGAAATTTCTCTGGTTTGCTAAGTACTTAACACACCCAAAAATCCCCCTTCCTCTCCTGTCTCTTTTGACCTGCCAAGCCAACATTTCTCTACATATTTTTTCCTTCCTAGCAAGCTGTCCTGAGCTGTGCCTGCCTTGCTGCAGGCTTTTCTCTCCGTTGACTGGCTGCCCCAGCCCCAGGTACACCGGGCTCCAGCTCCCCCAGGTACTTTCCCGGGTGGGCAGAGCGTGCCCAGCCTTACCTTGTTTCCTCTCCCAGACACGAGCCAGGGCGCGAAGGTGATCCCGGTTCCACTGTGAACACTGCCCTTCCTGCCGCCTATTTATGCACCTTCGCACACCCCAACTCCACCCACAAGCTTTGAATTTGAATGCTGCTTCCAAAGAGCTAAACTTTCCAGTGTTTTTTTTCCCCACCAAAACATTCAGGGTTAAGTTTGTAATTAACTAACGCTACAGTTTGCTGTCAGACACTGCACCCGAAGCTCAGAGATCTTTCTATAGACTTTTGGGACATTTTATGAAAGGCGATTTTAGAATGTTGGCAAAGATCCAAGTCCAGGTAAGCTTAAGTCAAGACTCCTGATTTGCCTGAAGAGTGATTTGTCTTTTTTTGATTGGCTGGAACATCAATATGGGTTGCGGTTTTTTTAGTCCTCTGAAAAAGTTGAATTGATGACTTGGAACTTCTGATGTTAATTAGATAATTAGCTATGCACATTCTACAGATGTGTGTGTACACATCCATGTGTAGCACCACATAGGGTAACTGGAATAAAACCTAAAAGAAAGTTTATAAAAATCTCCCCAAAAATGCATTTGGAAGCTATAACAACAAACTGTGCTCATAAGCAGAGGTCTAAGTAAAACTTCATTTCAAATTCCATGTTTTATTTGTTGTGTAGACATTTATTCATAACTACAACATGAAAACCAACCGTTTTAGGTTGGAGATACACATATAATGCAGTACAGCTCTTAGGAAAATGAGACTTTCTTAGGTGGCTGGAAGGCCATTCCTAGTGTTGCACTGACTGCGGATGGTCCTTCCTCAGAGGTCAATGTGATTCTGTCCTCGGCAATATATGTTGAAACTACAGTGTGTTCTGCTCAGTGCATGCCTCATATATTTCAGTGAGATTAAAATCACATGTTCAAGGCCAGTGAACGCTTAACATTACTCTGTTGGGTAGGTGGAATCCATCAGATATGGATTTTCCTGTTTGAAATTCACAGTGCTCTCTGATGGCTGCTAGCAGTGCCCTTTTTTTATGAATATACTTAAAAGAACTTACTGCTTTGGATCAAGGTGGTTGTGGTTTTTTTCCCCCTTGTTCTTTTATAGATAGTAATTAGGAAAATGAGATGCAGAAGCAAGATGGTAAACTCAAGCAAAAAATCATAATATTGCTGTTCCTTACAAATATACAGTAGAACTGTGCTTTGCTTTGATGCTTCACCTATTAGAAGGGTAAAACCAAACCTCCCAGGGAGGCCAGTCATTTTAACTCCCTGTTCTGTATGTTTCATGTCATTTACAGCCTGCTAGAGAAATGAAATGAGAGAAAGAGGTTGTGTATCAGTCTCTGCTCCTCCTCTAATGCTTGTTCTTGAAGATTCAGAGATGTATTTTTGTTAGCTTCAAATCACATCCACTCAGTTTTTCTTCTAAAACATATACCAAAATATGTTTTGAAGATCCGTATTTGGACATGTGAGCACTTACTTTGGACAATGAGGTTACATCCTGTATCCATTTCAATGCAGATGTACCAGTCAAAAATTAGGTACCTGTTTTCAAAATCTTGGTCTCAGCTCAGGCAATTCATAATTGTAATTTAATGTGCTCTCGTTGACTGTCTTCTCAGATAGCATTTGGTAGTTTTAAAGCCCGTAACAGAAGTTGTAGTTGCTCTCTGGTTGTGTGAAGAGATAACGAGCAGGTAGGCTCCCACTCACACACTTTTTTAAAATTGTGTCTTGTCTAAAAATGCATTTTCAAAACAAAGCCCCCACCTACTCCTTGGCTCCTGCCTGAGATGGTTTAGAGACATGTTCAACTACCTCTATTGCCTTGTTAACGAAGAGAGAGGAGAGCTGTCCTCTCCCTCAGCTTCCTGAGACTGTACCCAGCCACTCAGTTGGCTTCTGACCACTTATCAGGGGCTACTTTCTCTGCCTCAGTGACTAAATCCTGCAGGAATTGCCCTAGGAGAGCTTAAAACAAAACAGGCCTATCACAGAAGATTTTTTCTTCTGGGGATGGGCTGCCCAGGGAGGTAGTTGAGGCACCATCCCTGGAGGTATTCAAGAGAGGAGTTGACATGGTGCTCGGAGATATGGATTAGTGTTGAGTGGTGTTTTGTGTGTGTGGTTTTTTTGTTGTTGTTTGTTTTTTTTTTATTGGTTGGACTAGATGATCTTAAAACGTCCCTTCCAACCTAGGTGATTCTGTGAAGGACCTGGTATCTTATAAGTGGTCCAGACATTCTTCTGGGACTTGGAAGGTGATGGTTCAACTGTCCTCCTGTCTACTTTGTGTTCAGTACAAAGCTGTGTTTCAATACCGAGCAGGAAAGTCAAAAATTCAGCAGATTTCTTCTGCTTAAACACTTAAAGCTGGTAACTGGAGTTCAGGGAAATCTCTGCTAAGAATCTGATGATTTGTCTTGAAGGATGATGATTTTCCAAAATACATCATCTTAACACTTTCCTCTTTTTTGTTGAATGAATTACTCAGTGAACTTGTAGTAACTGCAGGTTATTGGTAATATTTTTCAAAATGGATAGCAGAAGAGAGGGTTAGGATTTAAAATATGACATTCTGAGCCTTCGGTCGCTGCTTTCAAAAGCAAGTAATTTGAACACCCACAGTAAATATACTCGCTCTTGTATTGCTTAATGTCCTTTTCCACAACAGTAAGGAAACTATTATGACCTGTTACACTAAGGAGTCTCAACGTTTTCAGCTTATGTAGGACTTAGTTGCTCAGCCTGTGTTTGCTAAGAGAAAACCTGATCCTAACAATATTTAGATGTAACTTTGAAATGTCTTATTCAGTCCCTCAGGGAGGCAGTGAATAAGTAAAGAGGGATTCTTTGATGAGAGCGATTGGGAAGCTGGGGAAGTACCACAGCCTGTGGAGAAGACTGTTTATCTTGTCTTCTTAACTGGGCAAGTTGGTTAGAATCGGTTTTCCCCCTGGCTCCTCAAGTGCAGTACTCTACATTTCTGTCTAATGTCACAACTGACCTCCTCTACTAAAATTCAACAAGTTGGCTGGGCTTGTCTAATCTGTCAAAGTGGAGGGTAAGGGACTACCTAAGAGCAGCCTGCAACTACTTGAACGAGAGCTACAAAGATGAAGGATCCAAACTATTGCATCAGTTTGAGGACTGTTTAGGAGGAGGTTAACTTAGGAGGTTCATTGTGGACATCAGGAAAAGCATCTTCATGAGGAGGATAGTGCAGCACTGGCACAAGTGACCCAGAGAGGTAGAGGGACAACTCTGCTGTCAGGTTTCTAAGAGCTAGTTCAACAAAGTTTGAATCTTAATATCATTATTCCGGCATCATGCAGGGGGATGGGGCTGGAAAAAGTACCTTCATCCTGTCCCTGACCTTCAACTGTTTAACAGTTTATGACAAGAACTTTGAAGTAACAGAGGAGCCTGTTCCAGCTGGTTCATGCTATGAGGTAGTTCCTAATGCAGATTGGTGAATGAGCTTCTGAAGGCTTCTCACAACGATTCTTGTCTGCAAATATTGACATAATACAGTTCCTTTTCTTACACAGTATCTTAACAATGTATTATAGACCACTGGTTTGTCTTCCCGCTGAATAAAGCCATTCTACTCTACTTTTTTTCCTTAGTTTTTTCTTTTAGGTTGCCTGTATTCTGTGCTGTGCTGATATTCTGGCTCCTAAAGTAATCTCTTATTTGCCAATTTAACAGAAATGTTAGGGACGTATACATTTAAAATGTCTTAACCAAGGTGACCTTTAAATAGAGTAGAGTAGAAATCCCAAAATAGTCCCAGGATGGAATTCTTCCTCTTTTTGCATTCCCTGATTGAGAGAGTGTAAAGTTTTGCTGATTTTTTGGTGTTCCTCCTGCCTAAATCTCACTTACTGCAAAAATAGGCCATCTCACAGGGATGAGAGTTTTTCCCTCTATTTCTTTGAAGTATAACATTTTACTGCTAATAATCTCTTAGCACACCCAGAGTTTCTTGCTGAAGACTATGTTTGTGCGGAAAGCTGGCACAGGAGCAGGATCAATGATGGTGGCTTCTCAAAGATCATCTGTTGTAAAGGAACTGAGCTGTTTTCCTGGTGGGAAAACATATCACAACGCAGAGACCTTGGACGAGAGAAGATACATCTCCCGTAATGTCCTCACAGAAAAACTGATAAAATATGGCCTAAGTAAGTATGGCCTAAGGAGAGTGAGAGGGACTGAAAGCTGTCTGACACCCAAGCTGGAGGTCAGTCACTAGTGGTGTACCTCAGGGGTCAATACAAGGGTCAGTATCATTTAACATCTTCATTAATGAATGAATCACCCTCAACAAGTCTGCAGGTGATACAGAGCTAGGAGGAGTGGTTGATAGACCACATGGCTGTGATACCACTCAGAGGGACCTTGACATGTTGGAGAAATGGGCCAACAGGAACTTAATGAACTTCAACAAAGGGCGATGTAAAGTTCTGCACCTGTGAAGGCACCAGTGCATGCTGAGGTTCAACCAGCTGGAAAGAGGCTTCGCAAAAAATGACCTGTGGTTCCTGGTGGACAGCAAGTTGGACATTAGCCAGTAGCATGCCCTTGTAGCAAAGGTGACCAGCAGCCCCTAGGCTGCATTAGGCAAAGCATTGCCAGCAGGTCAAAGGAAGTGAGGCCACATCCAGAATGCTGGGTCCAGTTCTGGGCTCCCCAGTACAGATGAGATATGGACATACTGGAGCAAGTCTAGCTGGAGAAAGTCTGGCTTTAAAGATGCTGAAGAGATGAAACCTCTGTCATTCAAGGAGAGGCTGAGAGAGCTGGGATTGTTCAGCCTGAAGATGAGATGGCTCAGGAGGATCTCATCAATGTGTGTAAATACCTGATGTGGAGGAAGTAAAGAAGACAAAGCCACACTCTTCTCTG
The DNA here is from genome assembly GCA_033628505.1 of Tringa tobata. NCBI lineage: Eukaryota > Metazoa > Chordata > Aves > Charadriiformes > Scolopacidae > Tringa > Tringa tobata. The sequence goes on along the minus strand of JAHREE010000259.1, from coordinate 4,141,665 downwards.
ACATGAAGTTACAGGACAAGAGCCAATGGGCCCAAATTGAAATTCAGGAAATTTCATGCAAATGTAAGCTAAAACTTTTTTTTTGTGTGTGTGTGTGAGTGTAATGTGAGGATGATTGAAGACTGGAACAGGCTGCCTAGAAAAGTTGTGGTATCTCCATCCTTGGACATATTCAAAACCTGACTGGGTACGCCCCTGCGCAACTTGCTCTAGGTCACCCTGCTTTGAGCAGGGATCTTGGACTAGACAATCTCCAGAGATGCCTTCCAAATCCCACAATTTTATTATTTTGTGATTCTACATGTGTAGCATATACGAAAGAAAGATTAATTGGTGCAAAGGTGAATTTATAATTGAATTCAGACATACCCCACTCTAGGCCACAGCTGACCTGTTGCCACATAAAAGCTAAATTAATGGAAAGATGCCATACTGTGGTCACAGATTAGGATATTATTGCTGGAACAGTAATGAATGGTTATTAACTTTTACCCATGAGGTGCTCGTGTTTCACCCCCATGTGGGTCATACGCTGTACAAATACAGTTGTAATATCCCTATCGGAATAGTTCGCTGGCTGTTTAAGCCAATGAGAGTGACTTAAGGCAACGTGTACTTAAAGTCTTGTTTAAACGTTATGACCTGGAAACGGCAAGCACACTCCCACAGGTGGTGACACTAAGTAAGCAGTACCTGTCACAGAGGGCTGATAGGAGGATGGGTGTTCCTGCTCTCCTGCTGGCCCAGTCCCAGCCAGTGGCATGACGATAACGTGTCTCTATCTCAGCATTAAAATGCACAATGCTCCCTTAAAACTACTTTTTTTTTTTGCTAGCTGGCATAACCAATGCTATCCCAAATCTTGTGAAATACTTAGATTATACTGGTCCAAGGCCCGAGATGTGTTTAAGCTATGCTTAACATAGAGACTCAGATGTTGGGATGGAGCATCCAGCTGTCATTTCACCTCCCTCCCCATAAGGTCACCCCGGCAGCTGAGAACGGCTGAAATAGAAGCTTAGGCATTGTGGTCTTTCTGCATCCAGCTGTTTCCAGCTGTATCACTGGGAGATTCCCTGGCAGGCAGGGAATTCCCACATAGTCAAGTCAGGTGGTCTAATCCCTACATGCCAATAAAATTGGGTGGGAAAGATGGGGATGGGAGCATGATTTGAAAGCAGAGCACTTAAAACTTCATGAGGAGTTACAGATATATATAAAATTGCACACACTAGAGTCGCAATGTTAGGAGGTCTGTTAGGAGCCACTCGTGCTTTTAACATGTCTGAAAAGAAAAGATGATAGAAGGTGTCAGTTCTTGTTTTCTGTTGATAGATCTGTGGCTATCCTACTTTGATTAGCCAAGTTTTTGGAGCCGAATGCATCGAGTAATTACAAATGCCAGCAGGCTGGGGCTTCAGTTCCCGCACTCTGATTTCCTATGGGGCAGCTGCTGGAGCTGCAGAGCAAACAATGCCCTGTCTGTGGCCACCAGCCTGCTGCATTCTGCAGGTCTTGCTGGGCAGAAATAACCCGGGGCCAACTGGTAGCACCCCCTGACCTTCTGGCATGGGTTGGGGGGCTATAAATCAGCAGCACAGGGTGAACAGGGGAAGTGTCTGCCTATGCTTGGTTTTGCTTGGTTAGTGTGAAGCTCTGATGGCTGCTTCTTTGGTGTATTGGCTAGCAGGGCTGAGGTGCAAGTTGCTGATTCAATACACAGTGCTGCTCCCTCCACTGACTATAAGTTTAAAATGTCAAATATTTTACTAAAGAGCTAAACAAACTGAAGATAATGAATAGCAGTCAGGTAGAAGATGCCAGTTATGTGGAAAGAAGCAAATAATCTATGCTATACTCTTCAGTAATGTACAACTATGTGGGTACCACATGCCAACAGACCACAGGCATGGGAGCCTGTAAGTATTACTATTAATTTAATTAAAGGTTTATATGGTACATGTTTCTTTCACCTGTCTCTTACGATGATCAAATAATCCATGGCTCCATCATCTGTTCTAGCTCCTTGTCTTTTCTATTTTAAAATCCCTGAAGAAATAGGCAGATACATCGTCTAAAAGCTAAAAATGACTTGAACGTTTAGATGAGCTTGATGTGGACACTTAGATGTTCCAAATGTCATGCTTGTGTATGTGTGAAGCTGTGCTCTGTGGTTAGAAGTCATGATGCCTGGCATGGTCTCCTATAAAATAGATGTAAAATCTTTCTCTTCTCTCCTTTTTTAGAAGAAAATGGCAGTCTGTCAGATAGTGGGTTCAACTAAGGATGCCTTCATTGTTGCTTTATTAAAGGTGTTCATTATACTCAGGTTTCTTCTTTCTTCTGACCAATAAGATTGTTGCACCTGTATTTCCTTGCAAACTTCCTGGTTAATGTGTGCAGTATATCAGCATCAAGTTTGCTTGACTTTGTCTCTCATGTAGGTGCTATGCAGAACCAGTCCCACTTTCTGCTCTTACTGTCTTGGTTCAGCCCGAAAAATAAATAACATTCTTCTACCTGGCCAATTAAGGTACAGTCATCATAAAAGCCTAAGAATTGATGTAAGCAGTAGCAAGCTGCATCTTGAACGAGGAGACCATCCTTTTGGTGATTGGCACTGCTATGTCAATGAAACTTAAGCATGAGTGCACCATAATAATAGGAACTCTCCAACTGTCTCTGTGAGGCAGTCAAATTGGCTTTGAAATAAAACCACCCCATTTCTTCCGTTAAGTACAGGAAATGTAGGAATATAAAACTCCTGATGTAAGTAACTCTACCTTTTAACTATTTCAGTTGGAGGCTGTAAGAGTTTCTGGGAGCTGCCGTAGTGTTTGAACCTATCTTTGAAACTGTGTTGTACTGTGTAAGTTGTGAGGTTCTCCAGTTAAGTCAGTGGGATCATTTGCTGCATGTGAATTTGGGTAGAAGAGCTTGGGTCAGAATTACTCACAGGCTTTCTAGATCCTTCTGATTTGGGAAATGTAGAAAAGAAAAAAAAAAAAAGAGTTTTGTTTAACAAGTATTTTCCAGATAACTGGCATGTGCTTTGGAAGACTAAAGATACTTAAAGATGTTCATGTTAAAAGGTTAAAGATGTTCATTTAAGGGATGAGGTGTTAAACTCACAAAAGTATTTGGAAAAGGAAACTGATGCTTTGTGTGTACAGATAATTTAAATTGAGAGAAAAAAGTATTCCAGGGGGTTTATTTTTACTGCATGGTCATAAGGTTTTCTTTCTGGTCGTTAATGCTCATTTAAAGCAGAACGACTCCTTTTGCTCTGAAGCACCATCGCAAGGTGAATCCATTAGCAAGGACCCCTCTAGGAAAGTCACAGAATTTTGCCTTCATGAGAGCACATCCTTTGCCATGTTTTCTTCCTGTTGCCTGTTTGGTGAGCAAACACACCTCCTCTGAGTTCATTCAGTCATCCGGTCCGTACTACGCAGAGAGGATTAAGCTTCCAACTTCTCTGTGTGACTCTCTTAAATCTATCCTAACACAGTTTCTAAAAATTATTAGATTAAAGCCAAGCTCCGTTCTTGACCACTTGTCAAAAGATCATTTTTGTAAAGGAATGCTACTGTGATGGGCTGTCAGGGGACCTGAGCCTGAAAATGTCTCCATTTTTACAGGTCAGCCCTTGTTAAGTGAATCTCAAACTGAACATCCTTTGCTCTTTCTGACTGCATCAGCTGGTCTCATAAATTAATTCACCTCTCCTTACAAATTTGTTTATATAGAAATCTTGCTTGATAAAATGCTTTGGTTGGAAGTGGCAGATACATCATGGAAGAGGCTTGAATTGTGTAAAACCTTCTAGCCAGTGCATGAAAACGCTGCTCTCCAGTTTCCTTTGTTTCACTGAATTCTCACCCAGGAGGACTCGCAGAGCTGGCGAGCAGGAATCTCTAATAGCAGCAGCCCTGGGTGTTGGCTCTCTGCTGCGTGGCACCATAGCAATTTGGGAGGGGTTTTGTTTAATTAATAATCAAAATACTCTACTCGCTGCCTTTAGTTTTATGAAGGAAGGAGCTGGGGGAGAGAGAGCACACCTGTGGTTTATCACAGTAACGAGGTTTAAATTTTATGGCAGACAGGTGGCAAGATTTTTTTCTCCTGTCCATGAAGGAGGATATCCTTTTCCTTTCTCTTTCTGTGTTTTGTGCAGGACGGTATTGCATTCTGGATGCACTGGAGAGGGCATCCTAATGCAGCAATGCAGTTCTCAGCTGACCCGAGAGGGCTGAAAATTAATGCTGGGTTTATTGTGCTGGTTAAACAATAGCTTGAAGCCAACTTGTACACAGAATTTTACTGCAGTTTTACTAACAGGAAGTGAATTGGATATAAAACTAAATGCAAATAAAAGCTCCACCCTGCAATTTTTGGTTTTTGTTATATCATTCTCCCCTTTTAAGATTGCATTATTCTCCAGTTCATGTTAAAGATACTAACGAAAGACCCAGCAATGCTTCTCTCTCCATTAGCTGCAGGTGCCAGCATTGATATTTTGGAAAATAAATGCGTATTTGGAAGCTGTAATAATAGCACTAGTTCTTTGTTTTAGTGAAGACATCCCTTGCCCCATGATCTTTTCATAGATTCACCATGTACATCTTCAGAATAACACTGGAGTCAGATTCAGGGCTATCTTTATTCATGCATTTTTCATTTCATTCAAACTTTTGCAGAGGGATCAAAACTATGGCTCAGATAATCTTTTTGAAAGGGAAGACTGGAGATCCAGAGAGCTATTAGCTGTCAACCAAACACCTTTCAAATACTACTAATAAAGAAATCCAGACAAAACTTCCCAGTACTTACCTCACAGTGTAGAGTCTGAAGTATAACAGCGTTACAGTGGTATCACTGAAGTGTTTTGGGAAATGCTCATGTTTTTGTGTCTAATATTTGAATGCTTGATCAAAGAATAGGATTGTTATTGTGTCAAATTGTCATTTTGGAAAAAAATCCCCACATCTCGTTGAGAATGAAAAGTAAGACTTTTCCAAATTTTCTCAAAGATAAAAATTGTTTAAAAAAGTATTTATTTTGGCCTCACTTTCCAAAATGAAATTGTGTTGCAGCGAATTGCCTGGGCTGCCTCTAACTCACAGACATCCAGTAAGAACTGGCAGTGTGAAGAATGCTTTCAGGGAAAGCATGAATCACTTTCAAAGTCTGTGTTTTAGAAAGGATTTAAGCAGGTGGACAGTCCGGTGGGAGATTAGTTAGATGAACTAAGTTAAGTAATTCATAAGAAGACGGTGGGGAAAAATGTGGCAAGACAGATGAAATAAGTAGTTCTTCACAAGAGTCTTCCACTCTTAGTAGAAAATGTGATAGTGGAATTTTGCCTCGTAGAATAAAACGGGGAATTTAACTGCTCCTTCAAGTTCAGTGAGATTTTTGAAAATATTAGAGCAAAAGATTAAAATTTTTGAAGTAATGATTTATTTGATCTGCAACTTGTGACAATGACAAAACATCGCTGAAATTAGAGCAATTTTGGACTCAGCACTTGTGTCCACAACCCAGTTTTATGTTTGGTGCCTACTATTACTGAATCTACTTGGAAACTCTCTACTCAGTCACCCTCATGCTCTTGCTGATTAGAAATGCTTTGTTAAACATGGGTTAGATGCTTAGCACGGCACAATGCCTTCAGCTTTTCCCTTTCTGGAGAAGCCTGTTTTGGATGTGAACCTGGATCATTCTAGAGTTCTTGTTGGGCATCTCTACATGGTACCTACAACTTCAGTCCACTTTTTCTTTAAAGGACCTCTACCATTTATGCCTCCAAAAAAGGAAATCAATTAACCAGGTGCCTTTATTCCTACCCTGTTCTTTCTCTTGGTCGCTGGAGAACTTACTTTTTCTTCTTGGGTGAGCTGTGTTGTGTTGGTGAATACCCCTCCCTTCACCAGGACTGTGTGAGGAGTTTCTCTCCTGCCAGACATGGTTTTAAGGCTGAGCTGGCTGCGGTATGCCCGTGGATCATGTGGAAGTGCTCAGTTGCATCCTGGTTCCTGGCCAGTTTCTGGGGGCTGGCTTTGAACTGCGGCACCAGCTTGGAGTGAAATCTCAGCCCACTCCCTGAATGACCAGGGGGCATGACGGTGCATAGACGTGTCATTATAGTTCTTGGCTTTAAGGTAATGTGGCAGAGCAGCTTTTTTCTTACCTGTCTCAATCTTTTTAATGAATTTCATCCTTTTTCATCTTTCCAATTACGGAGATGTCAAGATTTGATAATCTTTGAAACACTCTCCCCGTGGCACAGAAAGTGGAATATAAATCACACGTGCAATGGAGGGAGCATGTGCTCAGGCATCCCGAACCGGACGTGCTGGCAGGAGTGTCCTGGAACTACCTTCCTCTTAATTCCTGCTTTTAGCTCACTCACGAAGCTAATTGGATCTAGTTTCTCCCTGTAAGCTGTAGCTTGGCTTGTATTTCTACTTGGTTTAATGACTAATCTTCCAATCTATATATGTTTAATCAGGAGGTGACCTAGGTCAGATAATATGTCTGCTGCAAATGTTGCTCTACTTGCGGCATGTTTTGCTAAGCCACAGCAAATCTGTTCCGAATTCCTGCAATGCAAATCCCTTTCAAAACACTTTTACTGGAGGAGAGAATACGTGTCAGGCTGTGAATGGCTGCCTCCCTGTTCCTGACTGCCTTGATATTTTCAAGAACAGTTTCAGGGATACAGTATACCCATGCTATATTTATCCATGAAAGTTTCCGCTTCTCAAGCTGCTGCTAATTTAAGTTTCAAAGCACTTCCTTTGGTATTAAGCAATTATTTATATGTTGGTTAAATTTAAATAATTTGTCCTAAATCTCAGACCTATCCTAAATTTTGTTTACTTTCATTCTTGTTATCTTTCCTGTTTCTGATAAATGCAAATCTCCATACATCATTAAAATCTACTCTACAAATTTCAAATTGCTATGTCTGTCTGTCAAATCTACTAATTTTTTTTTTTAACATCTGTCTATGTATGACTATCCACATGCTGACTCCAGAAAGGACAAGAGGTCTTGCTGCAGGAGTGACGCAGGCTTCTTTTTCAGTCAGTATTTGGGAACAGGAAACAAGCTTTTTTCACGGCCATTTCAAACATTTGGTATCCATTAAGGACACTGCTTGCCGTTGCAAAATTGAAGAGCCTCATGGACTTTTCTGCTTGTTTTGTGAAGAGTGATGTCAAGGCTATCCATATGAGGGTCTCTTCATTGTGATCAACAGCCAGTATTTAGCACTGCCACCAGTGCTGGCTCTGATTTTATTCTTGCCCAGAAACGGGAGAGCAGACAGCTGGGTGAAGCTGCTGCACTGGGGCAAATATAGTTGTTTTTTTTTTTCACGTGGTAGCCTGTTCAACAAAGCCCACGTGGGAAAATGGCTATCGTCTTGTCCTTAGCTCTTTTCTCTTTCTTGCCTGATTATTGCAGATTAATATGGTGCCTTTTCTCCCCCATGTGATATTCAGAGCTTCAGGGAGCATAGGAAATAGCACATCCTATCAAATGAAGTGGCAGGGAATGGTTCTTGAACGCTCGATCGTTCCTGTCATGTTGTTTGCCTGTTCCTTTTTGTGCTGTAAATGCTCAGTTAGACCTTTGATCCCTGAAGTTCATTGCCGGGGGTGAGGCCCCGCTGTGCATCCAGTGAAGCTATGGCAGAGAATGAAGAGGCACAGGCTGCTTTGTGCAAAGGATAGATGAGTTCTGGAAATTAAGCTTCTGGGTCGCTGCCCCCGCCGTGCCCCTGTGGAAGGAAGAGCATCACGGATGCCAGGAGGCGAGGGGAGAGCGGACAGGAGCTCAGGCTGGTTTGTCAGGCACAGGATCCTTGACAAAACACAGGAGTTGTCATGCAGCAAAAAGGGAAGAAACCTGCCCTGCGCTTTCTGTGCCCAAAAGGGAGGGTGTGACGGTCACTGACAGCCCTTCCTGGCCATTTCCTGGCTGGATGCCGCTCGGCTGGAGAAGGAAATGCAGAATCAGGGCGGCGATACACACACTTATGGTGTGAACTTCCTGTAGCGTAGGAAAGGATGCTGCTATCTCCCACAAAACCTCCCACAAACCCCGTTAGGAAGAATTGCAACCGCCCTCGACACGAATAACCTTGAGCGGCTGCTTAGAGGAGTCTGCAGTGAATAGCTGCATTGTGAAGGGTTTGGCTCACTGCTCTTCTCACTGGTCTTTCAGAAAGAAGGATCTCAAGGTAAATGAAGACAAATAGATGGTAATATAATAAACCAGACAATGACAAAGAGGTGTTGAGCAACAATCAAAACTCTATTCAGGGGGCAGAAGTTTGCTTTCAAGGATACATGCCCATTTCTGGATGATTTCATTTGTGCAGCTAATTTTACAATACGGAAGAAGACGAAGTGCTGTTTTAATGAAAGAAAACCCTCTATCATATCTATCATTTTACCTAAAAATTAATGTATTAGTTATAGTATTTTTTTTCTGACTGTGAAAATTCTTTTGGTCTCTGAATAATACTTAGATTATCTGTCCTGGTGATAAAATCATACGTTAGTCGCTTTTGAGAGAAATCAGCTGGAGAAGCATTTCCTTATTTACACCACCCCTTGCTGTAGAAGCTGTGACTCTTACCTTCTTTGATTCGTTTACCAGCTCAGCTAATCCAAGTGGCCTCTCTTTGGCCATGCCTATAATTCCTTATCTTCTTTTTCCTGGGAAGGACCAAGACATAGACTCAGCCTGCCTGTGTGAGGAGGCTGCCTTGTCCAGTGATATGAGAGAGTGCAATGTGTTAATGGGGAGGCCAGATTCCCAAGCTCCTTGGGACCATGTGTTACATGTCCGTTACCCTAAAATCAGGTATATGTGGTTTTGTCAAAATGAAAAAGGAAAAAACAGTTGTAGAAAGAGAATACCTTTTTAAGCTCAGTTAACATGTCGTGTGGCTATACTATGTAAGTTACTTATAAAAGTTACACTTACATAAGTTATCACTTCTTTACATCAATTGTCACCTAAAATTAAAAAAGAAATCTGTATTTTAGTTCAGCATCTACTCTTGCCTAGAATTATGACTTCAACTGTGCAAGATGTCCTTTTTCTGTTAAACAAGGTAATCTCTATCTGCTGTTCTATTCTGGTTGCACAAAGCCTAGGTTATATAGGAGATAAGTTTGAAAATTTTCTGCAATCGTTGTATGATAATCACCTTGGTAACTACTTGCATAATTAGAGAGATGTTTTGTTCCCCTGAGAGGTGCATAAAGTAGTGACTAAAGCTAAAATATACTAGGAGGACACAGCCTTTCTATATCAAGCTTTTTATAGGAAGAGATTATAACCACCCCCACAATTTAACTGCAGAAACACACTTACAATAACCTTCTTATAGGCAATAAAATTAGTAATTAAAAATACTAACAGCCATTACAGGACAGACATGTTACAAGTATGTACTTGAATGGCATCGAAGCACTTCATGTGTAGGTAAATCACACAGAGTGATAGGTCCTCATAGCTTCTGTACTCTCACCTTCAGGTACAAATAGGGAATTCAATGCACCTGTTCTAATTCGGGCACTTTGTGCTTACGGTTATTCTGATTTTGGAGTAATACTAAAAACATAAGAGAAAAAAACTTAGAAGAAAACTTCAAGACTGCACGCTTAAGACCAGGGCTCTGATTTGAGGTGATCACTGTTCTCGAAACAGAAGTTGGCTCCGTGTGTGGTAGATAGTGCCATGCCTTTCCCCCTCCCATAGCCTGCCTCGAGGGGTAGTGAGTGTAGTGAGCTGCCTTTAAACGTAAGCCTCATCCCTTAACTTGGACAAGACCAACTAGCTACTTGATAAACTTTAGATAAGCTTGTAACAACCAAGGGATTAAGATTATTGTTTAATCATGTGTCAAAATGAACCAAGAAGAACAATAACAGTACAGCAGCTACCACAGCTGCCATAGCTTCCCTTCATCGAAGCAGAGCCAGTATTGCCTACTAGGAAAAGCACATTTTACTTGTGCAGTTAAATAATCACTCACGTGAAGAACCGTATGAGGGGTATAATGGCCAAAAAGGGGAAATGTGGTCACATGAGACTAAGTGCTGCTTTTGGGGACAAATTCTGCCCCCCGTTACAGTCCTAGTAAGTCCAGCAACTGGGAATCTTCTAATTCCTCCTGTTTGCTCCCCATACCCTGTGTGTCAGTGGACAGGCACTTGAGAGAGGCACCTGGTGGCCTACAGAAAGCGTGGGAGCCGTAGTGGTGCCACCCATAATTCCCCCATCCCCAGACCAGCATGCAAAGCAATTTACACTTCTATAAAGGAAATACCCTTAGAAGTATATTTTTTATTCCAGATTTCAGAAGTGAGTTTTGCCAATACATTCAGAATTTATGCATACAAATACATAAGCTCTTTATTTTTCCCCACACCATTTTAAATTACTGTAATTATTTTCATGGAAGATTTTACTTGTTTTTCAACTTTGCTGTATTGAAATGTGGTTTTCAGCCCGACATCTTTTTGGCAACTTGCCCCTATAGTAATTTGAACATTTCCATGATTTATCAACATACCACCACAAACGTATTGAATCTACATGACTGAAATGTACGCATTGAGTAACACCAAAGGAATTAATGGCACTGGCAATATTTGCTATTGTCAGACTTGGAACCACAGTTTCTTCTTTAAATTAATTTTAACTTTACCTGGACACGTGGTAGCTACCATAAGACCTCTAGCACTCTAGCTAAAACTGTTTTACCGCAAATATTTTGGGAATTTACTCTTTCTCGAAGACATTGTTACTTCTGGGTTTGTTATGACTCAGTAGAGCATGTTATGAAACGATATAGCACAGGAAGAATTTTCTTTAGCTTTCTGGTGAGTCATCCTTTTTCTAGAAGGACACGTATGCTTTGATTTGTTTCAGTGGAGGGAGGAAAGGCTTTATGCTTTAAGGTTTATGCATCGGTGACAAAATTGTGAGTGCTCTCTTTCATTTATCTTAGCACAGTGCTTTTTCCCCCTAAATTTCAAGAATTCAAATAACTAATAGAGCATCCATCAGTCTCTTTCATACTATTCTGTGCCTTCAGGCAGCATATCTACCTGTGGATAACAGTGTTGCCTAATGCTTAAGCTGTTCGGTCCTCTGTACTCCGGAGGTGCCCTAGAGCTGTAGCTGGGGCTGTACAGATTCAGCTCACCATCTCTGCAATCAACACATTTGGTCAGGAAAGGCAGCCTTGAGTACCCCCAGTAGTCATACAGGATCCCACAGAAACACTTAAGATAGGGCCATATTTGCACCGTTGCCTTCATATGAAAGAATACTTATTCATTTGAAAATCTCCGTGAGGCATCAACAAAGTTGTTTCTTGGCTTTTATAAACAACAATCAAACAAACCCCAAAGCCTTCTTTCTCTTCAAATGAGTTGTTCCACATCCTGTATCTTTAGCCCAAGAAAGCAGAACAACCCATATTTCATTTTCACTGGAGTGTGGCTGCCGGCGCATTAATTTGTTTGGTAAGTAAATAAGAAAGGGCGTTTTTCCAATGAAGGAAAGATTGAGCTTCCAGGCCCAGGGTAACTGCTGCTCTGAGTCTTTGAATTCCCTTTTGAGAACTCATTAGGGGATTTAGGAATTTTTGTCTTTTTTTTTTGGTCAAGGTTGAGAGTATATGAATTAATGAGAACTAAAGCCGCTGAGGCCATGAGCGAGTAATTCTTTCAGTTAGAGTGAGAGTGCTCCTTGGTGGACACGTCTGTGTGAAACTATTTGATACCAGTAACATCTATTGAATATGGAGTTTTCTTCCAAGCCAAGCAGTGCAGGTCTGGGAGATGTGGGCTCTTGTTCTGCTCTTACTGTGCTCTCATAAAAATGCTCGAGAGCTGTGTCAAATCACAGCCCCACCTGCTTGAAGGCTTGAAGCAAAAAATACCTTAGCAGGGCTCCTTTTTCTCCCCGTCCTGTACAGAACACCTCACCTAAGGGTGTAGCTTCTTCTCCAGGCAGTCACTCTCCTCTTCCCTGTATGTGAATGTAAGCAATGAAGGCAGTGGTGTATGTGTGTGTATCTGTGAACGAGGCTCTCCCCAGCTGGCTGAGTGCTAAATAGCAGGGTGTGTTCGTGTGTGCCAACCTTTTACAAACAATCACCTGGGGAGGTGCAGCCTGGCTGTGAAAACCAGTGACGAGTGATCCTCAGTGAGCGCAGAAAGGTAACAGCAGACACAGTAGATCTTTCTGAAGTATTTTTAGGCTCTTTCCTGAAGCAATAACCAAGCCTAAGCATTGAAAGAAAAAACCGAACCGAAGGAATGTTGTCTCATGAACACTATAGCCTTGAAAAAGTATTGGGTATGGTACCTTTTCTTTTTTTCACAGGTCACACTTGTAAAAAAATGTGTACATGTAAAGGAGGCTGTGGAGAGTTGGGAGTTGGTCTCTTGCCTCAAGTAACAAGCGAAAAGACAAGAGCAAACGGCCTCAAGTTACACCAGGGGAGGTTTAGGATGGATATTAGGAAAAATTTCTACACTGAAAGGGTTATCAAGCATTGGAAGAGGCTGCCCAGGGAAGCGATGGAATCACCATCCCTGGAGGTATTTAAAAGACAGGTACACGTGGTGCTTAGTGACATGGTTTAGTCATGGGGTTTGTCAGTGTTAGCTTGGTGGTTGGACTCGATTATCTGAAAGGTCCCTTCCCACAAAGGCAATTCTAAGATTCTGTGATTCTAGAAAGGGTAACTTGATGAACATCCACTTAAGAACAGTTGGAGTTGGAATTATAGGAAAATTTTGTGTTGTGTTTGATATGGCAATGTGAAGTAAAGGATAACTCAGCTGTATTTGGGTTCTTTCTTATTATGCTAAGGTAGGGGTGGTTTTTGTTTCTTATTCTAAAGGGATCGGCAAATATCTGATACCTCTTAAAAGAAAACAGTCTGCTGAAATAGTCACTTTTAGTCACTTTTAGTGACTAGTGGGTCAATTACTTTACAATACACTGTAGCAACCTGAGATGGTAATTGATGAATAGCATGAGCACCTTGAATGGCAAGGAGAAGATATGAATATATAGATTTTAAATTCTGGAAATTTTTCTGGTGGAAGAATAAATATTCCTCCCTTTCTGATTGGTGTTTTTTGACTTTTTAATTGCCACGGAGACATTTTTTTTCCCACCTGACTCATACTGTGGACCTGTGCACCCATTTGTGCGACGGAAGAAACAAAAGAAAGCAGACCAGTGACTTGGCCAATCCTGTGAAGGACACCTCAGCATTTGGAGATTTCTCAGTGTCAGCCTTTGGGAAGAACACGTGTAGCACATGAAACAATCCGAAGTATATCAGCCTTATTGTGCAAGTTCAAGTTACTTTTGCATTTTAAGTGCTGAGGTGTCCCACAGTCTCTCGCCTCCACGGTACACAAAGGTATGGTGGCTTTTCTTTTGTTCTGGTCAAGCGCAAATATTTGCACACGGGAAAATGTTTTAGCTCTGGGGACCAATCCATCAGCCATCTGCCTAGAAAAGCCAACGCCTTTCTGCGCTGAGACGGATACATAGGGGAGGATCCTGTTCTGTCAGTTCTCAGATTCCTGTGCCTCACCTCACTGACGTTAAGGCCATGTTTGTTTGACTGCCCTCGGTCTGATTACAACAGATAAGTCCCGACAGCAAAGTATGGATATGTGAACAAGTGGCTGTAAAGTTTGCTTCCTGAAATGTGTCGTGTCTGTAGCGAAGGCAGAACTCAGAGAAGTCTTTTATGCAAAACATGGGCTTCCATGGGTGATGCTATATTATGCCCATCTTTATATTAATATCTATACATGTAGTATATAGGTTACAAACTGTAAAAGCACACAGCCTACACATGTAGGGTTTCTCAGTTATTGGTCCCGATATTGTGGCTGAATTTATTCTGTGTAAAGCAACTTCTGCTCTCACGTTCCCAGTTTCAGTGTTTTATTCTCTTCCTTCAGCTCTAACCCAAACACCAAAGGTGAAATGAACCTGGTTGGTTTAGTTCCAGTTAACCAAGGAACAAAAGGAACAGTTTCCCACTCTTTCTTAAGAGAGGGAAGTAAAGAGCATGACTACAAATCTGCCCACTAATATTATGAATGAAGCTGTGTGGCACACAAGCGGACAAGAAGGGAACAAAAGAGGGAGTAGTGTCTCATGTTATTCATTTCAGAGGAAAAAAGAGGAAAGAATTGTGTTGTGTCTGTCATTGCACAGGCTACAGGCTTATCTTATACCAGAGCAATGAGACTTTCATCTGAGATCTGAATTTCTGTTCCATCAGGAGAGATATTACCTGGCAAAATAATCTTCAAAGAGGAGAAGGCAGAAAGATAGTAGCAGTTCTAAAATTAAGGATGAATGTTGAACTGAGCTGTGAACAGAAAATATGTATGTGGCACACAGGGTGGTTTTTACCTAAATATCTAGCTCCACCAAAAGGACTGGAATTGAATCTTTAAGAATCTCAAAGATTTAGTCCCACTTCTCAAAGCTATGGCTGAGAACAGATTTTGACCTGGTATCTGTGGGGATCTGAGAAAGGAAAGAAGAGGGTGAAATCCCCTTTAGTCCCGTTGCAAAGTAGGTCTCATTGGACACAGATGTGTCTGTGACATTTGTGGAAATTGGCTGCTGTCTGCTTGGATGAGGCGTTTGTTAAAGCTGACAGAAACTTCTGCAGTGGAAAATACTGTTATAGATTACAGATGCAATCAGTATCAGTAATACCTTTGGCAATTAACCTAGATTTTATTCAAATGTTACAACAACATGCATTGCAGTGTAGATGTAATGTCCCCTGTGGTCTCAGTTGGTATTGAAAGTGAATGTAAGGAGGGAAAAAATTCCCTGCCATATGACAGCAAAGACCCATCACTTTCCAAGTAATCTTTTCATAATATTTTGAATCTACCATACTTAAGCATTTCCTATTTTGTGCTGTGCTTCTCCCCAAACTAAATCTTCTCTTGACCCTACTTCGAAAGTGCTGCCATGGCTATTCTAGGTTATCTCTGGCAGCGAGCTGAACATCCCTTTCTCCTGAACATCTCTGGCATGCTCAACAGAGGGGATGCCCACAAACTGGGAAATGTTGCCAAATCTGGAATAGATACAGACATAAATGAGTAGAGCTATACACAACTCAAAGGAATGTGATTACCAGTTTAATTTTGTCTCTAGCATTTTCCCATAGGTTAAAAAATCATTTAACTGACTATGAAGATAATATACTGTTACTGACTAATACAAGATTTTTTTTTCCTCTTTGTGTACAGGTCATTTTTCACCACTCTGTTGAAATATACTCTTATACCCACATTTTACATAGTTATGAAGACATAGATAGGCACAATAAAATTCATTCATGACAAATTAATACTAGGTATTGTAAAACTGCAAAGCTGTCCTGCAAAGATCCTTCCTTCATCTTTTATATGTGTTTATAGGCAATGTCACAGGAAATGGCAGGTAGCACAAACAAATCACACTGGTGCTTCAGACATAACATAAGATATGTGCTTTTACTGCAAATGAATCACTTACTGTTTTGCTCTAATGAGAAAGCACAGTGCTGGGATAACAAACTGTCTCCACTGACTTCAGCTCTTTACTCAGAACCGGCATCCGCTCAGATCGCATACAGTGATCCTGGGGAGATTCTGTGGAGACTTCAGGTGTGCAAATGCCCTCAGTAAGCTGCCACCATGATGTCTGGGTTCTGGTTGTTACACAAAAAGGGGGAATGAGCTGGGATGAGCTTCACATGACTCAAGTGCCACTTAAATGAAAAGATATAGGACAAGCCTGCTCATTTTTCCCATGCCAGACTTCACAGGCATCACTTAGCCTCAGGACTGCAGTCCTGGGACTATATCTTTCCACCTCTCTTCCTTCACTGTATCTTTATCGTAGAAAAACCTGTAGTTGCTATTTGATGATTATCACCTCACTGAAGTCACATGCTCAGCGTGAAGTGTCTGTTCTGCTTTCAGCTACCAGAATGATAGTTAAGGAATTATACAGTAGAAAGCTGAGCCCAGATCACTGTTTTTTTCCTATATAAGTGATTCCAAAATCTAGAGGAAGAGTCTTTCTCTCTGATTTGCCAGCAAAGTTTCTTTTCCTTTAATGAGAAATAAGTGCATAAAACAGAGATACACAATAAAAATAAAAATTAGGAGCCGAGATGCAGCTATGAACTTCTATAATAAATTGCAAATAGACATCAAAAATATTGGTTGTAACTCTTGGTCAGAAGTCATGGCTGACTTAACGAAGTCATAGCTGGATTGATAAAATACAGCTCAAAGTTGCTGCACTTTAAACCATTACTTTCAGTGGATTTCTCCTCTTGTTTTCCAAATGGGTGAAATAATCTTTCTATTTTTATTCTTCATATTGTGCATATAAATTTCTTGTGAAATCTAATGTACCAAAGCTGCTTGGTAAGAGTTCAAAACGCTAGTAGAGACAGAGAGGTTAACTAAAGTATTTTAAAATACTGTGTTTCCTAATGCAGGTTCACCTCGCAGAGGCTATGGTCATTTCACTGTTGATGGTTACAGTTCTGTCTGAATGAGGCGTAGTGCTTTCTTCATGTTCTCTATTACTGAAAGAAAAATTAATAAGAACAGTAAAAATTTACTTAAAGTGCATTTGTACAATTAAAAAACCCACCTTGATTACTAAGTTGTTCATATTGAAATTAATTTATGGTGACACATTATATTTTAGAGCTTTTTATTGTGAAAATCCTGACACTGATAGTAAAGCAGAAAATAAAAAGTTTCATGAATCAAAATGTTTAACTTAAAGGGATTTGACAAGACTCCTTTCATTTCTCAACAGCAAGCCTGGTAATCAGATGTGACGTGCATATTTGTGGTGAGATATGGCATTGGTGTCAGGTAGATGTTATAGAGAAAGGACTAGCTCAACCTGAAAAATCACATTCCTTTCTGAAATAAGGGTGTTAGGTGGTACCCAGGTAACCACCAGCATTTCTTTTCTGATTCCCTCCCACCATTGGCTGTTTACATTGCGCAGCTCGATACCTTTGAGCATAGTGACTTTTACTATTCTCCAACAAATTGCTCAGAACTTGATCCTGAAAGTTCTTACCTGTGATCTTTCAACTTGTTTTACCTGACTGGTCCCAATAAATTTAATGAGACAATAGGTGTGTTTTGCTGGAACAGGATAGACTATTATAATGCTTGAGCAAATGCTCACACACAGTCCTTATTCATTACTTTGAGATCTTAACAGGTTCTCAAGCAGAAATGATTGGGATGGGGTCTATCTGGCTGCTTAAAATGTGAAAAGTAACACAATGAAGGGGGCACTTACAGAATGGCATGTCCTGTGGTTCGTAAGTGTAAAGCCGGTT
The DNA here is from genome assembly GCA_033628505.1 of Tringa tobata. Classification (NCBI taxonomy): domain Eukaryota; kingdom Metazoa; phylum Chordata; class Aves; order Charadriiformes; family Scolopacidae; genus Tringa; species Tringa tobata. The sequence continues at coordinate 4,124,201 of JAHREE010000259.1, read as the reverse complement.
GGAGTATCTTCCTGTGATATCAGCTCTCACTGTGAGAGATGGGTCTGAAAAAGTAATGGTATCAAACACTACTTCCCCTTCCCACAACGGCTGAGGGTGATGTGGGTGGTGCTGCTTTGGCAGCCCTCTTTCTGAGCTGTTCTGATTTCATCGATGAGGCAATTACGAGGCCGTTACGCTCTGTTCCGACTAACTGCTCTTGGAGAAATCCTGAACAAAAGCTAATGCTCGCTTTTATATTTTGCAGCTACTTTAAGTGATAGATTAGACGTGCATTTCATTTATATTTAAGAAAAATATCCTGTTTTACGTCAGGGGAGGCCAGTTTGACTCAATGCATACATAGTGAGGGTTGTGCGTTCATAATGTATGACCTATCTAGAGCCTTCAGAATGAAAATCTTGTGATTTTCAATGATTCAACAGTAGGAGCAAGTTATTTTGGACATCTCTTCTCCCAGTTCCCCTTCCAAGCCTTTTGTTAACTAGCTGCCTCCTGTTACTGCATTGCTCTCTGTTGAAGTGTGGACTTCATCTCACCTAACTTTGGATGCCACCACAGAGCTGGTCACTCCAGGGTCCCTGTACAGTCCGTGAAAAGGAACAGGCACTCTGGGGCATGATTCATTCAATCTATTCTGGAAGTTGGCTTTATGATGGGATAAATCATTTCTTAGATGCCACAGACTATTAACTTGCCCTGTGGTAATGTCCACACTGTGCACACCTACATTCAATCAGATATTTGACTGTTTTCAGTAAACTTTGTCTTATAACAGTGCTAGAAAGAAGCACGGAGAGCAAAAGTCCAGATACTAACAGATATTTAAACATTCCCCAAGCATAAATTAGGTACCCTCCAGAACATGAAGTTTATGAGGGTCAAAGTCTAAGATAGAGGGAGACGTGAACTCAGATCTTCCAAGTTCCAGACTAATGCCATGATAATGATAAATCTTGAGCTTTTTGCAATTTTGCATTTTCTTTTTGCAAAGTGAATCATTTTGATATCCCCAAAGGAGGGCATAGATTCAGATATCACAACTTTGAAGATACATTAATATTGTACATACCTACAAACATGATTCGTGGCACGTATTGTCCATCAGGTGACAAGTTTTTGTCTGTGGTTTCATGCTGGCAGAGAAATTAAAGCTAGTTATTAAAATATTTCTGTAAATTTTGCTGAATAGTCTTGTACCAGAGAAAAAACTGAAAAAGGTACTACTTGTGTGTGTATACACACGCGGAAATGCCTGGAACTGAAATGCCAGAGATATTTAGCTAAAAGGACATGAAAAAGCAAGACAAAGAAAGAGAAACACAGGCCAAAAAAAGATACCAGTCAAGCTGCCCCAAGCCCTTCATACCATGAGATTCAGCATAACGAAGTTATTTTGGGCCATTTCCTGTATCTCTTCATTTTCTGCAAAAGCTTTCTTCAGCGCTAGAAAAGACACGATCATTTTGAAATCCATCTCAAACGCTGCTTTTCCTTCTGCGTTTGGGCACCACGTTGGCCGGAGACTGGCCACATTGTTCCCATCTCTGCTGATTCACATTCCTGAGAGGACACTTAAGGGCTCTATCACTGCTTTTTGGGTTTTTTTGACCCGTGTCAGTACAACCTCCCGGCTATGAAAATGGAAGCTCTCTTCTGTTATTTATGAAGCCTGTCGTCTCAATGGATACCATGTCTCAGCCTGACAAAAGTGCATTATTCTCAGAAAATTCCTATTAGATCGATTTCAGCAGCCCCGTCCTCGTCTCCTTCTTTAGTTACCAGCTCAGGAGAGCCAAACAACATGAAATCTGTTCAATGAGTCAGTAGCAAATCTGTGTCTCTTAACTTAAACTGACGAGCGCTGCATTAGGGATAGCAGCACTGAATATTTTTCATGTTCCGTGTTGGGTAGTTTCATAGTGGAGTTTTTGTAAATAATAGTAATAAATCCTTAGCTTTTCAAGTACATATTCATTTACCTATTTCTCTAAATAACTTTCAGTAAGTGCAAGATAAATATATAGATATGTGCAGTTCCTTATAAAAATATTCACCAAATTTTAACACTCAAAAAATCAAAATTACCTTGGCAGTATTGACAGTCTTCCAAATGATGAATTACCATCAGTGGCTTGTTACTTTATTAATAATAATAAAAAATGTAGTTAGATCATTTGACAAGTATGTAAATGGGTTATTTTAGTAGCAGACTGAAAAAAGTAAATTATATTTAATCTTATGGTAACCCACAGTTAAACCACACAGACATTCTGTAAGGAATGACAGACATTTTTGAGGAAGGGAAAAGAACATAACTCCTTCATAAAAGAAAAAAAAATAGAGAAATAGAGTTTCTATATCTAAATACATTTTCTGAAGTAAGAGATTCTAGAAAAAAGAAACAAAAAAAAGAGCCATCATAATTTCGTTCCCAGTTAGTATATAATCAAACTGAAGTGGTATTGAACATTCCTTAGGTGTCAATAATCTTAATGAACTGGAATAAAATAATTTTTATAAAATTGAGTTTATTATCAAATACTACCCATGATTTTTTTTATGGTTTTAAAGCTTTCTTGAAAAGATATACAGTAATATTTTTTTTCTGTAAATAGTTTGGTAAAATAGCAGAATTTTATGGTTTTGGATGTCAAAACATAAAAACTGCACATTTTGTTCTGTAGGGTTTTTTTAAACTAATGTTACTGTTCAGCAAATCACTTACTAATGCCTGATCTGCTATCACCGTCAAGAATTGTTCAGTTTGTAGCCATTTTCACATAGGGTACATGAAATTGATTGCCTATTATTTTTAAATATAATTTGTGTTCAAATTAACAATATCTCATGCTACACTATTATGATCTAAAATGAACTGAAAAAGGGATTTCAGTAAGTATTGTTATGAATTGTCAGATACATTTTCAGCTGAATCCCTGAGAAGGAATCCCAGAGAAGATTCAAATGGGAACTTTCTTTTCTACCAAGACATTGAGAAACTGAGTACACCATGCGTGTATGCCCCCTAATATAGTGTTGGGTAAAACATCAGAGGCAGTAGATGATGCAAAAGCCGTTGTAACTGATTTCCAGCCGTTGATTAAGGAAGGAAACAGAGGTGTATGATATTAAGGAAAACACAACAGATGTGTTTTTAAAATTATAATTATTTATCGTTGCTTATTCAAATTTCAAATGACAACACTTCTGTGACAAAGAAGTGAAAATATTAAACTATCAGCCCATGGTGTTGCTTCAGAGTCATAAGACCCCTACAGTGGCTTTTATTTACAGACACAAAATCTGTTTTGTTTGTCTGGGTGGTCTGCATATCAGCTGTCGTGGTGTTTCTCTCTTCTATTTCATTATAGTATGTTCAGGCATGACTAACAACTTTGTCTTTCAAACTGTTTTTTAATCTCTTACCTTTTCTTTGCTTGATAAAGCCCTTCTTCATAAGTTTGTACCCAGGTAATTTCATCTCCCCACCCTAGAAATATAACAAAAGGATTAACTGGTGGCTAGGCAAGTAACGCACAACAAATTCCTTTTTTAATATTTATCAATAGTTGTACACAAATAGGATTTGGGGCTTTTAGTCAAAGGTTCCCAAACATTGTAGATTTGCTAATTCTATGTCTCCAGATAGATGCACTGGAAGATTAAAAACAAACCAACAGAACCCCAAAAACCCCTCAGCTGGTTGCATATCCAGTTTGTGTCCTTTGACAAATGTGTTAGATATCCTTCTAAACACTCAGAGTCCTTAAATCCTTTGTATCTTTATGTTGTCTGCTCTATATTTCATGTAGACCCTGGGGCTTATAGACAAAGTTGGCTTATAAAAAAGAGGAAAAAATTAAAAAAAGACAGCCAAATAAGATCAAATTTAATATGAATGTTGTTAGAACAGGCTTGGGTTATAAACTTAACTCCCAAGTAATGAATTTCAATCCCTGGAGTTGCAAGTACTTAATTTAATTAAATAATTTAATAAAAGAATGGCTGTTATGTAAAAATCTCCATCGAAACAAAATCCAAATGAATCATCAGTTTCATAGCTCATCCATAGATGGTGGTACCCTGATCTCAAAAATAAATTGTCCAGTTGGTTTCATGCCTTCAGATTCCAAAGACGCCCAGTCCCTGTGTAGTAAATCCCTGCTTCCTAGGAAGTGTGTTGCTCCATTCATGACATCCCTCGTGGGAACTGAAGAACAGCTTCTGGCTCTGTTTCTTCTCTGCTGTCTGGGCAGCGCTTGGACCAGCCCTGGTTATGCAGAGATTTGCTGTCAGCTTTCTCACGGGACAATTGCCTGTGATGCTACGAGGTCATCTCTTCTTTCAGGAGAGTGATTTCAATTACACTGGTTGGTGGTGGGATTCTGGTGCGTTGACCAGCACGTTCCCAGCCCTGGCTGAATTCAACTGCTGACGTAGATAACTGCACAGAGGAGTCAGTCAGAAAGGGCCATTTTGCAGTAGGTTTAAGTATTCCCCTGTGATCTGTGAAAATTACAGGTAAAGTGCTCAAGGCATCCCAAAAGTCCAGAAATCAGAATTAGAAAACTGAGACTTGCCTTCTGTGATGATTTTTTTCAAAATTGCCAGAAAGGATGTGGAATAAGAAGGTGCACTACTTAGAGTGTCACTTAACACTAGAGAAACACAGCTCAGTAAGTATATATGTGCTTTCAGGTATATTCCAAATAACATTTGCTGACCTATATGGTAAGAAAAGGAGGTAACTACATACAGTAAATATACACTACCTCTTGACAGTGTCTGAGGTGCTCGTTTTTCCTTTTTGATTGCCATTGCAAGGTTGGAAGAGACAGCAATTAGCAGAAGAGATAAGGCCAATGTTGAATGGAGCATTATTTCTTTGAGAAGATCCCTCTCAACACAGCAAGGGAACTGGAAAACAAAGCAACAGCTTTAGTCGCATGGATTTGTCACCTGGTGCAGTGTAAATCAATGTGTTAGTGGTATCATAGAGTCATAGAATAGTGTTGGTTGGAGGGGACCTTAAAGATCATCTCAGTCCAACCCCCCTGCCCTGGGCAGGGACACCTCCCACCAGACCAGGTTGCTCAAAGCCCCCTCCAGCCTGGCCTTGAACCCCTCCAGGGATGGGGCAGTCACAGCTTCTCTGGGCAACCTGTTCCAGTGTCTCACCACCCTCTCAGGAAAGGATTTCTTCCTGAGATCTAATCTAAATCTCCCCTCTTTCAATGTAAAACCATTACCCCTCATCCTATCACTACACTCCTTCATCAATAGTCCCTCCCCATCTCTCCTGTAGCCTCCTAACAATCCATACTGCAGAGACAGTTTTGGTTATTTCTAGCAATGTGTTTCTTTGTGAGATTAGTGCAAAATGGAGGTTCTTCATTTTATCATGTGGCACTGCTTTCGGTTGTCAAACTCAGGCTGCAGGGGGCAGTTTTCGCTCCAGTGTGATCCAGAGAACAAAGTTCATTTCAGCTCATTTCTGGTCAGCCAGCATTTGATTCTGGTGAGCTACTATAATGTTGTCATACTGGATCATGAACATTTCGAGACAGCGCTACTAGTTGCTCATTCTGTTCACTCTGTTGGTTTTTTAACGTCAGTGAAACATAACAGCTTGGGATCTTTTACATGCACAGTAGTTTTTTTGGTGAAAAGATATCTCATGATATCTTCCTTAATAAGATAGGAAAATTGACAAGTATATGCCTCCGGTTATAATACATGTTAAATTGGCAAATCCCTCCAGAATGTTGAAATTGGCATCATTTTTTTAGCCTGGACTCTGTGAAACAGGATGTTAAAGATTGTGAGATAAATGTCAAAGAAATTTCCAGCTGTTTTTCATAATGAAACTCAAAAAATTTCCCCATTCTTCATGGCATTTTCAAACTGATTTTCAGCTCAAATCCTGCTTAATAAGAGAATCTGCCTGTGCTCCTGGCTGCTTCAGTATTCTGAAGATGTTTGCTTCTATTCCTGACAGAGATCATTATAAGAAATTTAGTGACTTCTGGGCTTGATAAAAGTCAGAGACCAAAAGCAATGGTTGAGGAAAGGCATTACAAAGCCAAATTTTTTAAAGTGGTAAGTCTTCTTCCTGCCCGTACAATCATCTTTAAGCTCTTGTGTTCAGGTGGATACCTGATGACCTGAATTAAGTTTAAAAATGTAATGCATATAGCCCAGGATACCACGCAGTCGGCTCATCAGTTCTCGACAGAGATTTCACTTTTCAGAGGCTGATCTTTAGTAGTTGCCAGGATGAGAAAGTGCTTTGACTTAAATAAATAATAAAAAAGAACACCTGCCCCCAAGCACTTTTGCCTGTACTGATAAAGAAAATTTCGAACTTGAGTTTAAAAGTGATATCCAGTATGGAGCTACAGCCCTGACCACTTGTAAGAGAAGATGCTCTGTGCTTCTTAGAACAGAGAGGCATGAAAAGTGCAGCAGCTTTTATCCTTACTTTAATGAATTCCTCAGCATTGCTAACATCACTGTTAACAGTTCGATTTCCAGTGAACAAATTCAAATACATCTTCCACTGTTTGTATAACTAACAGCTTCTACTATGTGTACAAGATTGCATGTTAAATTGTGCAAAATTTTAGAAAAAATGAAGCATCATAGTAAGAATTCTATATTTCTGAAGGAATTTCCCTGGATTGCTAAAATAGTTAAGATATATTAATTATATTTTTCTCCTTTCTTGTTCACAACAGGTCCCTTTCTCCCCTCCATGGTGTCACAACTCTGGAGTTGTTTTTGGTTTCACATACTTTCCTCCTTAGGCTTGTTCCCATCAGCTACTGTGGACTGAGTTTGAGAAAGTAGTCTCCTTTGGAGCTTATTAATTATGCACATTGATTTGATGATTGCAGATTATGGATATTTAATAAGAAAATGTGAAGTTTCCCAGCGTTTCCTACAGAGCAACTATAACTTTTAGTTAAGTCTGGGGGATGAGGATTTTTTTGGTAATAAAAATTCTGTTCAAATTTTCCACGTTTGTGCAGATCACTAACCAGTCAGCAAAAGCATGGCATTGCACCCTAATATTATACTCCTGACAAATGAGTATTTGTAGCAGTTCTATGTGAAAGTTAGTAACTATCTTTAGTATCAGTTTACCTATTAGATATTAATAATAAAATCTAGCATTTATGTTAAAGTCCTATTTAAACATAAATAGTTATGGCTTTGAAATCACACCAGATAAAGCAGACACGGAATGCATGAATCTGTTCTTTCTTTCATGATGTATTCGTGGGAAAATCAAAGTGTAAGTCTCTTAAAGTCACACTATTAATAATCTGAAGCTTAAATAATTGATTATTATCTTACAGAAACCCAATAGGGTTTTTGAGAGATAATTTATGGAGCTGTAGCTGGAGGCAGTTTAAATTAAATATTCTGAATTTTTGATGTTACACGATTCAGTGCTAGTTAATTGATTAAGAGAAAAAAATGACAGCCAATGCCATATAGATTGCCTTCATCTCTCTGTCAGAACAAATGTTTTTCTAGCTAATCTCTAAGCATCTATCATTTGTCTTTTTTGTATAACTAGGCTTGTAATACACGCATCAAGCAAACCTCACCACTGTACTAAAGGGAAGTTAAGAATGAGAAATATTTGCTCACCAGCAGCGATCAGTTCTCCTGATAGAAGGTCCTTTTTCTGGAACTGGTTACTTAAAAATCAGTGTGGTTTTAGCACAGAACACCTGAGCTGCCCAGGTCTCTGTGTAGCAACAACAGCGCATTCACCTGGGAAAAACTGAGAGGAACCTTTTAGCCGAAAACCAAATTCACGTGTTTTCACCCTCCCCCTTTCTTTTCTGCCATCCCTCCAACTTTCACTCTTGCGAGTTCCCATGCTCATACACTGCACCCTTGGATTTCTCTTCATCTCGGCTTGTATCAGGTGTCCTGTATGAGGACTGAAAACAAATAGTGGCTTATGTGTCTGTTGCTTCCCCCCTCAAACAGGCTGAGCCTGGCTTATGGCCAGTGAAAAAAGAAACCACCAATGAAAGCTGGAACTGTGGGTGCTTTTGTTCCCAGTGAATGGCTGGGTTCACTGATGCTCGGAGATAGGTATGAACCTCATCGGAAGATACAAAGGTTACTTTGTGTAGAGGAATGTAATTAAGAAATAAAATGAACTTTTTTTTTTGAGAGGGAAATAAAATTATTTATTTCAAGACTACGGTTTAAAGTATCTGATTATTGCTTCTCTTAGTTGCAGTTTAAAAATGGTCTGATTCTTTGGACATGATGCTTCATATAATTTTGACCTAACTTGACTAATACAAAAAAAGTCCTTTATTCACCATTTTTGCTGGATCACCTTTTCCCTCCTCCTTGGGTAGTTTTTGCGAGGGAATCAGAAGCAATCTTCTTTTGGTTCTTCCTCTCCCATGTATGGGTTTATATGGACTGTATGGTTACACTTTTTCCTCCTCCTTTTCGTGTAAAGTCTGAATTCTTATTTGTCTTTGGTGCTTTGATCTCCTGATGTTTGTTGTCACTGGCATGTATATGATTAATGACGTATGGTTCTTGCATTACGTATTATCAACTCCTTTTGTACCAAAAAGTGCAAAATGTGACTTTCTGTATTTTTAGTGCTGAGTTTTCTTCAGCATTTGTAATGGAGAATTCAAACTTGCATTTCTAGTTAAAAAAAAAAAAGTATAGTAACTGTATTTAAATCCATGATACACTTAGCTTCTGGAGTGGCTGCAAAAAAAAAGGAACATAGTTTGGTTACAAAAGAAGTGCAGGCAGGTAATTAAATCAAAATGTTATATTGCATTTATTCATTTAAATTTCAAGCAAATGAAAAAGACTGTCTGAAACCAAGGGTGATTTAAAATACCTCCCTCTATCCAAGCTCTGGGTTTTCACATAGAAATTCCAGGCACTGAAGCTTCAATTTTTCTTACTCTTCAACTAATTACAGATCATTAACTAGAAATATAGAAAATTTCCAGTGTACTGAAGTGTATTGCTGCTCAAGCCTGAGATATTATGTTCTTCAGCTTTGAAGTATCGTGTTCTTCACTGCACAGGTTTCCTATTGTAAGAAGTAAAGGAGTAGATATTCAATCAGATGATAGATTAAAATTAGTGCTGAGCTACCTGTGAGTGTTCTTTGGTAGGTGAATGTTCAGAAATTTGTCTTCTGTGTTCTATATTTGAAGATCATAATTTCAGCCTTTGCCAGTCTTTCCATGGAGAGGTTGGCAGTCCTGGTCAATGGACCTTGTCAAGGTTTAATACTGGAAAAAAATGATGTTAATGCTTTATAAATCCAAGCTGGATACCTTCACCGTACCTATTCAGTTAGGTGGGACCTTATCGGCTCTCTGTCCCTGCTTTCTTCTGCATGTGCTCAGCGTGTTCGGTGTGAAGCTGGAGCACATGCTAGCAGAGATGCCTTCCACCCCAGCTGCACTGCCTGACGTTCCAGTCACCAGCAGCAGCATTTACCAGCCAAATATTGAATCTCTGCACTGAGCCCACGTTTCTGCACTCATTCATTGAACTAGCGTGCTCTTGTTCATTGAACTTGGCCAGCATCATCTCCAGGGTAACGTGGGTGGAAGGTGTTTCCATTGTCCTCTTCTATTCTAGAAGATTCATTTTGGAGGTATGAGTAACTGTGGGTTAACTGTGTATATACAGTTGTATCCAGGTCAAAATCAGGAAATGTAGGAATTATCACAGCAACAATAAAGCACGTGAAGAGCACAGACTTTTAGAGGGAGAAAGACATTGCAGAATAACCCGCCCTTGGAATCTGCCTGCTGCAGCTTCCATGTGAGCCGTGCAGCAGCTGATTTAGGTACGTATCCATACCTGTAACTGGGATGGAGCCCGTTTGTGAATTGTGAAACTGACTTTTAAATTTTGCTTTACATACTGCTGCGCAAATGCTGATTCAGAAAATAACCCCACTGTATTGATGAGTTCCCTGATCTCACCCTTTCTGTGGCCTCGGGGGTGTTGCTCTGGCACAAGTCAGGGGATACCCTGACGTAAGGAACAAGCAGCTGGTCAGGGTGTAACAGGACAACCCCATGTGATGGTCTCACGTGTGTAAGTTTAAATTAAAGTGATTTTGGACCGACTGCACAAGAGAAATACAATTTGTTCACGTAAATTTTTTTTGACTCAAAGCCTAAACAAAATACTACCTCGGTAGTTCAGCTCACCCTGTCTTTTCCAGCAGTGTTTGCACAGCTACAGCTCACTTACGTGATCCAGTGACGGCGGTGTAACGACCTCTGTGGGTCACACACACACACAAACGCAGGGCTTAATGATAACGTGATAACCCTACCAGATTTGTTAGCCCGTGGGAACTTACTTACTTGAGCCCTTAAGCAGAGTACTAATCTGAATTTGCTGAATGCACTGGATGTAAATTTATAGTAGGAGAATAGAAGATGAAAAAAGTCCACATCTGAAAGAATTTCTAAGGAAGAAGATCAGGCAGTGACTCATCTTTGCTCTGTGTGGTTTCTCATGGGTTACGGCTTCTCCTCATGAGTGTAAGTGTGACATCCCCTGAATTAGAGCAGGCTTAGTAGAAGAAACCCATATTATAAGTAAAATGAAATATCTACAATTCAAGTGAAAATGAAAATTTTTGCTTATGCTTTTGACTTTTAAAAAAATCTCCTCCTTCAGTTCTTGTGGAACTGAAATACTCCTGCCTGACAGCCTCTCTCTGCTGCTCCCATATCCTTGTGTTCCACGGAGACCGGCCTCTTTGTGTGCTCAGGTGAAGGTATGAAGAGGATGACGATGTGAACCACACCTCAACTACAGTAGTAAAAAGGATTATTAAGACCCTCTAAAAAGCTGGTTTCTGTTTTAGCACCTATAATGTAGACACTTTGTTGGATCTCTCAGTCAAGCTATCCTAATTTCGTAAGCATTATAGCTTAAGAAGAAAGAGTGGAGCTGGTGAAATGTGTTGGAAGGAGCCTGCTGGCCGTGCTGCTGCTGTCTGCTGCTGCAGGTGAGCTGGTCTCACTGTGGGAAGCCAGGGAAGGTTTCCAGCTCAATTGCATTAAATCCTGACCACGTTTCTTCAGCAGATGAAAACAAATGGTTTGATCCCCCCCTTTTTTCTTTCCTGTAAGCCTGGTAGTGTCAGCTCCCTCCTTTATGACAGCGAGACAAGAGGCTCTGGGTTTAAAGAGAAAAGCAAAAATGCAGTAGTGTCACTGATGGAGGAAAGAAAAGGGAATGAAGGATTCAGGTTTCAGCGATGAGTTACTCCTATATAAAAGATTTCCTTCTTTTTCCTTGTGACTCGTTCCACAAAGGTCCTAGCATCAAGATGGATGTGAATTTTTTATAGAACTGCTGCTTGTTTTTGCTTGGACCACACTGTAGTGAAGGCTGGGAGTGATGGTGGTCAATATTGTGATGTTTGACTCCCAGGGTTTTTTTTTACTTTGGAAAATTGATGTTGTAGAGAGTTCCTAGTTCTGCTTTTAAAAACTGCTTTGATACCTTCACAAGGATATGAAGCAGGGCACAATGGTAAGTAGATTTTTCTTCTTTCTATTTGAAACTGTTAAGATAACTGCTGTAAGAATGTATGTAACTCAAGTGCTTGGTGTGGAAAGCAGAGACTTTCAGTAGTGCCATTTTTCAAAGCCTTATGAAAAGAAAGTCTTCAAAACACTGAACGCCTTTTGTTTTAAAATATTACAAAGGAAAAGTCCCTTTACAGTCAAAACGGTTAGTTTTTTTTGTCACGATATAGATGTAAATATAAGCAGTTTTACTTCAACCTGGCATCCTGAAAGCTTTTTTTTCCCTGGTTAAAATTCTTCTGTTAAAAGTCAGATTTACTTCAGAGAGTGAAATCCAGCTGTATCTGCAGGACAGAGGACTAAATCCTGACAAGAAAGCTGCCTTGTAACTCCACAATTTGGAACAGCATGTACACAAATATAAATATGGTTCTCAAATGAGACGTCTATTCAGAAGAATGTAAATAGGCAGCTTATAATAATTCTTCAAAGAGGACATCAGGATGCAAAAATGTTGATGGCAAAAAGCTGGGGAGTCCTTGGATCTGTCTTAGCTAAAGATGATACTTCCAGGTAGTGCTTGCTGTGATCACCATGGACTGATTTGGAGGGTTAAACGCTCGCTGTTTACCTGCTTCCCCAGAAAGGGAGGTTGCTGATGAAGTTCTTACTCCGTCCAACTCTGCCTGAGCTCACACGTGAGCAAGGGATGAGGTCACAGCTCCTGTCACAGCTGGGATTCAGCATCGGTCCTGCAGATTCTATCGATAACTCGGCAAAAGCCTTTTACGCATGCCCAGTGTGCCTTTGCAAATCAATACAAAATTAATTAGGAGCTTGCACAGACGCAATGCCCAAACAAATTTTACACTAAACAATACGGCAAAGCATCGTGGAGCACGTATTTTCATGAGTGAGAGGTACTTCTGCCTCCTGACACAGGTAAGTGGTGAGTGAGGACCTGAGGGCGCAATCGAACAGTGAATACAAGAGCTGAGAACTATGCTCCGGGCTCAAAGTGCTGAGCATTGGCTTTCACTGCCAAACAGAAAAATGAATAAATGGAAAAACCCTGCAAGTGTTCGTTGGGCTTAGGTTTTGACTGGCAGCCAAAAATCATTATTAGAAAATTTCTGGTTCATTTCAAAAAGCCATTTAAAGAAATCTAGAGATGACATGCTGCTTTTTTTTTGGTTTTTGGGGTTTTTTTAAATTTTTTGTCTCTGTGTGTGTCTTTCAAAATAGCCACCATTGTAGAAATGTCGCTTCTGGTATTACAGGCTGATTCACAACAGATGCACTTATTTTTATTTATTTTTTTCTTTCTTAAAAGCAGAGTTCTAGGTAATGCTCAAGCGAACAAACTACTCCAGTGTTGCCTGAACCCCAGTGGTTTTCTTCCACTGGACCACTGTGCTTTTTTAGCTTTGTATTCCTGTAAAGACATTGTTGTGGAACATAAGCATAATAATATAACTGGAAAAACATTTATTGAATTAGTTTTTACAGTGGTTTACACTGGCTGCAAACCATATTCTCTGTTTCTCAAGCCAATGTCTATGCTTTCACTTCTAAGCCTTCATCTTATTCCAGTACTGTCACCTCTAACCCCCTCCAGGGTTTTTTCTGCATTTTTGGGACACTCTGGTTCCTCCGTCCTTAAACTGCCTCATGGTACAGTCCCTGGAAAACTTAGTTCCAGGCTTAATTGCCACCTCGTTGTCAGCTGCTCTGCAGCTTGGTGCCTCCGTGAGCCACTACTGTCTATTGCCTTCCGCTTCCCAACGAGATTATTTTCCTGCCCTCAGGCTTCTCAAATTTCCCAGACACTTTTATAGATATAAAGTTTTGAAGACTGTCAGGGGAAAAAATATGATTTATTATTTTTCATGGATTTTGCTGAGATTTGCAGAATAAATGTGTTTTGGTAAATAGAAGGAAAGCCATGCTGGATGTTGTTGTTTCCTCCCTTCAGTCCAAAAGTACAAAGTGTTCTGGACAATATGTGTATTTAAGGCCGTGTGAGCTCTGACAGGCCGAGCTTGCCTGTTATGCTCCACCAGCAGATCTTCCTGTTGCGCTATGGTTCTAGCCATGCAGTTTTCCAACAGCCCTCTAGGCTTCTGCTAGAAGAAAAGCCATATTTATTTAGATCCAGGCGTCTCTCCATCTGAACATCAGTGCAGAACAATAGCAAGGGGAAGCCCTGGAAGCCATTCTGGGCTCCAAGGCTCCTCGTACACCCCAGGACGAGCATTGCCAGCCAGGAGGAGGGATACAGCCCACTCTCTGCCCATGCTTTCCCCCTTTTCAAAGGGACCTGGTACAGGTACAGCTCCCCAAGCTGTTTCTCGTTTGCAATTAGAGAAGAGGAATGTCTGCACGATGCATAAACATCCAAAGCTGTCACGAAGAGTGATCTAGCAAGCATCTACACGCCAGGGAATCCCATGCAGTAACAAAGCCTTTCTGGTCAAGCGTGTTTTTTTCTCTATTTTCAATCTTACTTCTTCAGCTGTGAATGAATACCTTGCTCCTTAATGTGTACACCGTCTTACTAAGGGGAAAACTTACAGAAATGGGTTTTTGGCTCACCTGAATAGAGACTATGGTTTCTTTATTTCAGTGCATTATGAAGTCTTATTTAAATGGTGGGTAGAGAAAATGATATGTAGGATTTATTTTGCCTTCAATGGTATAAGTTTTAAAAAATTTTGATACTTGATTGATTGATACTACGCAATGTCTTGTGTAGGTATTTTTCCAAAAGCTGTTAGAGTGGCTCGGTAACTCTTTGAGTAACCTGAAGAGATTTGAGATCTGACTCGATTATGCTCAAGTTTCTGGATGATGCTATTTTTAACAGAATAATAACACTTGAGGTTTTAACATTCAATAAATGACTTAGTGAAGCCACAAAATCTAAAGAAAACTAAATGCAAGCACTGCTGTAGTTGGCAACTTAGGGTGGGATTTCTGTAAAGCAAATACAATCTTTCAGTATTTATAGTTATACGTGCCTTTAAGTTTATTGATGTGGTCTGTAAGACTAGAATTTGATAATTCTCAAGGCCTCTAGTTGGCAGTGTTGCATTACTAATAGCTAAAGGACAAACTTTTTGTTTAACTGCAGGATTCCAGTGACAAGTTCAGAATACAAATCATTTAAACATAAAAGTGATTGCATATAAAAATTCACAAAGCTTGGAAAAAGAGTTTAAAATCAATTTTGAAAAGTCAGAATGCTTTAAAATTATTATTATTTTTTTAAATTTTAATTTATGTGCACATAAAGTATTTGGGGGGGGGCAGGGGTAGAAACCCAGACCAGATTTTAAGGAAGAGAGCCAGGAAATTCAGCATGTGTTTTGGAAGAGATTGAGAGCTCAGAAATATTCAATGAAACTTTCTGACTGCCACAAGAAATGAAAAGCGGCTGCATTCCCCTGCAGTCGGAGTGTCCCAATAAAGACTTCACAAGCAAGAATGCTCTCCAGAAACACATTGGACTACTTTGCTGCAGCTGTGAGAGTGAGTCAACCAGGCATCCGTTGAAAGAGATGCCGGTTGCTGCAATGGTTTTGTGATGTTTTCCTGCAGTGACATCACGGTATCTGCTTTAAAAGGTAATACCATATAAGAATCAAAAGACGTTGCGTGCTGTAAAATGAGGGTGTTTACAGTATCTTGTAGTGTTTACGAGTTCTGTACAGGTATTCCTTTAACGTTTACTATAAGAAGGGGTTTGTCCCAGGGCTTGCTTCCATGAAGGACTGACGCAAGAGGGCACGAGAGCAACTCAGTATCTCTCAGCTTTTGTCTTCCTTTTTACTCTCTGTTCTTCAGCCAAACCTTGATCCTGCAAGTTTTTGAGTCCTTGGCCCCATTCCAGCACAGCACTTGATACATATTTAACTTTAGGCACATTAGCAACCCTATTGATGTCCATAGGACCACTCATATGCTTAAAGTTAAGCATGTTCTCGAGTGTCTGTGCTGGATCAGAGAAGATGGGATTGAGGTCTCTGGCAAGTCTCCAGGAAGGCTTCTCCTAAAGAAGCCATACAAGCTTCTCTTCTGATGCAGACCTGCTCTGGCGCAGGGGTGTTTATCCCCCACAGCCAGTTGCTCGACGGGGGCTGTAGATGATCATTCCTCACCGACTGAGCAGACCAGGCTGCTTTACCAACAGAAAGGGTTCAGCTTTGGCCATTGCAATGTAGAACTGCTCACCTGAGCGCCTTGTAGAGCTCCAGCCTGAGGTCCCTTGCACCAACCCCTTTGGTGGTGCTCAGCCATTACCCGAAGTCTGAGCTCATTCACTGGGCTCGACCCGTGGAGCTGTCATCCCTTCATCTGCAACCTGTTGTTGGCACGTGGAGCACTTTTCTTTCAGTCTGAAAAAGACAAGTAACACCAGGCTTCCATATTCCTAAAAAAGAAAGATGCATGCAAATATATTATCCTCCATGAAATGTGTGTATGTTTAATATATTCAGAAAACTTGCGTCAGAAGTTAAAAAAAAAACAAAAAACCACAAACAAGCCAGTTATGGATTGCTATGACCTCCTGTTGCTACAAGATAAAGTTAGCATTACCTAATCGAAAATAATAATTTAACTTTGAGTGGAGGGGAAGAGATGGAGACAGCGAACATGTAAAAGATAGGAGTATCTTGAAATGTTGACAAATATGCCAGGTGTTGCTTTTCTTTATCTCCATGGCCATTAAAGACTGTTAAATGTTACGGTCTGGCTTCCACTAAGTAACAGTTTGCTTTTAGTGTTGAAATATATTTTTAGCCTGGCCAAACATATATTTTTAGCCTGGCCAAACATAACCAAACATAGCTATTTTGTTGTTACATTTATAGCCCACATGACTGATGCAGAAATGTCTTTAGCTTCAGATTAGCTTCTAGAGACAGTATTTTCTTGTTGCTTTTTTTTAAAGCCAAGGATTAATAGGAGACAGACAGAAACATAGGACTGAGTCATCAAGTGCTGTCCTCCGCTCCTGGAGGCGGCCACACCATAATATCCTGCTTATATATGCATTAAAGTTACTTAGGAATTTTGCCTGTTCTTCTTTCTCAAGTCTGCCTTTGAAACTCGCTCCTTTGAGAGAAACTCTAATTTAACTAGCCTAAACTTACACTTGGCAACTTCTGATCCAGTGTTTTTTCGCCAGCATTGCCCGAAATGATTCTCTTGTTAGTATTTCCGCAGGGAAATCACATCTCAGCTTGGTCTTCTTTCTTCTGGACAGAACAAAGAAGGGATTTTCAGTTTCTCATTGCAAGAAAACTGGAAAAGTGGAAACATAACTCCCATTTTTAAAAAGGGAAAAAAGGAAGATCCGGCGAACTACAGGCCGGTCAGTCTCATGTCTGTGCCTGTCAAGATCATGGAGCAAATCCTCCTGGAAACTCTGCTAAGGCACATGGAAAATCAAGAGGTGATGGGTGACAGCCAACATGGCTTCACCAAGGGCAAATCATACCTGACAAATTTGGTGGCCTTCTCCAATGGTGTTACACCACTGGTGGATAAGGAAAGAACAACTGGCATCATCCACCTGGACTTGTGCAAAGCATTTGACACTTTCCCACACAACATCCTTGTCTATATATTGGAAAGACATGGATTTGATGGAGGGACCACTTGGTGGATAAGGAACTGGCTGGCTGGCCACACTTAAAGGGTACAAGCATATGGGCTAAGTCTACCCTAAATCACCATCTGGAGAAGCCAGATGGGACCTGGACGGGAGGAACCAGATTAAGTGACCTTAAGAGATTGGCTCCCACCAGCTGGTGTTAGTCCCTGTAGATATCTTTGGAAGATTTCATTATATCTGCAGTCTTCCTTTGCATGTACATCAAAATAGATGATGTTAGACCTCAAAAAAAAAAAAATAATCTTAACAGATCTTGGTCCCAAAGACCTAGATATTTGAAACACTCAAATCTGTGTTACTGATACTGAAGCTAACCTTAATGAGTCTATTATGTGCTTTCACCATCACCAGACACCTGTTTAACTCATATTCTGCTGACAATCATTTCCAAGGCCTGTGTGATAGATTTCAGCTGTGGCACATTAGTGTAAATGCTTTTTTCAGAATAAAGAATGATCTTTTGTTTGAATTAGTGAGGTGTCTCAGTAGACAGGTATAACCTGGCAGTTCTTTGTTATCGATGATGGTGGTGTTGCACAAAAGACTTTGGAAGAGATTCCAGTGACTTTATCTTTCCCCCTTTCTGGAATAAGAAATATGTTTTTGTTGCATATACATGCAAAGCGTTGCGACTGATATTTGGCTGAAAGATTTTTGGTGCAGTGTTTCAGGAAACGTGGTTTGTGGTGAGGTGTGGGTTGCAACCAGCCTGGGGTTCTGCTCAGCTTCTGCCATGTTGCATTTCCGTGCTGAAGCGGAAATTAATGAATTTGTTTCTCAGTTTACACCACTGCAAATTGGAGATGCACAGAGAGACCAACGTGTTCAGACCGAAGGTTGTGAAGTGGTATTCACATTTCTTAACTTCATGTGGCTAGTGAGGAAGACACTTTGTCTAGGCTGAAACAGATTAAGCCAGACGCCTGTTCTCAGTGACCCCCTTGAGAGATTCCTTCTCAGTTGATTCTCAGAAGATGCTGAGGATATTGGCCTCTTCTATAAAGTGAGGTGCCCTGGATGGTCTAACTGTAGATTTCCTCCATACTCTGCAAGGACTGTTGCCTAAACACAAACATGTAAGTTTGGGAAAAACACATGATCTTGAAATATATGGGGAAACTTAGGTCGCTGGAAAGCATGTAGGTCTTGTATTTATCTTAGATATCAACTTATCATTGTTTAACTCCAGCCAGCAACTAAGCACCATGCAGCTGGTCACTCATTCCCCCATGGTGGGATGGCGGAGGCAATCAGAAGGGTAAAAGTGAGAAAACTTGTGAGCTGAGATAAAAACATTATTATTATTATTATTCATTATTATTAGTAGTAGTAAGGAAAAAAGGGGAAAAAAATGACAAAGAAAGAGAAAAATAAAACCCCAGAAAGATAAATGATGCAAACGAAGACAATTGCTCACCACCTACCAACTGATGCCCTGCCAGGCCCAAGCAGCAGCCCCTCCACCAATGTCTCCCCTAGGTTTGTTGCTGAGTGTGATGACGTGTGGTATGGAATATCCCTATGGCCGCTTGGGGTCAGCTGTCCTGACTGTGTCTGCTCCAGGCTTCTTGTGCATCTCAAACCTACTTTAAGTTAATGGCACTGTGCTGTCACCTCCAGTGGTCTTTTCCTTTTGGAAATGTGACGGTATGTCTTCTGAAACATAACCCCCTCTTTTGACAACATATAATTTTATCCAGAAAGTTTTCTAATAGTTTTTATAGTAAGAAAAAAAAGTTTATTTTCTCTCATGCTTTTCCTAAGGAATGAAAAAAAAAAATAAAAATTAAATCCTTATTTTAACCCTTGTTGTTCAGGATAATGTATAAGAATAATTCTAATGCTGGCCAAAAAGCTTTACTGCCACTCTGTAAAGCAGAAGAACTGATTTTTTAAACTTTTTTATTTTTTTAAGGGAAGAACTTAAGTAAGGGAGAATAATTTTCAGAAAAAGTTGAGTTTCCAAGGTGGACCACTGGAAGAACGTGAGGGGACATTTTTACATTTAAACTAAGAAAAGTGTTTATAGGTTTTCATTTGGGAAACGCATATAAATTACACAGTGTTTTGTGACATTGCTTGAGGAGTAAAAACCGGAGGAAAATTACCTAGTTTTCACCAGTACTTGTAAGATTTCAGTGGTGAGACTGGAATGAAAAAGAACATCTGCCAATGGCTGACTTAATTTACCCATATTGCAGGAAAGACAAATTCAAATAAATTAATAAAAAAAGAAAGAAAATATTTAATTATGATATTTAATTATGGCAGGAAAATCCAACACAAATGACATAGCAAAGATCAGTGGAAACTTGCTGAAAGGAATGTCTGTTGTTTGTCACTAGACTGAATGCTGAACTAGGTCCTCAACATAGCGTTACCGCAGAGGTAACTGGCACAGCCTCTCATCGGTGGGAACTGGACTGCTTGGAAGAATGCCAGGGGCTTACAAATACTTTCCCCTTCTCTTGCACCCTGATTTAATTCTAGATTAGCTTGCCAGTAGCCATAAGTTGCATGAGAGTGCTATATGGATGCCATAGCATAATTTACCATGCTTTTGTATTCGAGTAGAGAGGAAAGACCCAGTTCCAATATGAGCATGATGCAAATACCATGGGGTGTTTCCCTCTGGCAGACACAGACACCTGCACTATGACTAGTCTCGTTCTAATGCGGAAGCCTAAAATTGGTGGATATCTCTAAATTTTGTGGTTCCACAGATCATAAGGCACTTCCGTGGAAGAGACGTTGACTAGCTCAGGCACAGAAGCTTGCAATGCAGACATCTGTAGTAATGTTCTGCGTGGGGAAATCTACCCCATATGTTTCAGCTGGAGAGTATAGTAGAGGAACCTCTGGAGGAACTAACTGTGAAATTAACCTATCCACATGGACAGAAAGCTGACCCTGGGCTCTAACTGAAGGGAGGTCTTTTACAACAACAATGCCTACCTAAATAAAAAGCAAGCACAGGCAAAAGATGCATCATGACAGGAACAGGAAAAATCAGCTATTGCCTGAGGACATTTCAGAGGGGCATTATGAGGCTCAAATTAGCTACAGCGTGGAGATGGCATTTGAGTAACAGGATGATGTTCTAAGACCTAGTAATTTCTTGTCTGTTTATTTATCTTCCTCATAAAACTCTTCATAAAACTCTTTCTTGGCCAGCAGGTCATCCTATTTCGATTGCTTCCAAAGCATGCTTTTAAAAATGGAGAAATAAATGTTGTTTTCAATTCTTCTAAGAGAAATCTATTTCCTGCTTCCTAAGTGACTCCAAAGTCTGGGTCTATCCAAAATGCACCAAAAAAAAGAAAGTCTGGAGTGCAAAAAGGCTCAAAGCTTTCTTTAGGCTCTCCTAGCTGTCACATTATTTTATGGGCAACACCCCTAACTCACAGGTGCCTGCAATACCACAAGACCATAACGCAGTACAAGGTTGGTGTTCCCCAGTCTCTAGCCATGCCCTGTTTCTTTCAGTATGAGTTTCATCCTGCCCCAGCGAAGTCAACTGTGATGTGGAGGATGCCTTAAGTTGGTGATTGATGAAGTACTTGCAGGTCTGTTCCACATCACATGGCCACTGTAGGTTTAACCCACTACAGGAGGAGCTGGTGGGTTGAGGAAAGCACAGGTGATGTAATCATTTGCACAAGAAGAGAAGATCAGGCTCTTTGTGTCCTTATTCTCTGGGCAGGACTAGGAGGGACAGTATTTTCCTTTATTCTCAATCCTAAAGGATTGCTATGTAACACTATATGAGATCAACAAATTAAAGACTGTCTTTTGTGGCTGTGGACAGAGACATGTGGACTTCTTCCATGATTATTGCCACTGAAGAAATGTATCTACCTCCTTTGACTACCCTTATTACTTAAAGATAATTTATATCAGTGAAGAAACGATTGAGAAAGTGTCTTTCAAAATTAAATTATTCCTGCATCTTGTCTATGAACATCTTAATAATGCTTGAACATCTTGGTAATGCTTCATCTTTTCTACCTAAAAAGGGAAGATCTAAGGTAGGTTACTTATGAATGACTTCCATGAATAAAAAAAAACCAAAACAAAGAAAAAAAGTTATGTAGCTTTCTTGTAACTCCTTATTTTATCCACTTGTGTAATTTATTTCACGATATTTTATCAGATTTACCTTTTACTCTATATGCATCTGATATCTGACAACCGAAAAATACATCTTGATCTCTGTGACTTTGATATTTTGCTTTGCAAAGTATTAATTAAATGTGTCAAATTTTATGTCACATTTTAACCACTAACCAATATGTAATAGTCATTCTTATTGATTTCCTTGGGTATGTTTTCTGTTGTGTAATATTGGCTTGAATAATTTCCCCCATGTTTGCCTGAGCTATAGTTTCTGTGATTTTAAGGCAATGCTTTTTGGCTGTACTCATGATGGGTCTCAGGAGCTGCATTTCCCACTGCTTTTATACTATCATTGTCATAAATTATTTTTGAACTCCCCCTGTCTGTATTATGGTATCACCACATTTTGGTATTTTTTTTGCCCTTGGGAAACGTATCCTAATTTATTTATAATATGTCTGTTATGATGAAAATGTCTACCAGTTCTATTTATAATTACCTCTTACAGTATTATGTCCATCAGAGCTTTTACTGAACAGTTCTGACACAGAGATGTAAGGTCCATGTGAGTTTTTACAGCACATTTTATTGTAGTCCAGTTTCAGGTTGGGCAAAGACATGACTCCTGGAAAACTTTAAAAATCAGCAGTAATATTTTAATTATTAATGTTTTTACTGTTATTATTAGTATAACAGATGAACAATAATAGTAGTTTTTAATGTAAAATGTTTAATTATTTTAATTTGTTCCTCATAATGTGAAAAATTCACCCTGAATTATTGCTTTGCATTTTCATGGCAAATGGCTGTGAAAAAAAAAATAATTCCCCAATATAAACCGTATAAAAAGATGAGCTTCTAGAAGGCAGTGTAGGTGAAGCACAGTATTAGAAGACAGAGAAATGCAATCTCTCGCATTAGTGAGATGAAGATTGACTAGCAAAGTATTTTAAAGAAACCTCTGAGAAATGGTGTTACCTAGCAGATCCACGTGCAGTCAGTTGTGCCTCTCCCCAGCTAGACATACACTTCCTACCACAAAAAATGAACTTGTTTGAAGCTTTTAATAACTAGCCTTACTTCATTCTTCTTTGGTTCAGAGAACAGGATGTGCAAGAGAAGTCATAAACCACTACCTGTATCAACCAAACTATGTTTACCACAACAGGACCTAAATCTTTTTTCAGAGATGAATAAAGTATAGATACGGCTAAAAATGTCTAGATGGGACTTCCTTTTGAGAACTTGGGCAGTATTGTGATACAAAAGTAACATTTTTGATATTTTTTTTTCATTTCATATTACAAAAAAAAAAAAAAAGGAAGGATCATTTTCATTTTTAATAAAAGAATTTAAAGTTTCAATTGATTTGTTAAAACCACCAGTTACCAGCAGTTCTCCCACATCCTTTCACAGCTGGAGGGGATCCCTGGTGCTGATGTTTGTTTAGGTCATTGCGTGCAAAAAACGGCAAATTTAAGGTATCTGTGTAAGTAGGTAAGTAGGTCTGTACCCGCTCCTGTGGGACAGATTTCAGCTTCACAGGGAGACCTTATGTTAAGAGAGGGTGAGAAAGAGATTTTGGGAATAGGCAATGAACAGTTCTGTTCATGGAATTATTCAGCTAATGTAAAGTCCATAGTGGGACTACAGAGTTGATTCTTTTGAGCAAGGAGAAAGGGCTTTATTTGTGGGCTCCCTCAGTTGTGTTACAGGCTGTAGATAGGAAAAGGAGCCTTCTTTCCTTTGTAACCACCTCACCAGCAAGCTTTGCAGCTGAACTGAATTATCTCAAGTTTTACAGGAGGTATTCAAATTAATGAACAACCACAGATTAAGTAATACACATCCATGCCTGCCTGGCAGATTTGGTTTCCATGGTGTACCACAGCAAGATTTCCTAGCCCTACGACACTGCTGTTTCAGGTTTCTATTGGGATGCGTGTCTTCCAGACCCATCTGACTCCAAGAATGAGGTTTTTAGTTTGAAACCTAGGGAAGAAACTGATAGAGTAACAAAAATTGTTAGTATTTTGTACATGGCCATCTGCGAGGCCTCTTGCTTACGTTTTCTTTAAGTTCTTGGCTAAATCACAGAAAACAACCATCTCATCCAAATTTTTCACTGACCTTGAGAGCCTTTCCGCTGACTTTAGAAGATGCTGCCTTTGGCCATGATGAAATCACATCTATTAATACTCATCTGTCTTTGCTGGGAACATTGGCATGATATAACTGCAGATTTTGTGCAGCTCTGGCCGCAGTGATGCACATCAAATGAAACTAAACTATCCAGTACAGGCATATTCCTCTCAGGATTTCCATCCTTTCAGTGGTAGCCTATACGCCTGAAGAAATTCTCACTATGAAATGCTCTTTTATGTAGGCAGTCTGCTTTTCCTTGCCTTCTGAGACTTACACGTACAGAAAATTTCAATAATCATGAAGTCTGGCTCTTGACGTGTAATGTGACCCAAGCAGCTGCCCTTTAAGTAAGAAGATGTGATTGAAAAGACATCTTCTTGAAACAAGTAATTGAAACTATCTGGCCTCATTCTTGACATTTATGGTAGCATACTAGATTTTTATAGGAAACATGAAGGGATGACAGAAAACATTTTCAGATGTGGTCATGGACCTCTGAATGCATTTAGAGAAAAACAGAGTTCATAGAGATCCTGCATATGGAAAACAAACATATCTCTTCACATAGTTCTATACACACAGAAAGTATAATGCATTTTGTATCTTTTTCAAGCCACGTGGCAGTACTCAGGAAACATGTTACAGTGTTGGATAAATGTGGAAAATTCTAGTTTACCCTGGGGTGTTACCCATAAGACCCATTCAGGGTCAAGATCTCTGTGGCTGAAGCTCAGACACTTATCTTGAGAAGTGACAGAGACCTTGTGCCAGCCAATAAATCCATCTTAGTTTGGATGGAATGTTATTTCACCCCCCATGAAAGAAAAGGATTGTTAGAGAAGGAGTGCATATGAGGAGAAAGACTGAAGGGGTGAGAGATGGAAGGGATGAATAATGCAATAGACAGGATTTAGCTGGATAATTGTCCTGACAATTCATAATTAAAAGGATGAATGCAAACGTGTAGCTTGTGGACGGTGTATAACAATACTGGATAGAAAGACACAAATCAGGATAAGGTTCATTTTGTGTCTAACAGTTACTTGAACTTCAGCCTACAACTTGCATCTACATAATCCTCTGGGCTAGTGCAGTTGGAATAGACTGGTCTATGCAAGCCATGGCTCATAAGGGGGTGGCTCAGTGGGCATTAACTGCAGTCACTTCTGACCTTCCAACTTGAATAATCAGGTAGCTGTAACCAAACTGGTTGACTATGATCAAAGGTTTCAACTCATGCTCTTAGTTCTTGCAGGAAGACCTACCATGCTAAGTGGATTTGCAAACACTGCAAATGAGATGAGCAACATCTTGAGCGGGATAAGAAAGCAGAGAATCTGCCTGTTCTGCCTCTCCTGGTTTCTGGGGATGTAATGTCTTCAGATGTTGCAGACCACCAGAGCTTCCCAACTCTCTTCAGGAGCTCTGTTATTGAGCAGAGATCTCAGCAAATGTGTTTGGCCAATATGCATCAGTAGTCAGCAAAACAAATAGGATGCTTGAATACAGTAAATTATAGCTATGAAGTAACAGAGAAAGTGTTATGGACTCAAGTAACATCAATTTCATGCTGACATGTAATAAATCTCTTCTCAAGGCTCAAAGATTTTGCTAATTAAAACACATTTGGAAGAGGAAAAAAAAAAAAAAGAGGAAAGAGACTGTTATTCCAGATTTTAGTAATGCTAAACACCAGGCTGGAGACTGTTCTTGAGGGAATGGCAGGATAGTGTGAAATATGTGCAACACTTGATAAGAGTCAAAAAGAAAGAAGGGAAAACTGATGTCATTAATGTATTTTTTTAGATGGCTTCTTCATGTTTTAACTTACACATTTGTAAACTTTTAGTGGCTGGCAGAGACCGGGAAGAGATCTGTATGTTTGAAACATCTTGTGTAAAGTCACTTGTGTTTTAGCGAAGGCTTTGAGACAGCAGTGCAAGCAACAGAAAAGTATACAACTATGGTAGTTGACAGCCACCTGAATATGAGTCAGCAGTGTGACCAGTGGCCAAGAAGGCCAATAACACCCTGGCTTATATCAGAAATAGTGTGGCCAGCAGGACTAGGGAAGTGATCGTCCCCCATGTACTCAGCACTGGTGAGACCCTACCTCAAATACTGTGTTCAGTTTTGGGCCCCTCACTACAAGAAAGACATTGAGGTGCTGTTGTGTGTCCAGAGAAGGGCAACAGAGCTGGTGAAGGGTCTAGAGTAGAAGTTTTATGAGGAGAGGCTGAGGGAACTGGGGTTGCTTAGTCTGAAGAAAAGGAGGCTGAGGGGAGACCTTATCCCTCTACAACTACCAAAAAGGAGGGTGTAGAGAGGCGGGGGTCTGTCTCTTCTCCCAAAAAACAAGTGATAGGACAAGAGGAAATGGCCTCAAGTTGCGCCAAGGGAGGTTCAGATTGGATATTACAAAAGAATTATTCAACAGAAGTGTTATCAAGCATTGGAACAGGCTGCCCAGGGAAGTGGTTGAGTCATCATCCCTGGAGGTATTTAAAACATGTGTAGAAGTGGTGCTGAGGGATATGGTTTATTGGTGGAATTGGCAGTGGTAGGTTAATGGTTGGACTTGATCATAACATTTTTTTTCCAATCTAAATGATTCTGATTCTATGTGCATAGTGACTTCCATTAAAGGGGAAAATTACACAGAAGCTCAACAAGGTGATCTTTCAGGTATTATGGCAGAAGATGGAGACTTGCTGTGAGTATTTTAATGATTTTCAGAAAGCTAAATGGACAGACAAGGCAAGAATCATGAAGGAGAACTCTGCAGGCTGTCATGGGTGACAGTGTGCATTCCCCATGTAACCAACAGCTGAGCAAGAAACAGCTGATGTTTTCTGTTTCTGCTCCACTGTAATATTTGTTTGAAATCTAGCAGTTCCATCAACATATTTTAAGGCTTTCTGAAAGTTTTACTTAGACTCCATGCAGTATCACTTACGTATTTCTTTAATCAATTTGTGTACCACATCAAAAAAGACAAAGCAGAAAAAAGTTACTTGCTGGGACAACCAAGAAAGTAGGAGAATTGGCCAATCTGCCCACCCCTGGGGTCATTTGGCCCCTGGTTCTAGCAGGCATCCAGCTTTCCAGGTGGGCCAGCTCTCTGGTCTGACCACTGTGTTGCATTCTTGAGCCCTTCCCTGCTTCATGCGGCTTCTCATATTCATTTTCCAGTCAAAAAGAAAGAAATGAAAAGTTTGGGGGTTGGGTGATATGAAAAACACTTTATTTATTTATTTTCAGCCTGCTCCACCAATGAGAGAAACGTACATAAATGAAAACAAATGGTCCCAAGAGAATTTCACTGTTGTTAAAAACCAATTTTTCATTTAAAAAAGTAATTTCACTGAAAAAAAATTTAAGCATCTGTAACTGTGCTTTTGTTGATTCAGAGCCTGCTGAAGCCAACTGGGAGCTTTCCCACTGATTTCACTGATTTTGGATGGGGTCTCTTGTGAGCTAACGATGTGTTGTTGATTTGATGTTTGTTAAAAGAGAAGCCAGGACTTTCTGTAACTTTTCCTCGGACTCATTATCCTCCACTCAATTTGTTTCTGCATTTCTTTGATGAATGCATGTATGACATCAAAAAGGACAAGGGAAAGACGAGTATGAGTTTACATTTCCATTTCCCAGAACTTGCATGGGAACTTCATTTGTTGTCTGTTGTTTTAATGTATAGCAGGCTCATGTTGCTTTCAAGATGGAAGCAGAGATTTTCATTATTCTATAGGAAGTATTTTCACGGCAAGATCCTTTGAACATTTTCCATTCCAGACTAATGGAGAATACAAGAAAGCCATGGGATACCATTAGAAAAACTGATTTCATAACATTTTTAAAAGAAGTCTGTCTTCTTTTTAATCAATTTCCTAGGACCCTGCTGAGAACCCCTTCTGACATTTTCTCATCTTGTCAAAAATAAATTTTATTTTCCCTTTGCTCTGATGGAGGTGGGGCCATTTTTACAGATGGCTTGGTGAAGTGAGTAGGAGCCCAGAAAAGGGGATAATTATTCATAAATGACATTTCCCATTTCTGTGGGTTTTCTTGAACAGGACAGATATTCTAATGTTTAGCTCTAATGACAGGGAAGGATTTATGGCGTCTCTGTCTCGTCTCCTGGGAGTACAAATACTTTACTTTAACTCTTCAAGCTGCTTTGATATATTTTTTTTTCTTTAAATTCACAATGCATCTTACTTTATTTTGGCATTTAACTCCAATCAGTATCCAGAATCCTAAGTATGTAAAAACAAAATGCCAGATAACTGGACAGCTGCTTAGATGTCTGAGATATGACTCATAATCTCCAGGAGCACATCATTTTAGTGATATCACTTCTTAAGGTTAATTTGTACTGGGTGTGAAGCATTAGGTCACGCTGTGTGTTTGTTTTCAAGCCCAGGAGGTGTGTGACGGGAAACTTTCCCTTCTGGGACTATGTAAAGCAGATACACAATCATGGCAAGACAGCCAGATGAGTCACAGGTGGGAAACCATTGTGATACTAAAGAATTTGACTGTAGCCACTTTCAGTGTTATCTCAGTTTGGGGAGACTTCCTCTGCCCACACTGCTAACTCTTCACTTCTGACTCACCCTCACTCAGACATATAAAGCTGGGAGTCACCATACGGCGCCTGTTGAGCAAAGAATACATCACATTTCTAGGTACGTGCGGCTCACAGGACTTGGTGCAGCTGTTTTCTCCTTCAAGATGTGTGGATTTAACAGCCAAATTAGACCAGAGGCAAGCAGATGAATTAAGTAAGGTTTAAACTTCTGTTCCTTGAATGTGTAAGCACATTGACTAGGGGTGTGTTGCACTTGGTGAAGTCTGGAAGGTCCTTGCGGGCTGAACATCTTCTCTGTAGGCTGTCAGTCAGGTCTCATCTTTTGCTCCAATGAAAAGCCTGGCTTTCTTCTTATGGTATATTATCCACTGATGGGTTGAGAATGGTCTAAGCCTCAATGATGATCAATAAGGGATAGAAACTAGGGAGCTATATAAACTTGTTATTGAAAGTCAAATTTAATAGAATAGCCATCTCCTCCCTTCTCTTTCCTTCAAAGGAAATGGTGTATTCACCATTAAATGGCCCTACCACAGCCACACAGAGGGGACTTTCCTTACTTTCTTGTGCACAAGGAACTCAGATCTCTCATGTGAAAATCTTGTCTTACCTAGCTGACCCAGCAGAATCTTGAGAGTTTCCAGTAACTGACTTGAAAGTTATAGGCAGCATAGGTAAAGTCCACTGATGAACTGTGGGAAAATGGATGCAGTCCCTGTGTGTCCTAAAACCCTTTCAAAGAAAACCACAGGGCATTATCATTGCTGATTTCGAAGGGGAACTCAGGCAGAACAAGAAAAATACCCACTTCTCCGTTCCAAGACCATGACTCATTTAACTTTCTTTTCTGTCTCTTCATATAATATATATTTTTTTTAAGGTAATTCTTTCTTACTCAAAGACAGCTCCACTCCACAGTTTGCTATGTCCACTACACTGTGATTTTGACTTAATTGTTAAACTCAAGGTGTCCCGAATGCTCTGTTCTCCTCATTTTAAACCTTTTTCCTACATAAAGTGCCAGTAGGGTTTGACTTCTGTGAAAGAATCCTCCTACTTGGTGAAAAGATGCCTGTATGGTGCTCTGCCAAATATGCCATCTTACATTTGGAAAAAAACATCTTCTCAGAAATATTTTCAAGGAAAAGGATACGGCTGAAAAAATAAAAGAGCCAGAGAGTCATGAGCTACATTATCTCTGTGAGAAAGGGGATTTTCATCACTCTTTCAAAGCCAGCTTCCTACAGCATGTGTGATCAGCACCTGCTAAGCACATGGAGAATGCATGAAGGGAGAGCTTTTTTCAGTGTTTTAGTGAATTAGCTGCTCATGAAAGGAGGCACAGCAACATTGTACTCAAGAAATAGGTGTAATAAAGGCAACCACAGCGCAAATGTCCCTACTCCTCCAGTGTGCTTAACCTGTCATGTGTGCTCTGTGCTGCCGCGGCAGAGAGAAGAGCTCTGCTTCAATGCTCGCTTCATCCCTGGTCCCTCAGCTGCCCCTGCCAACCAAATAACTGACTATCCAATTCCCTGGCTTCAGGGGAAGGCATCTGTGAGAGGCTGGATTGCGCCCACAGCCACATTTCACATAAATCACCATATTAACAGCAAATGCCACTCACTGTTGACATGAGACAACGCACGTGTCGGTGACCTAGGGCTGGCTATCGTCCTGTTGTGGTTCCTGACCAGTCCCTGTGAAACACCAACGGGCACGTTACTATTGACTATTTTTACAATGATCCTAAAATAAAATTGTTTTAAATGCAGGCATTAAAAAAGGCTTTCAAGATATATTGGTAAAGTATAACGACTGCCTTTCTGCTAGATTATCAGAGCAGCCTCTGATGTACAGGTTTGAACTAAGATGAGTTTTTTTAAAGGTTTATTTGCTCTGAGGTTGGTGCTGGTCTCTTCTCACAAGCAATTAGCAATAGAACAAGAGGGAATGGACTCAAACTGCATCAGGGTAGGTTTAGACTGGACATTAGGAAGAAATTCTTTACAGTAAGAGTAGTCAGGCATGGGAATAGGCTGCCCAGGGAGGTAGTTGAGTCACCATCCCTGGATGTGTTTAAGAGTCGTTTAGATGTGGTGTGGGGGGATATGGTGTAGGGGAGAACTTTGTAGAGTAGGGTAGATGGTTGGACTCGATGATGCCAAGGGTCTTTTCCAGCCTGAATGATTCTATGATTCTTAAGATGTCTTTGCCCTATGCAGCAATGGGCTTGCTGCAATGTATAGGTAATTGTCCATTAATATCATTCACACAGATGCAGTAGACAGCAAAGCCAGACCACAGCCCCTGAGATAGCTCCTACCTCTAGCAGCTTCCTTAGGGTGCCCCATAACTTCTCCAGCCAAGAACCCAGTTTGTGTACAGTTCTGCTGTGCAACGAGTAAATGATGTAGCCAGCAGAGGGCAATGAAGGTCAGGTTTCGGAGAGGTTACATAAAACAATCTCAAAGTGGGGGAAAAAGTAGGGCAAAAAGGCCGAACAAGAGTATGCTGTCAACTGCTGCTATACATTCATTTCTATTAATTACTAAAGACCTAGGTGAACCCCTGTGATTTGTAAACCTCCTTTTTAATGGCCATGTTAAAAAATGTAGTTCCTTATTTATGACAATGTAATTAATAGTCTTTTCAACAGAGGGGGAAAACCTAATAAAAATGATACTCTCCTAAAATAGGACAAACAGCTTAAACCAATAGCCAATAAACCCGTAGGTCGTCATATAAATCCTGTTTTATTGGCCTGTTCTGGAGAGCAGTTGTTTTGTTTAACTTGATAAACAGGTCATTTTTCCCAAGACAATTAGGTGCCTGGACGAAAAAGAGGGAGGGCCAGAGAAGTCAGCTGTTGCTCAGTTCAGAGGAAAAAAAGCTGCTTCTTTCAGTCAAAAGCAGAGCTGTTTACCACAGATACTAATCCAACATGCTGGAAATAATGTGAACTTATGGTAGAGAACAACATTTTTTTAACTTAGGTGACATCTGCTGAGGGTGTAACTTGTATCTAGGCACTTGGGCAAGCAGTTGGTGCCAAGAGAGTGCAAGCTGCAAGTGTTATTTGCCTCTGACAATCTGGGCAACAGCTTTTTTTGAGCCTAATTGTGGCTCTAGGTGCCAAATATTTTAAAACTTATCTCTAGACATTGCTATGTTAACCAATGAACGGCTTAACAGCAGGAAATGCCTGGAGCGTTAGTGGGAAATTGTATTTATTTATCCTGGGGAAGATCCTAGCGCAGCCGGGCCTAGTCAGGCCTGGGACCCTGTTGCAGCTGGTGCTACACTGCATGGGAAGGCTCCTGGGGGCACCAGGCCTGGGTTTCATTATTCCATGTGTCCCCCCCCTGCTCAGCAACCCGGGCTATGGCACTTGGCTTTTCACCGAGCATCCCATCTCAAAACAGGGTTAGTAATTATTAATTAAAACAGGGTTAGTGTGAGCAGAGCTATGCCTGCAGCCAACTGGGTTGTGCTTTGAGATATAGGGTACGAGAGAGAAAGAAAAATCTATTTTATGACAGTGGTAAGTGTGAGAGGAAGGTGCTGGCCTATGTGGCTGAAACGAGCAGATCTTTGCCTCCCAAAATTTCAGGAGAAAGCTGGGAAATGTAACTCCTGGTGAAATTCCTGTCTGACCATTCAGAGTAACAGAGCCTGGCAAGGATGCTACAAGACACCATGCAAGAAAGAAAATACTCCTTTTAAAAAGGGGGAAGAAAAAGAAAAAAAAAGAGGAAAGCCATACGGTGTGATAATGGTGTGGACTTCAAATACTCAGGAGAAGGAAGAGCAAAGCCCCAGAGGAAGAGGGAGGTGAGTCACTCCCCTTGTGCTCCCAGCAGGGTTTCCCAAGCAGGGAGCAATCAGCTGGTGGTAAGTGCCCTAGCATTCCTGGCTATTAGCAGTAACGATAATTATAACTAAAGCTCTCGGTGCCTGTGTTGTACTTATTTCAGAAAGAATAGAGGACGTGTTAGGCTGTGTCAGACCCAATAAGGTAGACGTTAATAAGTACATGCTTTCGGATGAGGTAGCTGTTGCTTCTGAGGTTTTATGATGCCTGGTCAGCTAACAGCCAGCAGCCCGGCTGGCGCCAGCTGGGACGTCGAGTGGCATCTACCCGAGGAGACGGGCAAATATTTGCCTTGGGTGCTGATGAGCTGGATTTCAGTCATGGCTCTCTGCTCCCTATCACCTGAATGGTGTCAGAGGTAGTGGGTGTGTTTGAACCCTTGACGAGTCTTTTCAGTGGCTGCTGATTTTTCGCCTTTTCACTGCTCTGACTATTAAAATGGTCAAAAAACTGAGTAGTTACATTCGTATCAGCACGTCTGAAGTGCAGTCACAGAGTGGCTCTGCTCGGGGCTCTGCGATTGCTCCTTCCAGAGCAAAGAGCTGCTGTTTCCAGGGAGGCAACAGGGGGTCTCCTGAACCGGGTGGGGGGACTCGCTGGGTTGGTTATTTTTTGGGAAATGCAGGCTTCCAGGTGTGCAGTGGAGGGCAGCCTGCCTATGCTTCCCTCTGCCAGGGGTGGACTTCTCTCCTGAGTCATCAGGGCCAGCCGAGGATTCGGTAGACGTGGGGCTGCCCCAGTTTAGCTGCTGCTGCGCAGCGTTCTAATGGAGTCAGTGCCCTGTAATGGAGCAGCACTTCTGCCAGGCTGATGTGCTCCGCCAGCGCAGATTAAGTGAAATCAGTGAGCACAATAGTTGCAGGCAAGTCACAAATAAATTATATTCATAGGCTTTAAATATTTTATTTTAATTTTTTTTTTTTTTCTGAGGCTAAGGGAGGGGCGGTAATTCAGTCTCCTGCTTCTCTCCCACAACACAGACTTTCACCCAGCTACTCCTACCTCTTTGAGGACAGATTTTAGACCTTAAAGAAAAATGTCAGCATTCATTATTACCTACTTAGGTGTTTAAAATAAAAATCCCTACCTCCTCACCCATTAAATTAATCATCAGGGGATTTTCTTTCACAATCCTGTCTTGAACTGTAGGAGGAACAGGAAAATGCTGAAATACCTTTTTTTTTTTTTTTTTTTCTTTTTTCCTTTTTTTGAGGTGCTCACACGTTAGAGCAAAATGAAAGCACTAATCAAGGAATGGCCATCTTCCTTAGTGTTCTTCCCCTCACACCTATTTCTTCCACAGCCAGACCAGTACCAGCTGTTTGAGGAACGGAAGGGACAAGCAGCTGGGAGAGAGGCTGTTCGTAGCCAGGGGTGTGTGGCAGAGGCCTCCTGGGGCCCCTCCAGCAGAAAGTGGATGAGGTGGAGGACAGCTGAGCCCCACATGGACTCATTGTGTGGGCATTTAAGCCCGGCAGTGCCTAAGCAGGGCTTTGTGGCTGGTCATCTGGCATCACCTTTTAGTTACATCCAGATTTCATGGCCAGGCAGTCCCTGTGCCAAACACTTCACAGAATCGTGGAATGGTTCGGTTTGGAAGGGACCTTAAAGATTGTTGAGTTCCAACCCCCCTGCCATGGGCAGGGACACCTCCCACCAGACCAGGTTGCTCAAAGTCCCCTCCAGCCTGGCCTTGAACCCCTCCAGGGATGGGGCAGCCACAACTTCTCTGGGCATAAAAGAACTTCATAAGACAAGCTGTTATAATAAAGCAATGAAGAAAATTTTGAAGTCCTATGAGATTATGGTAAAAGTGCAAGTGTTGAAAGCATTGGGAAGCATACTTGGAAGAAAGTGAAAGTGTGACACCTTCAAATTAGCAAGGCGTAACGTTTTAAAACTTGTGGCAGAATGGCAAATTCTTGAGGTCTACCTCTTTCTCTACCATTCTTGCTTTGGCCCTGATGAATCACAGACCATCCTTTTTTTAGATGTGGAGAGTAATTTCTAGAGTTCTTTTATATCCAATCAAAAAAGTCCCATGCTTAACGCTTGCCTTCCTTCTGAAATATTTAATATTAGGATTCTTTGCTCATAAGATTAAAGTTATGCCTTTTGAACAGAGGAAAAAAAAAAACCAGAATCAAATATCATAATCATAATCAAATATAACCAGTTTATTTGCAGGTAACTGGAATTTGTTTATGTAGAAAATTCCCCATGATCCGATAGAGAAACTAGCAATTCATGTTTTTTTAAAAATTAAACTCTATGCTCTTGGTTTAGGCTTATAATGCACCTTTACTTTGAGATTGTTTTGTGTTTCTTAATAGTGAATTATAACACATCTCCTTAGTTGAGAGCAATTGCCCACTCTCAGGTCAAAAGGTCAAAAATAAACTGGAAATTTCCATGTTTAAATAGAAAAACTTAAACCAAAAATGGCATAGGTATGATAATGCAAAGTGTATGTTTTTTTTCCTGGGTTCTTAGCCAGACCTGTTCTGAGCTGATCTTACCATTTTTTTTCCCTGCCATCTCCTTTTCCATCTTTTTCCTCTTTCCCTGTCTTCCTTGCTCCAAACCTAAAGATGGCCAGTTATGAAACGCTGCCAGTCAGGATTCCCAAGCTTCAAAGGGACCTCTCATCAGCAGAGACAGAGGCTCTTTTGTGTAGCTTGTTGGAGAGTGGCTCTGGCTGCTTCTGCACAGGCAGGGAGCTCGGGAGCTTCTCTTCACTCCAGCTTCTCGATGCACCATCTGGATGTCACAGGGATTTTTTTTTTCTTTTCTTTTTTTTAATGTTTTCCCCAAGGCTGCAGATGAAGTAAGACTGCAGTCAGTGTGATAGTCTGCAGGGAGACGTCATTCTCCATGCATGAATGCAAAGAAACAGGTCCCTGCATCTCGGCGCATGGGGCAAGGAAGCCTCTCCCAAAAAGGTGCTCTTGGCCTTGTGTTTGGCCAACTGAGAGTAGTCTTAAAACTAGAGGAAACAAGTACTAAACTTGTGCTGGGAATTCATCACCAAATGGAGTCCATGGGTACAGTAACAGAAAAACTGTGAAAAAGAAACTAAATAGAAGTAATGC
Source organism: Tringa tobata (assembly GCA_033628505.1). Classification (NCBI taxonomy): domain Eukaryota; kingdom Metazoa; phylum Chordata; class Aves; order Charadriiformes; family Scolopacidae; genus Tringa; species Tringa tobata. The sequence goes on along the minus strand of JAHREE010000259.1, from coordinate 4,089,121 downwards.
TAAAATCTTTAGTTTAATACCATTGTCATTTAGTTTGATACCATGAGGTTCTGAGGGTCAGGAAACCCTGCTGTGCTTTCTGAGAGGTGTCTGGGATTTGACAGGAACTGTCAGCCTGATTTCACAAGGCTTTGCTCTGATTTTCTCTGTCCTGCTCTGTGAAAATGTGAGTGCAAGGTTCCGCTGTACGGCTAGGTCAGGTTAATACCCACTTACCAAGGTGCAAACAATGTGCCAAGTGCAAGAGCCAGGGAGAGGTGACCCTGCTCTTTTGGGCAAGTGATGTGAAATGGGTGAGAAGGCAAGTGAAGAGCAGCAACAGTGAGGCAAATCTCTGCTCTGTTTAGCCCAGTATTTTGTCAGCTGGGGTGGCTAGGGGGGAATACTTAGCAGGAATATAAAAAAAGCCCTCTCGCCTCTCTCGCAGTGTAGAATTTTAAACTGCCTGTGATTTACTGTGATTTTTCTGCCCGTGCAGAAAGACAGTGTCTATCGATGGCTTCGCAACAGGCAAAACCTGCATTTACTTTCCCTTTGCTTTCTGGCAGCTGAGGTTTAGCATCCCTGCTCCCCGGGGCCAGTGGCTCCTCAGGGCAGGTGCGGTGTCTCCCCGAGTGCCAGCTCTCCCAGGGCTCTCACACACTCGCGTTCGCTGCTCTTTCGTCCACTTCACAGACCCAGAAGATCTTACCTCTGGCCGGTGGCTCATGGTATCCACGCCTCTCTAGATTAGGTGGCCGGGGTTTTGGGTGGTTGAGCCTATGGGACTGTAGGAGTGGATGGGTGAGACAGCAGCAGCCTTCTGTGCTGACTTTTAGAAGATTTCTGATCACTAATAAAGCTGGGCATTCATTTTTTGAGAAAGAAGCAACAATCTGGAGAAAGAAAACCCTCCTGGGGATCCCATGTTCCCTTCCTTGTGGATCTGAGGGACCTGTGAAACTGTAAACTTGTTGCCCACTTCACCTCCCCTGCTCAAAGAGAAGATGTGCAGGCATGCAAAGTCTCTTGCAACAGTTTCTTGGGCTATTATTACATTTTTTTCGCAGGAGTTTCAGGAGAGGATGCAAGGTGGGATACACTTTCTAGAATTCTAACTGAAGGGGAACCTAAAAAGATGCTGTGAGTCACCTTTTAAAAATACTTTTAGATGCTCTAAGAAAATGCTCCTGGAACATTTATTTGACCATTGAAAAAATATATAGCCTCTTTACGCTTTGTGGCTAAAAGATTTTAAGGGCACACAGAGGCATAACCAAAACCAGGGCTGGGCAGTGTCTCAAGGCGAGGGTTTTGCTGACAGTGCGTCGCACAGTGGGTACGAGACGGTGCAGTTCCTTTGCCCTTCACCGGGCAGCACTCTGGCATATTCACATCTTTTATTCAGCATTTAACAAGATCATGGCTGTGTCATGGCTGCATTTCTGGGTGATGCCAGACTGACACTACCTCAGGGCAGAGACGCTCTAAGTATAACACAACCTCACAATAATGGAAAATCCTTTTGTAAGCTGGAGAGTAGTGCACTCCTAACAGAAGAGCTGCTCTGGTGGCCCCAAGGTGATATCTCCCAGGGCAGCCGGAAAGGTGAATGCACAACAGCAGCAGTATTTTACGATAATTTACATGAAGAGAAGCAGGATGACAGAACTGGAGGCTACAGTGAAAACAGATCAGATATTTTGACCTAGCATTAATGATAGTGAAATATTCTGTGCAAGAATTTTATTCAAACTACATTCCTTTCTCCTTCTTTGTCATTTGGAGGAATCTCATCTTCTTGAAGAGGCTTTACACACGTGGTGAAGTTGATTCATAAATAGAGGATACAGAAGGCATATTAATTTTCCTTAAATCTCATCATCTGAAGTTTTCCCCATTTCTTTCACTGTGACAGATTTGTGGTTGGATGGATGGCAAAACCAACTGAAGTGTGTTACCTTTAGAGTGTGAAAGGGCTGAGGACCATTTTGAAAGGTGGCTAAGGTCACAACGTTTAATGTGCTGCTCGGCAGCACCTTGGAGCCAAGGAGTCTCTCACTCTGTGATTCAGCTCCTCCCAGGTACATGCTTTGGCTGTCTCCCAGCTCTGCAGCAAGACCCGGGCATGCACCAGCCCCAGCAAGCTGTGCCTGCCTAGCCATGGGGTGCAACCATGGGGACAGAGGCCGTGAGGGTACCAAGGCATCTCACATGCTGTCTGGACAACCAGGGAGCCTGTTGGAGGCTGGGGATATGGGAAAGAGAGATGGTCCAGAATGCAGGTTAGATATAGCCTCACGTTGTCTACAGTCTAATCACTACTGATTAACAAAGCATGAGATGTGTCGTACAAGCAACTGGTATCAGAGCCTCTTGAAGTACTCCTCCCTCAACCTTCTTTTCTCTCAAAAGATATAAAAGGAGTATTGACTGACAAGGGTGATTGCCAGGTGAGGGAATTTCAAATACTGACAAGATCTCTATTAGCCAGACCAGCGTGGCCCAGCAGAGCTGGCTGGGAGCATCCTTCCATGGGTGCCATTGCGAGGAGATGTGGAGGAGCTGTTGGGCATCAATAGGCAGTACCTTCCACTGCATTTGCAAACTGCCTGGGACAAAGCAACCAGAAACATTTGGTGTTTTTGCCTCCACATTAAGGGAATGGAGTGGGAGGCTGGAGGCATGTAATATCTGATGCATGTGGTGCTCGCCGCAGAGGAGCCAGGAGTTATTACTGTCCCAGTGGCCTAGGGCAGCAGAGGGATACTCCGGGAACCAGCTGCAATGCCTACTGTGGTTGAACCATTTGGACTTTAGAGTAGTGAGGTTTCCCTGATGCCCACAGTTTTAATCTAGATTTGCAGATCTTTCCTACACTGATCTACAGATTATCAAAGCTAATGCAATCCCCTCTGCTTTCAGTTTGATAATCTCCTACTGCAACGTTGCTCTTTATTACAGGAGCAATTGCCCTGACCTAGCGATTCTGATGCCTTTTATATTTACCCGGGTTTTGCACACATGAATGGTAATGCACACTCAGGCAGAGAGGTGTAAACCACTGAGCCTCTTGTATCTTTTCCAAACATCACATGTCATCTTGCTGTCTGCTTTTGCTCTAATTTGTGGGACTCCCTGTGCTGTGAAGATGGCGTCGGAGATTTTTGCCTCAGGTCTCTTGTGGTATTTTTGATTCCTCATTGTATTCACAATGATGGAGGCCCCTTTCAAGATTCAGTCTGAACTGGTGACTTCTTTTTTTTGCTTGTAGTATTCCAGCTGCTTTGTGAAGGCTGACTTCAGGGGCTCACCAGGGACTAACTAGGTGAGTGCTTGCCCTCAGCTTCTAGGCATGATTAACAGGGTCCCCTCCTGTCTCAGCCACAAAGCTGCATGGTCAGATCCAAGCCTGACAGAAATACTTTGCTAGCTTCTGTGATAAAAAACTCATCTCCAAAGACACAGAGGAACAGGAGCACAATGGCAGGTGAAGAGAACCCAATAAACCAGTCAGGGAATGGTAATTTGTCCCTCCCGGGGCTGTCCTAGCAGTGCCATCAGCCCCGTGTGCTTGGGGTGACACCCAGCACCAATGACAGCTGCTCTCCAGAGCATCTTTTGGACTGAGGGGGGGATTGCTGGGTGTATGGGGCACAAGGATACAAGGGAAGAGTATTTCCAGATTGCACAAGATTTGTTGTGAGGAACCAAAGACAGGGAAAGAAAGGGATCAAGGCAGTGTGGTGGGGAAGAAATGTGGAAAATAGAGCTGGGGCTGATTGTAAGTAAACAGGCTGATGGTCAGTAGGTTTATCTGGCCATGGCCAGTCCCTGACCAGCACAGTCTGTTCCAGCTTCTTGTTATCTTCATTTCTAACTATGTTCCTGTATGAGGGGACTGCCTTACGTGTACGTGTATATTTGGAGGTCTACGTGCCAGCAGCTGGACTTGAGTCATGGTCAAGGGGACCACATGGCTGTGGTGCCACCAACCACACTGAGTGAGAGTGCATGTGCCAGTGTGTGATAGCTAGCAAATATCAAACCGGACTAGCCAGCAGTAGGATAACTGTCTTGGGAGCCAGATTTCACAGCAGCCATAAGATAAGTTTGTCGCTGTGCGTGAGGCCATCAGAGGAGTTGGCTACTGTGGGGACCAGGTCCAGGGCCACTGCCGGAGACATGGGGTTGCCTGGGGCTGACTGAGAGGTGTGTGTTGGTGTGTGACAGAGGGCTCTGCACATCGGGGGCTTCTATGCCCCGGTGCCTTGCCTTTCTTTGGCTGCCAGGTTCAGCAGCTCCCTAACAGCATCTCTTGTTTCCGCCACCTTTTAAAAAAATGTTCTCAGGTGGAGTACAGGACTCAACTTGCTGCAATACAATTTCATAACTAACCTTCTCCTGTTAACCGAACTCTGTTAAAAACTTGGTTTGACAGCACCGTAATCAAAAAGCTGTTTTCTGAGTCTTTCTGACTCTTCCCTGTCTTGCAGGCACCTGCTGATAAAAGCTGATAAAAGGTGAAGCCTTCCTTTGAGACTTATTCTCATGTCCACACCATTTCAGTGTTTCAAGTGGCTTCCCAACATTTTCGTAGCCCATTTGGTCCTAAGCAAGAGGTGTTGATCAGCCGTCGGTTAGACCATAAGAGTGAGAAGGGGAACTGATGCACGCACACCTACAGGCATTGCTTAACATCTGCATGAGACAGAAAGCATTGCTAACTGGCTTAGACTAAAGCTTCTTAAGAATGTAGCTCCTCAAAACTGCCCTTTTTTTTTTCACCTACAAGCTTTTATTGGTCGAACAGGTCCAGGATAAAACACATAATTAAAACTTGTCATGCATCAATCACTTTGGGGCAAATAATCCAGATAAGTATTTTGGTTTTACTAGCGGGTAAGTGGGTAAGTTTGGTATTTCCCGTGCCATAATTTAAATTTATGGCAGCAGACTAATTTGTATGCCAGATCCTGTACAGGGACCAGTCAATCTGGTGCCACAGCTTTACTTGAAGATGATTCATATTGGACTTATAAACAAAACACATTATCACATCAGATGATATCTAATATCTATTCTTGGAAATGAACAAGGGTGATGAGATAAGGACTGTAACAGAACATCAGAGATTTCAGGAAATCAGCTCTTTTTCACTGGAAGCCAAAAAACTGAATCTAAAGACTGGGTTGATTTAGGCCTATAATTTTTTCCCCAAAGATATCTCAGGAAATTATTCTTATACTGTTTCACATTTAATATGATTTTTTTTGAAGCAATATCCTGTGGTATTGGCCTGTCATACCTGAATGGAAAAACTAAAAACACTTAACTGCAGAGATCTTTTATCTAAGAAAGGTACATGGTAGGTGGATACAATAAAACCAGTAAGGTGCAGTGTGGGAGTTAAAATACAGCCAGACCTGAAAACAGAGCTGTAGCATTGCTGAGTTAAAACCAAAACCAAACATAACCTCGATTCAACAGAATTGACTCATCTGGAGGCAGACACGGGTTATGCAAACAATCCCAGTCAACATAATTTCTGAAATTGAACAGATTCTATAAAACTCGTGATAAGGGAGCACTGAAAGAGAGAAGTTATTTTGATTTATTTTAACTATTAGCTGAAGCACTGCTATTCTGCAGGAGTTTATCCTCACCAGAGCGTGTTCTCACCTTGGTACGTGCACAGAACCCCTTTTGGAAGAACACTGCCAGCGTTTCATTTTGCTGTTCAGCGCGTGAAGCTGCCTTTGTCACAGCACAAACTTTTTATGGAAGACCAAATTATTTATTAAGTCACGGGATATTGATGTTATTGTTGACAAAGCTCCATAGGAAAAGACAAAATTCAGGTTAAGGCTTATCTGTTGTCTTTCTGTATTTCCAAGTGCTTGACTTTGCCGTATTTATCATCTTTTGATGTGATTGTGCCTGTGTGAAAGTGCCAGGGAGCACTGGATTAGAGCAGGCATCCTTTCCCAGGCTGCATCCAAGACAAGGCCAAATATGTGCAAATTAACATTTACTGGATAATAGACAGCTGTGTCCAATTCACCTGTAACATCAAAGTATAAGATTAAGGAATTGACTCTTATAATTGAGAGAAAACTATTATGAAGTTTGATGTGATAGCAATCTATTGTGCTAATTATTTGTTAGGTGTGCACCACAGAAATGAACCCTTTCCACAGCAAGAAGAGTTAAAAGTGGTTGAAAACTTTGTAGTTTTGACTTGCTGATTCATTTTCACAGAAAGGGTGGGAACCTAGAGAAGATTACATTGTTTATGGTACTTCTTCTGACCTTCTGCAAATTAGAACCTGTCTTGTTAGAATGACATTTTTATTATTTGCTGCTAGATTATCCGCAGCCAAATCTTCATTTTTTTTTCTCTGCAACTGTGAGCTGTGCAACTAAAGTGGCAATCAAAGCAGAAGTTCAAATTACTCTCCAGACTTGCCATGCTAACTTGTTACTCTCAAAATTTATAGTACAAAATTAATCCTGCCCCTGGAAATTATCACCTCATTTTCAGGTATTTTTAAAAAATCCTTGAATCTTCTGTTTAGAAAGTGGATGTCATCCACAGATTAGCAGGACAAACTCCAGTGCAGGATGCAAGCTCAGTCTCTAGTCTCTTTCAGTGTTCTCACAGAGTATTCTGAGCTGTGTTTAAAGGGATAAATTGGAATTTTGTCTGAATATAGACTTCATCTGAGTAAAGGCTTCAATTGAGGACTTTAGCCCTACAATTAGAAGCATCTGTTCTGATGTAAAGCTAACATGATTATTGAAGCAACCTTTGATGACCAAAATTCTCAAGCCTGAAATAAAATTAGCTTTAAACAAATTTGGTTTACTGCCCAGGGTATAGCTGAGCAATCAGATTTCAAATGATTGGTCTAAACCTTTATTCAGCTTGAAAAATTGGGGGGATTTAAAGGCTAACAGCTAACACTAAAACATTGTAAGTCTACACTATTGATCATTGCAGATGTAATGGGTAGATACAAAAAATTTTTGTATCCGAAGTAGTGCTAAATATTATCTGAGTCTTCTGAAGGTCAGGGATTATGGGTGTTTCAAGTTCCTATATTATATAGCTTATTCCTGCAAAAATTAGGGATGCTTTTTTTTTCAGAATGAGCAGGAATAATCAACTTAGTCTGCTCAGTACTACCCCTTGAACAATATACATGGTATTTCTGTAACAAAATAATTTTCAGAATAAGTTTTTAAACATTTTCATAACATTAACAATATTTGAGAGAACGAAAAAATATTTTAATGCTAAGATATTTTTTTTTGTGGTGGCATTAAAAATCCTTTATTAGATTAGTCCTTACTATATCAGCTCTGAGGTCCTCTAGTAAGCAAGAAGAGAAAATAGTCCAAAAATATGCAAAGGGACCAGTGTATTAAGAAGAGACATCCTCCCAAGGAGTTCACATGTGCAAGTGTTGGTTTGTATTGCTCTGGTGAGATTTAAGATCTCTCTCCTTACTCCTACCCTCCCTGAGGAGTGGAAATTGCAGCTTTCTTCATGGTGGTCACAGCAGTTCATAGCCAGTAGTTATTGTGGAAGGATGAAGAAAATGGGTATAATATGCTTGTCGTGAGACATGCCATTAAAGTTGGGCAGTGTATGATAAGGTGCATTGATATTGAGATTTTGGGTGAAACAGAAACCACTCTGTGCCATGAGAGATGTCTGTGGTTCATATAATGAAAATAATTCTCTTTTGGAAAAAAAAATTAGTACTAATGTCGATGAAGAAAGGGACAGGAATTTAGGATTGTGGCTTGAGAGTACAATATTGTCCACAGTGACTTCCTGGTGGAAGATTTCAAATGTGTGGATGGAGCTAGTGATTCTTGTGGATGAACTTGTGCTGAAGTTATTTTCATCTCCCTAAAATCCTGCTGTAGTCAGTTGTGGGAGAGATGTCTCCAGATACTAGTCAGAAGATCTTGAGTGAATTTCTCCCTGGCTTATGTTTGAAAATTATGATTTGGGGTCTGTTTTTGCTTGCTTTTTTAAACATACAGGTTCTGAATGAAGTTCTGTCTATTGTCTCTGAAGTAGTGTCTCACTGAAAGCCTGCCAGGGTACATGTGGTGCCCTCGGTCTCTGCCTTGAAGATATTTAGGTTAACGACTATGTAAAATTTGATTAATTTCTTATTATGCAGTCTGTCAGGTATGTCAGATTACGTGAGTAAGTGTATTATCCCCATTATTCTGTGAATTGTTTTAATAATAAAGAATAATACTTTTGACTAAACTGAAAGGATCTAGGAAATAGAAATTTTTTTCTGTATAATTTAGTGCACTTTACCTGTCCTGGCCAACAGAGCATGTAAACCTGTTGCATACCCACTCTGACATTTGTTCTTGAAGAAATCCAGTTCCATTTCATGTTGCATATATATATACACACACACAGATACAGATATAGTCCATCCTGAATCCAGGCACTAGTCCTGGTGAGTCTCTGGACTCACCGCTAGTGTTTCCATGCTTGGCTGTAGCTGGGCAGATGTCTGACCTCGTGGGATTAGCTGGAAACAGTGCTAGTCATTGCTGGTTTTCTGCTGGAGCCTGACTATATGAGTACTCTCCATCTACTGCATTACAGGGCCGAGCTGTGGCTTGTGCCGCACTGTGGGAGCCAAGGGTGGTCAGATACTTCTGCTCTTAGCAAGAGGTGTTCACCGCCACGGTGCTTTTCAGGCTGCAGCAGATGGACATGTTGGATGGACCCCTGTCCTGTCGGCACTCAGGAGGAATCTCAGCCTCTGCGTGGCACAGGAAGTTTGCAGGCACAGAGGTGGGAGAGTGTGGATCAGGAGACTAATGGACCTCTGAAAGGTCCAGAGGTCAGGGCTCAGCCTGACTAACCTAGGCACAACCCTATCTTAACTGGTAAAGGGAGTTACCTTCACTGTCACATTTATTTATATTTGGGCAAATTCTGCCGAGCGTTCTAAACCAGCATTTTATACTTGCCTCTGGGAAGAGGTTGAAAGCTTTCAGCTCCCATTAAACTCATGCTTTGCATAGGTATGGGTAAACCTTTAGTGCACTTTTCACTTTCCCAGACTCAGGACAACAGGGAATACATTTTCTCTGGTCTGAAAAAGTATGGTGGTTTCTTACACTGCGTCTAGAGCTTGGGGCCTGGGCATGCTCCATAGCTTGCAGGTGTGGGTGAGTGCACCAGCCTTCCTCCTCTGCTCCTTGGTTTCCTTCAGGAAGGAAGGATCCAAGATGCAGTGGCCAGACTCAGGCATCACACCTGAGGCAATAGGGATGGAGATTGCAGAGGACATGATGGTTCACACCTGCCCTGCAGTCCTAGGGACCATTCTGGTGGGTTACAACCGACTGGCACATGCACTGTACCTTCCAGCCCCACCTTTGTCCCTACCGGTGACCAACATGCTGTTCCCGAGTCCTGGAGCTACAGGTAAATTCACTGTTTAACCTCCTTTAATACATCCTTCTGCTACTGGCATTGGAAATCATATCCACTCTTCACATCTGGTATCTCCGTGATCCCCCCTGTGATGGCTGGCTTGGAGGAACAAGCCCAAGTTTGCAGAATTTGTGTGTCTGTGCTCTGGTATAGCCTAGCATAAATTTCTGTTTTCACATCAATGGACATGTTTGGACACGGAAGTATTAAATCTGTGAGAGCAAAGTCTTTGAGAAGCCAGTTTGTGTCTTTTGCATTAATCATCATTACCACCCACACCATAAAAAATATTCCAGAAAACCCTGTGTTAGATAATACCGTGTGTGGTTAAGATATAAATTCCTTAGCTTTTGATTATAAATAAAGAGCAATGTATGTACAAAAGTATTATGCTGCTAGGCATGATTTAATGATCTATTTTATCACTGTTAAATAATAGTAAGACATTGAACAAAACAAAATGTTTTTTCTTTAACTACTGTCTCTTGCTATTCCAGAAATTAATTAAGCATAGGAGAGAGAACTTCATAATATTAAGTGGTCTTGAAAGAGACTTTTTGCACATGTGAAAAGCAGAACAGAGTATAACATCAGACTGGATTATTTTGATGAAAAGACTCATAAATTGCCAACTTAGTGATAAATGTGGTGTGATATTTTACTGGTTATTTGTCTTTTTCCTTTTTTTTTTTTCCTCTCTTCCTTTCATTTGGACTATTACCCTGCTTAACTGGTACTTGGAATTAAACCAGAAAAGGAGAAAATCTACAAAAGAGAGAAAAAATTACCGTTCAATTGAAAATTTCCATCTGCTTCTAAAACTCTAAAAAACCCACCCAACAAGTTAGGTCTAAATACTGTTAGAAAGCATGTCAACCAGATTTGAAAAAACACTGGTAGATAAGAAGTCCCCATTTAAACAAAAATGTCTCTCATACAAATCAGAGGCAAAGTACTTAATTCATTTGCCTGACCGGATAAACCCCAAGGAAGCATGGGCTGCACCTCCCTGAGGGACAACTGCCCTTGGAAACCCTTATTTCACGTGCTGGGGACGCTGTCACACCTCCCTCTGGGGAGATGCACCTTTCCAGTATCTCCCACTGCGGGAGAAGGAAAGCTACCCTTTCCAAGGGGAGATGGGAATTACCAATCCTACATCCCGCTGCCCAGGGCTAAGAGAGTTGTTCCCTCATTACAGAGAAATTCCGTGTGCTGAGTTTCTGTGCTGCTTGAAGGTGCTCCCTGCAGCCCCAGTTTACTCTTTATTCTACAACAGAGTATGAAATGGGAGCCTAGCCAAAGCCCATGCTCATATTTAACTAGAATGACTTTAGCACCCGGTGACGGCAGATTCTAGGCTTTTTTCCTCTTTTACAAGAGACAAACCAGTTTGTGTGCTGCAGATTTATACTCTGTTATCTCTCGTGTCTGTGGATGACATCAAGATGAGTATTTTTGAGTCATGTGAGATGTAAGAAACCTAATTTTCAGGCTGAAATCTTTTTCAGAGATGATGCTAGGGGATAATTTGGGGTTTTTTTTCTGATTTTTGTAATACACTTCCTCCTTTCTCCTGAAGTAGTTCCCTGCCTTTCTGCTTGTCCAGCTGAGCCGAATGATGATCTGTCTTATAGTTTTTTGTTGAAGTTGCTATTAAAATAGGAAGTGCTCTTGCTTAGGTTTTATTTTATAATTTCCTACTTGTGCCTTTTAATTTTTGACCCATTAAAATTTCCTGGAGTACGCTGCCTCCTGCAAGTAGATACACTATCTAGTCCAATCACACAATGCTTTCATAAGAAATGCTTTAAAGCTGTTTATGCAACATCCTTGCATATTATCATCCAGTTATCTTGTCTTTTGATGTGCATAATAAGTTAGAAGACGCTGAGTAAATAATTTCAGCTCTTTGAAGTGCTCGACTTATTTCCATCCCGCAGCTGGAAATCACCAGAGCATAACAAACAAGCACTTCAATTACAGCATAACACTACTTAAAATATAAATTTGTCTGAGCCAGAACTGCGCAATCCTGTGTATTCTTGGTGCAGTTGAGGTCGTGGGGCTCTCTTACAGTGCTAGCAGTGATGTGCTGGTTAGATACACAGCCCCATGTGCATCCACCCCCAGCCCCCCACCCCCACATTCCTTTATTATTTAGAATTACGGCATCTTGAGCAAAGAAAGCAAAATTTAGCAGCCCTTTTCTAAGGTGAGTAAAAGCCTTTAGCTCAATAATAGCAACATTATTAATCCTGGAAGTATGTTTTACATGTATTTTCTAGTTGTAAGTTATAACAGTTGAATCTTCCTTGCATTTACAGTGCTATAAGAGCATTGTTTTAGAGATCTCTGCATGCTTGTTACAGTTTAAGAAGAATTTACCCGTCAGTAGCCTGATTTGGCTCCCTTTGTACAAGGATTTTCATTGCTTTTAGCACGAGCTGCATCATACCCCTAATGCCATGGTCATTTGCCCTGGGAGGCTCACTTAAGAGCTCTTCAATTACCTTTCTGGAAGCTTTCAAACTGTTGAGGCTCAGAGTCTGCCAGATGTTTGAAACTGAACAAAATTCCTGGCATCAGACACCTCGTAGCATCATTAATCACTGGCACAAAAAATAAAGAGACCAGGGACACGGTGCCAAATCCTTGTTTGGCTCCACCAGATATTTATGTAAGGGGTGTGCGTAGTGCCTTATCAAAGCACAGAGCTCACCTCTCCTTCAACACAGAGACATACAACGCTTCAAGCACTGAGAAAAAAATAACAGTATGAGTCCTCTTAAGTGCCAAATGATGCTTTTTTTTTTTTTCCTTTTCTTCCCTTCCCATACAAATTCTGAATTACATTACAGGCTGTTGCTATTATGTAGTGAACCGGTCTGCTCGGTCCACAAAAGCAAGACCTCTCCTTTGTAATAACTGCCACGATATCACAGTTTGCTTCTGCAGCAGCAGGAAATGATATTCAAATCTTGCCTTTCTGCATAGCCCACGTAGATATTTAGCCAGAGATAATAAGAAAATACTTTGCAATTATGCTAGCTGAGAGTCTATTATCCCTTCAAATCCATGGTCTGCACAGAAGGGAAAGCTGAAAGGACTATTTCAGTCATTTAGGGTATATGTTTCTCTGGCACACTCATAATCTGACCAAAGCCATTATTTGGAAGTCAGTTGCACTCAATCATTTTGCCTGTTAATGAGGAGTTACTGAATCCTCCAAGCATTAATCCCATTTAGGAAAACACAAAGGCAATCTGTACCTTGTATCAAGCAATTATGATTGCATTGAGCTTGAGGAATTCAGTTATTTGTTGAAGGTTGTTTTTCCCACAACAGACCCTCTAAATAGAATTACCAAGCCTTTCAAATGTTAATTTGTTAAGAAAAATATAATGGCTAATAAAGACAATTAGGTTTGTATTGTAAATACTGGACTGCAGGACTAAAGCTGCCATGCCTTGTGAAGAGAGCGTGGCACGACTCTATGGACCTGCTAAGGCTGGAAAGTGTCTTCCTGACAGGATAAAGAAGATATGGATATTAACATCAGTCACAAAAATACATTTCATACAAGGTAAATGTAACACAGGGCCAAAGAAAGTGAAGCCTTATCTCAATATTTTTTCATAAAAATGGGGATTAGGCGAGGAATACTGCAGATCTGAGACTACAAATGAGAAAAATGTCAGCAATATGGCACTTTTGGAAAAAAGCATAAGTAATTTAGAGATAAAAGCACCGTATATAAAAGGTTGGAGCTTTTAACTCTTTGCATTGTGCTGTTTGTGTCTTGGCAAGAACACTTTTTTCACTACTGTGTCCCAGACTTCATGAAATAGGTGGAGAGCTTAGATGTAGCCTGGAGAAGAGCAGTAAAAATAAGTTTAGAAAACATTAATTTTTGAGGATTAGTCTAGGAAAGAGAAGGTTAAGGTGCAGTGGTGGATAGCATAGAATCATTGAATCATAGAATTGTCTAGGTTGGAAGGGACCTTTAAGATCATCTAGTCCAACCATCAACTTAGGACACAGTGTTTGATATGTAAAAGGTGCTGTAAGGAACATCAGTTAGTTTTTCTCCACCATGATACAACACAAAAAACCAATCACATTTTTAGCTAAAAAAATACTTGTTATAGACTTTTTTAAAAAATTTTTAATTCCTTGTTATAAAAGAGGTGAAGAGTGAAACAGATAACTAAAGAATATTGGGAAATCTCCTTCATTGGGTGTTTTTATAAAGTGGTTGGAGATACATTTCTAAGGTATTTCTTGGAGTATACCAAGGATCTAGGTATTTCTTACTTTATGTCCAGAAAAGACTGATACAGTCATTTGAAGGATATTCTAGATCTGTTTGCAGATAGCTTGGGCAAATGTCTTTTAAATTAATTTTCTCATCTCTGATTGCTACAAGAGGTGGAATTTTCATTCTTTTATTCAAGTGATCCCTTGTAGTCACTTCCTCTGTAATGAGGAATTTATTCCCCAAAACAAATACTCATAAAGAATCTAAACAAAACAGAGAAAGTCTTGAAACCATTTAGGAACAAATTCAGCTGTTGTCTAGATCTAATTTTAGGAACTCAGTGTCTCAGGTGGTGTGGAAAACCACAAGTGATTTTCTTTTTCCACCAGCACCTGAACAGATATTTATAACACATGAAAATGTCAGGGCAATTATTCATTCTTCAGTCTCTAGCTAAATTATTGCAATGCCTTTTGCAGGGGGCTGTCAGTACAGGTCGTTCAGAAACTTTAGCTGGTGAATCCCACTCTTCGGTGCTTGGTCACAAATATCAAATAATGTTCTCTATCCTTCCTCCACCTTCCCCCCTTGCCCCTTCTGTTATTATTTCCTGTGCAATCTGATATGCTGGCTTCACTCTGTTAAGTATACACACTTAGGTCCTCAATTAGTTCAAATATACTGTTTTTTTCCATGCACTTCTTCTGCAACTGTGGTGCTGAAATTCACAGGCATCAGGTTTAAGCAGCCAGACTCGACAGAAGTTTGCTTATTTGCACCAAAAAATTAAAAAAGAGAAAAGAACCCAGGCTTTACGTCTGAGTTCAGGGTTGTCAAAGTTTTTTTTGCAAGGGAAAAACTGACAGATTTTCTTCCTCCTTTAAAAAATAGAAAGAAATGATTGTAAATTTTGATTATTCCCTTTTAATATTTTTCATTCAGAAAGTAAAGGTGGCTTATATAATTGTGAGGTAGAGATAAGATGTAATGCAGTGTCTGTAAATCCTGGAGTCCTTGATGCCTGCAGGTTTACACTCGTACCCAGAACTGTCTAGTCACAGCTATGCTGCTAGATAAGCTGTTTACTTGTCCTCAGAGTGTGCACAACTGGACAGAAGATTTCCAGCACTCGGTGCTTCCGTTTCATCCAGAAATACTGTGAGAAAAGCTCTCTGCTGTTTCAGCACTTCCTCTTTCAATTTCACTTGGAACTGGGGAGTCCAAGGGAAGTGAGCACAGGAAAAGTTAGCAAGAGAAGGGCTCTGTAACAGCAGGAGGGAGGGAGAAGCACTTGAGAGCAAAACAGTGCAGCCTGTGGGAAGGATCGAATGGGTATGAGGTGCCCTGATCTCTCCTGTGGATGTAGAGGAGCGTTGGCTCAATGCCTGTCCTTCAGAGAGACAAGTCAAGTTAAGGTGAACCCCATCCCTTTCTGGCCACCCTTCCTCCCTGCAGCACCTCTAAGTGAGGCCCTTTCAGGATGCAGAGTTCAGGAAAGGATCTTTGAGAAGTGTAAAAGCATGAAGCCTGCCCTGTAATCTCACGTTATGTTCACTATTGGTTTGTGTTAGTGGAAGGAGCAAGCAGTGCACCAGGCTCACAGGACTCCTCAAGCTAAAACCGCAAGCATATGTTGGGAAAATTCAAGCCAAATGTGAAAGGTGCTCTACAAATTAACCAGATCTAAATCACCCCTCCTATTTTCTTTTTTTTTTAATTTTTTTTTTGGTTCCCACAGAGATTTCAAATATTTTTGAGGCTCTTCAGCCTTTTCCAAGGCCAGATTTATATCTAGACCAGGCAGAAACACTGCCAATGCAACACGTACTTGTTTCAAGCATGGATGACAAAAGATCAGCTCTCCCCAGATTTCAAACTGCTCTTCCTGAGCACGAGCACAGGAAGAGAAGCAAAGGGCTGCATATGTGTCACGAGACCAGTTTAATAACAAATAAGCAAAATGAGAAAAACAATGAGTATGAAGCCGAGCCAGGTGTGCTGAGATGTGCCTGAGGTGTGAGTCCCCCCTCACCAGGTGAGCTCTGACCCTGCAGTCAAGCTGGTTGTTACCCATGTAGCTCACATGCATAACACTCCCCCATTTTTTCCAAATTTTCTGGTCTCACAGATGTGGTATCTGCTTGCACAACCTGCTCTGACTTCCAAGGACATGAGCAAGGTCCATTTTCTCCATCCTCCCTCTTGTGGGTGGGTACCAGCTCTAAGTGTTTCTGAGACCCCATGCCATGGAAACATCCCGTGGCACATGGGGTCCCTGGCCTGGAAGCTGTGCCCGCTCCTCGCTGGTGAGGCCTAGGGTGGCCCAAACTTATGGCCAGGACTGTGTGAAGGGTTGTGTGGCTTGGGTGATCCTGGGCTAGATCTTAGAGTCATAGAATGGTATGTGTTAGAAGGGACCATTAAAGGTGGCCTAGTCCAACCCCCCTGCAATTAGCAGGGACATCTTCGCCTCGATCAGGTTGCTCAGAGCCCCATCCAACCTGACCATGAATGTTTCCAGGGATGGGCCATCTACAGACCTTGACTTTGTGCTCTAGGTCATTTTTTTGGCTAATAGGGACATATCTGGTGAGAGTTGCATCAGACCAAAACATTGGAATAGTTTCCCAGGGAAACGCAAAGCATGTGATAAACATTTCTGTTCAACTAATAAGTTAACAGAATTACGTCTATCCAACAATACTAAAATGTCCCTCCTCTTTCTGTTGGCCTGCAGAGATGACAGAGCAATGGGCTAGGAGTTAATATCTGCTCGTCCACTCAATGCAAGGACTAAATCTGAAAGTAGTGAGCTTGTGCAATTGTTAAAAGAACATACTTTTCTTCGCAAGTTTTCTAAAACGAAGAATGTAAAGCTTTTTATATAGATAACAACAGGAAATACAAATATACATTTTAAATTCATTCATTATCAGGGCTGGCAGTTCACCTTAAATTTCAAAACCAAGTAAGTCTTGTATGGAACTAGTTTAGAAAGAATAACAAAAAAAGAAATGTCAGCAAAGATGCATGCTATAAGAGCAAGCTGGACAGCACAGTTGAGGGGTTGTAACAGAAAATGATTATATCAGAACAAAACGGCAGAGGCAGTGATTGAATCGTCTGAATTTTAAGAAATTGAAGCAAGTATAAAGTGAGACAAGGCCTTTCAAATTCTGTGTGACCTCAGATGTTAGTGCAGAAGCATTTTTGTCGTGTCACTGGAGTCACAGGAGCTGCGGTCTCAGATGATTGAATTGATAATTATATTTGTGCCAGGAAGCTATACTTTTTAATGACTTTACAGTTCCTCTCATACTATTTTTTTTTCTTAAACTATTCATGCTTATTATGGAAGTGATTGAGTAGAGCCATCCTTGTCACTGCGTGATGATGAGAAGCAGCGGGTACCCACTGTCCCTAAGCAGAGGGCAGGGATGTCTCCTCATTAGCATAGCGATTATCAAGGTGTATAGGATGGGTGATGTGCCTAGGAGAGTCCATGAGCATGGCACACAGAGGCCAAAGAGAAACCTTGAGGATGAGAATGAGTTGTGAAGCTTTTATTCTTGCCCACCTCCCTCTCACTCCTGGCTGGAGGGAGAAGGACTGTTCCACCGGTGATCCACAGCCTGACCTTCTCTCTCAGAGGCAGCCTTACGTTGCTGCTTTTGAGGGAGCAAACTGGCCTTGCTTTTTTCTTTCTGTGTGATTGAGAAGGTGGGGTGGATGAAGGTGACATGGGGTGACTATCCAGTTCGGTAATGGCTAGTGTACCTGATGAAATGTAGAAATCCCAGGATTTTTCAGCTGAGGGGTTTTAACCTGCATCCCAGACAGCAGACTAAAACCTTATCGCGGGTGAAGGATGCTCTGTCCCCACTGCTGAAACCGGGCTTCACTCTAAAAGGAGGCTGGGATAGCAGTCCCTCTGTAGCTGGGGGTGTTTATAAGAAAGCGGTGGCTCTCGTGGCATTTTGCAAGGATCTCCACCAGCTGCAGGCAGCGCATGTGCTAAACCCAGAGCGATCCCATCCCACAGCTGTTTGTCTGTTTGTCTGAACATCTGGATCCTGAGGCTGGGTGCAAGAGCAGAGTCAAGTGACTGGTTCTCCTAAACCTGAGGTGTTTCAAAGCACGACCAACAGTGTATCTTTTAAGGCAGATGGGAAACTTTAAAATAAAATTTAAATAAAAAACAGCAAATGCTTACTAAAATACATCAAATTGTTGGGAATTGTTTCGACACTGGAATGTTTTCCTGGATCGGGGTCTCCAAGATTTTACAGGCAAGATCTCAATACTTCAGGCAAACTTTTCCCTAAAAGTCAGTAATCAGCAATCGCTATACACAATCTATTATTCTAATAAAGTCTTTATTTACATTAATGTGAAAAAAATGAAATGTTGGACTGTGCGCAGTGTTATTTTTAAGAGATTGAAATGGGGAAACGATGGTGTATGGTACAATAGGAAATGCAAATAGATTCTGAGACAATTCCTGCAATTTCTTGCTTGTGAAGCATTTTCAAATACTGAAGTACAAATTACTAGAATGGGTACTGTAAGTCACTATTTGTTATTGGTGATTCTAACAAATAGAGGAACAACTGTAGAGGTGTTATTTCTGGTCTAAGATTCAGGAAAATGTACTCTCAGTAAATCAGAATATGATGACAGTCCCTAAAGGGAAGTGGTCACTTCTTGTAAATCGCCAGATTTTTAGCTTCCTTTTTACAATCAGCTCCTTCTAGCAATCTCACAAGTGCAGAATAGAAGCGTGATTTCCTGTGATCTACTTTTTGTTGGTTTTTTTTGACTCTCCAGAATGAATTGACCACAAATGCTTAAAGTTCTTGTTTTGCTTTCATTGCTGATGCTGGAGAACAAAAATAAAACACATACCTTCAGCTTCTTCTATGGTACATATAACGGGACTGGGAATATTTGTGGAGCAAAGTCATAATTTGGCTCCAAACACTAAAGAATATTTGTTCAGCCTTTGGGCATAATATAATCTAAAGAAAGGCAAGTGAGATTTCAAAAGGTAAGACTTCTTCCTCTCCCAAATTTCTGCTTCTAATTAACCAAAACCCAATGTGAAAGTTCTTTTAATTTCTTTTCCTCCCCTTTTCCTGTCAGTCTGGGAGCATTAAATGCTGCACCAGCACCGAAGAAGAAGCTGTTTGTCATCAGTCTCTGCAGAACGCTGCCATTATGCCGAGTAGCATTGGCATGTTTATCACGCTTGGTAAATTGCTCCTGTCACCACTGGATGCTGTTCACCTTCATTTTAATGTACTCTAAACAAAACAGCAGTTTTGTGATGTCTACTTTTTTTGTTAAGACCCAAACACCCCAACTACACATCCATAGAAATGCCTGGGACATCTTTTTCAAACATACCTCTGTTTATCACAGGGATTACCACATTTCCAAGCAGGATTTTTTTTTCCCAAACCTGTGGCACAAAGTTTGGTCTAATTGGCTTTACTGATCTAAAACGTTTACTGAAACAGCAAGTCAGAAGGTCTTTTATCGCATGCCATTTAGGTCTGGGTTTGCTTGTGGTTTTCCAATGTAATCACTAACTGAGGAGGTTAAGATTTACAGAGAAGCCTTGAAAGCAGTGGAAACAACATTTACTATGGGTGGGCTAAATCTTTAGCGGTCTCTGAGGAGCTTCCTGAGTTTCCTCTCTGTTCTTCCCATCGGTATTTCTTTGGGTGGTGCTGCCAGCTGAGGCACACCAGTTCATCACAGAACACGTAGGTTGGAGCCCAAGTTACGCTGTAGCGTGAAGATAGAGCTGATGATAAACGCCTGCCTGGGATTTTGTTCTCCTGGGAGAGAGAAGGAAGAAGATCTCCTCCCACAATTCATGGAGGGAAAAATAATGGGGTGCATGTACTCAGGTGTTTCTGTGTAGCAGAGGTTTATGCACTGGCTCAGTTAGATGCTGCCCAAAGGGACTTAAACTATGTCTCTCTGGGTCCTACCAGCACAACCAAGCTGGTGCACCTAGGATTTGTTCTTGCTTTGGGCTCCTTATTCTTGCTGTCCAGCTTCTAACCCTGAATGCTGTTTTCAAGTGCTAATTGCTTGTAAAAAGCACCCTATGGTAGCAGTAGATATTCACACAGCTCACACACAAAAATGACATTGGAAACAAATATATTATGATGATATGGGAAAAAATCAATTCTAATGATGGTTTAAGGCTTATGCTTAAAATATGAACTAGATCTTCTCTAAAGCTCGAGAAGATTTGACTGAACTCTCCTCTTCCATACCTATCCGGTCACTCACTAGATATCCTCATCTGCCCTTATATTTTCTGGTGTTGATCAGAAGCAGAAGTAAAATACTGATGCACTGAAATAAATGCTACTCTGAAACTTTTCTCCCAGTCTTAATACAAATAAGGAAGTACCAGAAATTTCATTTGAAAGGCAACTGTTGCAAAATTTCTAACACAATTTTGCAGACCAAGGAAATTAAAATACAGAAGTTACAGATGAAGAGCTATTGTTTGGGTGCCAATTACAGCAGAGGGCTTGTGAAAATATCCAGTCCTAGATAGTGTACTTTAAGGGCTAAGGTTTTGGAAGTTCAGCCTAAAGCCTCCAAGATTTCCTACACTGCAAATTCAAATCATTGCTTGTTTCTTAAAGACAGTGTATCTCTCTCGAATAACTTTGGGTGGCTGCCTGTCATCTTTGTAACATATGAATATTTGGAGTAGTTGCTCATTATGCTAGTGTGATAGCTGTGGAAACTGCTTCAAACTGTGGATTTGATGCTGCACTCTCCATCACTAGGCTGATAGCGATGAAAGAAAAATAGTAAACAAGTTTGCTATGTGAAACCATTTTAACAGATTGCTGCTACCATTTCTGTTAACCACACAAGAAGATATTTATACTCAAATGCTAATGGGCAACAGATACACATGCTCTTTCTGCGGATCTTTGCAAAAAAAGCTACTAACACAAATTGCTTTTATCCGAACAGGGGTAAAATATGATGATTTCCCTAGCACAGTGTGTAGCAAAACTGGCAAAAAATTATTACTGCCCACATGGCAGATATTACTTCCTTCATTATATAAGAAATTTATATAAGATAAAATATGAAACACTCTGAAAATGTAACTAATTAATGCAGTGTTTACAGTGGCATCTTGTTCATTGTTTCTCAATTCAAGTGAGCGATGTTGTCTTATTTTTTATTCCAAAATGCGCACAGTTTTTTGTTGTTTTGGATAATTCTGAGCAGTCATGAAATGCCAGTTGCTGGGTAATTTACAGCCTGTCTCTAGAACAGCAGCAGTTAATCCCAGGCCAGACCTCTCAGGGCCTTAGAGCTGTAGCTGGAACACACCACGGAACGCCGGTGTGATTCCAGTGCTGGAGGTAAGGCTGCAATGGACAGTAAGCTCCTCCGAGGCATCGACACCTCTGGAGAGGTTAGTCTTCATGTGTGCTGGTATAAATGGCTCTTGAATTAGGTCTTTCATTGCAGAGATCTAGTTAGCTAAGAAAGGAGGGAATAACGACACCACAGGTCAACATGATGAGTGTTTCCTGACAGATTCTGTCTTCATACGTCAAAAATATTGTTGTCCCTGGTATCCTTTCAGTCCACAACTACTGTATATTATTAGCTTCTGGTCATAGCAACAGTGTGCCAAATGCTTCACTGTCATGAGAAAAAGCTCAGAGGCTTCTGAAAAAGTCTCACTGTATGAGGGAGAGAGAGAACAAACTAAAGACTCTTCCAAAAAGGAGGGAATGCAGCAAGAAGTCATTCCTCAGGCAAGAGGGGAGGAAAAGGGGCCGGAAAGGAAATCTCGACCTAGCTACAAGAGAAAAAGGAAGCATCATTAAGGATAAGATAAAGTAGGGAGGCATTACGGTGTATCTTAGTAGCTTTTTGATTGGGAAGATCTAGTCTGGAAAGAAAAAAGGTGTTAATTGTTCATGCACGTGTGTGGGGTTAGCCAGTATGAGCAGCGAGCGCTAAATGACCCCCATGTGTAGTCAGTGGTATTTACTTTCTAGTTGCATAAAAGATTGCTTGCTGGCCTTCATCCTCAGCAGATAATTTAATTTCTTCCAGTGCATATCGTGCTATTTTTTAATGAGTTGCTGCGGGTACCGCTTTAGCCCTTTGAGTCCCTGTGGGGTGGAAAAACCACAGCTGCATGAGGGAAGTCAGATTGGTCCTAGCACCTGGATGCTGGGTGAATGAACACTTCTGGTGGTCACTATTAATGGCAACCGTAGAGAGACGAGTGCACTCGGAATTTGTGATCTATTTCCTCGCTAAGTCTTCTAATCAAACAGCTGTGTAGACAAGAGGAAGGAGAGAAGTCACATTTTGCTGGCGCTGTCTTTGACAGACTGGGAGCTGGAGCTGGAGCTGAACTGGTACATGTCACCCGTTAGAGAGAGCTGGGAGCGAGGTGCGGGGTTTCTGTCTTTCACCTCATCTGGGATGCAAAATGATGAGGAACAGATTTAGACACAATCACCTCCTTACATCCCATTCTTACTTGAGTATAGTTGTGGATCTGTGCCTTTCAGCTACTCAATTAAAGGTGCGCTTTTGATGATAGCCAGCACTGCCCGGCAAATAAGAAGCAGTATATTGATATTGGCACTCTTCATAGACCGTTAAAGTTTCCATCTACAAGGAGCAAAACAGATGTTTCCAGCTTAGTCACTGTATTTCCCTTAATGCTAAGGCAGAAATAAAACACTCGATAGAAAGCGTTTCTTTTCAGGTTTGAGCACCTTATAGCTTTCTTCAGGTGATGAATTTCTTTTGTAAAAAATGTAATACACAGAGCCACAATCTAGCTGTGTCTTCATTGTCCATGAAATGCAAGATATTTTGTACTCTAGATTTTAAAAATTAGAATATAAGAAAGTAACTTTATAAATAAGGAGCACAGCAATTTTTTTCTTGGTTCTTTAACTTCATAAAGATTTTTATTTATATAATTTTGTTGATGTGGAAGTCAATAGAGAGGTGATGCTATTTATTTTACTGATAATAAAATCTTACAGAAGAGGTATCAGTAATTGCTGAATTATCCAAGAAAGTTTACGGGACACTTTCTTGCTCCCATCCCAGTTCAGTAAACAAACCTGCCTTCACCTTGAGGTAGAGTGTGTGTAGGGAGGCCGGGGTGTGTAAACAGAGCAGAAGACAATGTTCTGAAGCCCCGTGTCTTCCTCTAAGTCACTGCAGCGCACTTCGTGGCAGCGGAAAGCGGTTGTCGCAAGCAACTCTTGCAAAAGCTGTTAATCGGCACTTGGCTGGGTAAGAAAGAGAAGGAAGTTTAGAATGTCATCTGTGGTGATCAATAGTCTGCACTTTTAGTCTTTTTCTCATGTTTTGGATGAAACATCGGGCGTCATTTTTTATGATGCTCTAGTACTTTCACAAGGTTAGAGAAGTTAGCTCTGGAGTCCTGGGCGAATTCCAGTTGGCACAGCACATACCCACACAGTACTGTTAAACTGGCATATTATTTCTTCTTCTTACTCTGTTCTGCACTTCTATGAAATGCTGTTCCAGAGGTTTCATTGCTAAGTGATATTATCCCTCTGATATACAGTTTATAAATCAATTTGTAAAATGTGGTGACTGCCTTGATCTTCTGTGGATTAGAGGTGATCTATACATAACCACATTCATTATTAACGATTTTTTTTTTTTAATTTCACAGCCAGCACTGTCATGTTGCTCAATGAATTCCTTTTATAGCCTGCTATTTTTCAGTGCCATGCCTGAGCATGGAAATCATCCCAGTTTGCTGGGTGAGCTTTCTTCACAGACAGCAAACATACACGGGACACGGCAATAAGAGCAGCATTAACAGTGGTGAGGCACTGGGAGGCGAGTGACAGAGCCCTTCAGCGTGGGACCCACCTGCATTTATTGAGGTGAATAACAATTTTTCCACTGACTTTGCACAGCTTTGATCAGATCCAGTGGCTGCCGGAAAAAGCCCCCAGGGTTGATTTTTATTAGCTTTAGCTTACAAGGTACTGGCCTTTATTTATTTTTGCAGAAGTAACTGCACTTGATAGTACCTCCCGGTGCCTTCTTATATTTGAAAGATGATTTTAACAGGAACAGTATTGTCACGGCTGAAAAAGAATTACTTGAGGAAACTGGATACTCTGGATATCTAATGAAACCTCTTACAGGGGCAGGTCAAGTTTAGTTATCCATAAACCTGAGATAACTTGTTTTAGAAAATAATGAGGCAAAAAATTTAGTTTGCCGTGAGCCTGTGGCAACAAAAAAATGATTCCTGTGCATGTCCCTAACATGCAGCCACATAAAATTATGAGCTTTTTCATTGCTTTTCTCATTAGCAGTAGCTGAATGGTCCCCTGGCATAAAATACAGGGTTACATCTAGGACTCAAAAAATTAGCAACAAAAGAAAAACGTTGTTATTTTGTCTTTGAATCTAAGTACAAGATACAATAAAATGCAGTGGTTAACCATACCATGAGATTATATTCTTTCTTTTTAGTAATTTTTCTTCTTATTTGGTGGTTTTCCTCTTCAGCCTTTACAGCTAAAATACGCCTTCCAATATTCCACAGAGGAGCCATTCTTATCTGTCAAGAGAGGTATTCTTTCTTTTTATTTCTAATGTGCTGAACGACAGTTCCTGTGATTATACTGACTTAATTTTCAGTGTCTAACAACTTTTTATTGCCTCATTTTAAGCATCCGTCTTGGTGTGGCGCTGGCTGGACCACCTGTTCTGAAAACTGGCCATCCATTTGGACTCACAAAATGTTTTTTAAAATATATACTATAACTGTGTTTTATATGACTGTGATGCTTTTTGAACCTTACGGGCCACTCCATTAGATTACACAATTTCAGTGCGATAAAGAGTACGAATCAGAAGCATAAATAAAATGTGGGGAATGATCAGACAGGGATCTAATATCTCAGGTTGTGCAGAATTCATATATTAAATGATCTGTCTCCAACAGATTAACATTGACATTCCCAGGAAATATGTGTGTTAAGCAGGAACTGAGTGAAGGCTGTTAGTCTTTCGGAAAAAAGAACCGAGAGAATACCTAAAAGAAGACGTGATATGAGAGGAGCTTAGAGACACAAATGAAAGGAACTTTTGGACAGGTACTGTGACTGTTATACTTAAGCTACCTGGGTAGAGTAATTAGAAAAATGTAAAAGTATGAACCATGGATATAATTCTATTGTTAAGAATAAGGAATAGAAAATTAAACAGACAGTGAAATCATCAGTAGGAGGAAATCTCATTTGCTCCAAGATCTGGGTCAGAATTACTGTGTGTAGTCACAGATACATATTTTTAAATAAATATGACAAAACCTTATTAAATAGTCAATGTTGCAGCATTTCCTTCTTGTGAAATTTTACATATATATATCTATGCACACATGTGTGCATATTTGGAAGTCTGACTAGCCTGAAAAAATGAGTATCTGTTTTCTTTTTGAGTTCCTGAGACACGACACTTTTCACTACAGTATGAATTACACTGGTTGCAAGCTATTACCCACAACACATCATTTTAGTTACCGATTCTGTCTAATTTCTAGCATCCTTTGCTTCACAGTACTTTCTTTACTATGTTTTGTTGATAACAACTAATAAAGTTATCAGACCACCTACATTGCTACCATGCCTTTCAGCAGAAACAGCTTTCCAAGAAATGCATTTGCTAATTTATGAACACTGAATAATAGCCTATTGTATCTGCGTGAACACTCCCATTTTTCCTCTAACAAAGCACCTATTTTCAACATATGGTTCTCAGTATGGTCATTTTCAACTTCAGCATTTTTGGAAGAGAAATTGTCCACAGAGAAGATAGTTGGTCACAAAAATATTAAGCCTTTTCTCTTGTAAAAAAAGCCCAATTCTCCGGGAGTAGGCTGAATAGCTGTATTAACTGTGAGGGAATCAGCTCACATTATAAAAGTTATGTCCAATTTTTATTTTGTAAAAATACAATGCAATAGTGTCTGTTTTATGCTTTTCTTCTCCCATAGGCAATTGCTACTTGCCACTAACCACAGTCCTAGAGATTGTATCAATATTAGGCTTTGGAGCAGAGTCCATAGGTCCTTAAGAGAACCAGAGCGATCTAAATAAATCAACTGAATAAATAAATGGGGAAATGTTTCATCCTCTTTTTAGTGAGTTATTGTTTTTCTCTTAACACGCTTCAAGACTACGGTCTGTCAAGTCATTCCAGTCAAATCTGCAAATCCAGTCTTGATAAAACTCCTTCTCTAATGTATGGTGAGGTGAGCTATTACGGCAGTTCTCACTGTTCTTGCTCCTGGCTTTGAACCTGAGGCTCCCAGTTCAGTAGAGCATGGTTATATTCCTGGAGCACGAGGCTGGAAGCCTCCAGCAATGGGATGAAGTTGTTGCTAATTACTTTAATCGTCAGTAGAAAGCACCATAAACATGAATTTTGAAGTGGGACATTCATAATATCTGGGTTTATGTTGCTGAAGTGTTTTCAAGAAGAACTCAATTAAAGAGGGCTTTTTAGTTCTCTGAACAGAGCGAAATATCCCCCCAAACGTTCAGAAGTTATGGAATCTGTGTTTATGTTAAATTATGTAACAAAACACGGACAATGCTGGGAAAGGGAGCTGCAGCAATCTTTCAGGCCTCCCATACCACGTGATACAGCCCTAAGGCGACTCCGGGCAGCAGTAAATAAATAAGAGTCCTTGTCAGAAAGAGTTTATAATCTGGGAGCCTTCTCCAGAGCTGAGCAAACACGCTCAGAACATCACCAGGAGCTCAAAAGAGTTGGTGAGAGAGTGTCAGTCTCAAATTTTCTGAATTAGAACTGAATGAATGATTCATATTTTCCCCCCTTTTGGTTCACTGCCAGTTAAAAGAAGAAAGAAAAGTAGTTTCACGCAGGTTTCTGCTACTCTCTGGCTGCATGGGCAGGAGAAATTGTGAACTATTTTTACAGTTGGTAAAATCCACCCTGTCAAGTGTTATCCAAAATAAAAGCCCTCAATTTTCTTAAGGGAACCAGGTTAAAAATACCTCCTGGTCAAATAAGCAAAACTGAAATACATTTTAAAAAGGTATGTTGAGTTTTAAAAAAGTACTTAGCTCATAAAAATGTTGAAATGGAATATTTTGACTTTTGGGGAAAATTTTGTTGCTTGTTTCCCCCGTCTCCACCACGTGCAATTATTCAAACTGGCATGATCACAAAGCTTTCTATAGTCTCCACATCTGATGCTTGCAGTGAAGAGATTTGACTTGTAACTGTCAATTAACTGTTTTCTTAAGAAACTGAACGTCCTCCAAGTTACTGATGTAAAATGCATCTCCTTTTATTTCTTCCTTTGTTGTTTTTGGAATGGTTTTCTCACCATTTGGGTGTCTATCTCTTTCCTCCTATCTACTTCTTGGTGTCAGAGAACCAGTTTGTGACTCACACCCTGTTCCTTCTTCTGCGGCCAGCTTTTGCCTCATCTGATCTATTTGCTGCCTTTACTATTTCCTGTGTTCTTGTTGTTTTGGTCTCAGCCCTCGCACATTTGTCATCCTAGCCATCCTTGACCTACAATCATCACTCTCGTTTGCAGACCCGCAGCTCTCAGTCTTCCCGCGTGAGGGGAGGTGTGTGGGAGACATGAAGAGCAGCTGTCAATTTAAAGTTCATACTGCTCTGACATCCAATTTTGGGCAAGTCTGTGTTTCCCATGTATTCCATGAATACATGAATACATCTTCATTTCAGCATTTGGCATGGAAAATCCCACTGAATGCTCTGTATAGTCACTATTAACTCTACTCTCTCATTTATTTACTTATATACAAATTATATCAAACCTTGTAAGAGCAAATGACCTTAAACTTAAGTTCTGCAGTTGCTGTACTGCAAGAGGATTAAAGCATTTTAATGTCAGGCTATTGTCTATCCTCTGTGCTCTAATGAGTGTATTTTGTTACAGCTCTTAATACTGCTGGACTGGTGGGTTTATGAGCTCATTCTAGGTACTTGATGACAGCACGTCATTAATCACGTGCCCTCTTTTTGACTCAATAAACATAAATGTCTGATGGCAGTCTGGCAAGTATAAGCTTTTCAACTTCATCAAGTTTGGAGAGACTAAGGGGAAAAATAAGCTGTCATGGCTGTAAACAAACAGCATTTCAAGTGCAATTGCTGATTCTTTAGACAGCAAATTGCACGTTATAGGTGATTTCTGATTAAAAGTAAATTACTGGGATGATGTTTGGACATAAGAATTTTAATAATTTAAGTCTCTTGGTTCTCACAAGTAACAAAGTGGATGTACATTCTCAAGAAAAATAGAAATGAAAGAATCTGTTTCTTCACTTATCTACCTGCAAAGGGATGTTTGACCTTCACCAGGCCAACCTCTCTGTGCCTGGGGGAAATGAAAAACCAATGTCTGCCCTCTCAGCTATTTTTCCGAGGTTTCAATTCTGATTTGTTCACAGCAACTGGGAACCAAACCTAGGAGTGAAGCATAAAAGGGTGCAGAAGTGGGCTGGGTGGCTACCAATGAGAAGACCCAGAAAAACAACAGGAGAAGCCACTGCAAGAGAGGCTTTTTAAGTTCAAGTACCATCTCCTTTCTCTAGTCACCCCTTGTCCAGCTAAACGTCACTTATCACCTTACCAGTTGTGCTTCTGCTATTATCGTGAGGAACCCGATATCAAACCCTTGAGGCAAACAGGACTTTCTTGCATCAATTTCAAAGGGAACATATTTGGACATTTTGATTCCTCTACATAGACACAGGCACAAATGCTTGCAGATGTGCTCACACATACCTTTGCTTTATGTGCTAGTGCTGACTCTGGCCCTGAGTCTATATTATCACCTCATATAATTGATAACCTTCTGTTGGTTGTCTTAAGACTTACAGTCTTTCCTACCTATCTATTGACCAGAGGGATCTATAGCAACATGTGACTGCTAGAGAAGACATTTAACAGAGCCAAACTTTTTGGTCCTACTCCCCATACAACCCTCACAATATTTTTTTTCCAATGTACATATAAAACCACTAGAGTATTTTAACATTTTACCTCTAGCTTTAGCCAGTATTAAATGAAATATATCTTGGCCAGCACAGAGCCAACAGGAAAAAGGTCAGTTTACACTTAAAAAAAAAGTTGGAAAGTAACATTTTGGAAACTGGTCTTTGTAACGTGAACACATCAAACACATTTCACAACATTAAAACTGCTATCACTGGAAAATGTTAGCTTAACAGATGTGTTTATTTAGGTGATTTTCAACTTAGTCTGTGAATAAAGTTGCACGTCCAAGAAGAATGTACAGATAGTATTTTACTTTTGTTTAATTTATCTTGACATTTCTCATATCTAATTACTGGTGAATCAAATGAGATCAGACTAAAGCACCCATGGAAAACTAGAGTCAAAGTAAAATCTTTGGCTATTCTTTTTTTCTGGTGGTTTTGAATGCTTAAACGCCTTAGGGTAACACTTTAGTGCCTTAAACAGCAATCTGCACCTATGGCATGCAGAAACCCCTAAGCTCTCCTAAATGACTCCAGCACTAGATTACAGGCACTACTTTAGGCCACTCAGACCTAGGACCCAGGTTACTTTGCTTCACCTTCCAGTGGGTAATATTAGATTAAAGGTCTTGTTATTTTTTAGTACTGTGCAGCTAAAAAAATTGCAGCTATCATCTGTAGCATATTTCCACTATTTTGGGAAAAACCTCTTAGAAATTCTAAGATACTTTCAGAGTAAGCAGTGAAGAATCCTTAGCAGCAGCTCAAAATGAAGTGATGTGACTTATACCAAGCTGCTAAAAGTGCTAGTTTACTGGATTGTCACGGCTGCTAGAGTCTGTTTCTTAGTCTATGAGTAAAATCATATAACAGCTGGTGTGGCTACACACATGTCGAAAATGCAGGTTAGAAAAGGATTCTCAGTTATTTGCGTTGTAAGGTCAGAAAAAGATACAGGAAAACTACTGATTTTGTTTCCTTTTAGTATTTTTTAACAGGCAATACTGGACAATATATTTATATTTTACTTAAAACAAATGTGGGTGGACTAATTGGTGGTAAAAGGCTGGTGTGCTAGCAAAACTAAAATTTGGTTACATTAGCCCTATTACCTTGAAATCAGCAGAATGTTTGCCTGTGACACCAGTAGGCTTTGGGTCTGTCTCCAATTCTTGTTCTAAGCCAACCATTAAGGCTGGCTTAATGCTGGGCATATACCCTAGCACTCTCAAGGGCCCTGCAGATTTATTTTTTTTTTTAGCATCCAGGATTTCTATATTTGTTCTTCAATGTTCTTGCCTTTCTGGTGGCTAAAATTTGCCCAAACCTCTTTTTTAAAAAAAATCTTAGGGAAAAAAGTATAATTCTTGCCTGAGGTTCCTTTTTTGGATAGTGGGGATCAGGGATCATGAAAGGCTATTTTATGACAATCTAAGGGTTTTTGGAAGACTCCATCCACTCATCCATCCATCCATCCATCCATCCATCCATCCATCCCATCCTAGAGTTGTGCCAGGGCAAAAAGCCATGAGGAGCAATGTGCATTATTCAGTTTGTACATATGTAATGCAGGAAGCCTCCACCCTAATATGAGCCACTTACACTTGTTACCTGTGCCTAATATTTCAGTTGTGCATGTTCTCTGAATGAGGCATTTTTGACAATTGGAATTTCTTGGCTCTTGTGGCTAGGAGCTATAAACCAGGAGCTTTTAGTTAACAAGATGTGTGAAGGGGCTCTGAGGAGCCTTCATTAAGCATTTCCCAATAATGTAAGGAACTGTAGCCAGAGAAGCAGCTAATTTAATTTTCCTTGTTCAAATATTCCGAGACAGGGGATTATTCTTCAATGTAATTGTTCCCTGGGGAAATGGGGAGAGGAGAAAAAAGCAGGAATGGGGTTACATAAACACCCTCCCCAGAAACTGTTTTTATGGTGTGCTTTACTGGTCTCTGCCTACTTTTCACTCTGGATTGTATGTAGTCTGCCTTTGTCCTTGATTGTCGTCATAGGCCCAGAGCAAGGCAACCACAGAGGAAGTTGAATAAGACCCAAACAAGGCAAAAAAATAAGTATAAGCATATATGAGCTCCTCCAAGGTGCCTGGAAGCAAAGTAGCACATGTCCATCACAATCTACCCTCATTATATCACCATCTTTTGAAGCCCAACTTACTTTCTATTAGAGGGTATGGCTAATGCGGATAATTGCAATAGGTTTTAATGATTTGGAAGCCAAAGCTAAGTTAGTAAGCCTAGACTTAAAACAAAGAAACTGTGTAAGCAGTGGAGGTCTTTGTACAGCCTGGTTTGTCATACAGCTTTAGTTCAGTGTTTTTTTATAGCTGTACACTTTGTCTCCATCCTGTTAAATGCTACCCTGCCATCTTGCTCTCAAACTGTGCTTTATAGGGGTTGTAATTTGATAATGAACATGCTGCAAGCTAAAAGTTAAAACTGGGTTATACAGGCTCCAAGCTCTAAACCAGTATGGGTTTCTTCTTTCTATTTCCTTCCCCAGAAGCTGTGGAAAAATTCCCAGGTATCAGTTTTCCAAGCCATCAAAGAGTGAAAATAAGGAATAAAAATAAAGAAAGAATAGGCTCAACAAGCCCAAACTCTCCTTCTTGAGTAGAAAACTCCTCCCAGACAAAAATGTTTAGAGATTTTTAGTGTAAACTAACACTGGGCAGTGTGTATCATCCGAATTAATTTGAAAAGTGATCCGAAAACTCACTTTGATTCTCAAATATGAGCAAGTTGTAAGGCAAAGCCTTTCAGTGTTGGCTTATTTTGAAGCAAGTGCTAAAGCCTTTGCTGAAACAGAGGCTCAAGAATGTATCATAGCAGAATATCGTTCTGTGTGCTAGAGAAAAAGGTTAGACAGAATTCCTGTGAGCTATAAAAAGTCCCCAAATAACTACAGAGGCATCAAAATGTCATCAGGTTGTTATACTTCAAATTATAAACAGGTGATCCAGTGATACGATGCAAAAAGAGTCCAAGTCCCTGAATTTCAGACCAGGAGTATCTTCATTATTTACTACTAATTATGTTGAACTGTGAACTACATTTAAATTAAGCTCGTCCTGAACCCTGTCTGCTCTGAAACTTCGAAAGTCATTAATCAGATATTCCACTAGCACAATATTATCAAAAAATTAAAGTAGCTTTTTGGCCTTTCGTTTGATTTTTGATTTTTTAAATTTTTTTTTTCCTGCCCATCTGGAGGAGCATGGCTCCTTTCCAGCCCAGCTGCTGCTCTGACTACAGCTGAAGGTGGAAATACTTTCTCTGTGGACCACCACACAGAGAAGCTGCCCAAGGCCTTCTCTTAGAAGATGCTGCAAAAACTTTGAGCTGTTGTGGGGAGATCCCCCCTGTTTGGGTCATCAGGGGGACTGGATGTGAGGCCTCGTGATGAAGAAAACAGAGGCCTTCATCACTTGCGTTCAGCCACTCCCTGTGTATCATCAGAAATTCTTCTCTGTGCATTGCCCACAAGAGCAGATGTAGCTAAATCATAGCTCTTGGAACTCGTGTTGCACTTGAGCTGTTCCTGAGCAGTTAAATTTCTCCTGGGGGGTGCTGTGTGTTCCTGGAAGCAGGGCTGGGGTAGGAAACAGGCCTAAAAAACACCTGAAACACAGTTCCCAAACTGCGCTGGGACGCAGGTGCTTGCCCAGTGAGCTGTGCAGGACACCTGGAGAACCACTTTCACTTCTTGCCAATTAATTTCCCCCAGAGTTCCCCCATTTTTGAGCTTTTTAAGGCATGTAGCATGGGCCCAGGGGCTTTCAGCCTCTCTGCCTTGTGAGTATTTTTGGAAGGAGTTGCAGCCCTGGGAGAGCTGACCATGCTGGCTTTGGAGAGCTGTGAATGCAGATACTTCCGAACTGTGGCCAAATGGCGGGCGATTTGCTGTGGTGTCGTGCAGAATTTAGTTCTAGTCTGACTGCCTCTGAAATCATTTTGTGGAAGGACTGAAGGACTGGTTTCTCCTACCAAAGCTGTCGCTCTTTGGTGATGATTCTGAAGTGGTCAAAATGCCAGGAGTCACTAGCAAGCGTGGCCGAGGATTTATGAACTCTAGATTTGTAGCTTAGGTGGCTTGACCGAGCCACAGGAAATTTTCAAGGAAAGATGAAATAAATTCTTCCACCTTCCTTCCTCCTCCTTCTGCCTCGGTAACCTGACAGCTGAAACTTTCACATCATTACAGGCTCGTCCTCGGCAGGAGGCAGAATCAGATTGGCAAGAGTTCTCTGGAGAATGATGTTTTCATTTCCTACTCCCACATGTGCAGAGGCAGCACCCTGAGGCCAAAGATAAGGGGGGGGGGATCGTTCATGTGTTTCTTGGAGCACGGAGCTGAAAAGTTTTCAGTGAGCCACCAGGTAACGATGTTGCAGTACACCTATTCTAAGAATTCAGAAGACCATGTGTAAAGAAGGAGGAAAAAATGCATGTACATGGGAAACAATAGCATTTTGTAATAAACCACCATGTAGTATTTGGAGGGACCACTGGAAAGAATCTGTGAGTAATACAGAAGTTTCAATCCCTAGAATATAGTGTAGGATAGTCCAAATGATGTTTTCCCAGTTAAGATGTGGAGTTGGGAGGCCGGATTCTCAGCTGGGCTGTGTCAGAGTCCCTGCCTGGTGTTGAAAAACCAATTGGGTCAATATTTTCCTTCGGAACTTTGATTCTGTCAGGTTTTTTTGTGTGCCTGTTCCTGTAGTCACAAAAGCTTCCTTTCCTTGCTTGTTCAGAAGGGGACGACATATACAGCTCTGCCTGACACACTGCAATCTCTAAATTCTTGGTACCTCTTTAGAATCTGTATCAGGAAGTTTATCACTGAAGGTTCAACCCGAGAAGTCTTTGTAGGAAATAATGATTCTTGTCCTTCAAAGTGAGATACTGCTTGTCTTACATAATCATCACGAGGATTAATTCAGTCATCTTTTAGCTGCTTTGGGAATCTCAGGAGGATTAATAATAATTCATCATTTTTGAAACTCTGGAATACATTTTAACATGATGTTTGACAGGTTTGCATAATGTATGATTAATCAATTAGAAATTTTGTACATATGCATGACACTACATGAATATTCCTCTGATCTTTCTCCAGCACACTTGTAGACACAGGGTTCTTGTACAGTAGTTGGAAAAAAAGGAAATCTCCTTTTCATTCTGCTTCCACTTGCGAACAGTTTCAAAGAGAAATAGCTTAGTATTCAGTAATGAAAGAAAAAAACAGGAAATCTGCCTATCAGGAAATCTGATATGTGCTACACTTGCTAAATCCCCTTTTCAGTGAAATGGATTAAGAGACCTTATAGAAAAACGTAAGTGAAAAACTGGAATAATAAACTGCATGCTTTAAATAGAAGATGGGATTTATACTTACTGCTCTGGAAAAAATGATGTTCTTTGTACTGTGGAGGAAAAGGCAATTCCATACATGCTTAAAACCTTTATTCTGGACATGAGCTGTCTACCAGTTTAATGTTTTTACTTAAACTTGTCGTGAGATGTCAATGGACAGAATTTACACCTTATTCTTTGGAATGTAGATGAAACTTAGAAACTGTCACTGGCATCAGTGACAGTTGCAGCTGTATACCAGTGGGCAGGAACCAGATTTGAAAACCTCTTATTTTACGAATTATTAGTCATAATCTACAAGTAAGATCCTAGATGAGAAAAGATCCAAAAACCAGAAGCATTCAAAATGGTTCTGGATACAAGGTATACTCAAAGATATACCTACCGGCGGGGTTTTGATCCGGTGAACTGAAATCTGTATGCTAGATCTTAAAACACAAAACCCCCTTTCAATCGTGAACCTTCTTTACCCATTTCAATTTGCCATGGATGGATATGCAAAAGCAAATCACTCATCTGATACTAATTCTTGTATAATAGCTCAAGATGGCTGACCAAAGACCAGCTAATGGAGAAAGGAATGTAATTTGTTGACAAACACTTCAGTTATCATGTGCAAAGTGTATGCTTATGCATGCCAGTTTAGCGGCCTCAGTGGTCAATTTGAGGGAGAAATGGAAATAGCGGTGAAATTAATCATACTGACGCCTGCTTGTCTGATATTTTTGGCATATTGCAGAACATTAACTACAGTGAAATTTGGCAAAGGATTCTGATTTTCAATGAAATCATCTATTTTGTAACATACTCCCCTATCTTATTATTCTTTGGCATGTAATGCACTTGAAGATTAGAAGGTCAGATTAAAATATTCATTAGTCACCTAAAAAGGGTTATGGCATCTGACAAGGAAGAAAGCAAGGCACAAAAATCCCTTCCAGGGCAAGCTGTGAAAGGCTGCAATTGGTGCCAAATGTGGGACTGGTCAGGCCTATGTTTAGAAACCCGTGATAAGTTCTAAACACAGTTTGATGAAAACCTGATGCAAGCCTCTCCTTTCCCTGTCATCCGCTGACATTAAACTGCAAAGTTGCCTGTGATGTCAGTTCTGAATTATTCCCTCTTGATTGCTGACTCAAAGGCTGGATGTTAATGGAGAACCAAGATTTTTAAGGTTCATCAGAGAAGGCATTAAAAATCTAACAAATATGCATAATTCTCTGGCTGGAGTGTGCTCACATGACTTTTCTGTGCTTTGTTAACTATTCTTTAACAATAAATTTGCAAGAGGCTTTTTTTCCAAGAGTTGATTTCTTTTTGTTCTTGTCTTCTTGCTCTGTCCATGGAGAGGGACTATTGGCATGAACATTGATATTCTTTGCCCGAGTTCGAGTGTTTAAGGGAATTTTCATGTGGGAAAGACACTGGCCACTCAACGCTAATAAGAAAGCTTAGAAGGAATGTTAAAACTGCTTTAGGGAACTTTGGAATATTTGAAATATTCAGAGGAGTAACTCAACTGAAGCTATGAGATTTTGCTCTTGAATCGGCTCAGACAAAAATCACAAAAGTCACGGCAAAATAACCCCCTGGTCCTGCAGAGACACATCTGCTTAGCTTTAGTTCAATAGGTCACTCACTTGATTAAAGTTTTAGCTTTCTGGAATCCTGGCCAAATCCAGTGGAGTCCTGACCAGCTCCAGACTGGCAGTCCAGCTTGACTTCTTCAGACAACTGAAGGGCGCCTTTGTCTTAGTCTGGTTCCCAGGACAATTCTCTTACTTGAGAACATGCCACTCTTAAAATCACTACTGTCCCTTGTTACACAGCCTTTTTCTTGTCCTGCTGTTATCTCTGAACAATCTTCACTTGCCCAGAGAGAAGTAACTTATCTGTCCCTACTTTTTCCTGTTTTAGCTGTTTTTTTCCCACTATAAACCAAACCAAATCTATCTGCACAGTAACTATTCCAATAAGCAGGTCAGCATTCAGCGTTTGTAATTATTACAGGGCAGCTCCAAATCTGTTCATGTTCAACTCGCACTTTTCAATTTTGGCATGCTTTCTTAATGCTGGAAGCATTTCACAGATATTAGCTGGTTATACTTTCCAAGAAATCTGGTGCAGTTAAAATAGTATAGTTTCCATTCAAAATAAACTGCTATCCTTTTTTTTTTTTTCCCTGTTACTAGAAGAGGTGGCACTCTGTGGAAGTTCAAATATAAATGTGACGTAATTTGGAAGGAAGGTTACCTCTTTACAGCTTCTGAGAGTTGCTTGGAAACTATTGCATGCAGTGTGATAGGGCAGTGATAGAGGAGAAAAGATATTGAAATAAAACTTAGAATGAGGAATCAGCCTTTGGAGGAACAGGCAGAGTTGAATGAGCCGGAGCGGGAAAGAAGAAACAGAGAGATGGAAAGAAAATTTTTAACAAGGAAATCAAATGCTGCATGAACTATGAGGATGATACCAAATCTAGGGAATTGTAACGGGATGAGAAAAGAGAACAGGAAAAATATTCAAATGCTTGAAAAAAAAAAGTAATCCAATTATGCACAAAAAGTGTAGAGGAGAAATACAGAGATAGAACAGAAGTTGTCAAACAGACTTTAGAGAGCAGCAGGAGCAGGAGATGAATGGAGTGAAGTAGGAGAGAGTAAATTAAAACCAATGCACACAATCAGTTTAGAATTCAACTGTCTATCTGGTATTTATGGGAAAGCATCCATAAAGCTCATGGAATATATAGAATCCCATAGGGATATTATCATATTTCTTGGTGCTTGCACTAGTATTGTACATCTGCCCAGCAGAGTACAATAGTTTCAAAGAGAAGGAAATTGTCTGAGTGATCCATTACTGATTTTCAGCATGATGAGAAAGAGAGGCCAAACGTGGAACCTTTCCATCCTCCTTTCTCCCCAGACTCTGCGTGCGAGCGAGATCCAAACCTCCCTGGCTAATGTTGGTAGAAGGAAACAAAACTTGACAAGCTTTTTTGTAAATGCTAAATTATCCTTGTTTTCCCATTATGTGGATAACCCAAACTGAAACCTCATCTAACATCTTGAACATTTTACAACCCAAATTTCCAGTCCGTCTCATGATGGAAGTAAAATTAAGCTACAATCTTTTGAGGTCATCTCTGATTAAAGGCAAGGTATTTCTTGACATTAGTCCATGGTGGAGAAAAGCCTGCATTGTTGGTATTACCCACCCAGGAGGTGTTAGTCAACAGCTGACTAAATATGAGCTGGCAGTGTGCCCAGGTGGCTGACAAGGCCTATAGCATCCTGGCTTGTATCAGAAATAATGTGGCCAGCAGGACCAGGAAAGTGATGGTCCCGCCATACTCGGCCCTGGTGAGGCCCCACCTTGAATGCTGTGCTCAGTTTTGGGCCTCTCACTACAAGAAAGACACTGAGCTGCTGGAGCGGGTCCAGAGAAGGACTGGTGAGGGGACTAGAGCACAAGAGTGGCTGAGGGAACTGGGCTTGTTTATTCTGGAGAAAAGGAAGCTCAGGGGAGACCTTATCACTCTCTAAACTACATGAAAGGAGGTTGAAGTTATAGTGAGGTGGGGTTCGGTCTCTTCTCCCAAGTAACAAGCTACAGGACAAGAGGAAATGGCCTCAAGTTGCACCAGGGAAGGTTTAGGACGGATATTGGGAAAAATTTTTTCACCGAAAGGGTTATCAAACATTGGAACAGGCTTCCCAAGGAAGTGGTTCGGTGACCATCCCTGGAGGTATTTAAAAGACATGTAGATGTGGTGCTTAGGGTCATGGTTTAGTGGTGGACTTGGCAGTGTTAGGTTAACAGTTCAACCTGACGATCTTAAAGGTCTTTTCCAACCTAAATGATTCTATGACTCTGTGATCTTATGCTCTCCATCCCTGGTGGTTTATATTTACTGAATGAAGCCATATGCACTTTGACAGTGAGGTCAAATGAGTCAGTAGCTAGTCACAGCTATTGTAGAGATGGTGGGAAAAAGTTATCTGCTGGTGGAAATCCACTCAAAGCAACAATTGCATCAACTGGAAATTGAAGTTATTGAAATCTATTTCAGTCAGCGGTCACAGAGCTGAACCTTGGAGAAAGAGCAAGAGAGAAAAGAAAACCGAGGTTCTCAATTTCTGATAAAACTTGCTCCTTTTTAAGGACTAAATGTAAAGCTTAATGAAGTCAATAGAAATATTTCATCTAATATCAACCACCTCTGGATCAGAAAAACACCTGAAAATTTATTAACATACGAAAGAAAAATCCAAATTAATGATGTGCTAATGGATAAACCTTGCCTCTTCCCCTTCCACTGCTGTCAGGGAGGGCTGCCTTTACTAGCTACTTTATTTGCTGCTTCAAAAGAGTAATAATATTGTAACTATTGGGCCAGAATTTAATGGTTGTTTCCATCATAACTGCCATACAACACTTGCAAAAGCTCCAGTTTTAATAGCTACTCTCTTTTCGGTGTTACAGTGTAGTGGTTTTTCAATAAGACATACAAAAATAGACTTTTTCTATGAAAAGACTGACACATCATACCAACATTGTGTTCTAAGCAGAAATACAATACCTTCTTTGAGATTTTCCAGCACTCTGTTGTTTGATCTTTGAACCTTATTATGTCCAAACTCTGTGTAAACAAATTCATTCTACTTTAATTCAGCCTGGAATCTTAAGCGGGGGATGGAAATGGAATAGTATTATAGAACAATGATTTTCAGATATA
Organism: Tringa tobata; assembly: GCA_033628505.1. Classification (NCBI taxonomy): domain Eukaryota; kingdom Metazoa; phylum Chordata; class Aves; order Charadriiformes; family Scolopacidae; genus Tringa; species Tringa tobata. Next base: position 4,050,162 of record JAHREE010000259.1, on the reverse strand, counting down.
TTTTTAGTTTATGTTTCTCACAGCAGTGTAATTTGGTGTAGTGGTGCGTGTGTGTCTGGATCTTTATTATTCACAGCTATAAGTCAAGGATACTGTTTAAATAAGCCATAATTTACACTGAATGTCTGAAACCAATGTTAACTTCAACATCAGTGAAAAGATAAGCCTGACACTTAGAATCTTAATGGTTGTAATCTAGAAGAGTCTAAACCGTACACTCGCATTCAAAGTATTAGCAACTTTAGTCATCATTAGCAGCAGAGAAGTGCTTTCCTTTTTGCTTACATGTTTTAATTTTATCGAACAGGCTTTAGGATGAAAAGATGGTACTGAATGGTAAAATTGAGGGTTAGATATTTTAAGAATTACAAATATTTTACACTGTGCTAACAAAGAATCATCCAGAATTCCAAAACTACACAATGCGATAATTTGTTCATAAACTGAGAGAGCAGATCCAAAGATGCACGCTGTGGCTGCAAGCATTGTGTTGTTCTTGTTCAGAAATGGCTTCAAAAAAACGATGCTGCTGGAGCCATGGTGCACCTTACACCTGCCGACGGCTCAAATGCAACGTTCTTATGCATCTGTGACCAAAATGGAGCTTCCTAAAATGGAACAGACTGAAGACCTGGAAAAATGTTTCCACATTCAAGTCCAGTTGCACATTTTAATACCATAGGCTAAAATTTCTAACTGTCTTGCCAAGAATGTATTTAAAAGCTGCAAAATATGCACTGGAAATCATCGCCAGATGATGGGCAGCTGGACTATTTTCAATGAAGAGCCGTGTTTATGCCATCATTACATCATAAACAAACCATGGCGGAAAATGTGTGCCGTCTTTCAATTTAGTCAAAAGGGGAATCTAAAACTTTCCTTTGCTTTCAGCTTGTTAGCTTAGGGCCAGATCATCCTGGGGGCTTCTGCACAGAAAAGGGCCTTTGGCACACAGCTCAATCTCTGCCTGAGCACGAAAAAAGAAAGAAAGAAAAAAAAAAAACCCGCTGCAGTGGTATCTTTTATACAATTGTATCCCATTCCTAAGCCATTTCCCTGCTGGGTTTGTTTGCTAAAGATCTGATTTAAGATGTGTTTGACCCAGTGGATTTACGGCTCGCCTCCAAGACCAATGGATCACACCCTGGTCATCTCTTGTGCAGAGACCCAACGGGAGAAGAAGGAGAAGCAAAGGTGCCAGCGATGCTGTGCCTGCTCCTTTCACAGGAGAACAAAAAGAGGAATACGTGGTCTGTGCAGCTTTACTGAAATCTACTAAAGCCACTGTTTCAATTACAATCTGGGCCAGATTCATGGTATTTTGAATCATGCTTTCTTACCACTTGTTTCTTGCTGGCAGTTTAAAGTTCCACATTAGATTACTTTACGGTTCTTGTGTTGATAAACTAAAATGTGTGTGTATGTGGAAACGCTTCGTCTTTGGCACGTCTGGCAAAGGGGACTGAGCAGCCAGTTTGCTTCATTGTAGATATATTGAAGTCTTAAAAATCTGGGGAAGGGTAGACAGGGGGCTCTCTGTTCCTGTTGTTGTGGCAGTTTTCTGCAAGCCTGGTTTGAAACATGTTGGCACAAAAGATATTGCATAAATGTGTCTGGTTTTGATGTGCTGGGGCTAATGTGTGTCAACACAAACTCTGGTGGAGCTTTTACTCGCTGGAAGCCAGCACTTGCTTAACTTTCTCGATTAAAGACAAAAGTTCACTTCAATGCTGAGTTCCTGGCTGGATCAGGACCTGAGAATCCTCTGCTGAATTCCGTCTGTATCCCCCACTGGCTACAGGTGACATAAAGGATGTAATCAAAATTACCCTGAGAAGATTCCAGCTGGTACAGGGAGCTGGCATGAAGAACCTAATAAATAAAATGCTGTCTTTTTTTGCAGCCATGACTAAGGCATAAGTAGCTGAGGGACAGTACAGTACCATGGTGGTCACCTCTCCAGAAGCTCAGCAATGTCTGATACTTGTTAAAACAGTCTCTTGAGCTTTATCACACAGCACATGTGGGTCAGAATTCAGATTTTTTTTTTAATGTATTTTACCTTTTGCCTGTCTCGTCATTGTTTTGGACAGGTTTCTAAGCTTTTTTGTTTCCAGTGAGGGATGAAAGACTAACTTTTAATCTTTTACTGTTAGTAAAAGATTTTTTTTTTTTTTAAATGCCTTTGGTATGTGCAGGGAATGGAATCGCTAAATCAGGACTAACTCTACAGTTTCTTCTGTAGTGTGTGGTCTAGTGATTCCCCCTGATGCTGCTGATCTTTGGAGACTGGCTGGAGATTGTAGCATGGAGACTTCACCACCAAGCAGCAAAGCACTGGTGTGGATGAAGTTTGAGAGCAGAGAGGTTGAACCTTCAAGATTTTTTTCCAAGGTCAATGGAAAGAGTTATGGTTGGTCAGGGATGGCTGTGTGGCTGGTAAATACGGCTGTTATTTAATTAACAGTAAGCATGGCTGGAATACAACAATGAAGAAAAATGATCTGCATCGAGATCCCATGAGGCCATGCTCAGAGGCTAAGGTTCCTGAATTAGCTTGTTATTAGCTTCACCCCCACCTGCATTACTGAGCCTTTGATGTAACAGCAACCTAGGTCCCTCTCAAAACTTCAGACACTGTACCCGTATCTCCCCATCACGTGTTAGGTGTAGGCGAAAACGACAGTGAAAGAGTAGACTGCACCGGTGCAGGGCCCTGTGGGCTGTGGTATTGACGTGCTTTTATCAGCAACCCAATCTGGTAAAGAGTTCCTGAAAGTCTCTGCATTATGTGAAGGAATTGAGTTCTGCAGCAGAGACATGCATGTGCTATCTAAATTAAAAAAACGGAAGAAAAAAACCAAATCAGAGTTGCTTTTCTGCATAGCACGTTTCCCCTCATACCTTCAAATCAACATCTAGCATAAAGAAAATACAACCATACTAATAATATGTTGTCATGTCAACTCCAGAAGGAAAGAGCATCTATTTAGAGTTGAAGGTTTGCTTGGCCCCCAATCTTTTGCAGAATGAGAAACAAAAACTGGAAAAGAGTTATCTACGTTAAACATTTTAACTGAAAATTGGAGCATAAAGAATCACATCTTTACATATGACTTCCTCCTGGAGCCAAGGTGAGGAGGGAGCTTCAGAAGCCTCTGATATGAGTCAGGAACAGTGTCTCCTAAGTCAAATGAGGGGAGAGCCAATTCTTGAGCAGAAACAGAGCTTCTGCTATTCTGGCAGCAACCAGAGGAAGTGTATGCAAAAATCTCACCAATAACCCCTTTTTCATTTATTTATTTATTTACTTATTACCACTACATCTTCCTGAACTCCCTCAAACACTGGTTCACTGTATCCTCTAGAGCCACCGTCATCACTATGGTTGATGCAGCTACACAATGATGGGGACTCAAAGAAAGATTTTGTCTGCAGGCACAGTTTATTGAGAAATTCACAGGTAAATACATAGCTCGAAATTTCACAGAAGTAAAGTAAATAAACTGATGCAAGACCTGATGTATTGGAAGTGATTTTTGTTGCTCAGGGATAGCTGCTTTGGATCCCAAATTGGAAAAAAGACAAAAGAAGATTCCTCCTCCAAAGAGGAGGAGGAATAAGTGTGGTGATAACACAAACTGGAAAAAATCCCGTGTTAAATATATGTATATGTACACATATTGTTCAACAGAGAGAACGAGCCTTCTGACTTATTAGGCTATTTCCACTTTTTGGAACAATTTTGTTAAGATGCCAAAATGATTCACAAACCTTGCCAAAGTGCCCACTATTCTGCTAGTGACTGGCATCTTAATGTAGCTTTTTTCTCTTGTGCATATAAATTCACACATAAATGCATATAAATCATTTTTAGATGCCAATATACATATTAGAAATACATATAGCAGTATGATATCTATCTAATAGTTTGTGTCACTCAAAAAAAATGGCAAAAATACTTTTCTTCATGGGAAATATCAGTAAATGTACAAATGTTGAAAGTGACACTTAAAATAGAAGGCAGAGGTTTTTTATTCATCTAAATCAGTTTAAGCCCCCCCACAAAAAATGCTTTGTGAAAGTGCAGCAGCTCTTTGGAATTTATAGTGCTGTATTGAAGCATTCGAGTTTGAGTCTGGGTGGTATCACAAACATTTGTTTCCCATTGATTTCAAGTTTTAAATGCAAAATCCTTTTAAAGAGCATTCCGTACCAAGTGCCTAAAAGAATGGCTTGAAAGACCCCGATGCCAAGCTTGAACCAAAACAAATCTGAGGAAGCAAACCAGTGACAGTAGAAAAAAAAAAAAGCATTTCCCTTGCAAGGCAGTTAAGGTACAGTCATATTTATCTGTTCATTTACAATGCTGGAGCTTATTCTGTTCATGCTAATCCTGTGTGGGGCTTGACCTCCCTGGCTATGGTGTGATAGGCTATCCCTGGCCTATCCATAGCCTGTTGTTGTTACTAGAGTGGTCCCCACTGCCCACCACAGTGGAGCAATCTGCGTTTTCCCTGATCCCATCCACTCAACACACCTTGCTGAGGATCGGCTGGTGAATTTGTCTTTCCCTAGTGCTCCGAGGAAGGCACGGCACTGACTGAACACACAACACCTGAAAAAAAAGCACCACGTTACTTCCATCCTCCAGCGCAACACCCGCCCTGAGGTTTTTCTTTTCTTCAAAGAAAATTAACTTCCAATTATTTCATAATTTGGACGTATCTTGGGCCATGCCAAGGTAAAGGAAAGCTTGTCAGCACAGTTTGTGGTTCATCTCTCTCTGCATCAGCAGCACACGAACCTGCTTTTTGTTTGACTGGAAGCTCTCTGGGTTAAGCAGATGTGGTTTAGCAGTGCCTTGTACCGACAGCTCGGTGCCAGTAACTGACTCTGTCTTCCAGCTTTGTCTCATCTTCATAAAGAGCTGATTATTTTCATACCACTGGTCTCTTGGGAACCGTACTTCTTGTGTTCAGTTACCAAGGGTGTGTGAAAGAAGCTGAGAGGAAGAGAGTACAGCTAATAAAGGGATAAAAAGTACCTGGCACCTGTAGCTGAGGGTGCCGCTTTTCTAAAGAGAAAAGCACAGAAATTCTGCTGACAGCACAACCCAGTGGTCCTTACCAACCTAAGTGGTCCTTAGGTCTTTTCCTACTGTTGCTGAATCAGTGGTCATCTGAACAAAACTCCCTGCAGGTAACCTTTTTGTGTCTTACTTACCAGTAAAATGGTAAAGAGTAACTTTACGTAACCGAGGAGTAATTTATTTATTTATGTATCTATTACCACTACGTCTCCCTGAATGCCCTCAAACACTGGTTCACTGTATCCTGTAGAGCCAGCGTCACTGCTGTGTTTGATACAGCTACACAACCACGGGGACTCAAAGGAAAGAGTCCCTGTGTCCTAACCTCCCATGTGTGCATTTGGTATTAAACTCGTGGTATCGCATTTCTAGATCAAATTGCTACAAAATCTGACCAGAACAGCAGCCTAACACATGTTTTAAAATGCTACCAGTAGCTAGCAACTGCTAGATCAAGCCCTGAAACCTGTGATCGATTCAGAAAATTATCCGGCATTGAGTAATAATTCATGCAAATCTTTTTTTTTTTTTTTTTTTTGGCTTGGTAAAAGGCAGCCATGGTTAATAAAAAAAAATCCTGTGAGCCCCGAGCCAGCGCTGACTGCTCCCCACCCTGCTCAGGCAGCAACGGCTCCGGGCAGGAGGAACCTACTTCCCCAGTTCCCACAGCCTGGACCGCTTTCCCACCGGCAGGCTGTGGAATACCAAAAGGCAGCCATCACCCAGGCAGCTGCCCCTTTGTACCGCTTCCATTTGGCTTGTTAGACTACGGAATTGACAAGTAATTAGCTACTTGTGGCAGCCCTGCCCTGCTGTACCTGTCAGGGATGGCCACCAGAGAAACCTCTGCCCTCCGAAGAGCGGGGCTGTGTAGGCTGGCACTTGCTTTGGCATGCCCCTGGAAACGAGGAGCAGATTTGATTCTTGCTGTGCAAACATGTCAGTGACAGCATAAAATCTGAGTAAAATATTTATCTGCTAGATTCAGTGTATGCTTGTCAGCATGAATTAAAAAAAAAAAGAGAACTTGTAGAAACATATCTGAAAGGAGGAGACATTTTGCCTAGCCCTCATTCACCTGGAATATGCTGTCCTTTCAGATCTGTCACTTGTTTAAAACATATTTCCTCTCATATTTGTCAGTAAACTTTGGGACAAATCACATTTCTTCTCTTTTGTCATTGTGAGGAGGTCATAAATAACAAGGCCTACCAGAATGAATGTATTTGAGTGTTTTATTTCTTTGAATGGTGCAGCAGATACAGTCTGTGCCCACACTGGGCTGTCTGGCAGCCCAGGTCTCAGTGGCTAACGAAACTTTCGCTCTGAGAAGCCAGTCGTGGTAGGTCCTAAGAAACACTTAGCTGCAAAGAAAGTGCTCAACACCTCATTTCAAGGATTTCATTAGGCAGAAGAGGATGGCTCACGTTCCGTTTAGTTTTCAGCTCAACTGAAGAGTGTGCTTGAAGGGTTTGCACATCATCCGAACATGAATATAAATTTGCAGAGCTTACAGGACAGGAAAAGACGGGGGGATTTTGAACCATCCATTCAGAGATCACTGGGGCATCCATCTTTGGAACAGGCTGTCTCCCAAGGCTTCGGAGCACAGTAAGACAGAACACAGAGAGGGAGCGGGAAGGGTGACTGAGGTTAGCAGGTGTGTTGCTTATATTGGAAGAGTTCATTTGGCCCACTACTGCTCACATTGTCTTGAATCTGCTTTTACCTATTTTTTTCTGCAACTGTAGATGAAACAAACCCTACTGGTATTTTTTCTCAGGACAGAAGATTACTAGGAGTTTAATTTTAGCATACAGTTTTTCCTTCCAAGCAATTTAATGTATTCTATCTTTTTTGAGCTTTTAATAAAATGAAAAAAAAAATCAAAACTCTAGTAATTATATTGAATTTTTATTATCACTAACATCAGTGTAGTAGGTAGAACGCTAAAGCACAATCATTTTATTCGAGCTGTGTCTTAAGTCTCTCTCAACTCAGCATCTACATCTGAGAGCATCTACAACTTCCCCATCATTCTTCAGGCTAAAAGGCCAGGCTGGGATCCTCTGAGCACAGCAGGCTTTGGATAGAAATCGAAAACTAAAAAAATAAAAAGAAATCAAAGCTTGGAAATAACATTTCTGCAATAAATGGGGTTTTGTTTGTATTGGAAACTTTGTAAAGTTAAAAGAAAAAGACTCCACAACTTCCTTATCTGTAAATTTCCCCTTACCAATCAATAGAAAATAAAAAGGGGGGGAAAAAAAAACCACAAGAAAAAAGATAGAGAAATGAATTTGTACCAGGAAAAAAAGACTTAAGCCTAATGCTCTCCTCTGAGAGTTTTTCACTCTCCTCTAAATCAGGATAGCTCAATTTACCTGACTGGGATTATGTTTACTTTAGAGGAGGTAAAAGCAAGGCCTTCTTGCTTTGAATAGATGGAACCATGACCATTTTACAGTTTAAACTCCTTCTTGTTATACATACTCAACCTGCTGCTTCCTTTCTGTCCATTATGGTGCCATATTTTAGGGAGTAATGAGAAAGACACAGACCTCACAGTCTGGCATTCCCTTTTGATTTGCGTTCATTCCACAAGCTCTTGTTTTCTCTCCGTGGCTTTCCTGCCCCTTTGGCCAGCTCTGCACTGCTTTCGAAGCACAGACCATGCCTCATTTAGCACGGACTTTGACCTGCAGTTGGCAGAGCAGGCACACCATGCCTGGTGTCTGATGCCTCCCTATTTCGCTTTTACTGTTGTCAAAATATTATGTCAGCAGAAATCTTCCCGCAAGCGTAGATGCCTACCAGCCAAGCCTTAAGTTTTCGGCAGGTAGTGATGTGGAATATGCCTCTAGCTTAGCCTGGCTGCGTGGCCCAACGTCACGAGGCCCTTGGCTGATGATCAGAGAAGCTGCTCGGCTGCAGAGAGATGGTTAGTAGCCAGGGGGGAGCTGGTTATGCTCAGGGCTGCCACTTCTCGTAGGCTAGTCCATAGGCACTGAAGCGAAGCTGTAACCTGGGACTGGTACCTGGAAAATATAACATGACAGTGGCTATCAGGAGCGTAAAGAACAGATGGGAGGAAGGAGGTGGGATCAAAACACGTCTTTCAGGATCAAACGGATAGCTTTGCGGGCTGATTTCTCAATAAAAAAAGGGTTGGATAGCTATTTCTTAACAAAGATGGATATTAGTTTTGATACCAGTCCTAAAGTTGGGCTGTGGATTTCAGAGTGCCTTTCCTTATGACCCGTTCTCCTACACAGCCCGGAGCTGCGGTACAGCAGGGAGGTTTCCCTTGCAGTTACATGCCTGCAAGTGCTATTGAAACTGGTGGCAGTTGCTCATGCATATCACCAGACAACAACCAGCTGACGCTGAGGAGTTGAAATCACCTCAGTTCTTCACACAAAGGCTCTGCAACAACATTTCCCAGAGGCTGGTGTTTCACACACTCATCCTTTGTGCCTCTTGTTATTCGCAATAGCCGCCAACTTGACAAGATGTTAGCAGAGCTGGTCTTAAGGTCACCCGACTTGCAGCCGTACAAAGACCTTGCCTTTCCCTTTATCCCATACAGGCTGCTGTGCTCAAAAACCTGGCAAATCGTACTCATCCCAAGGAAAGCTCTACCCGATGGAGGACATGATAACCTCTACAGGTTGGCCTGCCTCCACTCTGCTGGCTTGTCTTCCAGGCTGCAGATGTTAACATCACCCTCCATTGGGCTGATGTCTCCCATTGCTCTGCTTTTCAATTTCAGCTTTGTTTCTTCTTCTACAACTGATAAATGAGATTCCACTCCTGGCATCTAACCCAAAAATCTCCTGGAAGCTCTCTATCCCTACTGACTCTTGTGGTGGCTCTACAGCTTCCAGTCCCCGCCTGACTGGTCTCCACAGAGATCCTTATAAAAAAGAATTTGAGGTTTTACTCTGCCCTGAAAGATAACTTCTCTACCTCTAAAAAATCTTCTATGGCTAGAACAAATGTTGGAGTGGAGAAGAAGAGAGGAGGAAATCATGGTTTTTATTTGTGCAGCAGACTTCTGTATGACTTACCCAAAACTGACTGCAAAACCAACATTTCTTTTTAACTGTATTTGCTACAGGCTGGGATTTCTGATTTATAAGCAGTGCTTGCTTGAAGCTGTTGTGGTCTACAACCAAATGACTATTGTGTATTTTTTAGAAAAGGAAGAAATCCTGTCTAAGGAAACAGGTGATGGTGAGGTTATCCACCAAGATCTGGATGATCTTTCACCTGGAAGAAAAGAACCTCAGTCACCATCTGGGGAGCAAAGCCTTGTCTGCACGGTTTGAAGGGCTGTTAATTTCTCTTTGAAAGGCCCCAAAGGCTGGCAAGTGGCTGAAATTCACAGAATCATTTGCATGTTATGCTATCTGCTCTGCAATTACTGGCATTTCTGAAGAACCTGCCTTCCTACTGGGGTTTTGTACAGTTTGTTGTGGTCTGTACCACATCATTTCTCTTAGGAATGGAAAAAATTAATAAAAAGAGAAAAAGAGAAACACCTGTGAATTTACATCACATTTAGCAAACATCAAGACATAAAGACCTATTTACATGTACATAACAGAATCAAAGAGCAAAGCCCACATTGGCCTACCTTCAAATTAACTTTTTTTTTTTTTTAAGAGTATGCAAAATTGCATATGCTTGTACTTTATAACCTCTCAAGGCATTTCAAGAAAGACTTATTTTATATAGCTCATCATGACTGCTAGGAAACATTTTTCCCACAAACCATTGCCTTTAGAGTCTATAAGGTTAAGAGGACATAAAAGCATGGATGGAGAGGAAATACTAGAGTAAAACAAGATGTGTTTGGGGGGCAAAGTTTTTTAAGCCATCATTCCTAAACTTTTTATCATTTCTCACACTTATGCATAGTTCAAAAAGTGTGAAAAAAGTCTGTTCATACAGTAAAATAAACAGGCTGCTCTGGCTTAGGTTCCAAACTCTAAACCACCATCTAATCTTTGCAGTATTACAGTTAGAATTGGTGGGTGAAAACTCATACGTAAAATCTCCTGGTGTTACCAGAAGAGGCTAGTTCTCCTCAAATGCCCCATCTGTACTTTTGATGGGAAGAATGGACAGACTAAAAACTGAATAGATGTTGAATTGGTATTGGCTGGGCTTTTTACAGTGGACATAAGCTGCGTTCAGAGGAAGGTGGGAACCTTGTTCCGCAGCAAGATGACCACAGTGCAGAGGGCTGTTTAACAGTTCTTGTTAAAAACTGGAATTATTTTTCCAAGTTCATACTTCATACTGGAAGCCATTCAACACGTGCAGTATCTTGGGAAAATTTAAGAAAGCGATCAACAGGGAAGTGCTATGAGAATTTCAGTTCAAACGGTTTAACTTTTGTAACCTTTATGTGGTGGTGCATTATTATCATTATCGTCAGCATTATTATTATAATAAAAAAATAAGATTTACAGAGAAACTTTTTGAATTTCTGTGCTATAGGCAGCTCCTTATTTGTGTTTAGGTTGTGCTAGGTATGATTGCAAAGCCAGATTGCTTGGTAAGCCTAATACCAGAATATTACATTAACATGGTAATGACTAAAGGACAGAAAATACACAACACGTCACTGATTCAGATTGCTAGGGATGATTTATGTACTGTCCTGGCTTTCTATGTGAATTAGCTCATCTCAAAATGTATGTAAGGAGCAGGACTTGGAGGTGAAACCTCACTCAGAGATTTCCAAGAGTCTAAAAACGTAGCAGCCTGAATTCCACAACTAGCTAGTGGAAGCAATGGGAACTTGAAGGAATAGAAGCAAATCTTGTGGAGAAGTGTGCCATAGACATCAGTCTGCCAGCAAAGGAGAGCACAGGTGACATGGAAAGCACCTTTCCATTTTGGTTTTATTTTCATCTGAGGGAGAGTGTGACTAGAATAGAAGGAGGCATACAAACTCTGGGAGACCGTCAAGACTTTTCAAAGATTTTGTAAAAATTAGTGAGAGGGTGTTTATTCTGGAACAGAGATGGAGAGAGCCCTTCCCGGCATTGCTGGCTAGTCAGGGCATTCACCTCAGCGCTGACAGCAGCAGATCAGGGAGGTGAACATGAGCCAATTGCTCCAATCAGTGTTCTCTCCCCAGTCTGTATGAATTACTATTAATAAAACATGAAATGCCTTCAAGAATAGTATAGCCAAGAGCCTAGTGTCAAGTTGAAGCTTGTTCATTCTCGTAAAAAGAGCTGATTTAGAAGAAATGGCATTTTCCTGCGAGAACACACTATAGAAGATCTCTCAGCCAGCTTTGTTTTAAACGCAGCACAATTTGTGAAAACAGAACAAGAAGTGATCTTAACAGAAGAACCAAACTCAAGGCCAACCTCTGTGGGTCTATTTCCACTGACAACAATAAATTTCAGATTAGATCTACAAAACCAAACAGTTGTATCCTGTAAAAAATAATAGAAGAAAAACATTTGGATTCCCTCAGCTTTTATATTGATGTTTTCCTTTGAGCCCATCATTTCAACTTTGTCACTTGTTTTCTTTGTTTCTTGTTTTCCTCTCTAATTTCTGCCTAGAAATTTCTATCTACAGAACAATCTTTTTTTTAATGAGAACTTTGCTACTCTATTTATGCAGTGCTTAATTCAGTAACCCAGATTTCATCGGTAGCAACAAATAATAAATATATTTATGTATGTATGTCTTGGCAATACTCTCTCTGGGCAGACACTGTAAGGATGGGACTTGAATGCATACATGTGCTGCTTCTTGGCCTTAACTAATACTTGGCCATCAGTTCTATTCTTGGCCAACGCTTTACCTTTATTTCCTTCTCTCTCTTCTAAGTCTCCTTACCTATCACCACAGTGAACACTGCTAACTTTGTGATTACAATCCAACAGAGACATGCAAAGACGAGTTGATATTGTCTACATCTGGAAAAGTGACAGGGAGCACCAAGTCACAACAAGAAATGAGGACCCATCAAGGACCGAACCCACACAGCTGGTCTGAGCTCGATCACGCTCAGAGATCAAAAAGAGATGAGGAGATGTTGGCATAAGCACAGGCACAGATGCTTGGCTCAAGGGAGAAGGGGCAGCAGTGTGTTGGGGCAGTCTGTGTGAAGACAGGCTATAGTAGATGTTCAGAAACAAGCTGAAATTTCAACCTCTGCTTGGTATGAATCCATCAAAAATGCTTTTGGAGAAAGTCTGGAATCCTGTAACTTGCTTTGATTCTTGCTTTTTTGTCATGTGGATAGTTCTCAGCTGTCAGGTATTATTTAATTTCCCCCTAGGAGGCAGTTTCTATTTTATCAAAACCAGCTAACCTCTTCTGTGATCTTTACACAATGCAAAAAAATCATACAATTATGCCAGCTGAACTACTTTTGCAGAGTTGGGGAACCTATACAGAGGTAAGGTCTGCTGGTTTCTTTATTATTATGCAATCTTTTTTTTGTTAGTTTTACTCATGCATTTCAGCCCCAGAAGTGCCAAATCCTAACCTTGGCTATAACCATATAACTCACATGAAGTCATTAGTAATAGCCCAACTTTAGAGCCCTGCGCATTTTGTCAGAAAAACAGTTTCCAGGTTTATGATTTACATCATTTTTCTATATAAATGCCTTCCTTATGGAGGCATTAGATCTGTGGCTCACATTGCACTTCAAAGAAGAGGAGTAACATGAGAATGACTCTGTGTCTTCCACTGCCTCCGAAAATGTAAAAAGAGCATGAAGACAGTGTGAGACACTTCTTCACAGACAATTATAAAGCGTGTGTTTAGCAAGTTTGGACTTGCACGCTCTGTGTTGTAAAACTTGGTAACTTGCTAAAAATGCATGGGAGTATGCTTTTTTTTGTCAGCCTCTGTATATGTTTGCGAGGGGGTGCTAATGGTGGGATGGGGTCAGAAGTGGAAAAGCTTCCTCCCACCTGCTTGTCTTCACAGCTCTTTAGGAATATGGAGCTGCTGAGGCACCTAAATCGTACAGAACAAGTGAGTCACTCATTACAGAGCTGGCAGGGAATATGATGGAAATTGTGGGCTTTTCTCTGGCCATAGAGTTTCATGGACACCCAGATCCTAACTTGAACAGTGCATTTCATTTACTGTTAGACAAGAAATAATCTATGTCGGAAGTATTCAAGACATGACTGAAAATGCTTTATTTCTACGCAGTGTCAAAATGTGTCTGATCCTAATGGCACAAAAATACACAAGTAGTATCTCCATTCCCCCACATCCGTGTGGAGACATTAGTCACTCTACTAGTCTTAATTCTTACCTAGCATGGAAGGCTGGGAGGCTTGTGACACCGGCACTGCAAGTGCCTCAAGCTGATAGACATCTCTTCTGCTCTCCTCTCAGAACATCATGGCAACCTCTGAACTCTAAATACCCTCCCCAGGGGACTAAATAGAGCTTGTGCTTCTCCTTTCAGCTTTGTCAGTTGAAGAGACAAAACAGATCTGAGCTATAATTCCCAGCTCTCTGCAGAGCACTCGATGTATTCAGGATGGAAAAGCTATTTTGTGAAAGACCATTGGTTTTCACCGTTTTCTTTTTAGATTCCAGTTTAGAAGAAATGCTCCAAAATTTGAAAATGCTCATGTGGTGGGGGCAGCAGAAGCCAAACAAATGAAAGATATTTTCCATTGCAATGCATGATATGGGTAATTGCCTCTACCTTATACTTAGGCAAAAAGGCTTTCAATGTCAAACATTTCATTCTGTATTTGTAACACATTCATTTTGATATTTGTCAGGGCCCATTTCTGGTTTAGTGAAAGAAATTATGGCTGGAGTGGCCATGATTATAGGAAACAGTTGCCTTCTGATGCAAAATGGCTCCATCAAGGCTTTTTCAATGAGTACTGGTTATATCACTTGGTAGTCTTGTTTTTCTCCCAGGCAGGAGGGAAGAGACTGTGGCTCAGCATAACACAAAGATGAAAGGGTGCAAAAACCCCATGGAGATCCTTCAAGGTCATTAAGGCAATATGAAATGGGTGGGTCATGGTGGGTCTTCACCCAAATAAGCAAAAGGGCCTCCTTGTTAGGAGAAAAAAGGGCCAAGGACCTGTTTCTGTTGTGCCCTCTTTGAAGTGTCATAATCACAGCTGATGTGCTATGAGAGGACAAATGTTCTCAATCTAGTTAAAAACCACATTAGCTTGCTCTCTGTGGAAACCAGAAAGGCATTTTATGACATAATATTAAAAATCCTTCTTGGGTCTTCTCTGGGAGTAACACCAACCATTACTCAAAGGCTCTCTCCAGTCCAAAGCAATCTTTTTTTAAAGTACTTTTATCATTAATTTCTAGAGCTAAAATAAAAAAAGAAACATGAAAAATGCCTGTTTTCTAGGATGAACTGGAATGGCTCCTAGAGGATTTAATTAGTGATAACTTATGCTGCAAACGCATGCTTGAAACAGTGTTTATAAATATCCCACTTAATGGAAAAAAAAAGTTATGAGTGGTGATAGAAATCTGTCTGGCAGAAAATAATATGCTCTCTGCCAGCAAGTACAGATTCCCAGTACAACTGCAATACGGGTCCAGCTGTGTTAAAAAGCCATATATTAAGGATAATTAAAATATTATAAATCATCACTCAAAATGGTTTACTCCAGAGGTAGTCTTCTGAGTCAACAGCTACTGAAACTTGGGAGGAAACTAGAAGGCCAAAATAAAAGGCTGAAATCAGAGAAAGAATCCAAACAATTACTTTTGAGAAGAATCAATTTCTTTAAACTTATTTCTTAAAATCATTGATTCTCTCCACTAATAAAAGGATGAAGCCAATGCCCGGGATTGAAAAATGTCATCAAAAGAGCACTTTCAGCTGATCTGTAAGCAGTCTAACAAGACTTTAGTGGAAAAATCTTAGCTTTCCCACACATTCACAACTTCTCCAGAGAGTCTGACTATTATAATAAGGTTTCACGGTGTAGTGCCATTGATTTCCTCTGAGGAGTGTGCTTCCACGGTAATTTAATTTTATTCCAGTTTATTTATGTCTATTTTTCTCACATATATAAAAATATATACATGTAGATATATATATTTCCCAATGAAAGGGAAGCTAGCACTGACTGAAACATATCCTCAACGGCTGTCAGCAGCTGTAACAAGACTTAAATACAACTGAATACCAAGAGGGGAGAAAAAATTCTCTCATGGCAAGCAGCACTTTTGCAGGACATTTGATACGCAATATTATGCACTATAAACTACAGTCAAAGAGAAACAATCAACTTGATGACATATACCACATCTGGGTCATAGGCAGCTTGACAGTGTTTGTGCCTTGAGCCACAGCCATGTCAGCTCTAATGTGACATTTAGCATATTTAACCATGAACACATGACACATCTTTAGAAATCCTTATTGTCTTAATAGCCTATTTTTACATGCATAATTGCCAACAACAGTAAATAAAATTCGGCATGAAGTGACATTTTGTGAGACCTTATCAATTTTGTCCTGTGGTATTAGTCTAGCACATGCTATAGAACACGAGGCATATCCTGGATTGTTTTTCTTTAAATCTTGCACATTGACATTATATTTAACAATCCGTGATAATTGTAACAAAGAATGTGAACTTTTCCTGGGATTGATCTGCCCTTTATTTTCCTTTGTATTTTCAAGTCCTTTGGACAACAGGTTACTCTGTAAAATCCCTGTAAGTGACTGTTTCAGAGTAATTTATGACAGAGTAGGGAGTGTGTAGCAGTAGCTGGACAACACATCTGGTGATGCTTAAATCTCTAACACTCTGGAGTGAACAGTTTGACTTAAGGCACCTTTTATATTGATACATTTGGAGACTCAATGGAGTTCTTTGAAGGGAAGAGTACATGATATT
Organism: Tringa tobata; assembly: GCA_033628505.1. Taxonomy (NCBI): domain Eukaryota; kingdom Metazoa; phylum Chordata; class Aves; order Charadriiformes; family Scolopacidae; genus Tringa; species Tringa tobata. Next base: position 4,034,166 of record JAHREE010000259.1, on the reverse strand, counting down.
TTTTTCAGTTCATAGTGACATCAGTTCTAAAGTTAGAGCAAAGCATGAATCTTCTGAAGTATCAAGGTTCAAACTGTGTTGATAACAGATCTAATTACTATGTATTTTGTTTTGGCGTTCTGGTATTCCCATTTATTATCAATCTTCCTTATTTGTTCAGGATATACACCTGTATAGAAAGCCACACTTTCAATATAATTATCTTACTAAATAATGGTAATAACACATCAAATCCAGACTCTGGAACCTATTTTTAATTTGAGTGTTCAGCTTGGTGAGATTCTGATATCAATCTTTAGCCTTGAAACATCTAATGAATATGTATGATTCCTGTGTTTTGTGAATAAAACACCTATGACATTTTATAAAAATCTATTTTTTTGCTAGTTCTGTTTGTATACACAGCCCTCATAAGAAAACATTTCGCAACCTTACATCTGTAATGTCATACACAATATAAATGAGAAATTATTGTCCAGTTCACACTCACACACACATTTTTTATATGTGCATATATATACACAAACACACCTAAAAGCTCAAGCCATTAATTTTTCCCAAGAAGTTTATCTAAGTTAAACTCAGATAAAAGTTTAACTAAGTTAACATTCAAAATTAAGAACGTCATGAAATTGGATGGCAGATACACTTCAGTTTTGGTTATTAACTGAAATTTTGAGCACATTTTGAGCAGCTCTCAGAACCGTTTAGGTTTGGGCTACTTGACATGTGCCAGCTCTGTCACTGATGTTATAGAGCTTAATTATACTTTTTTAAGATGACTGATCATTTCAGCAACAGTCAAGAGGGCTGAAAGTACAAAGATGTGTGTCAACTGGGTATACTGGAATTCAGGACCCGGCAGAGGAAGAAGACCAGCCCTCCTCAATTCCTTATTAAACTGAGCCATTTCTTTATTGGAACAAACGGTTATGCCAGCAAAGGATGTGGCCATAGAGATTCAGAGATCTACTTCCTAGTCAAAAACATGGTTGGCCATGTTGGTTAAACTTTGTTTAAATTAAGAAGGTACACAAGAGGGAAATATATGTCTGCCTCAGCATTGGGAAGTTACTTAGTGACCATCTTTGACAGAGCTGTTATTGCAGTGTGCCCCTGCCATTTACTCTGGTGGGGATAACACCACAGACAAACAGCAGAAAAAGATACCTCTTGACATCCTTATGTCTATAGTCTTGTCTGCATTAAAAATGGATAGAATGACAGAATAGCAGGATAGAGCACATTGCAATATCAGTAGCAAGTGAGAAAAGAGCTAACATATTCACGTTGTGAAGATTGTCTCTATGTCATGCTTTGTGTGGCTTGGAGCTTCTTCATCTTGCTATAAACCCACCGCTATAAGTACCCTAAACACACATGATTTCGTACAGAATTATTTATCTGATATCCTGTCAAAACCCTGTCTGCTGTTACAGAACCTTATTTTTTCATTTAATCACAGGAAGCTTAGTAAAATTTTTTCACCCTATGTAAATTAAGATAATTTAGCATCAATGACCAGCTGATGATCACTTTGTTCACAGATATTATTTTGCTTTTTGCTGTTTCTACTCTGCAAATTGGCAGTGTCTCCCAAGTCCAGCTTCACTAAGACAACAGTGGAAGTTATAACTATTGCTTGTTCACATTATTAAATGAATATCTGCATTCTGCTTTCTCCTCAAGCTTGTTTATATAGATCTTTGGAGGAAACTCTATAACCTGCATCTTTCTAAAATAAAATGTTCTAGCCTGACCAGCAGTTCTGGCCTTTTCAAAGGAGCAAAGATAAAACACCACAGAAGGGCCATGGACGAGGCCAGGCTGGATGATCACGATGCTACATTCTGACCTGGTGAAAAGAACTTTTTGGGGGTAGAATAAAGAGAAGAAAACAACTGTTAACTGTTGTCTGTTAATTAACTATATTTCCTTTGCTACTCTTGGACTAGATGACCAGATAACTGTGGTACACTTCAACATTGCAATCAAGTCAGTACTGTATAACTGCTCAGAAAGTACCAGGTACGTTTTACAGTACTGAAGTGATTATTTTCTAAAGTTTGATCTACTTTTTTGGCTCATTAATGAAGAACATAGTTAAGTTTTGAATAATACAAAACCAGAAGTTTCTCACCCACAACTTTGTACTAAAATTGGTCTTAACTGAAAGAACTGAGATTTCTTGTATGGTTTGATATCTGTAACATGTTTGTGTTAAGAGAAATAAGTATGGAAAATGAGATCTTTCTGATCTAACTGAAGCAAAACAAAGCAAACTTTAATCTTTTTCATAAGAATTTCCAAGTTTCCGAACTATCACGTACAACCAAAGTTCTTCAAATTGATTATTTTTAGTTCCAGGATATAAATTACCTATAAATATGATATCTGATACATGACTTAATAATGCATGCTGGGAATAATTCTTTTCAATAATAACTAATAAAACCAGTTTCATATATTAAGTATGTGTGTATATGATGTAAATTATTTCTGCTTTCTTCATTAGGATTTCATGGATGCTGTTTTGTGAAAGATTTCTATTGCCAGATGGTAAATTCTGGCTGACATGATAAAATTATAAACTGTTTCAATGTGCTAATAGTCAGCTGTGAGTTGATTAGGCCTTTATGAAGTATCTGCTAAAGCAAAAGAGAGACCCAGTCATCTTGGGACTTTAAACGTGAACAGTGCGCAGTAGCGGCTGAAGCTGAGATAAAAGATTCCTCCAAATACATATATATATATGTATTTGTATTCCAGCAGGAAAAGAGTTTCAAATCTGCTCTCTGAGGAAAGGAAAATTTGGCTCACTGGTCTTCCCATCCCCGCTGTGCTGTGCTTGAGTCCCCCAGGGTTTACAATGAGGGTAGTGGTGTTTGCATAACAGCATAAATAAAAGGACAGAAACGGTACGTGTGGGGCGTCGCTGTTTCAGTACATAGCAGGATGCCCATAAGCTAACACTTGGGTTTGTATTGTAGGTAAGATTTCTGTCTTAGCTTACAAAAACATTTGAGGATTTTATTATACACCCTTTATCTTCTAATTCCTGACCAGTAACAAAACTCAAGCTTATACATCATCTACAATTCAATTATTAGTGTGTGTCGGGTATGCTCCCTAATCTCCTTTGTCCTTCTAGGACATTTTTTAATTTTCCCCAAAATATTTTTTTCTGCATCTGTGGGTTCAAGAAAGAAGCATTAAAGTAATTTACTTTTTAGGGTTAACTTTATTACATCATCTCTGCATGTTGGATGTCTGTTTCCATGACTATATTAATCCATTTTAAACTGTTGATCTTATCAACGTAAAACAAATTAACATAAACAGTTGAACAACAGATTTCAAATATGGGATTAATTTAACATAAATTTCAGTTTTATTTGCAAAGTCTCGGTATTTTGTCACCCTTCCTTGGCCTTAGGTTGTTGTATTTCAATTTGGAAATCATTCTATACAAATGGCTTCTTAATGTCTTGATCCTTAAGAAGGGGACTGTTGTGTTCCTTGATTATTTGTTCCAGTTAAAAACTGAGTGAGGTTAATAATTTTTTTCAGCAATGGGTTTTCTTCCCATTGAATATGAAGAGCTAGTGAAAACTAACTTTTTCTTTTTTTTTTTTTTTTACTGGAATTACTTTCTGACAAAAACATTTAGTTTTCAGTAAGACCTGAAGGAAACGCATTTTATGGGATAAAATGGTTTTAATGGAAATATTCTAAAAGAAAAGCAGTACCATGACCAGTTTTAATAATGGAACAGATTTGTCAAAATAGAAACTTGGACCTGGAGGAAAGTATGGTTGATAGTTTTTATTTTATGTGGGAGCTATAAGTATGTGTAAAGCGACTATCAGTGTATTTTGTTATTTTCTTGCCATAGTAATTTTTTTCAGTGACAATCATATTTTGCCGCAACATGTCCCTAACTTCTCATTTTTATTGGTAGGCATTATGGGGAATACTCCCATGAGGTCATTTTCTGGTTAAAAAGACAAAAGAAATATCTTTCAACGTACCTACCACATATTAGTCATTGAACTGTATAAAACTTCGTGTAAGCCCACACTCTGCTAGTAATAAAGAATGAGGAAATTAAAGGGATTTAAAAAAAATCCCGAACCTTAGTATAAGAAAACATCCATGTCTTAGTTTGATTCCCGTAATCTCCCCATATCTTTCTCCTTTGCTGAAAATCTCACTGCAAGTTTTCTTATTCTCCAACCGCTCTGTCACTACGTCACTGCCTCTGAGGAACATCTCATTGACTTGCTGGCTTTTACCACATCAAGCCCCTTTCCCCACTTGTTTGGCTTCAGGAAAGGTCTAACTGCCCTTTTTTTTCCTCCTACTTTCCCATCTTTTTCCGTCCTCTTTCTTCTACTGCAAACAAACTATTGTAATATGTCAAGAGTGCACCAGAGCAAATAAATTAATTACTAAGTCAGCATTAATAAAAAGCCCCAGGCTGGTTGCAGAGGGGCCTGAACACCACAGCGGGTGAGGGGGACAATGATGTCCCCTCAGAGCCCCGTCGCTCCAAAGATGCCCTTGGATTCATCCCCTGACTCACAGCTCAGTGTCACTGGCCCAAACCTCCCAAAACTGAGCCACCCAAGGGATGCTGCTGGTCACTACAGTCCCAGGGGGCTCACGGGCATGGCAGGAGGTGTACTTCACTGCAGATCAGTGGACATCCCACAGGAGGAGGCTGTTTGCAAGAAAGGTTCTCAAGGCAATTTTAAATCAGTATAAATTCAGTGCAAATGGACGTTTTTATTCGGACTGATGAGATCTCCCTGATTAGGTGAGAGTTTCTCCTGCCCACCTTGGGGTGTTATTTGGCTTGCTCAGTCCCTCATAGTAGCCTGGTATCTGTGGAAATAACAGAGAAATCAGATAATATTTGATGTTCAAAAAAGTATATACACGCCTACCAATTTGTATACACATTTTTAATACCTAGAACTACACATTTGTGGGATATTTTATACATTTACTGGGTAGTCAGTAAAGTTATTTTCTTTACTTTGTGGTATTTCTTACCTTTAGATTAGTTAAGAGCAAAATAATTGTAGTTCTGTGCATTTTAAATTCCCCCATCACCTTTGTTTGCATCCATACCATGTAGTCATCCATAATTCTGACTGATAATTGAGCCTATTTAACCTTTTGTTTGTCTCAGTTTGATAACTTTACATTATGGGGACAACATTAAGGAAATTAAGTAATTTTGTTATTTCATTTCTATAATTGAATTCGTCTGAACTATAGCTGAACCGGAATCCAAACTTGAGTACAGAGGACTAATCTATGCCTGTAGATTTAGCGTGAGAAGGAATATTTTTTGGATCATAGGTTTAATTTGATGCCAAGACTACTGGGCAGAGACGACGGTCATAAAAGAAAAGATGATGGGAACTTGAGGTTGCTGCTGCCCAGAGGATGATGTCCAGCACAGGAGAGTGATGGTGAGAGTTGGTGCAGAGAGGAAGCACCAGAGACTGCTTGCTCTTGCTCAAGGGGGATAAGGAACAGACCTTCCTGAAAGGATGAACCTTCCTGCACATGCCCAGGTTACGTGTCTGCCTCACGTAGGATAAAATAGACAAGTTTTAGGGCAGGATTGCAGCTTTTTCCAGTGATGGCCCTACAAAGGGTAGGAGTCAGGGCAGGCAACATGTGCAGGCAACATGTTCACGTGGCTCCTGAGAGCAGAGAATAGTGTTTTGGCTTAGACGTGTTATCGCACATTCCTGGACAAATGCCCCCCCTTCATTTGAAACGGGGGAGCTTGGATCAGCGATGGCAAACCTTTGCAGCAAATATACTTGAAAACGCCCTGTAGCTCGCTGCCGCGAGTGCCCGCCCAAATCTGTCAGTGCAAAGCTTGGCGTGGGTACAAACACTTTGCCACCCTTGGCTTAGACATTGCAAAGGCTCTTTGTAATTTGAGCTGCCCCTTGAACGTCTGTGGTACACAGCCCTCTCAGCCGGGCTGCCATTGTCCTCCCAAAGGGATGCTTTTCTTCCTAAAATTCTGTGCTTGCACAAAGAATTCGGCTCTAAAGAAATATTTGATGTCTACTGCATTTCTTTTCCCACTTGTAGAGGAGAAGAAAGCTCTTAAGCTGCCCAAGTCAGATCACTATTCTCTACATTCAATTTTCAGCCCAACAGTGACACGTTTCACTTGTTTCAGAAGAATGTGGATAAAGCTGTACAGGAGATTGTGTGGAATAATTTTCTATTCATGGAAGCTTCTTGCTGACCCCTGTTAGTCTGAGATTACTTTATGCCTTTAAACATGATAGTTCTCATTCAGTCCAAAATTACTTTTTTAGTTGACAGTCATCCTTAATGAGAACAAGGGTTGGCTTAGAAGATTTAATTCACAGACGGGATTGCAAAAGACACTTCAATGGGAAGGATGTTGCACGGCCTCGCAATAGATCTTTGTCTCTGAGTTCCAATTATTTGTTTATGCATTCTGAGGACTTGTTTGTCCTTTTTGTTTTGTTTTGTTTTGAATGTAGACATACGCTAAGCTTGATCCTGCCATTCAGTGGGATTTTTTTTTAGTGCTTTATGACTTATCTATTTATGCATACTTGCTATTTTGGTTCCTTGTCCTCCAAATGTATCAAGTATATTTACACTAGTGTGCTGGTTGCATTTTTGACCGCTGAACCATTCACCTAAAAGCAGGATGTGAACGTAGAGGATGCAGAAGAAATACTGCCCTTTTCCCTACCATGAAAGGAGGGCAACGTAAATGGATCAGACATTTCTGTTTATTGAATGTGTGCCATTTCAGGGTAGCGTAAGGGAATATTGAGATATGCCTGCATCGTATCTAGAAATCAGTTTTTGAAAATATTTGGACTAGTAGTGGGGGCCACCAACAGGGGCAGTAGAGTGAGTCAAAACCAGAGCACATCCTCTTCGTTTCAAGAAAAGCGGGAAGTGTTGTCCAAGGATGAATTTCTCATTATGGCCATTCCACACGATCTGGATGAGACACCTCACCACCTTTCCATCCTTGTGCTTCCCGTCTCTCTTTTTGGCTCTCATATTCACTTTCATACATCAGCTAACTGCCATGTATCAGTTTCCCAGCAGCTTCTTTACTGGCGTGTGTGACACTGCCCCCGTCCATTCATTCTGCTCATAAAATTTATTGTGAAGGAAATGGTCAAACGTGAGACCTGACAAAGCCTAAGCACAAAGAGCAGTTACAGAGCTCTTCGGCCTCCATCACTGCTCTGACTTTCAGCATAAGAGCAACATTACAAATGAGCTTGTGACACCTTATCAGAAGGTGAGGACCCTGCTACCATTGGTTTAAGGCCATCACAGCAAGAAGTGCCCAAGAAAATTAACAAAATAATGGGATATCAGGGGTACTGCCATGTTGATTAGCCTCCTGTGTATTCTTTTCTGAAATATGGTACAGATTTTTGATATCAGCTCAGTTTGAGGGGTGGGGTTCGATGTATATTCATTTTTCTATTGCAAATTCAGACAGCCAAATGAACAGTGTTTATTGCTGTTTTTTTGTAAAGCACAAAGACTAAACACTTGCCCTCTTAAAAAAGAAGTGTGTGAACATCTACTGTCTTTCGCACAGTTATCCTGAAAGCAACTAGGAAATCAAGTAGAGCTGATTTACTGCTCTTTGTTGTTATACTCAAAGCACAATTTTTTTGTTTTTTATAAAAGGCAACAATTGCCCAAAGTGGTAGGAGAGCCAATATTTTAGAGATAGTTAACGCAATACAAACATTCCACACACAGTTGATTAAATGAAAAGCAACACTAAATAACACTCTATCTATAGTACATATTTCATTCATTGCGCAGACCTGGCCTGAGGCTTGTTTAAAAAAGCACCAGATGTTTCTCCAAGAAATGTATTTGTCTTTGTGTGATGACAGATGCTCTTTGAAATCACAAAGTATGTAATAGCAGAGTTTGCCATTTGAAATCAGGAAATTCAATTTGTTTTCTCAGAGGCACGACTGAAGGGCAAAGCCCAGTAAGAATTGCTGTATAAACTAATGCTTTTTAACATTATGTACTCGTCTTGCTACTTTGAACCTCATTTCCAACGCTGTTCCCAGACAGAAATGGGAAAATCGGTTTCCAAACACAAAAGACCTCTGCCAACGGGAATTTTTCCTCTGTACTTGCCTAGTATGTTGTTGTTCTTAAACGCAAGTTTACCTTTCATATTAGTCACCTCACGTGGTCCTGTAGACTGTGCTTTAAATAAGCTAATCAAACGGCTCATGGGAGGAAAATATACTCAGTATGAACTAATTAAACAAAAGAAATTTCTATATACCATGTAACGTATCCTCTCTGTAATTCTCACATTGTAGCAAATTAAAATGATGCAATGCAGCAAAAGATGAATGCCTGCCTAAATTTGATAGAGGAATGTTTTTGTTTCAAAGTTTTCAAAGCAAAGTGACATTAAAAAAAAATCACCAATATGGTGAGCCCAGTATGTGATTTCGTGGCTATGTGTTAATAATCCAGAGAAAGTGATGAGCAAGCAGAAGCAGGACTTTGACTGAAAATAAGTTTTCAACCAAACCTGCATCAGAAATTGTGGAAAGCAGGCCCAGGTTTGCCCTGTTTGGGCTTCTCTTACAAATTCAGAACTTCTGCCTTGTTCATGGCAAAGTCTGCTGAGGTCCAAAACCTGGAAGATTTTCACGCATTCTTAGTTCATTAGTGGTATGGGGTACATATAATGTAAAGAAACAGTGGTTTGGGCAAATGTTAAGGCATGGATTTCAGCTCATGCACTCTTAAGAAGAGAAAGCAGTGGTTTGAAAACTGTCTCAATGTTGATGTCCTGTAACATGTCTGAATATGCAGGACATAATTATTCTCACAGTGAGAGCATCAGAGTTGTTTCAGGCTATAACAATTTAAATCTAGATTACTTTGAAGTGTGTAAATTTAAGGCAATTTTTTAGCTTTTCTTTTTTTAATCTTTCAGTGGTGTCAGTGTTAAACATTTGTTTTGGAATAAGCTCTGAAAAAATGTAATGCTTCTACTAAAAATTTTCAAAATCTTTTTGCTAAGAAATAATTTTCTTGTGAGATATTTGGCAACCTCTGGTTTGAGGTAGAAATAGCACACACACCTCCCCCCCACTTCTTGACATATCCTAACTTTTGTGCTTCAAGTATGACATAAGCTAATGTGTTTGCATGAAAAATAAGATTTTTGTATCATAGTCCAGCTCCATTAATATGTAACGATATAAATTATTCACAGTTCTCTAATAATAAAGCTTACTATGGATTTTTCCACTGCTTTGAGTGGACACAGACAAGGTACACCTAATCCTTTTCTCACTTGTGTGACTGGGTGGGTCAATAACAATAGCCAGGAGGAGAGGAAATTCAAGGCCAAGACTTGTTCACACGGGAAAATCAGTGCGAATAAATCGAGGACGTACAACACAATGCCCCTGGAAAAGACAATCCTGCCTTCCTGCTCCTCTCCACCTCTCCCTGCCCTGTGCCAACATCAACACCACGTTCTATAGCAGATCCATGAACCGACCTGAGTTGAAACCCAGCTGGCAAGAAGGAGGGAGGTTCATGTCTTTTTGGCTGGTGCAGTGGGTGAGGAGGAAAAAGGAGGGCTCTGCCCTTAGACATAATATAATGCCCTTTGAATAATATAGAAAGTCTTGGGGAAACAGCTTCTTAACTTGGACATCTCAGCCTCTTGCCTTCCCTTTCTGTTCTTCCAGGCTCCTGCCAACATGTGCTGAAGGCAGGGCAGATCTCTTAGCTTTTAGATTGTCACTGTGAGGACCAGGTCAGAAGAAACTACTGGACTGTATATCAACCTCCTGGTTTACAGTACATTAACTTCCCCACCTCGAAAACATTCTAGAGAATATAAAGCCTCGTTGCAGTCCCACACTGTAAAAATCAGGTCTTTCATTTAAGTTGACTGGGTTTATATAAGTGCTGAATGAATACAGAAGAAGTCAGAATCTGACTCAGAGGTTCAGATTGCAGAGCCAGTGCTGGGGAATTCCTGAGTACAGCACTTCTCCAGATTTTATAATACATACAAATAGTGGTACATTTATGCCTACTTCCAGTAACAGCCTGCCCATTACTTAAAAAACACACGCTTTCTTAAATTATTTTAGGAAGTAATTATTGTGTCCTTAACGCTGCAGTAACTGGTACACAGGAGACCTGTCACTTCTGAACACAGTACACTTCATGTCTCCGCAACTTCCATTCATTTATGAGCTTTTCCTTTGTTTTTAATTATTGGCAACACTTAAAAGGTCTTTCACTGTAAAATCTAAATCCTCAAAATTAGATAATGTGCTATTTTTACCCGCTCTTTGATCATCACTTAGAAATACATCCTGGTAACTCACATCTTCTGATGTGGCACATCTGGCTTTGACGGCAATATTTCTCTTACCAAGTAATATTCTCCTGGGAGTACGTGTCTCCTGGGAGAGACACATAGGCCTGTGGGTAAGTCTTTGGGGCACTGGGGTCTTACAATTCACATTTTTTACACCATGGTGTGTTTTCTGCATATTTTTTTCCATTGATATATGCAAAATTTGAGATCAAGTTTCTGTGTTTCAGGCTTGAATTCAACGCCACATTCATTCTTTTAGCATCTGAGCCATGAAAACAGGGTTTGAATTCCATGTCTGAGAACAATCCAGCCAATGGTTTCTGTGGTGCCACCTTACCTCTCATCCTCCATCAGGTTATTTCTGCTTGTCCCTGGCAGCCGCTGTGTTGCAATTAGGCTCATCTCCTTAAACCACCGGAAAACTCCACTGCTCAGTGGAGTTTCTTTACTCCTAATTTGCCCAGCTAAAATGGTGTGGCAAAGGGCCTGGTGTGATAGCTCCTCCAGGGGCTGGCATGGGGTAGGTGTTCAGTGGCCAGCAGGCTGGCTGTCTCAGGCCACCGTGGAGCCGTCAAAGTCACCGGATCAACTCGGAGTCTGTGATCCCTGTAAAGCCAACGGAGTCTGTCCCACTAATGCTAGTTTTCATCAAGTAACTAAGAAATCTGTCCCTCTCCGTCGATTTTGCCATGAAAATGATATGCTTTTGTGAACACCACTTCCTTGTTTCTAACATCTAGCTCGTCCGAGGAGCAGGGATGCAGGCAAGCAATTCCCACCAGCCTGCAAGACTCCTCTGTGAAAACTGTCTTTGACAAATCTTGCTGGCAAGGTCTGCCGGCTCGGACATGGGTGCAGCTTATGAAGGTTTCTGACGTAAACCTCTAAGACAGAGATTTGAACCCTGGGGAATTTCTGAGAAATGTGAAGTGTAACCTCAGCGGAGTCAGGATTTCTCTTTCTAAGACTCACTTTATGCTTAAAGCCAGTCACATGCTTGTACCACTTGCTGAGCTGCAGCTTCAACAAAAGTAAGTTTTTTTCACTGTATTTTGCTTTGGGTTCCCCATAACCACTTCAGGATAATGAGACTCTGGTCCTGAAAGAGACATCCTGGTTCATAAACTCCCTTCTCTCACCATATCATAGAGTCCCTTTCATTAGTTTATCCTCATCCACACATCCAAGATATTTTCTGTGAATTTAATTTTATCCTCGAAGCTTCCAAAATGAGTTACGTTTATATTGTTTTACTCTTTTGATACTATATTTAAGCAAGATAATTCCATGTGCTCATACCAACTAGCACGTAGGAGCCATCAGCACAGAACAAATACACACAAAATTGTTACCAAATGTTCTTAGTATATACTTTTCAGTAAAAGAGAAACAAAAAACACACATAGTCTGACTTCTCAACATGGCCGCTTAATTACTTACTTGACAAACATTGAAAAATAAAATGCAAATGAATTCCTTCAAGATTTTGAATTCTTTTAGCTGCAAGTTACAGAAGATTTTCAGTGAGTGGGTGGTCTAAGAATTTGCCTTTTGTTCAACAATTTTTCCTGATCTGTGAATAGTTCTGTGTTTTCCTAAGTGAATCAGTGCAACAGTGATATATTATCAGATAATTCACAAGGCAAAGTGGTGGGGAAGGGGAGAAAACATGAATGAACATCTTTTGCAAAAGATTGACTATTGAAAGTAGGAGCTACTGGTAATGAGCTCCAGACATATTGCTGTAGGAGCGATAAGAACAGGAAACGCTTTGGGCAACATTGTTCTACAAAAATAGCCCTTTTAAAATGCAACATGGCTGGCCTGTCTTTAGCAGCGTAGCTGTTGAAAGGATTGCATTAAGTGAATAGTACGATAGATGACTCCTGACATGCTGGGCTCCTCCTTGTTTCAGATTCTGTTTTATGGATCTTGTTAAGCTCTGGGACTGGAACAGCGGACTCTTTCAACAGATAGATAATATGAAGAAGTTCGGCTAATCTTCTCTGTAGCTTCCTGTTATCTAGCATTAATGAAAAGATTAAGAATATCAGCTTATTTTCGTTTGATGGGAAAGGCTCTGGGTATTTTTTTTGCAGCCATGAAAGGAGTGTCTGACACAATCTGGGAAAGCACTGGCATTCAAACAAGTATTCTTCTCAACCCAGACAGTTATATAAGTTTCACTGGGTGCCATTGCCAATTTACTGAAAGCATTTTTTTTTTTTTTGATATTGCATATCATTTCAATGATGTTGTAAAAACACTGAAAACTGGAATATTTGCTACCTCTTGTTCTAAAGACTTTATTAGTTTGGGAACATCAGATTCCAAACAACGTAATTATTCATCATTAACTTTTTTTCCACTCTTCCATCTGCAATAAACTCCATTTCAGGCCAGGCTTCTTGGGAAACTTCAAATGAGGGAAAGAGAAACCAGACAGTAAACAAAGGCAGAAGTTCTGTTGTCATGGGTGTATTTTTAAGTTATGTCCCAAAAGCATTGCTCATATGAAGGTGTGCAGGTGTGTAAGCATGACTGTAGCTTATACAATACAGTAATGATCTAGGTTTAAGACTTTGTTGTTGGCAGAAGAAAAAAATCAACAGTTTCAGTTAGCAGTCCACAATTTAGGCACAGAAAATTCATAGCAGATGTTCCTTGCAAAAGTGTGGCTTTTTGTAGGGAGATAAGACTTGTAGATACACATTTCTACATAATAACAACTAGCACTTTTTCAAGGCATTTGCTTGCCGCTACATGGGATGCTTTTCTTATCAGATACTTTTTCCTACATTAGATACTCTAATTGAAAGAGACATGGAATTAGATAATTACTTGATTTAATTATTGACTCCTTGCAAAAGAATAGACTTACATAACTTCTTGTGTTTTTCAAAACAATCTTCATTTTAGGGCCTAGAACCCAACAGCTGAGGGGAATTCTCAAGCACTGAGAAGTGAGGCACCTGTTTTTCATACTTCTTTAACCCCAGCTGCAGGCAGTTATTGCTTTATAAACTGTGCTGGCTCAGTAGGCTGCAGATATACAGAGTAATTAAGGCAGCTATCTTATTGCAAACACTTTATTTTTGTCTTAAAAATGGAAGTGAAATAGCTTCCTGATAAATTAAGTTAATTGTGTAATAAGTGGCTTTATGGAAACTCGGAAAAGACCATCTTTGGAAGGGCTGAAGATTGAAAAGCTGTGAAGAATATATTCTTACCATATGAAATGACATGACTGTTGGACAAGGAGGTGACATGGCTGAGGTATGGCTATTCTTCATTTCCTACATGCAATCTGGAGCCTATGAGAAACAGAATATAATTTGAAGTGGTACAGATTTTACTCTAAATGAAATAAAAAACCCATTGGCTTGAATGTGTCATAATAGGAAATTGGGAGATGTGGTGTTGAATAATTTGATTAATCTTAGGAGACTTGCACAGACATTTTGAAATTCTTGGGAAAACAGAATTTGCAGACACCTTCAGAAACTATATAGAAGTGACTCAACAATAAGTACCACAGTCCAGCAAACTATTTTTATTTTCTGACTTGAGGTTTCATCTTCTGGTCCTAAGCAAAGTCTGCATTCTCACTTTTGCTAAAATGGGAAGCTATTTTCTCCTGCTGTTTTTCAGAAGAGATTACTGGGCTTAATCATGAGTGTCTGGTGTGATCTTAGACCCTTCAGCACATACCATCTTTTCCTGAAGGCTGGAGGTCTCCCAAGTTGTCCTTTCTCATATTTTAAGTCCGGAGTTGATGAATCAGACACTCAGGGATGTATAAAAGGATGCCATATGCCTATATTTAAGCACTTGAAAACTTCTTGATGCATTTGGTGATCTAGGACTAGCAGGAGGTTGTAAGTCAGCTTTGACGTCTGGTCGTACCAGGTCGATAGAAATTGAGGAATCGTCTTTGTGTTTAGTGTTTTTAAACCCCATTTTTAAAGCCCCATGGAAGGAATTTAAAGACACCAAGGAGAATCTAAAAATGCTCCTGTTCTATTTAAGTTTTGACTAGAGCAGAACACAAACTATGATTGCAGTTAGAAATCCATTTTTTTTCTCCAATCATCTGACTCTTTGTTAATGAAAAAGAAAAAGGGAAGTAATTTTCTCCTCTAAAATCAATAATCTATTACTCTGATGAAAATCGTGCTTCAGCTACCAGCCAGTTCCATAAATTGCGGATTCTGCTATGTAGTTTGCTACTAATTAGTGAGTAATACTCCATAAAAGCAATTGCGTGTGAACTCTTTCCTTTAAAAACACAACCCTCAATGGGAGTTGACTTCCTTACTCTCCTCTGAAAATTCCATCCCTGGTATTTGTTATTATATTAGTAAGCAGTTATTATTCTGAAATTGTTACTGGCTAATTATATTAATTGGAGAAGGCAGATAAGGAGGAAACCTTATGATGGACTAATTACAGTAAAGAGTATGCATGTCTTCTTAATGGTGGAGATACAATGAGTTCTGCAGGAAACTGCTCAGGAGCTGCAAAGGGTGCAGAAATTCTTCTTCTGAAGACGTGTACCCTGTTGAAAGAGCTTTTCATTTTTCACAGGTTTGCACTTGCATTTTGTATGCAGCTGGTCACTCCTAAAGTCCCACTCTATTGACAGAGTGTGGCTTCTGAGCCCAGCACTGCTCTGAGGCTGTCACAATGAACAAAACTGCCTAATTTATACCCAGAATCGAGGTTAGCACAGGAAGAAACAGTACTGCTTATATCGCACAGACATTTATTGGAGAAAACACTCTTTTCTCCCAAAACAAATACAAGTAGTCAGAACTACAAGTCACTAAGGCATGGCAAACAGGCTCAGCCCAGACAGGAGGGCTTGAAATGACTTTAAGAAGGTCGCTGAGTCCCAGACAACATAACAAATGGGTGCAAATGTGCATTACGCACTCTCTGAATATGCTTTAATGTTGTTGCTCCAAATGCCTGCTTGGATATTTTTCTGATTGTTTTTGGCAATTTCTCTTGGCATGAGGCTACGATCTATGTTGAAATGATAAAGGAGACATTGTTACAATGGAGTCAGTGGCTCTGAATCATAACCCGCTGCATAATTGTTTCTCTCTTTTACTGGTAACCCGCTAATACTGAGGATGCTTTTGGGTGTCTATTCCCTGTTACTGAGGTATTTCCTGTGCCCTGTGGTAAGCATTCTCATGGAACAATGAGTCTGAGAAAAAGGTCTCTTTAAAGGACTGATCTGTGGTCTGTGGGGATGATACAGAAATAACTCCTATCCGCAAGTTGAAATACACCTACAAACCAGTTACGTGCTGTCATTCTATCTTAAAGAATAGTTCATTGCAGTATTAGGCTTTTGCTGCTCAATGTGCTCTTTCCTGTGATCAATAGCAAATGACATTACTCAAGAGTCTACAAAAGGGAAAATGATCAGATTTGAAAATCTAGTGGGCATTGCACTATTTTGCAGTAGGCAAAACTGAATGACATATTCTATATAAAAAGCTCTCCGATCCAGATCATGTTAGAGCATGTGGTACTTCAGCAAAGGCTGAAGAGGAAATAACCCCAACATGGTATCCCAGATTTGCACACCAAAAAAGTATGTCTAATGTGGATTTGGGTCATAAGGTCACATTTAGGGATTTTTTTCTCTTGAACCTGCCACAGGAATGCTAATGCCACTGAAGACTAAATTCAGAGCTCTAAATTTCCAACCTCCTTTTCTAATATACGGATAATTTCACTTCTCAGTGTAGCACTACTATTCTGGCAATTACGTTAAAAATAGGAGAAGGCAATAAACAACCAGACTTGATGTAAATTTATTGAAGGTGCACCCTTCCATGCCTTATTTTTTTGATATGTATCTTTAAAAACATCTGGCTCATGCCAAAATCATTTAAAACTCAAACCAGAGAACACTCCCTTCCACAACTACCTTGTGCTCTTTGAAGGTATTCCCCGGTTGTTAAGAATAAAAAAAACAATCTAAATTTGGATATGGATGGAAGCATAAACTGCATAAAGTTTATATTTGGTTTACACTAAGAAATAATAACCTGGGTTGTAAAAGATGTCAGCATTGTTGAACAAACAACTTAAAACTTGATGCTTCCAAGGAAAAACTAAAATTCCCCTACACAGAAGGAAATAATTTCTTGCAAAATGACTTTTGATGTGAACATTCATAAGCACTATGGCTACAGGATACTGTAAGAGAATGTGAACACCACAGGCTTACTACTCTAGTGATCAAAACATTTGCTTTATGTAGTAAAGTACATTACTTTATGTAATATATAAAGTTCTTTATCTAAGTAGATTGGTTCTTATTTAAGGACTGATGCATATAAATAGGTCTTTATACCACCCACATAAGTCTAGTTTCTCCTACACGGAAAGTATAATTTATCCTATTTTTGATCTGTAACGTACACAAATTGCGTTATAGATCCTACACCCACAAAACTGTTGAGCTCCCAGTGGTATCAAAGGTGAGAATACTGTTTGCCTCAATGTAAACTATATTGAAGATAATGAAAAGCACTTATCCTAAACAGTTAGTAGCAAGCTTGGTGAAATTGTATCAGAGTAAAATTCTCACTTCGTTTTCAGTAAGTAGGTACTGACCTATTCTAGTGGCATCATTTGCTTGTGTATCTCCTAGTGTCTAACAATATATCATGACAGGACAAGAGGCAACAGTTTTAAATTGGAAGAGAAGAGATTTAGATTAGATCTCAGGAAGAAATTCTTTGTTGTGAGGGTGGTGAGACACTGGAACATATTGCCCAGGGAAGCTGTGGCTGCCCCATCCCTGGAGATGTTGAAGGCCAGGCTGGATGGGGCTTTGAGCAACCTGGTCTGGTGGGAGGTGTCCCTACCCAGGGCAGGGGGGTTGGAACTCAATGATCTTTAAGGTCCCTTCCAACTCTAACCATTCTATGATTCTATGATCATACACTGTGCACATCTGGAGAAATCATTTGATTTCTGCTAGTGCAGATTAAAGCAGAATTTGACCCACTGTTTTAATACCTCTCCATTGGATCCAGAATTACTCAACATTGAAGAAAATATTTAATGCAGCTAAAGTGAATTAATAGTGTTTATGAGTGATTGATTGATTCATAGTACCTTAAATGTGCAGATTGATCTCGCTCAATTAAACAAACACCCAAAATTTAGAAATGCGGTTCTCAAGGTTCCTCTTGGGCTGAGGCAGACTGATCAGATTCAGACCAAATCTGTTTTTCTCCCTGCATCTGCTCTCAGTTTACATGCAAGTACATGAATTTGAAATCAGTGGAATTACGTATGTGTAACTGAGAACAGAATTTCGTCCTTCAGCTGTCTCTGCACCTCTCCTTTCTCATAAAATTTTATTTTTCTTAGCAAATGATTAAAATATGTTCAGTTATGTTGTTGTCCAACATAGATATCTGCTCGTTAGGCATCTGTGTTGTGGAGTAAGCTGCGGATCAGCAGTTAAACATGAGAGTTTAAGCAGATCCCTATAAACCCTAGTTTGTTTCAAGTCCAGCACAGATGTAGAGCTGTTCATCTTCACTTAATAGCTAGTATATCCCTGAGGTTTTGGTATTTAAATGGCATCATTTTCCCTTCTATGCCTCATAATCTTCATATTGCACCTCTTCATTAAATATTACTTCCAGGCCATGATACTCAGCTTACCGTTATTTAATTTTCCTTAAATTTTTTTCCCACGACAGCTCTTTCTTCAGAGCCAAAATTGGAGTGTTCTTGCAGGCTGAAATCTTGGTGAAACTCCCACTGAAACTGATGCCCCCAGTTTTTGGTGCTCTGTTTTCATTCAGACAAACATCTTTTTGTGGCAGCTGGCACACATTTAGGGAAGATCAAGGCACCCTTGGCCCTTGTGTTAGTCCCACTGATTAAGACAAGAAAGGAACTCAGTGAGTATTTTGCTACTGCCCTTTTTGCTAAACCAGTTGCTCCCTATGAAAATCTTTCTGCAAATGCTGTGTCTGTTAGCACTCCATTCCCTCCCTATTGGTTCAAATCTGGTGACTGAGTTGCTTTTCAGAGCATCTGAAATACAATATAAACAGTGTTTACATTACATATTTGTAAAACAAGAATAAATTTCCATGACATTTATGCAAACTTCTGGTCTAGCTTGTATAAATTGTACATTCCCTGTGCAAAAAGAATGGACCTTATTATACCAGTGAAAATAGGCTGAGCAGTTTAAAGAAAGTGTTACTTATTCCAACTCAATGTAAACATATAAGAAATCAAAATTAAAGATGATAATTTTTGGATCTTGGGGATTAGGTGGAGGGGAAAAAACAAATAGCATTAACGTGGAAAAAAAAGAACAAGTTAACCTTAAATTCCCTGCTGGCGTCTTTAGTTTGCACATGTGTTTGGCAATCTTGAAATACTTGAAATATGAGACCTGGCGGTGTCATGGTGCCAGACATAGTTAGCATTAAAAATATTCTTCCAAATTATTAAAAGGTGCTCTGAAACTGCTGCAAAAACAAAGAGTTCCTAATCCTAAAATCTACTCCTTACATCTCACATATACGTGTTTTACATTCCTTCAACATTAAAAGAAACTGAGGTACGTTTACACAGTCAGGATTGACTATCCTCCATCGAATGCAACTAGAAGATGGCTCCAGGTTGCAAAATCACTGGCAATTTGACATTATAAAGCTTTCGTTTTCCCCCACGGTGCCATCATATAGACAACTGCTACAGGCTGTAGTGGCCAAACAAAGGCGCTGTGTTGCTCAACCAGTCCTCTTTGCTTTCTCTTGCCAGAAATCCTCTTTTCTTACATTGATCATAAGAAATTGAGCAGGGTCAGAATCCATTCAATTTTCATAATCTAAACGGCAGGTTCTAAACGGCACTGATAAACAAGGTATATGTCTTAAGTGATTAAAGTACTGTAATTATTTTATTTCAAGTTTAGCTGAAGTCAGTTCCTCTAGAATAAGTGTGTCCATCCAGAATGTGGTGATTACATGGAAGGCTGAAGGTCACTTAGAGGTAAAGTTCCCTATTTTTGCACAGGATTTATGTACATACACCAACCCATTTGCCTTCTACAAGTATTGTACAGTCTAAGGGGAACTGCTGCTTAAAAAAAAAAAATAAATCAAACGGCTGGAGACCTGCAATGATTTGCATGAAAATTCACTTTGCTTTAAAAACTGTAAGTCAGGTGATTTGCAAGAGAGCAAATGGATTTTTTTTTTTTTGGGCAATATCAGAAACAAGCTTCTCTGACACCTTCATGGAATGATCCCTATTTCCTTTAAAATGACTTCTTTAATTAAGAAAACTCAATTTTTAATATTGAGTGGAAATGTTTAAAATGTTCAGAACTGGAACATGGTGCTCTAATTTTTTTGAAATTAATTCCCTTAAAGTTATGGGTTTGGGTTTTTTCATGGGGCATTCCTGCACTTTCAGTTTACGTTCTCCTTCAGAAAGCAACAAAAGAGGTGCTTGACAATGAAATGGGCAAGCTGGTTCCCTGGTTCCCAGCCAGCTTCATTAAAGTGTAACTAGAGATAGGCAAGCTAGATGACTTCCCAGCCTTTTACTGGTAATGTTTTACACACACTTAAGGAATTCTACAGCCAAAGCAGGGTGCAGAAAAGGACCTATAATGTATTCTACAAGAAGCTAGGAAGAAGAGCACCAAACTAACAATAACCTACGTTAAGCTACACTGGCAGTTTCCATAGTTATAAGATCTTCTGTACAAAGAAATAACATGAGTTCTGATATAAAGACTGTTCAACCTGAAACAGAAATACATTTATTTTGAAATGGAAATACAATTTTTCGGTGCTTTCCATGATTTCAAGCTGCCCCTCCTTTGGCTCACTTCCTGGGCTTGCTTTGCCTGTGTTATGAATTCTCTCGTGATTTCAATTCCCAGCTCTACTCATCTTGGTCTTCTTCTGACAAATGACTGCAGCTGTAAATCTGTTTGCTCCCTGAAAGGGAGGGTGAGGACTGTGCTAACTAAAGGCACTGCTACCTGTATGACTGTGCTATTATTATATGATAACACTATTTTCGTAAATCAAACTATGAGTGTCCCTTGGGGATGTAACTCCTCTAGCTCCAGGGAATATATAAATAACTGTTCACTTGCTGAGGCTGAAACGATAGAATTTCATGGGTCCTCTTCTGTGGTTAGGCTGCTGTGTTCTTGGCAACAACATTCTCAGGTCAGTGGACCACTGGCTGGATGATTCTTCTTGTTCCCAGAAGTATTTGTTATATCCTGAAGGCGTGTTATTTCGCGTGTCTGTACAAGTTCCTTTAGCATTCCTACAGTCGTAGGACCGTCAGTCCCTAACGCTTTGTGTTGTGATGACATGTCACGCTTTCACTTTTGTTGAGCAAGTTTCTGAATATTACGGTGGTCATTTACAGTTGTCAGCAAAGACGACTGCTCCTCACACTTGGTGTCTAGATGGAGTCAGGTTTTGAGGCAGAGCGCTGATCTATAAAGACTAGGCACTTGCATTGTCCTGACATTTCTGAAGGAGGGAACGGATAGATGTTTGACTGTTTCTTTTCCGTGGCTAATATTTTATAAGCGCCAGTATTTCACATACTGACTACACCAACAGCTTGTTGAACTTGACCGAGGTAAACCTGCCTCCTGTCATCCCAAAATTTTGCTGTGTTTTCACAGCTTTTAGTGCTGATAGGTAGGAAGCTACAAGCTAACACCTTCCTGCATACTGTTATTTTTTCTGGGGGTGTATTGTAGGATTTTCTTTGCTGTGGCCCAAGGCAGGAGATTTTATCCTATCATTGCAGGAATCTCCACTTGCTCTGAATGTTTCTTACCATCTATCATGCTAATTGGCTAGATTGTCTACATTGCACAGTGCAGCTCTATATAAAGATATTAAATGAGCTCATGGAGGCAGTATCACTGTGTGGCTGTGTGATAGAAGCAGTATAACCACCATCAACTGGATCAGCTGCCCCAGTACCAAAACGTACCTGAAATCATGCAGATCTATAGCAAAGAAGGTTAACAGCAGTTTTGTAAAACAGTGCTCTATCATCTCCCATATGCTCAGATCCTTTCCATCAGGTAGGCTGAACATGAAAAATGCTGGAGATTAGTGACCACCACTAACACTTGTAGCATATATACCCGGGCACTGAAGAAGCATATAAACCCGTGCTTTACCCATGCGCTGCTGTCTGGCAAGGGCTAAGTGAAGACTACTGTGTGGTGTAATTCCTTTTGCCAAAAACAAATTTCTGAAAATATCTGCTTACGCTTGCAAAGCATGTGGGCCTTCAGTTGTCTTTAAATCTGCAAAAGCAGTCTTAAAAGGCAGGCAGCATCTGCATGTTTAAAAATCTTTTCCCCCAGTATTTTCAAAATCAGATGGGAGCAACAAGCTATGGAAATGTACCATTTGTCCTCTGTCCCTAAAAGAAACTAAACATGCTCTAGGGAACAACAAATTTCTCTATTACATTAACAGCTCTGGCGGTAACCCAGTAAATTCTTCCCTGTTTAAAATCCTCTTTACCCCGTGCCAGTAATAAATATGGTAGAAAGAATTTATCAGCTGAGAGTGCATTCCCTACCCTGAGTTTTCTTCAGAAAACTACTCAAGGTTCTGGCTGTCACCTGTCTCTCGATGTAGTGATCCTGGTCAGCAGTAGGTTAGTAAAGGACCATTACACCCTGGTTTTGATCACTTTTTTTCCCTAACTATTTTATTTCTAGAAGATCAGTTTGAGCAAGGCATAACAGGAGAAACTGTGCACAGCCTGCCTGGGATGGTGTACGTGGGAAACAAAGATTAAAAATTGAGTTTAGTGATATAAAGAGAGGGAACGGCAGCATCAGAAGCTCGAGGCACAGAGAAGTGCTGGAAGGAGGGAAGGAGACACCAGGCTGGTTAACACCATGCTACATCAACACTGCAGGGCTGTCAGCCTAGCCCACAGAAGTGCCCACACTTCCCAAATAAACTTATCTGCTCTACCCACTTCTGTGTACTCCTATAGCTGTGAGAACTGGTGACAGACAGATGTGGTCACTGAACGCCAGAACCAACAAAACTTTAAGTGTAGCCCAATTCTCACGTATCCTCTCTGTCGAGAGAGCAATATTCAAGTCTCCATCTCTGACAGGGGGATATGCGAGTGTCAGACTGGATGCAGGTTAAAGGAAGAGCCATGATATCCATGACCACCATATTTGTGCATCTGGGGTCAATAATCAGCAATTATTCTATATGTAATTTATTATAAAGAGCAATTAACTCTATAAAAAAGACTCTATAGAAATAGTATCTCAAATTCCCTGTACTGTATGTTTTGCATTTATAAATCTCTCTAAGACTGTAAAGCATCTGTTATGTCGGTGTCTAAAATCTTGCTAATTTAACTGGCAAGAACCCAGAAGATAATCTGTGTAAAAAAAAGTTGATGGTCTCTTTAATTTAAAATTTCTTACACCCTCCTGCTGCTAGTTTTCCTGTACACCTTTCTCTTCTAGTTCCTCAGAGCGTGATTTTCACCAGCCAGATTTTTAACTAACTCAGTCAGATTTAAAGTAACTTGGGATAATGTGCATGCTGAGAGTTGGAGGGAGGTTTAAGACCCTTTTATGCTTACCTAAGAACTTGGCACTGAGTTTTGAGGGCAGGTCCCCAACAAAGAGATCATGAAACACATCTACTGCTTCCTCTTAATTCAATGACAGACTCTCAGACTCTGTGGAAATTGTTAGCTTTTAAAAACCAGTCTGCCTTTAATTATGCCAATAAAGCCTGTATGTCTATCTGTCTATTAGGGAAAACATTGCTGGAATTGTTTTTAATACAATGTTTTTAATTTATTTAAAGGATAGGAAAATAGAGTTAAAACCATTGTCCTCCAAGCAGGACTTAGAGCAGAATGAAAAATAAGTACTGGGTGGCTAAGAATGGATTTTCAGCAGCCTGACACAAACTGTTCCTTCTTTTCCTGCCAAAATAATGCAATGAAAAGTAGAAACACAAATGAAACACATGCTAAAAGTAGCAGGTCATGGGCCACATCCTAGAATTCCTATTAGTACCCAATAACTTCATAAAACTGGGAGCTGTGGTCATGGAACACTTGGATAGGAGCTCACTGCAACCTTCAGGAAGTCACAGGGAGGGTTTGGGGCTCCAGAGCAGGGAAAAATGAGCCTGAGGGGCCCACCATCAATGAAACTGTAATCTGGGTCTCCACAGAAGCCAAAGAAGGAGATTTGTGTCATGTCTGTCCCCGTTGTGTTGTCGTTGAGGAGCCCCTGTTGCTTGGGCACGCACTCCGAGTTTTGGGAGCCTGGTTCCCTGCCTGCACTGAGGGAGGGATGGGGACTGTTTTCCCAGTTGCCCACCTCTCTTTGCTGATGAGGGACCTTCAGGACTGGCTTGGGGCAGATCCAGGCAGGGGTGTGTGTTTTGCGTGAGAGGGAGATGAAGAGGAGAGTAGAGGAGGGAGCAGGAAATTCTCAGGAGTCCCCTATGCTACTCGTGGATAGACCTTGCCTCTCCCAGCATGGACCAAACCTTCTGCTGCCCAACCCGCCCATATCCTGGGCTTCGTCTTGGAGAAATGACCGTTTGTCTTTCAGTTTACTGACGTTCATAAGCAACAGCGACCGGATGACTTATGCCTACTTATGGGGCAAGAGGCTGAGTGTCCCAAGCACTCAGTTCCCAGACAGCTCAGGCACAGGTTAGGTTTTATTGCTTTTTCTTGCTCTTCCCCTTTGGACTATTTTCTTTGTCATTATAGCCATTCCTTTTCCTTCTCATGTTTCTGATCTTTTTATTACATTGAAAATCTTTTACTCCATGGAAATTTCAGGATTTTTTCTGTTCAAAACCTGGTTTATCATTCAGTAATTAGTTCTCAAGAGTTTATAGTTTTGTTTCAGCAGGGGCAGAGTATGCAAATGAAGTGTTGTACTAACATTTCAGAAAAGATAGTTACTGAAGGGAACCTCTGGAAAGTTGAGTCCCTTGGAAGCTTATTCTGTTTGACACTAGTAAAAGGCAAAACTCCCAGTTAAAATAAAATGACAGTTGTTTATATAAGCAGATCTTAGTTACTTTAATTATTGCTTTTGGCAGGATCCTAGAAGTTTATTCTTTCTTAAATCCCACAGTAATGTCCGTTGGCTAAAGGATTTAGTTACCACAAAAAAATATTCAGCCACTACCTAACCTAAATGCAGCTATACACTTGGGCAATGTTACCCAAGATAGTTTCACTTGGATGAAATGGGAAGATTGTTCTCATTTACTAATTCAATTAGAAGCCTGAGGAACATGAGATACACATAAATCTAATTTCTTCAGCACAGCAATTTGAAAAGACTTTAGGTCTTTGAAGTTAAAAGATCTTATTTATATTTCCTGATGTAGGTCAGTCATTGCAGCGCAATTTTCTCAGTCACCTTTTTTTGGGAAGCCAGTTTTATACGAACAAAAAATAACACATTCACAATATGGATACAATAGTAAAAATGGTCTGTCAGCTGGGAAGGAACTATCCCAGCCTCCATCAAAGAAGATTTCACTGTAATTGCACTTCCATGGCTTCAGCTGGTTCTTGAAGACACCAACACACCACCACACAAAGTATGAAAAACAGGGACGTGCAATGGGCTGTGCTTTCTGGGGCTCCTGATGGAGAAGGTAAAACTATCCTTTGAGTAAGGTGGTGTTCAAGTCGACTCCAACCCTGATGGCAAAAGGATATTCCAGCTCACTTCAGTGAGATTTCTTTAGAGCTCTGATCTATTACTTTGAAAATCTATTGTGACTACAGAATTAGCTGAAATATCTAATTAGTTCTTGTACAAGGGATGACTTAAAGCTATAATTTGACAGTACCTTTTCTTGCACACCATCAGTACCATCAGGTCTTAACAACCTTTCCTGTTCTCCTGGCCTTCTGATTCAATGCAGCTCCATTAATTTAAGAAAACCAATGCCATGACTCTTTTGGGTGGTAAAATTACCTTTCATTTTTTATTGCAACTTTAAGTGGCCTAGTTCTCTGCTTCTAGTTCTCATAATCCAATAAAAATAATTCACTGAGAGTTTTAAGTAACAAACATTATTTATACATTTAACTTCCATATTTTATTCCTTTTAGAATAGTGTTTGGGTTTTGCAAAGATAATTGAAATGTAAAGTGCAACTCAAGGCATAGTTTCACTTATTGTTAAAAATAAAATAAAAATCTACATTTGACTTAAAAATATTATATCAGAATAAAATATGAGATTAAAAAAATCTAAATATTTCTAGAAAGATAAAATTCTTTCTGGTGAAAAATGTCAATAATGGCAATCCTTTACTTTTCAACTAAATGTTTCAGTCAAAAAGAATCGATCAGATCTAATCACCACACTATCAGATTATCCAATCATTCGATCAGTGACTGCACGTGGCCAAGCCACATTCACGTGACAATTCTGTTAGCAAGCAAAGCAGCTGGCCTGTATCCAGCCACGTTATGCTGAGATCATGTATCACCACCAAATAAGCATTTTATTAGTTTAATATAAAGACAGGTGATGTCAGGAATAAATAAATGACTGCAAAACCTTTGACAGTGATCCTCTGTGAACAGCACTTTACCCCAAGAATCACTTAACCCTCTCCCTCAGTGTTACAGTGCTTTGCATTCTTGGAGGAGCTTTTTTTCGGGTAAGGTATAAAAATAATGTACTCATCACTTGTGGTAACTGAGGATTCCTTGATAACATATCTTTTTATAAAAAAGCAGAAAAATAGAGGAAAACCCCAGATTCTTCTTAGATTAGGTTTTTCATGTTAAGAAAAAGTTTCCTTGAAAAAACAGTGGCTACCTATAGCTGCCTTCTAGAATGAGCAAGTGCAGTATACAGAAAAAAATATATATTGCTATGTATACAACACACGCTACATTTTGCAAAAGCAGTTATTTCACCCACATCCAAGAAAAATTAATGTTTGCATCAAAACATCAGCTGACTGATACTATTTTTTTTACGTTTTTCTATCATCTAACATTGAGTAAAGCAGCCCATAGATATTACGTTTTTCCACTATGATTGCTTTGAGTGGATGTTTTTGAATCATTTTAGTGAGCTCTGGCATAAGACAGTGAAGAAGTATAAAGAAAATCTATTCAAAGCACAGTTCTACACTGGGAGTCCATATGCTGTGTCAGAAATTATGCTGGAGATAGTGCTGACAGTGCTTTGGGTAATATAAGAGAAAAGGAGAATGTGTATGGATGTTAAATGGATTTTTAAAAAGTGGACTAAGCTATTTCTTTCACATTAAAAATGAAATCTAACTTATCTCAAAATGCCTTTTGGGCTATTGGATATAGGTCTCCTGACAGCCACAGATGTAGTCACAGCAGTATTAGAAAAATAGAGATTTTTTTCGTCCGAAGTTCAAGACCTGAGCACTGCCTAAAAAGGGAGACATGCCTTCGAGCATTCAACTTTTGATATTTTTCTGACTTTAATGCATGCCAACACTTGGAGTTCAAAGCATGGATTTAGTAACCCAAGGAAAAAACCCAAACATTAATTTCAACCATGATTACATAACAATGCACAATACAACATAACTTTTGTTTAGGAAATCTTGAAAATGCCGAGCTGTTCTGTTTTGCTTTTTCTTTTGAGATGAAAGTGGAGCAGGGAGACAAAAGAGTGTTAGTCAGTCATCTGAAACATTTCTGATATGTGAAAAAGTGGAAACCTGTAGCAGGTAGCAACATGAATGCCTTCAACGACAATATTACGTGCTTCCACACTGATATGGATGTATGTCCACCCAGCAATCCAGTTCATTTCTCTTGTGCCCCTGTAGTGATGCTCCATGAAAAGCTGAAGTCAGAGCTATTTTCTGGCTGGGTGGCAGGTTGGACATTAGGCTAAAGTTTCAGTTAACACCAACTCTGCTATGATTGCAGCCATACTGCTACTTTCACCCAGTCGCAGTGCAACTTGCTGGATTTGCTTTGGTTTTGCCTTCACCAGGTCACTTTTCAGGCAAGTGAAAGGACTGAATCCCCATTCTTGTTCCTGGACCAACCACCTGACGACTAGAGTTGGCATGGAGAAGGACATCAGCCTTCCTCTTTTCAGTGGCAGCCCAGATTGTTGTTGAATTGACAAGGCTGCACAAGTGGACTCTAACTTTTCCTGCCAGTGAGGCTTTGGGAAGACGACAAGTCACTAAGGAAGGACTTTCAAGAAAAGAATCAGGTGAAGGGCTGCTAGGTCTGACTGCAGCCACCACGTATTTCTGCAGGAAAGAAAATGATAAGCACCACCATTTTAATATTCTTTACCCAACCTGACCACCAAAAAAACCAACTAGGTGTAGAGTAGGGTATTTCAAGATAATGATGGCACCTTAATGACAATCACATTCTTAAAATTTCTTAAACACTTGAGCAGTTCACGGCATTGAGGCAAATGTCACCTCATTAACATAGTATCTATAAATCGTCCTTAACTCAGAAAATTATCCTTAGCTCAGACTACAATAAATACATTATTTTTTATTTTTAAGTTGAGCTTACAGTAACTGATGCTTGGAAAGGGGAAAAAACCCCAAGGCATTCTTTCTAGCACTAACTGAAGGAAAGTTTCACATCAGGGATGTGCTATTCAGCCTCCCTTCCGGGCATAAAAATACTACTGAGAAGACTCAGAAGACTGTGGTCTGTTGTCCCAGAAGTACCAGACCTAGTATTATCCTTTTTCTATGGGTGAAAATCCCTTCTTCAGAATAAATCAACAAGAAAACTTTACAAGTGACCTGAGATCAAATGGAGTCCTTATCAAATCTAAGAAATGTTCTCAGGTCCTGGATTACAGTCAAGTCCTGGTCTCACTGAAGTCAATAGAAGTTTTATTGTTGGTTTCAAGTGAACTAGCTAAAACTTAAAATTGTGTTAAGAAACAGTTACCATCTAAAAAATGCTTAATATTTGACACAGGGGAACTTCAAGGGAACTTGAACATGAAGAAAACCGAGCTTGCCTTCCAGCTGGACCACTGACTGTCCACATTCACAGTTATAATTAGGTTCCTTTTTGCTTGTCTGGCAATGTAACGGGTCTTTGAAGTCTATATTTCCTGCCTGCATTTCTCTCCAACTCACTAAAGACACAGGGCACTGCTCCAACCTTGCCTCCAGGTCTCTCACATAAGGCCGTTGCAGGTGTGCCACACGCTCTCCTTCTCTGGCTGTCAGCACTCACCCAGCAGAGTCCCTGAGGTCCCAGACGTGGCAGCCAAAAGCTGGCCAAGAGCTCCCCATTCTTCACACGGGTTCTTTTAATCTTTCTAGAGGAACTTGGCTTTGATAGTATTTTAGGGAAATTTTAATTTTTAATTCTTGAGGAATGAGACAAACTATAAACAAAAAGTTTGAAAATATTTTCCCAATTATTTTCTAATTGTTTTTGACAAATTAAACCAAAACACTGTAACCTTAATGATTTCCTAGAACATGTTACTCATGGTTATTTTGAACCATAACAATGTGTTTGCCTCAGAATATATTCTCATTAAGTTCCTGTCTTATTACAGCCCTGATGTTAAAGGAACCCTCTACATAATTTCAAGTGTCTGGAACAACAAGAGCTAAGTCTTTGCTTAGAGTTAAAAATGTAAGTGCTTTGATGGACCAAAGCCACCATATTTAACACTAAATTTGGTTTGCCAAGACTTCTTTCTGCTAAAACGCAACTTAGTAAATACCAAAAAGTTTTGATTTGGCAAAGAGAAATTAAAAAATGGTTAAGAAGAAGAAAAATTTCTAGTGAAAGTATGCCACAGAGCATAGATTAGCCTGGGGAATAGGTTTTACTCTGTTGGTAGAAGACACAAGTTCAAATTACTTTTGTGATTGTCCTGAAGCAAAGATTTTCTTTCAGGTCACTCTGAATTGAAAAAAGTGCAGACTTCCAGTGTAGAATTTCTGAACTCCAAGTTTGACATAAGTGCTCTTCCCAGCAGGGTGTGGAGCTTTCTCGCCCTCCCATGCTTTTCTTGAATTTATTCTATGTTGAGGCAAAAAGAGATTTCAAGACCAATTTTCTGTATGCAACGAGGAAACGCTCCCACTGCAGATCTATCAAAAGTTTTCAAAGCCCAGCCCTCAGTGAGCACAAGATCTCTGATAGGCAAATGACACGAGAAACATTGCAATACTCTGATGAGGTAAATACTACGGTATGTAAAATAAACTTATTTTATTGTTTACTAAGAAGCTGTTTTTCTTCAACCTTTCTTTTTCTTCTACAGTGATAGATGGAGATCTGTCTGAAGAAGGCGAAGGAGATCACTGAGTGATTCCACAGGTCAGTCTGCAGTCCACATGGGATTTTTAAAGTTTTGAAATAATTTCAGGTGAACTGATTTTAAAGTCAGAAAGCATAGGACCAGTCTGAAATATCTTTATTACACCAGACTATAAAATCTATAGCAAGGTGTTTTCTTTGGAGAACAGTTTTTTGAGCCTAAAAAATGTCGGTTAAAATATGTTGGATGTCATTTCAGTTCCTTATCTTCATCTGGTGACAAGAATGCCAAGCTCACTGGCAGTGAATAAGATAAGGGAAATGTTCAGTTAATTGAAAATATTGAAAAAGATTGATTTAATTTGTTTTGGATGTAAACCACATAAAAAAATACAAAACCAAAAAGACCCAGAGAATTTTTCATAAACCAGAAAACCACTTTCAAGTACCTCCAATCTTACTTTATTTCTTCTTGAAATGGTTTCAGCAGTCAAGAAAGTAAAAAAACCCCATCAATCCCCTTGCACAATTAAGGATTAAGGGTTTACTACAGTTCAAATCACTTTGCAGAACCAATTTAACGGTTTTGCAGAAGACAGATTGGAAGCTGCAGATTATATCATTCTTTTCCGGTGTGATTTCTCGCTGGCCACTGATAGCTCTAAGCCATAAAACTTAATGATGATATTAAGAAAACCCATTTTACACAGTTATTTTTTACATGAAGTTGGCATTTAGCAGTCATAAAGAGCAGCAAAGCAATATTGTGGCTTGACACTGTTTTAGTTGTAGCGATGATGTGGTAGGAAGTGGGTGTCAAGTTCCCTTGGTAACAAATAGAGGATAAATGACACACTCTGAATCACCAATGAATCATTAAGAGAGTTCTGCTTCTGATTTTTGGCTTTTATTTCCAGATTCTGAAATTATGATAGTTTTAAGATGGTGGATGTAGGTGAATGCTTCAGAGCATTTGCAAGTGTATGGTAAGGATTAGATTGTTACTAGACCTCTTAACGTCGTGAAAACAGGAAGCTTTAACAATCAGCATTTACTGTTTCGTTCAGATAATGTCATTTAGAGCTAGTGTCCAAGTTCTCTGTAGAACAACAGAGAGGATGAGGGTAGAAGCATGAACTCTCAGTGGTCAGCAGCAGAACCACCAAGTTCAGCACAGTTCAGGGAGCTCTGGGTTTCACTCACAGAGTTTACAAGAACTGTAAGCACGTGTTGAACTACATGCTGTGCTGGAAAATGAACCACAGTATCTTTTATTGTGAATAAATATATGGATTGTGATAACCAATCAAAACAAAATGATAGCATACGCTAATTTGAGCAGCTGGGATCTCCCTCAAACTTAAGACATGATGCCACAAGTGAAAGTAAGAAATGTCAAGCTTTTAAAGGGAACAAGATTATCTACTTAGAGTATGTGTATACATGGGCATACATAGGTCCATTATGTGTGTGTATAGTTCATTATCATCAGTATGAGTGTTGAAATTGTTTCAAACAGAAGTTGCAAAAACAATACCAGAGTTCAGATCGTCACTTTTGAATGGGTTTCATTACATAAATTAAAATATTTACTATAAAGAAACACATAAAGTTTATTCTGCACTGATTCTTAATTCAATGGGAGTTCATTCTATGAGATCTGGATCAGCTGAAGGTCTGGTGCCTTGACACACCAGTTGGAATTGGACAGCAACCAGGTCCACCCTCTCAGAAGCTTCTGGTTTTTTGTTCAGTGCTATGGGATGAACTGCACTCACTGGGTAGGGCTGACCAGAAAGAGCCTGAAAATGTTTTAGTACAGCAAGTGAAGAAATTTATCTTGCAGGTTTTCCATCTGAAAACTTCTAGATGTGAATATTTCCAGCACCATTTGCGTATCTATTGCCAAAACCTGTATTGGTTGTGGGTTTTTTTTCTGTTATTAAGTGATTCCATTGAGTTAGCAATAGTCTAGTAGTATAATCTATCCAGGCCTTTGTGGTGGTCATCACATACATTAAAACACTCCTGAGCTTATAGAATAGTTGAGTTACAATATGCAAATGATGCTCATTGATAGAAAATTGCTTTAGGTTTATCTAGAGCTGTGACAAAGTGACAGTGTAGGAGCTATGATGAAAATGAAGTGTGTCTTATAGACTCACAACATTATGTGCTCTGTATTAACCTTTGTATTCCTACCGAGATGAGCTTTGCAGAAGAGAAGCACCACACCTTGTTGGACTGATCTATCTTTCTTATCATCTAAGCTCTAATAACCTCTTTGCGAAATGTTTAATACTGGTTAAAAGAAAATTAACGAATTCAAAACTGGTTCTGTCTGCCATCCTAGGTCACAATAAAGAGTAGGATTAAATTAGTATGTAGACCATTATGTTTGGAAGGCCACCACCACTGCTTTTCTTGACTTTTGACTTTTCTGGTGCATGTTTTAAATTACAGAAGCACATTCAACTGTGAAAGATCTTGTTGGGTTATTCCATACCCAGTTCTGTCTAAGTTGAATTCAATCATAAAGGTTTGCTTCCAGCAAAAGCTTTCAAAGCAAGGACACAATGTTCTTAACTATTACTCTCTTTCTGTCTTATGAAATTGTATATCCCGTCTCCCAACTTGGAAATCAATGGTTATTGATGTCTTTACTGGAGTTAAGTAGCTTATTCTTCCATACCTGTTACATTGAATGGTGGTGAATTAATCTCTATCTAGATCCAAAATTTAAGCCAAAATCTTAAAAAAATTTCTCAGTTTTCAAAAATTGATTGTACAACAAATGTACGTACCTGTGTTGGTGTGCTTCCCTCTCCTGTAAAGGTAAATAAAACTATGGCAAGTCAGCACTAAAATGAGACCCTGAGTCAGGAGAGTGACTCACCGTAACGATTTTTGCTGAAGCTGGACACAGTGGGAACGATTGGTACTTTCTGTCTCACAATGCCGGCAGCCCATCTGAAGAAAGCTGGGGAGCACACGATTGCCCCATTCTGCACCAAAGCAGAGTTTCACTGACTCTGGATCAATGGTGAGAAAAATTCTGTAAGTTTTGATGAACTAACCCAAACATATGTATTCAGCATTTACGTGTTTTCAAATATAGTAAGTGCTTATACTGACATTTACATTTCACAAGTACAAAGTTTCTGCTTTTACAGACTAATCTGATGCATCTCTAAAACAGATGTAGACTTTCCTTTGTGATATTGTGCAATATTTTTTCTCATTTGTTTGGCTTCTACTTCCTTAGTTAAGGAGCAAAATAAAAAGTATACCTTGGGAGTTTAGGAAGTTATTAAGAAGAGAAACTTATTCAGAAAAGGAACTTCTTGTTTCTCAGAGATACCAGACTCAGACAGATGATGTTTCTTTTCTGTCTGTCTCTTTTTTTTTTTTTTTTTTTTCAGCTACAACATACACTCTGATTATTTGACTCATTATATTCCACCACAGAAATTGTAACTAAACATTGTCCTTTTGTTTATCTTCTTCAAACAAAGTCTTATGTCTGAATACACAGCCTTCTCCGGACAGACGTGCTTATTTTACAGCTGCAACCTCTACAGTTTCACCTGGCCAGCCTCACCTCAGTATTTCATCAGTGTCACAGGTGGAGATCATTTGCAATGACTTCAAGGTTATTATTCTTTCTCTTTGCAGATGAGAGATAACAGATAAAGTATTATTGTCCCTGAGGGGAAATTATTTGTACTAGCAATGACTCAGCAACATGTTATGATGTATGTGATCACCTCAGTGCATGAATTTTCAGGCAACTATACACAGGGTGTTGGCTTGTTTGCTGTACGTTATCTGTTTCTTCTTGAAGTATTGCATTCAGAGAATCTACGTGGGTTGAAACAACAACATAAATGAAATAGTACGAGAAAACAAAAAGAGCAGCTTTTATGCACAGCAGGAAAAAGCATAATTCATTTTATTCAGACTCTGTCATATCTTTACCTTCTGAATTCAGTTTTTTTTGTAGATATAGAATGCATGTCTGCTGTGTGTTTGACTTCCACTACTTTTTTTTTCAATATCGTTGATACTTGGAACCACCTGGGTCCCACAGAGGCAACCAAAGCCTCCACTATTGCCAGCATTACCAGAGAGCAACCCAGGGGTTGGGGTTGACTCACCATCCCTGGAGATATTTAAAAGATGTGTAGACGTGGTGCTGAGGCACATGGTTTAACAGTGCTAAGTTAAAGGTTGGACTTGCTCATCTTAAAGGTCTTTTCAACCGTAATGATTCTATGACTCTATGATTTTAATTCTGTCAATGTTATATTTTTCTTGCAAGTATTTGCTCTCGCCTTTTAAATGCTTGATGACAGTAGATTCTGAGGGGTTTTTTTGGGAAGGTTGTTTTAGACAGCTCATGTAATAAACCAGAGCAGCCGTGATCGGCCTTATCTTCATTTTTATCATTATTCACTGAATAAAGAAGGCAAATAAGTTTAGCAAACACTTTTTGAAGTATGCTTATCTTTTGAAAAGTTGTGAATGTAATAAATCAACCCAGATGTCTGAGATGACTGTATTTCACATACCTGCCACAGGACTTATCGGTGAAACAGCTATTAAAGGTTTGTTTTGTATAGTAAATGTAGCCCTTGAACTACACTTACTTTTACTGCAACAATCCACTGAGCCTTTAAAAAAAACTGTGGGGCGTACTGGCAGCAGTGGAGGTTAGGGTGTAAGAAGAGAGACTGGAGGAGACATGGCTGGAAGAAGGGCTAGGGGAAGGGGTGGAGGTGATGTCTGAGAAGTCACCTGTTCATTGTACTGTGCAGACATTAGGCTGCCTGGCTCTCTAAAATTAAAAGAAATAACAGAGGAGAACAGAAAAAAAAAGCGGAGGAACGGCTTTTCCTTCAATCCTATGAAACAGAATAAGCACAGTTATTTAGGTCATCCTTTAATCTGAGTTATTTAAATGTGAACAGAATTACCTGGATTGACTGCTTGTCTCTGGAATGAAAGAGCACAAAGGCAATACAAAGTTATGCAGCAGCTGTGCCCAGCTGGTGCCTGCCCTGAGCTGTTGGTGGGAACATCCCGGGCTTCACTAGGAGCTCCACTGAAAGTCTCAGACGGGTTGCATAGTGAAACAGTTGCTTTTAGTTTCTGCTAATTTTTTCTTTACCTACCTGTTCAGTTATACCTCAGGTTCCCTTCTGAGATGTGAAAAAAAACAGAGGAACTGGAAAGATTTTTCTTCAGTCAGAGGGGTTTGGGGTTTTTTTGGGGAGGAGATTAAGTTAAAACAATGTCAACTCTTACTGACTGTCATTGATGACAATTTAGAGATATCTGGAAATAATTTATTCTTTTTCTTTTTTTTTTTTTCCACTCCATCCCCGAGGCACTGTGCTCTTGTGTCCCTTGGATACATTTGTAAAGCTTGTTGTGTTTTGTTATCAGTTCCCATTCTTTATATTTCCCCTTCAGGGAAGAAAACTTCTCTTCAAGTGAAGAGTCAGTCTTAAAACAACAGAAACAAAAAGCAGGTGGACAACTTATTTTAGATAAAAGGACATATTTTTGAAAGTAATTTGGTTTGTCTGTTTCTGTTGCTCATGTCAGACCTATTTACTTCACCTGCAGGAGTAATCTGATTTCAGTTATTTCCAAACTTTGGGCTGAAATTCTATCAGAAGACAAGAGCACAGATGTGTCTGCTACAACTCGCACCTCAAATTTGCAATAAGCTGAATAAAGCAGAGGTGCTCAGCTTTCAAAAAGTAAATGTTTAGATCTTTGAGGACAAAAAATCCAAATTTTATTCTTAGATTAGGAAGAATATATTTACAAAATAGCTAATTAAACCAAAATATACTCATAGAGCTTCCTTTTAAGGATGAGGATTGATTGCTTCTACTCTGGATTATTGTAGAAACATGATCATTATTTTGGGGTTCTTATTCCCAAGCAAAAGAAAACATTTTGTTATTTTTTCGCCTTCAGTGGAAACATCCTCCTGCAATGTAAAATACAGATTGTTACTTTCTTTTCTCAATATCTTAAATATAGGACCTGATCAAAGAGTTGTTCCAAACAGTATCTGTGTCACTTGACAAACATATTTCTGTGATGTTTTCTTTAATCATGTGCACAGAATCTCCTGCTTCTCATCCTTCTGGAGACTCTGCAGACAAATTACCTGCCTTTCATCTTTGTGCTAGAGGGGGGAAAAAAGATTACTAGAGGAAAAAAAAGGGCTTAGTAAGAGTGTTTGTGTAATAGAGTTGGAATGTGAGACAATGATAACAATTTCAGGAAGACTTTTAAAAAAGCAAAATGAAAAAGGAAGATGAGAAGATAAGTTACTCCTTCTTTTACATTTACTTTCTCTCCTCCTTTATAACATTCTTTAGTTTCTATTTAATAAAATATACTATTTTTACATGTACATTTACCAAATGTACTATTGTTACTGTTAACTTTCTGATGGATGAACAAGTCTTTGGGAAGAATTTTAATTTGGCTGAAGGAGAAGGAAGGGAACATACTAATCTGCTTTTCCTTTCCTTTGAAGCAATGTTAGGAAGTAATGCTCAAGTAAATTAGAGAAGCGTGAAAAAATAGCATAGGATCTAGTTCCTCTTCCTTGCAGCAAACAGGACTAGCCTTCTTATCAAATGTGATTATATAAGGAATTTCATAATAAAGTAGAGCACAATCTGCCTGAATTATGCCCAAAAGAAGATCTGGGAACTTTAATTTTACTTCATCCATTTCAGGGACTGCCAGTCCTTGAATATGATATCCTTAGATTAAAAGTTTCTGAATGTTTCAGAATTTTCAGATCTTCCTTCTCCTGCCCCCCACAACACTTTCAGAACATTTGCTCGCAGTGGCTGCCCTGGAGAGAGAGAGACACCGACCTCCTCTTCGGCGTTCCTGTGGGTGGAAAGCTGCTTCATCAAAGTCTTGCAGGAAAATCTGAGAAGTTTGGCATGCTCAAGTGTGCAGTCAAGTCTGGTGGAGGTTGATGCTCAGGTAGGAAGTGGGTAGTACTGGATGCTTCGCACTGGAGAGACTTGAGCATGAGGTCCAGTAGCTGTGTCTTAACCACAAGGCTGAGCAGTACCCCCGGTGAGATGCTGCTCTGGTGGTTGAAGCTGATTCATCCCTGCTGCCAGGAATGGAGGTGTCACAGGGTAAAAATGAAAGAAGGTGAAAGAGAGCCTAGACTCAGGATACTCTCAGTTAGAGTATCCTGATAAGGGAGATAGCTAAAATGCCATGGCTATGGTTATGTATGTGTTTATATTAGATCATCACTGAATAAAAGCAAAAGCAGTCCTGGAAGTAGGGGCTACAGCCCCAGCCTTTTGCTGAAATTACATCTGAAATAAGCACATGAATTAGAC
The DNA here is from genome assembly GCA_033628505.1 of Tringa tobata. Classification (NCBI taxonomy): domain Eukaryota; kingdom Metazoa; phylum Chordata; class Aves; order Charadriiformes; family Scolopacidae; genus Tringa; species Tringa tobata. The sequence continues at coordinate 3,996,963 of JAHREE010000259.1, read as the reverse complement.
AGAAGGATTTCCATCACTGTTGGTTTCTTAATAACTGTGTTCTTTGAAATCTTAAACAAATGCTATAAACATATGTAAGTGTACCTATAAATATGCATGTATATAAAAGTAGTAATTTTCTAACCGGTATCACCTGCTAAACCATCAAGTCTTCATTGGATAAAACAGGAAACAATCGCTCTGTGCTTTATATTCCTGTGATTACTCTAAGTTTTCTTGATAAAACACTTGCCAGAAACCTGTGGTTTGCTTATATTTCAGAACTATATTGCTAGTTATTTGTATTACTCGGCAATGTTTCATTTTGATGGTCAGATTCCAGCACCCCTTACTTCTGCGATTCACTTTTACTAAAAGTACTCACCACCCCCCCTGCCAAAGTTGCTTAAAATCACTTGCCTGAATTATTAAGAAATGCAGTTCCACAATATCACACGACTTCCCAATTCTCTGTCTTCAAATGCTACATCCTGAAGCTCCTTTAATGCTGTTCCCAGAAACTGACTCACGATTCTTTATTAATTATGAAAGATGTTAACTTAATGACTGCACTAAAAATGTATTTTTCTCTTCTCACCATAGCTGGAAGGAAATATCATTGCCAAGGTATTATCTCTGACACTGATCTCGTACTAGTAGTGTACATGTAACCTTTTCATGATTGATTCTTTAAAGCCTGGCCAAATGGGCTTTTTAACATGTTAATGCAGACCTGATTTCGTTTTCAATAGACTACATCTTTAATTGCGTGAATAATTGCAGAAATTTAAGGTTAAATATTAATTTCATTAAAAATGAGGGCAAAAACTCTCTCACTGTAGGGTGGCCAGCATTTAGCTCTGTTCATGCATGAGTTTATTGCTGATATGGCACACTGGGTTTTTTATTATTATTATTTTTTACACTGTAAAAATCTGAATAATACTACACTGGATGTAGCCTGCTTTTGTGAGTTTGATGGATAGGTTATCCCCCTGTCAGGAAGTAAATAGGAATATTCCAGCGTTAGCTTCAGATACATTCTCCTGGTATCATCAAGAGCACGTCTGGAGAAAAATCTTCTGTTTGTATAGAGCTGGTAAGTGGAGCAGTTCATATTCTTAGTTATGTTGTGCCCTCTGGCAAGCCTGCCAGGAGAGTGCTGTGCTTGTTTTGTGCAGAGAAACCTCCTCCACATTCCAGCTTGAGCACATCTATTGTTTTCAGACATAAACAGATGTGTTCCTTACCTAAGGGAAGCTCCCAGAAATATGGAAGTAAAACAGAAGAAACTGATGTGAAACCACAACAGTATTTGACCTGTCTGCATGCATTAATAATCCCAGCTTTAGCTGAAGGCAGAGGTCTGTTGCGTTCAGCTTTATTTATTTGCTTGGTTTCTGCCCTGCAGTATGTAAGAACAATGAAGGATATAAGTATTAACTTCATGTTTTTAATTTTAATTAGGACTTCGTTAAATACATAGATGCTTATTATGTCATTTCTAATTGTTAAATGAAGAATAATTCAGATTTGCTCAACAAGGAGGGTGAACATATTCTTTGTTCTGCCAAACCACCCTGTATTCCACAGGCCAAAAACCTCAAAACATGTGATGAGACCAAGCTGTAGATCGAGAATAGAGCTTTTTTCTAATAATTTGGAGAGGGTGGATGAATTTTATTTGCTTGCATCTCTGCTGATTGATTGCTAACAAAAAAATATATGTTTGTCAACACTCAGATTTTTTTTTTTTCACATCTATGCATTTACTTTCTGCAACACACTGATCCGAGTCTTCTAACCTTAACCCAATGTCTGTAGGATGTTCAGAGATGTGTTAGACTTTAGGCATCTGTGGAAGGTAAAATAATAACCTGCCGGTGAGTCAGGGTCACAGTTCCTTCACAAAGACAAGAAACGGGGAACTTGTGTAACTACTGGGCGTGCACCTTCTCCTGTGAGCGCTGCATCTCTCTCCTCTCCCTCATCACCCATCTATGCCACAGTTGCAACACAGGCTGTATGATGAAATTAAAAAATGCTAATATTGAGTAACTGCCACTAGTATTGAGGAAAAGTACTGTGTGTTGGAGAAGGAGAGCAGGATGAGCGTATCAGCGAAGGGAGACAAAGGGAAGCATTGAACACAATGCAAGTACAATGGAGGGGGAGAACTGTTGGAGGGAGGTGCAATACCCCTTGGAGATCACTGTCCTGGAGCCAGCTCCAGGCACGCTGGGAACACAACAGGTCACAGCACAGCACCGATCCAGCATCGCTCCAGCACACCATCCCGTGCTGATGCTGGTGCTGCCTTCAACATCCCTGTCCTATAGCAGAGTAGAGGCAGCTGTCCCCAGTTAGAGACCTCCCTGCAAGGCTGCATCCATTCACGGAATTAGCAGCTTGAATGTAACAAACCTTATTTAAAAGCAAAGATGCCCAGAAACTCAGGTTTTTTATTTATTATTTTTTAATTCACAGATATGAGGTGGTCAGAATAGAAGTCGTTTGTGACTCTCCAGTCCTGAAGTGATGAAACTGTAGTGCTACAAGAAGAAAAGAATGATAATCTAGAAAAAGGTATGGAAAAAATTGATGGAAGGATTCAAGAAATGGAAATTAACTTTATTGTTAAATCTGTAAATTCCAAAAGTATTCAATTTTAAAACTTAAATGCAAGTAGCATCTCAGTTCCATAAAACTCAGTCAGACATAATTTGAAATAGACTAAATATAAACTAGAAATACCTGCAAAAAAGGATCATTAGTGGTTCAAAACCTTTTTACTCCAAGACAGAAGAATTTAATCAGTCTCATTCATAAGTAAACTGTAAAGTTTAATTTGTTCATAGAGCAAACAAGATTTCCTGTAGAAATTCTTAAGAATGATAGCTATCATGACAGGCTGCTATCTTTGTTCTTTATTTGTTATTTCTGAATGTGCATCATATTAAAATCTTGGTTTTCATGCTACTGCAGAGTGATTCATATCTTGTGGTTAAAAAGACTGGCTTTTGTTTTCAAAATTTCTGCTGTGAGAAAACATCTGCTGAAATGTAGATATTTCGCGGTGTGTGGATGAAATATGTATTCTTTATAACCTCCTCCAGTAAGAATAGACTCATCACAAGACATGTGACAATGCTTTTCCCACAGTTGCAGTTGAGTTGGCACATACCCACTAATTGTATGATCAAACGTTTTTTTCTGTTTAGAATGAAAGGTTTCATGTGACGTGATATTTGCACTTGTATGATTTGCATAATTTCCAGGTTGCACTCCTACTCCAGGTACACACTACTCTTGTTGCAGGACAGACTATTTCAATCACTTAAAAAAATATAATCAAAATTATTATTACATAAAATATAACCATTTCTGTTACATAGAGAAAAGGCTCCTTAAAATAGTAAGAAACACTTGTTCAACCGGAAATCCAGCTTTAAGGCCTAAGAGCAGAGAGTTTTTTCTTATTCTTTTGCAGTTCATTGGGCTGTAATGGGAACTAACACATTACAACATGAGTACTCATTGGCAGGAGCTACCTGTTGCTGGTGGTATCTCCCAAGTGCCCATAGTTCATATATCTAGACCAGATAGCCACGCTTTCCTGTCCTTGTGCTTCTCTACCCGCTTTCTCCATAATTCTCAGAAGGAGTAGAAGATCCCCGACCTTTCTGCTACATGCTCCATGATGTCTACCAATAGCCACCTTACCCTCCTCCGTACCTGATGTCTCGGACGATTCTCTTAGATAAGAAATGCAACCTCTTACTCATTAAATTGAAGCCCCACCTCGTATTTCCCATCTCAAAGCAGCCCAGGCCCTTGCCAGCATCCTGAATGAGAAGTATAGGACCACCTGCAGATTGCCTAGAAGTGCACTCATGCCACCTGGAGTGAGAGAGAAATAGCTCTTCCTTGGTCAGTATGTGCATAAAACTGAATCATTGCCACCGGTAGAATTAGTACCACAGATCAACACTTTCTTCCTGGAGAAATGGTGTTACTGTTTGCAATAGAGGACAATGGATACTGATGGGCTTCCTGGAATCCTCTGTGGTCGAGACAACACTGTCATTGTGTATAGTAACATGGAGGACAACTGGAATTCCATACAGTTTTGGTGTGAGAATTTTCACATGAAAAAAAAATAGATTAATATTTTGTGATGGAGAGGCAAACTTGTGAAGATTTTCAAATTCAGGCTGCCTTAATTGGGTCACTGTATATTGGTATACCTACAGGAACTTCAAAATGTTTTTATTCATTGCAAACATGGATAATGAAATTATTAATATACTAACATTTTTTATGCAGAAGAATTTTAAAAAGATGAAACTGGTGGCTTCTTTTTGGTACCACAATTTGGTATCATCAGCTGTTCAAACAGCTTCTATTACCTTCTCAGTTAAGAGCTTTCCCAGACTTTTGGATGCATCAAAAATACCTTCAAAATGTTCTTACTCTCTACTTCAGTCCTAATTTTGAGTTACCAGAAAAATTTTGCACCATGTAGGAGCTTGTACTGCTTCTTTCTGTGCAATGCCTGTTTTACAGAGAAAGAGGAGCCTCCAGCTTTCACCATGGGCAAGAGGTTCTGCTTGAGTGCGCTCACCCTGCTTGATATCCTGATTGCAGCCGTGCTGAAGAGGGTTGTCACTCTGGCAAAGAGAAAAGCAGAAACTCGTTACAGGATGCCACCGTGAGTGTAATACCTCTTACCAATAGATTTCTTCTCCTACACATACATAGTCTTTGCAGCTGTACGTTGCTTCCTCTAAACAGATACTTTATTTTAATGGCACAGATATTGCGTGGCTATCACACGGGAAGGTAGAGAGCACAATGAATTGCTTTCAGATTATAATTTGTTCCAATGAAACTTGAGTGTTGTGGTTTAACAGCATGAGGGAAAGAACCACGTATGTAGACTGGAAACAAAGGGAGGGAGAAGTTTGCTTCTTTTGAGCGATTATGGTCTAGAAAAATCTGTCAGAGATTTCTGGTATTATATACCTTTATTAGCTGTAGCTATTTAAGCTGTTAAATAGCTATGAAGTTATTTACTTTACTTATTTAATCAAAAGGTGTCTAACGAAGGAGAAATTTACTTCTTGTGTAGTGAAAGTGAAAAGAAATACAGGGGAAAAAAGACAATTTGTATTTAAAGACTGTTATGTCCCTGCCTCAGATTCATTGGGAAAACAGCTGGCAGATGTTTAAGCATCTCTAAGGGTAAAATACCTCTCTGCAGCCTTGCTTAAAGACAGTAACAAGATGAGCTATTTCCAGGAGATTGTGCTCGTCCCAGTCAGTAACAGCCAGCGCTGTATAAACCGACCCTTCTGCTGCCTCAATGCGTTTTCTAAGTTGAAAAAATACAGTGTCCCCCTTCAAATTCTTCATGTGATCTAGCCCGAGTGAATTCTTAGAAGAAAATAAATCATGTGGTAGCTCCTAGCACAGTTTCAAATTTCCCTGTATAGAAGTATTCCTCAGTAGTCACTAAGGCTAGCTTTTCGTCTGCGTTGTTAGGCATCCCAAGCAACTCCACTGTAATTGTCAAGAAAGGAGGGATAACACTGCATTGTTTGCAACAGACTTCACTCCAGATAACTAAGTAGTCATCCAGTCAATGTACATATGTAAATGCATACTTACCCTTCTCTTTTTCCTATTTCTTCAGTTTCACTCATTTAACAGAAATTTCACAGCTCCTCTTCACATTCCCCCTGCAAAACCTCAGATGCACATGCTACCCCTGCTCCACGTACCATATAAAATAGAACTGAAAGGAAACTATTCTCCAATATCTCGTTACAGGAAAAAGTTACATTTCTTTCACAAGAGAGAAAAACAGTGTGGCTGAAAATAGCCCTGTACTCATATTTAAATAAGGTTTTAAATTCAATGTTACTCACAGGGGTAACACATGGTATGTTCACTTGTCCACAGGAAAGCTCAACTTCACAGAATCACAGAATCACAGAATGATATGGGGTTGGAAGGGAGCTCTAGAGATCATCTAGTCCAACCCCCTGCCAGAGCTGGTCCACCTAGAGCACGTTGCACGTGTCCAGGCGGGTTTTGAATGTCTCCAGAGATGGAGATTCCACCACCTGTCTGGGCAGACTGTTCCAGGGCTCTGCCACCCTCAAAGTGAAGAGTGAAGGAACTTCATTTCTTAATTATTAAAATTAAACTGCAATCTGCATTCTATAATTTAGAGAATATGGGAAATAAAAATATGTGTTCATATATCCTGGCTGGTTCTTTAAACCATGTGAAAATGTATTCCCACAGCTAAGTAGTTAATGGAACAGATGTCTTATCTCCTCCTAGACTGATTTTTTTCTTTGGCTGCTTCCTACTACTGAAAAGCAGAAGTATGTCTTATGTTTAGTAAGCAGCGTGGTATTCAAAGACTGATGTATTCAGCTCTGATCCTAAGAAAGATTATTTCATCATTGGTTACAACTTTCCCCAGTGGTGCTGTGCTATGTTTTTCTCTAACTATTTTTCTTTGGATTTCTTTGTTTTTACATCTTGAAATGGAACTCATTTGTGCACCGGCTGTAGGAGTATCATATATGCTTTCTTGATAATAGCCAACACTGAAAGAATGCTTTTGGTTTGAGATGCTTGAAGAAAGCAGTCATGGAGTGAAGTGGGTGTTTCCCTGTTCTCTGACATTTTAATAGGCTGAGCTAAACTTTACAATTGTATATGCCTGTTACCTCTGTGGGATTGCTCTTGTATGGAAGTGATCAGATGCTGTTAAGAGGGAGCCTCCCTTGGACAGGGAACTGATCAGCATAACATACACTGCCCCTACATGCCACTGCGACCTCACTCGAAGCCCTTTATGGAACTTATGGCATTAGTGACATTTTGAGAAGTCATGTTTCCTTGATTTTCTCTCATTTTTATACACTTGACTGCTAAGAATCTGGTTATTCAATTTTAAAAGATTTTTTTTTTTTTTTTGCTAGACGTGGGGGAAGTCGTGGAAGAAAATGATTCATTTCGTTGCTGTGTGTGGGTGTGTGAGCCTATGGATTTAAAAAGCCACAGGAGCACAGAAAGATACAGTGGGAGGAGAAATTGTGCTGAAAATTTTGTCAGCTTCAGATGCAACGGGTGTAGTTTCAAATCTATATTTCTCTATTTGGCTGTATCAGTGAGAACTTGGTATTAGAATGAAAACATAATTTTTTCAGTCGTGGTTGGATTTCCGTCATGTTATCTGATTAACAAATATAGTAACGTCTTGTCTATAAAGTGGTTTAACATCTCTGTGGTATAAATGTCAAGAAATGGCAGAAATTTTCACTTCTGAGCTGTTATGCCTGAGTATTTAACTCTGCAAAAACCAGCACGGGTACAACCCCTGTCTAAATTAGATGGATGAAGGGATCAGGAAAGTAAGCCTTAGAGCATTACTAGGCTGCTTTGGTCTGAAATATATCCAGGCAAATGCCCACCGTGCAGTGTCAGGGGTTGTATAAAAGGGAACGGTGTGCTGGGGTGTCAGCCACCCTCTTAGAGATTTTTTTGAGCCTACCAAGAATACCCAACCGAAATACCAACACCGAACCAAAAATGCTTTGCTGCAGTATAGCAGACCTCAGCATCAACGTGGCAGCACTGAATGAAAACCTGCCTTAAAAGACTAATGCTTTCTGCTCACTATACATCCATTCAAATATAAATTGTAAATTTACAATACAATTTACAATTTACAATAATAACCACCCTGCCTGCCCTCCCTCCCCCTCCCCTGCCCAGAACGCTGGCAGCACATGTTTTTTTAAAGAAGCTTTAAAGAAGGACACTTTAGAGACAAATGTTGCTCTTTCTTGCCAAGTCTGCCTAAACTGGGAGCAATGGGAGCTATTCCTGTTCCCTGGCTCTGTCAAGAGACGAGGGAAGGATTCCCTCAATACTGAGGTAAAGTTCTAGCTTTTGAAGCAAGGTCTGAACTTCTCCCTTACAGAAGTCCCCAGCAGAGGGAGCTTGCCTGGGTGCTAGGGGAAAGAAACCAGCTTTCTGGATTAAGAAGGATTCTGGCTGCAAGAAACATCTCACAAACATCAGCCGAGGGTAGTTTCTTCTCTCTGTGAGGTGTAAACAGCCTCTTAGCTTTCACCAGGGACCACAGTGCCTTCTGGTGCAAGCTAAACCTGGCAACTTGAAAGCAGCAAAAAGCTCTGCTCTCTGAATCCTCCAACCTGGCTCCTATAGTGCAATGTCCCAAGGAAAATTCCTATTTTCTTTGCCACCAGTAAATGTTTACATTTCAAAAGTAGCTTGGAGGGTCTTCAACCCGCACAGAAGCTGTGGACTTGGAGAATGGCTGAAGAAGACCATATCCCCACACCTGTCTTTTGGGTTGATTTTTATGCTTCTTGTATATGTGAAGCCACTGACTTGTAGTCTGACAGAAAAGAAAAACCACCTTCTCTTTTAGTCAGATAGATGGACTTCTGAGATCAGCATTAATACCTATTGAGGAACAATGTTCCTGTGCTAATGTTCAGTGCCCACTTATGGAAGTAGTAGACTTTTCCCTGAGAAGCTGACCAGACAAAGAAAACACGAGCAATCATTCAGTTAAAAGGCTAACACTAAAATTAGAGACTAAACTGAAGAACTGGAAGGTGAAAGAGTAGAGAACTTGCTCTTGCTAAAGGCCAAAGGAGCCTTGTAGGCCATAGCTAGATGTCCATTGCCCTGTACAGTGCGGCAGGGAAGAAACCCAACACCGAAACCCAAAACCACAGGATTTACAAAAGGGAACCTTGAACCTGGTCTGGTGCCCCATGTCAAAGTTTCTCTAACAGAGATCTAGGAGCTCACAATTAATAGCAGGTCAGGCTCTGTAAATTTTCAGTGCTTGCAATTAGAGAGAATATAAGGTCATGTTTTCAATTTACAATTTGTTCCCTGCAGTCTGGCATTGCTGATGGTACTTCAGTAATGGTTCTTAGAATAATTTACTCATCATGCTCATATTTGGCTCAAGACTTCTTTTGTATTTGTATACATTCAGAGTCTCCCATGTCTAGAGTTTGTTAATTACAGCTTTTGAATTTGTTCTCCTCAGCATTGCAGAGATCCTTTTATTTAAAATAACAGTAGGAACATAATAAACGAAGAGAGGAAAATAATCAAACACAACTGCCTTTAAGCTGATCCACAGCATGTTATATTGGATACTCCATCAAAATAAAAAACACTTAGAAAAGAGTGATTCTTTTATGGCAGTGAAAACCAAATGCATTCAACTTCTTACTGGAAAGATTAATCAAATTGCATCATATTGCTGCCTTAATCCCATTAGGTTTTAAAGAACATTACTTTATTCACAGCCTTCTTTCATCTAACACTAGACCAAGCCCTATATTAAATCATTATTCAGAGTCCCTTTAATGTTGTAGATCCCAATTCCATGGTTCTCACTGGCACTGAAACTGGTTTGCCTTAAGAACTGACACGTTAACATTCATATTTCCAGCAAATTAAAAATAACTTTTTTTCCTATTGTCATGTAATTAATAATGTAGTAATAATTTCAGTTGCTGTCTTTAATAAGAGAGATGTGTTTTTAGCTTATTTTCACGCTAAGGCTTTGGAAAATGATACTTAATTCTGTTCAGTCATATTCCTAGCAATGCCTCTTTTGTGGTTCACCCTTCTCCCAGGAGCCTCATATTTTAGCTTTTCCATATTGTTATCAACACAGAATCTTGCTCAGTCCCCAGAAGGCTAGGTTTTAAGCCACTTGTTTCCAGTTTGTTTCAAATCTTTGCCCACAATATCCTTCTGTGCCATACAGAGCAGCTATTCACCAGACGCCAGATGCATAAAGTGCTCTTCAGTTGGCTCCTTTCCTCAAAATTACTGATTTCTGTGCCAAGCTAATTTCTAATTTTTGGACTTCATAGCTGCTGATTGTGCTATTTCCTCGGGGCAGTTGTTACTGGAAACAGTCCCAGGCATCAGTGACTACTGTCACAAAACTTCTGGAAAGGTATCTATGTATTCTCCTTCTCATGTATTTTTCTTGGAACTTCTAAGGGTGAGCAACCAAACCTCGGCAGCAGTAGGTAGTTGTGTAACCCAGAACTTGCTGCAGAGCAAGTCACTTATGAAAGTGTCACTTTCACAATCTATGAGAGCTACATTTCAACAGCTGCTTTTACATCCTAAATAACATCATTTTAGCATCTTTTTCCCCAGACATTACTTAAACATATATGACAACGTAGGTATATTCTATGGGAATGAATTTTGTTTGCCTCCTCTATTAGGCCACTCGGAATTTTCTCTCAGATGATGAAAACATGCATAAAATGACACCACAGTGTCAAAGTTGCTCCATAGCTGGTGTGTCCTTAAGCTGACAGTTTGAGGGTTATCCCAAGTTTTATGAGATATAGAACTGAAATGTTTGAAGAGGATTTTGCTTAGTGTGAAGTGCTACATGCTATTGAGTCTAGAACACAGGCTTGATAGAGCAGGAAAAGATACCAGTAGTGTTACACTGTGTTTGTATGTACCTGTTACAACACTGCCTTCAATTAAATGGTCACATGCTCTCTTATTCCATACCATTCTATGTTTTTTCTGATTTCTCAAGAATTACATAAGAAGGAAGACTTAAGATTTCTCAGACTGCTGTAAATACCAGAATTTTTACTTTTTGCTTTACATTAAGCTAAATTTTGTTATATTTTTGTGTAATAATGGTACAAATCTTTGGTAGTTTACAAAACTACATTCAAGAAGCAAGTTAATACTGCAAATCCATTTTCTAGGATTCATCTTCCCTCTCATTCTTCTTTAGGCCTATCAAAAGCCTCTTTTTCTAACTACCTGATACCCTGCAGCAGATGTTTTGCTGATCCTTTTCTCAGAGAAAGAAAAGAACATAAAAGAGAACACAATCTGATCCCTTTAAAGGCTTACTTTAAGCTTCCCATCTGAAGGATTTTGTGGGAAAGCACCTGAGTGGAGCGAATACTTCTGATTTGCAGGGAGCTGCTTTCTCTGGAGAAGTGATGATTACAATGAGATTGAGGCGATGGTCATGCCTCCCACTGTTCCAGTTACAGGAACAACACAGAACCAGAAAATAAAGGCCAGAATATCAGATTTGACAATATTTACTTAGTGAAAAGCACATGCAGAAGCCCCATGGGTGATTTACATACATATCTGTGTTGAGTAAATCGTTGAATAATCCCTAACATAAGGATCAAGGTACATGTTGCCAAAATAACTATTATTCAGCTTTCTTTCTGCATTTTAATTCACTTTACAGGAGATACTCTTCTTGTATTAAATATATTTTACAGTATCTCAGATATCTTTTGTTTTTATCTGCTAGAACCTCTGTCTAGTGACTATACCATACAGTAGCATAGTGTTGGATTCTCTCATCTATAACCTGTTTCTATCTACTATGATAAAATAAAGTTCCTTTAGTTTATGTGCTGGCTACTCTGCTTTAGGGTGTAGCTTCCTCCATGCTAATGGGATGGTTACAGCTCCAGTCTTCTCACTGCCAGTCTTGTGAGATTAACTAGATCCAATCATTTTGGACACAGATGAGAACAAAGAGAATTCAGCTTCCTCTTTGTGTGGTATCTTATCAAAAGACAGGTTGCTCTTGGGTGATGGTTAAATAATGTCTGTTTTATATATTGCCTGGCATGACAGACAAGTTAAATGGCACGCTAGTAGAGACATTGTATTTGCTGGAGAAACTCCTGAGAGTCTTCTGAAATCCATCCCTGTTTAGGAAAGTGTGGATTCAAATGTGGTTGTTGGAGTTTTTTTATTATTTTTCTTTTTTCTCAAAGGTAAATGCACACATGATCAGTATTCTTGAGTGGAGGCACTGTCCTCATTCAGGACTTCAGAAGGGTCTCCTGCAAAGAAAGAAGATTAATGTTTTAGATTATCAGAGCTATAATAAATATCATTAAATACAGATTGACCTTAGTCATCAGTTTGCTTTGTACATACCAGCTTCTTTGGAGTGAGTGTTTAGGTTAGGGTCCATAGACATCCAGGGATTTTCATGTCTGGATTTGAACATTTTCAGATCCTGAGAGTGTTTGAATAGCAGGTGTGGATCTCAGCCTTCCATCTTTTCCTGTCTTCCTAGATAGCTGTTTCATATTGCTGCACCGAAAAAACCCACCATCTTTTTGAACCACTTAAGCTATAGTAGAAATCTTTTCAAGGTTAGGAAAAGACTATAATTTAATAGTGTACTTCTCACTTTTTATTTTGTACACACCAGCCACAGATACTTGTTGAATTTCTTGTGAAACTGGTGGACTGCAACATCTTTGTTATTGTTGTTACCATTCTTACTACGTTAAATGGAAAAGGGAAGTAAACCTGAACTGAGTGGACTTGTCAGCACAGCCAGTGTGTTTCTGTGTGGACTCTGTGTGAAAAAAAGAAAAAGAAATTCTGAGAATAAAGAAGTCTGACAAAAATCGGGAAACACCTTACCTCGTTATTCTTCCTCTTTTTTTTTTTTTTTTTTAAAATCTTTGCTTGGTTTCCCTTGTTTTGGTAAAAATAATAAAATGAGTAAATGTATCAAGTTGAATGAAGGAATGACTATTTATAGTCACACTTTTTTTTTTTTTCCTTTTTTCCACTCTCCCTTGCTAAGCAAAGCAGTGAAGAGAACTGGAGCCTTACAAGAATAAGCAGCATTTGTTTGACATTATAGTCTCTTTCAATGAAATACAAAAGTATTATGATGGATACTAAAGTGGGACAGGCCAAATTTTCCCTTTGAAGAACAGGTGGAAGCCTCTTCTTGGTTGAAGCCTTTGGTCCTTTTGCTTTAATTCTCAAGAGAGCTGACACCCTTTGCTATGACATTACCCTTACACCCTCACGTTGGCCTCAGGACTATATTCTGGTTAAATATGATCTTTTTTCAATATCTTCCCAACTGTCTAACGCAAAGAGGGATCCATGTCTCTGCTGCTCTGTTTGGAACAACCTTTAAACTCAGTATTTTGCCATAAGTTAGTGCCCAGTTGCTATACAGGCAGTAAAAAGAGAGACAACTGGTGTCTTGTTTGGGGATGGGAAATAGTTGAACTTTGTCACACCTCCTAGTCAACTCAAAAGGTCTGCGAAGGTTTCTTTTCTCATACACTGTGGGGCTCCAGAAGTTTTCCCAAAAATAAGAGCCAGTATGAGTCAAATGTATTTTTCAAATGTCAGCTCAGCAAGTTGCATAAGCGTGAAAACCATACAAATGGCTTTCACTTTTCTGCAGAATTCACACCCGCAAAACTGTACGATTACGTCATGAACTCTGGTATTTTCTATTCCATTAGACAAAGGAAGCAGCTTAAGAAAAAAAAAAAAAGAAAAAAAAGGAAAAGAAAAAAACAAGAAAGCAAATACTGCAGAAGGTGCACTGGAATTCAAAATATACCTTCAGTTCTAATAATCCAAAGTATTATCGCTACCTAGCATAGGCAGCAATTTCTGTTATTGATATTTGAAATAGTCCTACTGGAACTGATCTTTTGTAGTAGCAAAGAAGAAGAGACTCTCAATTTAAGGATATCTAAGAGAACTTTTTAGGAAAAGAACTCCAGATTCAAAAGATATTGTGAATATATCTTAATAATAGTAGCTCTACTCTGAAATAAATGGCTAATTTAACCATATAATATCAATACAAATGTTGATCCTTGTGGTTAAACAAGATTTTAAAGATATATTTATACATGTAAGATTTTTCTTTTAAATAATAGGCTGGGTGCTTTTTCACAGGAGACTTTTCAATATACTTAGAGGTCACTTTTGGTTTAAAAAAGAGATAAACAGACCTAATGATACTTTGTGTTTTTATATACTACATACCAGCTACAGACAGCCTTCAGCATTATGATGAAAAGTTATCTACGAGCTGTCTATCTTCCCCCATTTTCCTCCCAGAAAGCATTACTACCGAGAAACGTTCACAGGTGGGAAAAGAGTAAGAAAAGAGTGAGGGTTTTTATTTTCAAGTCATTGATAACTCATTTCAACTAAAACGTTTCCAAAAATGCATCTGGGCATTTAGTGTGTGTGAAGTGCAGTCCATGCTGTGCTGTGCAGTGGAGTCTTGCAAAAAGGAAAAAAAAATGCATCCATGCTTTGTAAATATATCTTTAGTGCCTGAAAATTTCTCTTGCACAAATAGTTTTGTGTCATGCCATGTGCTGACACCTTTGAAATCTTGCTAGAAGTAGATTATAGCTTTGTCTAAGTTGGGGTATTCGCACATGATGGTTTATACGATGACGAATTCCTCTTCGCACGTACAGGACTCTGTACAGTTGTTAGCTTTAGCGCTGCTATATAAAGCATTAAGCTTATTACGCCCAAAAGAATTAAATTATGCTGAGGCAATTTGATTAGTTGTGTCCAAAGGAAGAGACAACTGTAATGAGCTAAAAGCTTGAAGTGAAAATGGTTAACAGTTATAAAACGTAATTAAAGAAAAAATATTTTCTTCACTGCTTTCATTACGTCTATTTTCCTTTTTATTTAGTCCATTTGCTGTTCTTGTAAAAATATTATTTGCCTTCCAGAGGATTCAAACCATGAAAGTTGATTGACCTTTCTAACCTTATTTCAGTGTTTATACACACTACACACAATCTCATGTTCACAATGTTTTAGAAATTCTGGATTTGTTGGATTTCTTTCAAAATGTTAAATTATAGGCATCTTAATTTAAATATTCTTGAAACAAACATCCAGGCCTTTGATTCACCTGTGATATGAAAATTAAATAGCACCTACTCATTTCAGTCTGGCAAACTTAGACCAGTGGTGAATGAAAGCTAGTTGATATTTCCTTAATGTTATTTTTACCCGAAGTAAATGGAAAACCTAGGGCCCTCGTGGTGCTCTGCTAAGCACTGAAGAGGAGAGAAGACGACTGAAGCAGTGAGGCAACACACTGAGCAAATCAATAGATTCCTGCAGAAGCAGGTTATTCAAAATCAGCCCCTTGCCTTCGGAAGCAGGTGGTGATGCAGTAATGGCAAGTGCTGTCCCATGGGCAGCTTTCTCAGCACAGCTATTTTCAGCAAAATATGATTTGATAAGCATTTTCATCTCAGCACAATTTAGCATATTTACTCCTTCATAAGTTTTAATTCCTCTTAAGAGGAATGATCCTATCTTATCAACATAAAGGCGTCATAAGGATTGCTGCATGATCAGATTACCCTCCCTTCCACTTCACCGCCTCCACGATTTAGATCAGTTCAGCTTGATTTTGGAAATAGTTTGTGTGCTGTTTCCAGGCTACTCTTTCCATTTTATTTTCCTGATATAATATTTATTTATTTTTAGCTATTACTTTATTTATTTATATTAATATTTATTGGCCCAGTCCTACCATATAGCCTGGTTCTATGAGGATTATGTATCAGCACTATGTTTTAGGACTTTTCTATCTATTCATTTTTATGACTTTTTTTTGGTAACTAGCTAGTTGTACCATACATATAACATGGATTTACACTGATATTAATAATATTCTCTTTCCTTGTGCACAAACTGAAGTGAACAAGCACCCGTTAATAATAGGAGTTTGCAATATTTATGCTGAAATTTCAGAGCCATTGGAACTTCACCCAGAGGCAAAGGCTGTATGGATTTATGAATCTTAGCTCACTCCTATAGAAGTTTTTAAATGCTTGCTGTGGTGGTTGATAGGATAGATGTGGATTTCATACTGTGGTCACCCTCTGAAGTTGCTTACAATGACCCCTAAAATCCCATGCTCTCTCACTGCCTCTGTTGAGCCTGAAACACCTGATTCCTGGAGGTTCTACAGGGAGAACTGAGAGAGGAGGCTGACTTTGTTTCCCTCCAAGGTCAAAATATGGAATGAAGGTGAACAGACATGACTTAGGGTTTTGCTTAGTCAGGGTTTGTGCAATATGTTTATGGCTCAGGAACTATTTTATTAGTTATTTAAATTACTGTTATTATTATCCATATGATTACTTGTGCCATAACAACTCCAAAGTGATGATTTCCTAAGAACAACATTTCCCTGGGAAATTTTCTACTGCTTTTCATTGTTTCCCACATAATAACAATAGCTCTTCAGGAGCAATTTGGCAATTGGGCATCAATATATCACGACTGAGATTTTATTTTGGTTTGATTATTACCAGTTTTGTGTGTTAATTGTGTTATTTTTATTTGTAAAGTGGTATGTTAAGGAATGCGAGGTATTCCATTTTTGTTAGATTTCAGGCAGGATGTTCAGTTTAATTCTGACTTTGCAAGACTATACTTCTCAGCATAGTTCAAATGTATTTAGTAATTTTTGGCACAGAATAGAAACTGAGACCTATTTGTTTCAGCTTGATAGCTTCAAATGGAATATGTAACACATGGAAAGTGTGCCTGAGAATCCATTCAAAATCTGGGTATGAACTGTGTTGCATTCATTGTGTATGGTATTGTATAAACCCATAGCAAAAAGTAAATTTGCATCCATTTTGAGTAGAGCTGGATCCAAGTAGTTTATTTATTATGTGTATGAGATTCACTTATTTCTGCAAATCCACTGTGCATTAATCCTGACTTTGTTTCAACTGACATTGAAAAAAAAAGAAGAATATTTCAGTGCTTTTTAGTGTTTACTCCAAAGGCTGGACACATTAACCCATGCCCAAATGAAGGAATTTTCTTTTGGAAAAGAAACTTGGAGATAAGGAAGTGTTCATTTTTCTAACAAGTCTGAATTATTCCTGTTTCAGTTCAGCCCAAATCAATCGCTTTTCTGATTCTCTCCCATGCAAGCCCTCTCCCCCAAAATAGTTGAGTCTACATCATAAGAATAGGTCTCAACTTACACACTACAGCTGTAATTTTCCGTTGTGTTTACAAGTCAGTATTGTTGATTTCACCCTNCCGTTTGAGGGTTTTTATTTTCAAGTCATTGATAACTCATTTCAACTAAAACGTTTCCAAAAATGCACCTGGGCATTTAGTGTGTGTGAAGTGCAGTCCATGCTGTGCTGTGCAGTGGAGTCTTGCAAAAAGGAAAAAAAAATGCATCCATGCTTTGTAAATATATCTTTAGTGCCTGAAAATTTCTCTTGCACAAATAGTTTTGTGTCATGCCATGTGCTGACACCTTTGAAATCTTGCTAGAAGTAGATTATAGCTTTGTCTAAATTGGGGTATTCGCACATGATGGTTTATACGATGACGAATTCCTCTTCGCACGTACAGGACTCTGTACAGTTGTTAGCTTTAGCGCTGCTATATAAAGCATTAAGCTTATTATGCCCAAAAGAATTAAATTATGCTGAGGCAATTTGATTAGTTGTGTCCAAAGGAAGAGACAACTGTAATGAGCTAAAAGCTTGAAGTGAAAATGGTTAACAGTTATAAAACGTAATTAAAGAAAAAATATTTTCTTCACTGCTTTCATTACGTCTATTTTCCTTTTTATTTAGTCCATTTGCTGTTCTTGTAAAAATATTATTTGCCTTCCAGAGGATTCAAACCATGAAAGTTGATTGACCTTTCTAACCTTATTTCAGTGTTTATACACACTACACACAATCTCATGTTCACAATCTGTTTTAGAAATTCTGGATTTGTTGGATTTCTTTCAAAATGTTAAATTATAGGCATCTTAATTTAAATATTCTTGAAACAAACATCCAGGCCTTTGATTCACCTGTGATATGAAAATTAAATAGCACCTACTCATTTCAGTCTGGCAAACTTAGACCAGTGGTGAATGAAAGCTAGTTGATATTTCCTTAATGTTATTTTTACCCGAAGTAAATGGAAAACCTAGGGCCCTCGTGGTACTCTGCTAAGCACTGAAGAGGAGAGAAGACGACTGAAGCAGTGAGGCAACACACTGAGCAAATCAATAGATTCCTGCAGAAGCAGGTTATTCAAAATCAGCCCCTTGCCTTCGGAAGCAGGTGGTGATGCAGTAATGGCAAGTGCTGTCCCATGGGCAGCTTTCTCAGCACAGCTATTTTCAGCAAAATATGATTTGATAAGCATTTTCATCTCAGCACAATTTAGCATATTTACTCCTTCATAAGTTTTAATTCCTCTTAAGAGGAATGATCCTATCTTATCAACATAAAGGCGTCATAAGGATTGCTGCATGATCAGATTATCCTCCCTTCCACTTCACCGCCTCCACGATTTAGATCAGTTCAGCTTGATTTTGGAAATAGTTTGTGTGCTGTTTCCAGGCTACTCTTTCCATTTTATTTTCCTGATATAATATTTATTTATTTTTAGCTATTACTTTATTTATTTATATTAATATTTATTGGCCCAGTCCTACCATATAGCCTGGTTCTATGAGGATTATGTATCAGCACTATGTTTTAGGACTTTTCTATCTATTCATTTTTATGACTTTTTTTTGGTAACTAGCTAGTTGTACCATACATATAACATGGATTTACACTGATATTAATAATATTCTCTTTCCTTGTGCACAAACTGAAGTGAACAAGCACCCGTTAATAATAGGAGTTTGCAATATTTATGCTGAAATTTCAGAGCAATTGGAACTTCACCCAGAGGCAAAGGCTGTATGGATTTATGAATCTTAGCTCACTCCTATAGAAGTTTTTAAATGCTTGCTGTGGTGGTTGATAGGATAGATGTGGATTTCATACTGTGGTCACCCTCTGAAGTTGCTTACAATGACCCCTAAAATCCCATGCTCTCTCACTGCCTCTGTTGAGCCTGAAACACCTGATTCCTGGAGGTTCTACAGGGAGAACTGAGAGAGGAGGCTGACTTTGTTTCCCTCCAAGGTCAAAATATGGAATGAAGGTGAACAGACATGACTTAGGGTTTTGCTTAGTCAGGGTTTGTGCAATATGTTTATGGCTCAGGAACTATTTTATTAGTTATTTAAATTACTGTTATTATTATCCATATGATTACTTGTGCCATAACAACTCCAAAGTGATGATTTCCTAAGAACAACATTTCCCTGGGAAATTTTCTACTGCTTTTCATTGTTTCCCACATAATAACAATAGCTCTTCAGGAGCAATTTGGCAATTGGGCATCAATATATCACGACTGAGATTTTATTTTGGTTTGATTATTACCAGTTTTGTGTGTTAATTGTGTTATTTTTATTTGTAAAGTGGTATGTTAAGGAATGCGAGGTATTCCATTTTTGTTAGATTTCAGGCAGGATGTTCAGTTTAATTCTGACTTTGCAAGACTATACTTCTCAGCATAGTTCAAATGTATTTAGTAATTTTTGGCACAGAATAGAAACTGAGACCTATTTGTTTCAGCTTGATAGCTTCAAATGGAATATGTAACACATGGAAAGTGTGCCTGAGAATCCATTCAAAATCTGGGTATGAACTGTGTTGCATTCATTGTGTATGGTATTGTATAAACCCATAGCAAAAAGTAAATTTGCATCCATTTTGAGTAGAGCTGGATCCAAGTAGTTTATTTATTATGTTTATGAGATTCACTTATTTCTGCAAATCCACTGTGCATTAATCCTGACTTTGTTTCAACTGACATTGAAAAAAAAAGAATAATATTTCAGTACTTTTTAGTGTTTACTCCAAAGGCTGGACACATTAACCCATGCCCAAATGAAGGAATTTTCTTTTGGAAAAGAAACTTGGAGATAAGGAAGTGTTCATTTTTCTAACAAGTCTGAATTATTCCTGTTTCAGTTCAGCCCAAATCAATCGCTTTTCTGATTCTCTCCCATGCAAGCCCTCTCCCCCAAAATAGTTGAGTCTACATCATAAGAATAGGTCTCAACTTACACACTACAGCTGTAATTTTCCATTGTGTTTACAAGTCAGTATTGTTGATTTCACCCTCTGTATTTGTCACAGTAGGTAAAACTGCATTTAAGCATTGCCATACGAGCTATTAAAAAATAAGTATTTAAATTACATGTAATATCACTTCCCATGTATTTAATTTAGACACCTTAAGCATTCGTTCTTGAAGAATACAGTTTAATTTCAGTAAGAAGATAAAGAATAATAAAGAAGATATTTCTACTCCTGAGGGTTTTTTTTTTGCTTATTTTGCTCTTGTTGCTTGTTTTCCCCATGCCTTCAAAATAACCAAAGTTGTGTTTCATGAATGTGTCTTTGTGCAGTGTACAGCTGCAGAAGAAACAAAACACATTCTGATGAAGGGTGATGGAGGTACTTTCAATGACTAATGTGTTTAGCTTTGTATTGTTGTCTAAGCTAAGAGTTAGATAAAAAGAGTTAGATAAAAAGAAAGCAATAAAGGAGGAGTTAAAAAAGTGAGAAAGAAGGGAGAATAATGGTGCTGGTAAAACCTCCCCATACCTCTTCAAAGCTATAGAGAAAAGTGCTTGCAGATTGGGTCTATTGGGATAAGAGTGTTTGGGAGGAATTTAACATAGATAAATCAGTAATCCTTGGATCAGGGGAAACAAAAAATCTCCAGAATCCTTCAAACAGGAGGAAGTTTGAAAGGAGAAGCTATGAAAAATGTACCACTGATATCTGTTCAAAACAACAAAGAGATTTTTTGTTTGTTTTCTTTTCGGTGGTGGGATTTGCTCACAAAGAGGATTTATTTATTTATTACTTTTCCTAAAGGCTTTTTACCTTGCAAAAAGTAATATAAATTACTCTGTTTCTAAAGCCCCCTGTCAGCACAGACATGCCACGACAAGTTCCCCCAAGGAAAGTCCTGTAGGGTCCAAATCCAGCTGAAATTCTTGCGTGAGCCATGCTGAGTGTTTGAGACTCTTGCCTGATTGCTGGTCGGAGGGGCTGGATTGCAGAATACCGACTTGAAAGGCACTAAAGCCTGAGGAGCTGTACATCTGGCAGTACAGGTGGCTGCTCATCAAACCATAGAGCACCACCGGGTTGGGGTTTTTTTTCTGAATCTTATCACTCCTTAGAAAAGCATGATGAAATTGCAAAATCTCTGGTTAAGCTTCTGTTAATTTTATATTCAGCGATATCTCTCCCTGGACTGCATTTAGACTACCGAGCTGGAGCAGCTTGTAATTGATCCTGCAGTTCAGCTCCCCTGATGCACTGCACGCATCTTTCTTTCTTATTGGTGTTTTTTCCAGGGTAAACTGGAGTATAGGAAATAAGGGGCAAGGAAGAGAGAAAACAATATTCAATTGCAGCTCACCTCATCCCGCCTGCACCCAGGCTCAGGGACCAGCAGCACCCACATTTTGGATGAACCATTAATTTCAACAGAAGCCCTTGCAAAGCAGCACGCTGCTCAGAGTCGATGAGGAGAGACACTTGTTCTCTTAAACTTAAGTGGTTTCTGAGAATAAGATAGACTGGATATTAGATAACCCACATGGAAGCCAAAATTTTCTAGACATTAATATGATTTTTCTTCCTATATCCTCACTGCAATAGCTTCAGTTATGAGAGAAGACAGGAAAAGTCTCATCAGCTTGCTGTCCTGATTATTTCCTTGAACAACAAGCTTGGAAAGGACTGATTTGTTTCCATCTGTGTGCCTCTGTACATCTGTTAAGCTAAATAGATTGAAGGGATTGGGAAATACTACCAGAGTAAACACTGATTTCTGTGCTTTTTATAGATGGAAATGACTTAGCTACTCAAAAATCATGTTTTCTTTCATAAAGCAGACATAGGTGAGTTAGAATACGGAGTACTGTTCAAAGCTGACTCTGTAAATTGTGTCATTCTTATCAAGTATTTCTGAAACATGTAGAAACTGTTATTTGTATACATGGAAATACATTATCAGTGTGAAAGAGGCTCAATTAAATGAGCACAATGTATCAAATATTACCAGTATTGGTGTCCTTACACCATGTGAATACCAAGAATCTCTATTAAATGCCTTGTGTTAATAATAGTAATTCAACAGCAAAAAGGATATAATATTCTTTCCTCCCCCCATGACACATTTTGTCTTAAACTGGAATCATTTGTTCATTTGCAGAAAATTCTGCTCTAAGTCTGGATATAGCTTGATGCTAGAAATTATTGGTTTTCTGGCTGTATGTTAAGTATATATGAATCTCTGTAGGATAGTTTGATGCATATATATACATATATATCATGCAGCTTCCAATGCTTATGGACTGCAGTCGTAATAAACTTGGAGCAGGTGACAGTAGGTTGTTCTAACCACCACAAGCTTAAGCTATCTACAGCTTCATCATCAAGTTCAATGCCACTAATCATGCCTGTGTGAAATTGCTTTACAGTAGCAGATATTCAGCTGCTTACGGGTAGACTGTACATAGAGCCTGAAGGAACAAACTCAGCGAAGTCAGAGCATCAGTAACCATAGAAGGAATAGGATGGCACAAACATACCTGAAATTCTTGTGCTTAGTGCTATTTTAATCTAATAAAAGTGGTTCAGGTGACCTGCAGCCATGATTTTAACCACATTTCTAACCATAAGAACAGTAACATTTTAGGCCAAACCCCCTAAACTGGCAGTTTTCTTTATTCTGCCTACAATAGAAAAAATTGAGATGAAGGGCAAAAAAACCCCCACCACCAACAAAACAAAACCCAAACCACTGAGCTGCGTTTCTTCCATCTGTGTAGCTACAAAGGGAAGGAAAACAAGGGGAAAACACACACAAGGTAACTATCAGGTTCTGCCCCGATCAAGATAACTGCCTCATTGTGTACTTTATAAATGTTGTCATGACTTTAGTTCAAACTTTGGCCTTAAACAATGGAGACCACGAAATACATATTTGCTACATATTGAGAATGTTATGGGAATGACCTAAATATTTTATACAAGGGTAGCAATACGTCTTGAGCAAACATTATCTAGCCATAACATTCTGGAACATGGACTGCTGAAACAATTGTGGCTGGGGAGAGGTTCCTACAGGAAGACTAATATCCCAAAGTAAATTTGTTTTGAGGTCTCCTTTTATAAAGGCTTTCTTTTTTTGGTTTAGTACAGAAGGGCTGTGTGGTGGGGGAGGTGGAGGTTTCCCTGTGTATACCCTTCCCTGAGGAAGAATTATTGTAAATTCAAAAGATGTTCTGTGGAGCCAAAGGCCAGCAGAAGACTCTACGGGAAGAAGCTGAAGATTGTTCCCATATTTTTCCCTTTCTTTGTACATTTTTTTGACTGACTAATTCTAGAACATGGGCATAAAAGGCAACATCTATATGGAATATTAAGTAGAGTCTAGATGCTGGCAATACCCAAACACTGCAGCTCAAACATACATCCAGTTAAATTTGTAGAATTCCTTGTGTGGCTCTCTGTGTAACTACTGCCATCAAAAACTCTAAAAAAGGTCCTTTTAATGTAACAACATATCAACTACTAGATCCTACAGTGACTTTCCTAAATGAACTATTAGAAAATAATAGCTTCCCCGGTTCTATGAACTACTACTGGAACTCTGATTTTCTTTTTTGTCTCTTTTTTTCAGATTTTTTTTAACGTCTCCTTTTTGGTCCCAGGTTTCTTTTTAGCCATTGCCAGTTTTCTCTTCAATAACCAACTCTTTTAACCATTGGCTTATTTTTATTTCCAGATTTCCTTGTCTGCTGTGCTTATTCTCTTTATTTTTCTACAGATTTGTCTTTCTGTTCAAATCTGGTTGCATTTCCAGGAATGTACTGTATGAATCCCCACTTTTAGAGAGTAAGATTTAAAAGATCTGTGACTCTGACAAAATGCCACAAGACTTTTTTCGTTATTAAAAGTATCAAGGTTTTATAGAGATGCTTAATTATTTTTAGCAGATAATGATGTTTATAATTGCACTGAGAACAACCTGGTGTTCTTTTATTACTTAGCGTGCATAAGACTATTTGCCAGATTTTCTCATCTGATGGAATTAGGAAACTGGATAAAACACAGACTCAATTCACTGCATACTGTTATAACTATTTATATTTTTAGTAAGGATAGTAGGAATGCTTACTAGAAAATACAAAAAAAGAAAATGTAACAGAGTCATTGCATTTTATTCAATAAGATAACTTCAATAACTGAAGTAACCTTCAGCTGCGACTCCTGATTCTTTTAGGATTGAGGTAGCAACAAGATCAGAAATTATTTCTTCCATCTCTGAAAACATGTTTAAAACAAATCACCCCTGTCTTGGGCCATTATGCAGGCCACAGGCCACCTTAAGCCAAGCCTAAAGGTCAGCTGAAAGGTTCAGATAGACCTAACTTGCAGCTACTTGTTTGTTCCTTAGCATGGATGAGACCACCTCACACAATTTGTGTGCTTATTGTTTGGCTCCTTTTCAAATCCCACTCTACTTCAAATATTGTCATGTGCTCCTTGAAAGGATCTTTTGAAAGGAAAAGGTCCTTTTGAAGGACCATCTATCATGCTGCCCAGAAACCTCACCTTTAATTTTGTAACCTGAAAGAGCCCAGATCCAAACCTACCAAGTGTAGAGTCAGGGAATTCTTATAAGAGAAATCCTGGATGAAAAACTCATGCCTGCTGGAGTCTTTCTGCCTCTAGGATATCTCTTTTAGTAAGCCTTCCTTACGAAAGAAGCTGTGAACTGGCTCCAGATATACGCCCTCAGAAATAAACCAGCAATATTTTATACCTCTGAAATGAGCAACTTTTAATCTCTGGTGGATAGAGCAGATAGCAGCTCCATTGACTATTTAGGGGAAATGCTAAACTTCTAAAGCTTCGTGGTCTCCTGGTGATGCAATCTATTGTAGCTATAGGGACGCAGTAACAATATGTGTGTGAAACATTGAAGAAACAGCTCTGAACGCTATTGTGCTGAGATCACTGGAATTGTTAAGAGCACTGGTGGTCATAAAAACTGGCACCATGCAGGTTTTGAAGTTGTTTTTATCTACTGTTTTCTAGAAGATTAAAGACTTACACTAAAAAAATAACCACTTATTTTTAAAAGAGCTTTTATTACATAGAATGCCCATAATAGCTTTTTTTTTTTCCACTTCAATATTTTATTTGTCAGGGACATTACAAAGTTACGTATATAATATAGAACACGAATTATAAATACGGCAACTTCCTTTAGAAGAAACAGATGAACTGTTTTTTCCACCGGACGGATAGTTTTCTAATTCAGTATCTCCAATGATGTTAGAGTAAACAGAAAAATATTTAAAGAACTTACTGAACTGCACAAGAACACTCTAGACATTAGTCTGTTTTTTTTGTATGTCTATAGTATACAAAACATTTAAGAGACAGCTTCTGCATAGCTGAGATTGTTAAAACCTTACTTTTCAGACAGCACCTGAGGCTCTACAGTGAAGCAGATGCTACATAGCGAGTTGTGAAAATTAACAGGTAAGTTACTATAATTGAGGAGCTAAACATTTATCTTGCAGGCAAGGCACATTGATTGGAGGGTTTTCAGAAGACTCTTTACCAGCAAGTGTTAAATACTACAAGTCACTCTGCGGGCCAGACTGAATTCAGAGAAGCGGAGATAATGGGACTATAAAGATGATATGTAGCTAGCAACAGTTGTGGCTTGCTTGGGGATACATGTAAACACAGTCTGGTCAGGACACTTAACAGGATAAACGTGGAAAAAAAGGAAAGGACAAAGCAAACAATATATCAAACGGTTTGTGGGCAGTTTTCAGTACATGCATGTTCTCCTATTATGCTGAGAAGAAATAACATGCCGTGACTACTCTTTGCAGAACAAAAGTGTTCAAGTGTTTCCCATAGCAAAGATACCTGCTCCTGCTACCCTTTCTCCAGTGTTACTGGTTGCTCTGAGCAATGTGTTAGCTCTCTAGATTCATGCTGGCTTTAATTCTCCGGAGCCAGTTGTTTCCTTACTTTCCTGTCCTAACAGACTCACTGGCCTCCTTCCTCTCTTCGCTTCCTCAGGTGTCTCAGTCAGAGCTGAAATCAAAGAAAACTGATTGTTGGAAGGATGGAAAGCTGTACTCACTCTGGATGGGAAAAGATGTTAGAGGTCTAAATCACAATACCTAGAAAAAATTACAATCACTTATTGAGAAACAGCCTCCAGGAGTAAGCCCCAGAGAGGGGAGGATGTAGTCTCCCTGTGAGGGAAGGCTGTAAACGATGGGTGTAAACAATTAGCTGTCAGACGTGGCACAGGTACAGCTCACTCTGCTTTCGAGAACTATGGACTCATTGAACAGCGGCATTTTACGTCACGTCAATGAAAATATTTTGAAAGGAACTAACTCATACCTCAGTTTTGTTCTCAAGCTGGCAATTTCCTGAGTAGGTATTAAAATCACCGTGTTTGGGCTTTCTTGTTTGTGTGTTCTTTTTTATTATCAATTATACATTATGTGCATGGAAATCTCTCTCAGATTTTGTATTGCTGTTAGCCTTGGTCTTTGATCTTCAGACATCTGTGTATCTATTTGTTATTTTTTCATATTTTTCTCTATGCATACCTACTAGATTTAATAGGAAGTCCCATTAAAAAGAGAGAGGATACAATTGCCATTAATACAATACCTGTAGCTTGTCTTAATCACAGAAAGGTTTTATAGGGCTAAATTTAGCTATATTTAGCTAATATAATTTAGCTATATTTATTAAAATTAGCTCAGGTTTGTTGGTACAGAAATTAAAGTCTGGCTTGGTAACTGCATTGTCACTTCTAATATAGGTAATTTTTTTTACTCATTAGTCTTACTTTGTGTATACCCTTTCCTCTTAATGAGAGCAGAAAGAGAATTTGCAGCCTACTGAGTTAGCCATCATAATTGTAAGCTCGTTTCAGGCCCTCTCAAACCACAGGTTTGGTTAATATTATAAGCCAATTTAGCAACAAAGCCCTGTTAATAAATAGGGTTCAGCGGTGGTTTTAAAGCAGAAGTGAAATGACCAGCTCTTTGTGTGTTTGTTCTGCGTGTAACAGCACAGAAGGTCTTGGTGCAGCACGATCGTATGTTGGTGCAGCTGGATCATATGCTGCCCACATTTGCTGATTGTCATGGTGATTTACTGTTGTGATCAAAACTTTCCTGCTCCTGCATACTAATAATTGCAGGCCATTTGTAACATTTATGGCCAAAAGCATTGGAAATGTACTCTAAGGTTATACCTACTAGTGAATTTAACGAGTGCTATGGAACTTCCTGGACATTAAAACTCAGTCACCGGTAGTATTCGATGGTCAGAATCATCCTTTACACAGTTTTGGCATGTTCCCATGTCATTCCCAGGGGCAGTTCAGGGGTTAGCATGCAGCCACCTTACTTTGGAAACTAAGAAAATATAATAATATGGATCTGATTCATTGTGTGCCAGTGAGTCTTGGTGGCAGGGAAGGATCCTGGGAACAGAAGGTACCTCTTCATCCTGATAGTTTGACTGAAAGAAATATCGTACAACGTGTGGAGAAACTGTATTTTTCTTTAAATGGGTTTGTAGTTGCAGACATAACTCTATGTATATTCACGTAACAAACATAAATTTACCCCTTCAACAGGGAAGGAGAGGAGAAGGAAGAGGTAGTGGTTGGTCATACAGGTGTCTAACAGCTGGTGTCTTGGTTAAGAGGCTCTACCAAGTCCTCCTGACTTCCCCTTGGCAAGAGAAGACTTGTTCTTCTGCTCATTTCTGCATATGAGAGAAAACCCAAAAATAGTAAGCGATGTCCTGATTTTTATACTTACTCTATAATGATATTGTTCCTTTATTCCTGTGCTTACTGATGAAAAATGCTTTTCATTTTACATATCATAGGTTTCGAGCAGAATCATGATCCTGCTTCAAAATGATGTTTATTAATTTCTCAAATTTTCTCAAAGTGGAAAATAATTGAACACTGTCGCTAAATGTGGTTTTTGACTACTCAGGATTTTTTTCTGGGCCCTGTTGCAACAATTAAGACTATAGATTTCATTGGATCAGTGCAAATCAATGAATTTTAAATAATTAAATTACCATTATTAACACAGACCTTTCAGCACTAACCATTAAGTAAGGATCATTGTCTACTTGCCCAAATATTAGTTATGTTTCATGTATTTCATCCTTTATATAGCTCTTTGAGTTCTGGAAATGGTCTCCAAGTTAAAAACTCAGTAGAAACTCGAGTGACATTTTAAATACTGGCACGTGGGAAGCACCTGTAAGGGCAGTGGGAGTGGGGAGCCATGTGGGGGACAGGAGAAGAGAAAAAAAATGTGCTGTTCTGTCGGGTATTGACATAACCACAAATGACAGGAAAAAAGAATAAAAATTTTCTTGTAAATCTAAGTCTCATTAAAACTGTATCCAGTTCAACTAGTACCTGCAAATGAGTCTTCTGTAAGAAAGATCATCAAAAAGCAGCGTCCTGTAAGTCCCATTACCAAGTTTCTTTTTCGTAGATACAATTATTTCTGTTTAAGTTTTAAAAGGTGGGGCAGAATTTCCATCGATGTTCCTGGTTCCTCACAGAAAAATGTTTGTGAGACCTTCCCAGGTCTCACAAAGCTGATTCTGACTAAAGAATCAGTATGTTGGCTATTCACTGCCTCTAATTTAAATTCCCTAGATTATTACTTACCTGAAACAAGTATGATGAGTGAGTTACCTCTGAGTTACCATATATATTTCTCTTTAGCAGAAAAAACGTACATGGAAAATAATGCCTAAGTTAATGGTAGTTCTATATATCCCCAAAATTTGAGCTGAATAAATCACAATTTAAAATCACAATCCTCTTTCCTTGCCTCCAGGGAAGGAGACAAGAAATCACAGATAACAAAAAGATATTTCTTCTGCATTATTTGCACTGGAAGCAGCTAGAACAGTCAGCATACAGAATCAAGCTGAAGGAAGTAAAATTTTGGCCATGGACAGAAAGAGTAGGATAAAGACTAGAAATGAGTCAGAGATGACCCTAAGATAACTAGCAGTGTTTGTAATTCTTACAAATTCCTCCCAAATGACAAGATTTTTGTTGGTCTCGTGACAATCCTGTGAAACTCCAGCCCACTCAGGAATTTCTGTCTGTTTAGTAAAAGTGCCCCCTTCCAAACAGCTCGTACCTTGTTAAATGAGGGAGGAACCAGGAGACCGAGCTGAGGAGGGGACTGTGCAGGGCAGGAGAAGCAGAGATGGGGCAGAAGGGATGTGTGGAGCAAAAGAACTTCACTCATTTTGGAGTGAGGGCAGCAGAGGTGGCTGCTGACAAGCGAGAGGTCTGGAAGGTTCAGAGAATGATAACCACAACACACACTGGATACACAAGAGTGTGTTCTCACACACGCCAGGGGTAGGGAAAGGCAAGGTTCACTCATCATTGTTTGGCATCACAATTCATGATTATAAAGGCAAAACCACTGGAGTTGAGCAATGAGGAGAAAAGTGATCACTAGTGGTTCTAGAGAATTTATTAAGGGACGATGTGGTCTTTAGTTGAGACCTAGTAAAGCCACCTGGGTAGCAGCCTAGAGATAAAATGAGAAGGGACTAACACACATGGAAGTGATCTGCAGAGGAATTAAATCCTTTTAATTGTCCACATGACATCAGCCCCAGTCATCTTTTGCAAGACCAAACATGTTGTTAAACCTGACAAAATATTACTTTAAAAAAGAATAATAATAATAAGAAAAGCCCAACCAAATACTTAAGCTGTAAAGAAGGCTCTAGGATTTCTGAATCACTGTATAGTTTTCGCTTGTTTTACACTGAATATAAGGCAAGATCTCTATTGCACACAAATTATCAAATAGAAAAGAACATAAGACAGTAAGAACACCAGGTGAGGACAGATTTAGAAAAGCTGCGGATAATGTGATATAGAAATTTTTAGGTAACCATGTCTGGGAGGCCCCAGTGACACACAAGGAAGCTCTCCATGCATTCTGTGATTCTCTGGGTGCTGAACATCTGAAACACCATGTTTGTTGTTAAATAGGTGGCTGATCCATAGGAGTGGATTTCCGATAGCGGGCAGCAGATTGCAAATGTACAGAAGATGTGGTTTCTGCGCAGCAACGTGAGTTTTCCTTACTCTCTCTTCCCAAATTCAGGAGTTGAAGAGTAAGCACAGTACCTCATTGGTACCGTGCAAGTTCCTGTGGCCCCAGAATGGAACCAGGAGATGAAGTCCATCACGGGAGGCTAAAGCTACACTTCCTTCTTCGTGCAGCCCCCAGTAGATTTGGAGCTGGCTGATGAGACAGCGTTAAGTATGGATGTCCCTGACAGTATCTAAGTAGAAAAAAAGTCAAGAAAGAGTTGAGATCTTGAGGTTCAGTGAAGAATAAGAAAGTTGCTAGAGACTTTGTTCATTCTCAGTGAGGGAGTAAAAGAGACTGGAAGCAATTAAATTAAAAATTAGGAGAATAGGAGCCTTAAACAATGCCTGCAAGCTTTCAACACAAAGATAATGCAGCTGAGGAGAAGAATGAAAGCAGAGCAGCAATTTATGTTGTGTATGGAGTCATCACAGCACACTTGTGTTGACAGAGGAAGAAACCAGTAAGCAGGGAGAGGCTAGGGATGAAAGGAGTACTGAAAGGGACTGGGAAGTTTAGGCTGGAAGAAACTGAGTGCTTGGACAGACGGAGGGGTTTGGAGTGAAGAAAGTGCATTCATTTGCAGTTTCTGTCCTAAAATTGAAGAAAGAAAGGGGCTGGAGAAGACAAGGAAGTTAAGACATGGTGTACAGTGTTGCCTGCCTTTTTTCCAGGATGCTGGTAAGACCTTGTGAAGAGAGAGGAGAGTGAAGAGGGAAGGGACTGAGGACAGACAGAAGCTAGTGAATAGCTGATGTCCTCTGCAAAGGCATTTGGCCAAGAATGTGGCAGGAATGTGACGGCAAGGCACCGACCCCAGAAGGTGTACAGTTCTTTTGCTACATTTTTTCATGGATTTTGTTTGCTGGAGACATATTTTTCAGAACATCATTTGATCAGCTCCTGGCGCACTAACAAGCGCCCTAGCATCGTTAAGGTTTAGTCTAATTAATTTTATCTGCATATTGTGGCTTCAGCGTACTCTGCATCTGGCATAGCTTCCCAGGCAATTATACCCGAGCAATTAAGCTGGTAAACAAGCACGGGTTATGCTGTCTAATCCCAGCCGCGGGCACCCGAGGAGGAGGAGGAGGCCGGGGCGGCGGGACGGCCGGGTTTTGCCCAATCCCACGGGTTTTTTTTCCCGCAGGGTAATCCCTGGCCCAGCGCTCAGCAGGAAGGGAGCGGGAACGCTCCTCCAACCGGGGCTCCCGCATCCAGCGGGGGAAGGTGCGGGCTCCCAGCCGCCGGTTAGGATGCTGGGCCAGCCCCGGCGGGCGGACAGACGGACACCAGCACCACGGACACTGCCGCAGCCTCCCGGCACCGGCGGCTGCGGGGGCACCGAGCGGCGGGGCCGGGGCTGCCGTGGGTCTGCGGGACGCGGGTGCGTGGGGAAGGGAGAGAGAGAGGGAGGGGGGGAGCAGTTTGCCGGCTCCTCGGCTCCGCCGTGACCGCGGGCAACCCGCCTTTATCCCGGGCGACTCCCCGGCTCCCGGCTTTAGCCATGAGACACAATGACGATGATGATGATGATGATGCGAAGGGAAGGACCGAGGGAAGAAAATCGGGCGGGAGAGGCGGCGGGGGGGTGAGACAGGCACCGGGGGCTCTTCTCGGATGGTTTTATTTGGCAGCACCTCTTATTATTATGTGGCTTTTTGGCGATGCTGCCCCCTTCCCCTCTAAAATAAGTGTTTAGCTTAAAAATGTCAGTGCGGTAACTCGGGGGTTTATCCCCGAACCAGGCGTGCCCAGGAAGCCCCCCCGGTCCCCTCGGTGCTCGCCTGGCTGGCACCCCCGGTGACCTCCTTTCTTTCCCCCCAGGTGTCCCTCCGTCC
>JAHREE010000259.1:3913989-3960641 GCA_033628505.1 Tringa tobata | reverse complement strand
GTACTCCAATTGCATGTAATATGCTACAGAAATCACTCTCTTTAAAAACTTGGAGCCTTTAAATTTCCTCCTCGTTTAATGTTTGAACACTGCGAGTCCCCCTGGTGGCAGCACGTCCGTGGGGTGTTTCACTCCCCACTGAAACTTGGGGAGCAATAGGTGACCCCTACTTTTTCTTATTCTTTTTTTTAAAGTCTTGAATTCCTTTTCTCTAGTGATTAACTGAACTGCTGAATTAATATACTGGTATTGGAGTGGGAAGGATAAAATGCGAATTTTATGGAAGTGGGTTTTACTATAGATAGATTCTAACATTAGGTGAAGGATATTATATAAATGTAGCTCCGCTTTGTAGTTTTTATATTTTTCTGCCTGCTACTGATTTGCTTTGGTTTTGTTTATTTCAGTGTTTGGATAGGAATTGTTTTCCATAACTGTACAAATGTTATAGAAAAGGAATGGGGTGAGGAGGTCTAAATGTTTGCACCATACCATGCAGGCACAAAAAACATAAGGATGTGTTTCTTTAGCAGACTAAATAAGTTATGATATGGTTTTGCTCTGTTAGCTTAAAGGTATTTATGATATTAAATACTCCAGAGAAATACATTTGAATAGTTGATCCTTAATTATGAGTAGATGTAGTAACTTCAGAAAGCGATGTAGAGATATTTTAATTTTAAAAATGAAACTATTTTTGGATTTTTTAAAAGCAAACAATCACAAAGCACCAGAACAAGCTTTGAAAATGAAAGTTTATCAGAAAAGAAAAATCATCATTAAAAGATTCCTCTGTGTAAAGCGTTATCTGCTACAAACAGCAGTTTGCATCTCTTATTTGAAATGGAGGCAGTAAAGCTTCTGTTATATGTAGAATAAATTTATTATATATAAATGATAACCTTGCCAGTCTTGGGGTACCTATGTGTTACATGTAGGCTGCAACTTAAAATTAAGGTTTGTGGGTTTTTTCTGTTGCTTGGGTTTTGGTCAATGCTTCTTGCAAAAGTAAACTTTATAGAAAGAGAACCTGCAGCAAAATGGGGATACACAAATGTAGATAACATGGTCGGTAGCTAGGAACGTTTTTTGGTTGTGTTTTTTTGTTTGGTTGTTTTTTTTTGTTGTTGTTTTTTCCTTTCCAAATAGCCTTGGCTTGTCATCTTAAACAGTAATATTCAATTAAAACTGAGTGTGAAACTTTCATTCTTGGTTGGTGTTCTGGCTGTCTCTGTCACTCTTGTGGAGTCCTTTGTATAGCAAAACACCGTAAGCAAGCTAAAACTCTGCTTACTGCTGGAGGACAAACAGTTGCCCAGCATCAGACAAGTAGCACGCCACTGGCTGAGATTTTTTTAGTAAAAACAACTTTATTCCTTCAGTAGCCTAAATTTTTGCTGGTTTCATTGCCTGCTGAAGGAGCTACTGGAAAGGGTCTCTTGCCCATTCGAGATAGGTTGACAACAACTTTTGATCAAAGAAGTCAATAGTCTGGTGCTTCCAAAAGAATTGTCAGCTGAATTTTCAGTAATTGTAATTTTGGTGTGGGAAACAAAAGAGTAAATGTCTAGAAGTATTTTTCAGTTGTGAAAGTAAATAGAGAATTTTGGACCATGTCATCTATTGTAATACGTGCTTAGTGGTAACTGATGCATTTTATATATCTGACCTACATTGAATTAATATACATAAGAATAATATATGTTATTGCATATACTATTAAATATGATATGAAAAATATATGTAGCTGAAAAGATTAAATCCATTAGTCAGGTGACATGTAAAACTTCCTTACATCCTTTTTTCCGAAGTAGTAACACAGTTCTGATGAGCTTTTAATTAGTGTTTTTTTTTAACAAAATTAAAATTTTAAAATGCCACTGCATCTTTAATGCTCTTCTTGCACATTCTTTTATTTCCTGATTTCATTTCACACTTAAGCCTTGTTAATAAGGTATCCTGTTTCTCAGTGCTTGGTTGCTGGATTTTTTTCCCTCTATTCAAAGTTTTTGTTGTCATATTATGAACAAAATAAATTTGTGCTTTCTTTTAATTTTCTCAAAGAACTGCTTCAATTTCCCTTTAAAACATACTAATTAGCATTTAAATATTGAAACTCATTTTGGCCTTTTGATAATAAAGACTCAGGTACTTGTGCACTTTTTTTTTTTTTAAATAATTTGGGGTTGTTAATGTCTGCGAAGGTACACATGGTAAATATATGTTGTGAGAGTTTCTGATTAAGTAGCCTGTAGTGGACCTGTGAGAACAGTAGTCAGCTAATGTTACGATGGCAAATCCTTTAGAACTGTTAAAGCAAGAATTAAGAGTGCTTGCTTGTCTTGCAGCTGTTGGACGATAAGGATTGTAGCTCAGTTCAGAGATACTGAGTGTACAGAGACCTCTGGCCTTTGATTAGGGAATTCAAATTTCCTGTGAAAGGTAAAAGATCAAGAACTGAAAGATCAGCTTAAAATCCATTCCCTCCTTGAGTCTTTTTTTTTTTTCCCCTTCCTTTTAAATAAAACACATGCGTGGCTTTAATCTTGACATAGCGTGTAATATTCCTTGGAGATAGTTTTCTGCAGCACAGCTAGGTCTGTCTTTAGCAGCGAGGGTTTATGTAAGGGGATGGAAAAAGGTTTAGCTTCCTACTTATACCCCCCCGTTTCCACCCTTACTCCCTTCCTCACTATGGGATCTGTTTTTATGTAATGGATTTTAGTTGGGTGACAATAGGGAAGATTTGGGAAGATCAATGCTTGGTTTGGAGGGGGAGAACATGGTAAGATTTATGCTGCGAATGCCAGTAATTTAGTATTCAGAAATGTTGTATGCTGTATTTAGAAAAACCTTGTGCTTTGAACTAGTTGGAAATAAGAAAGAGGAATCATTAGTAAGTAAAGCAAAAGCAATTAGGTCTAACTAACAACTTGACGAGGTAACCATGCAATTGCATATAGTTTCACCTACCATGTTGAAGTGCTTATGGAAGTTTTAAGGAAGGCACAGGATGGTTGTGAAAATGGAAAAATTGGTAGTTAGTGCTGATTTACTTGGAAAAGGTTGTGTTTTGAATGGTTTCCGTGAGGACCTCAGCTTTTTGGAAGCAGACCTGTTTGATTTGACAGTAGTGAGCTGTTCACTGATTGCTATGTGACTGTTATCTGCTTAAAGTTTGGAATTTATTACTTTGTCTCTACATTTATGGCAGTTGAATGCATAAAAATATTTATGAAGTGGCTTTTAATGTTACTTGTAATGTTTGGTGATTTTGAACTTTTTTTTTTGTTAGGGTTATATTTAAATTGTGTTAATCAAATGGCTTGTACAAATGAATATTCTGCTAGAATAAGAGAAAATGAAGAAAGCTGTATTAATTATTTTAAGTTTGATATTTGCTTGGAGATATGCTGAGCTGCAGGTCTCGGTCAGGGTCTGTGACGAAAGCACATACCTAACCAAATATTTAGTTTGTCATCCATTGTGGTTGATGATGAACCTATGTTTCTTTCAAGAGAGAGAATTTTCATGTTTCCTGATCCGTTTTTCCCACTGCTCCAATGTTTTTAGGATAAAGCTCTCCTAGAACCATGTCCTAGATAATCTTTACCCCCGCAGCAGGTTTAACTTTATCCATCTGCGGAGTAAGTAGTTGCTGCTGATATATTTCTGTGTGTTAACAACACGTTGTATCACGGCCCCTTCAAGTTCCCAGGCTCCGCATAAGGAGCATCCTCTAACACGCAGAAGGGCAGCCGTAGTGGTAGGGAACACACAGCCAGACTTAAGTGCAAGGTTTTGACAAGTGACACTTGAATGAGCAATGCCTGTGAAAAGAAAGGCTTGAATTTAAACTAACAAGAAGTGTAATTGAAACACGGAGTAAAAACACACTAAAAATGGGGATGTCTACTCTATCCCTACTTATTTGATTGGAAATACAAAATGAAATTATTTTTCAGTATGGTTTCCTTTCAGCAGTGGCAAAACTAACTGTTGGAGC
Organism: Tringa tobata; assembly: GCA_033628505.1. NCBI lineage: Eukaryota > Metazoa > Chordata > Aves > Charadriiformes > Scolopacidae > Tringa > Tringa tobata. Next base: position 3,956,635 of record JAHREE010000259.1, on the reverse strand, counting down.
TTTTGCAATTTCTCATTGTAAAATTGATGTAAGGATGAAGCTTGGAAGCAGGATCAATGAAATGCCGAAAAAATTAACTGCTAAAAGTCTTTATGCTCATTATTTTGTGCGAGTGATATATCCTGCAGAACCAACGTTCCTATGAGAGCAACACAAATTGATAAGTGCTGCAGGTCTCCAGTAGAACTGCAATACTGGAAAAGTGGGAATGAATCACTCTTTAATTAGAGAACTGTTTAATAAATATCGTAAAATCTACTATGGCTTGTGCAGATAAATTATTTGGTTTCAGTATTGGCTTGTAATGACTAATTATAATTCAAATGAGTAGGGGTTTAAACCTGTTCCGAGACTTCTGCATACATGGGAAGGTGTGAGTATCCAGGTATCTGGAATTGGACCCTAGGGTGGATATGAATGGAAAATAGCAAGTTTGCAAAAATTTCATTAGGTAGCTCATAGCAGAAAGCTTTTAAAATTGTACTTTGTAAGGTACAAAGCCATGCCTTTGTTATGCCGCGCTCACATGAAATGCCTCCAGCTGAGAGGTGACTTAAAGGATGAGTTGAACAGTGTTTGGTACCAAGATTTTCCCTGCTGACTGAGCTCTGGCTCTTGTTTTCTTGTGTGGTTTGGGATGCTTCGTTGTCTAACAAATTACTAAAACTTTTGTTGTATTCAGCTGACAGTAGCCTCTTCCAAATATTGACAAAAACTAAGGACACCTGTGAAAAATTGCAATTGAAGTGAGAAATTGTACTGTCAAATGCATTTGTACACAAATATTACTAAAAGTTATTGACTTATTTGTAATATGAACATTTGGAAGAACTCAAGTGACGTTTGAGTGAAAGTGTAGGACGCTTTTTATAAAAAACATTGAATCTCAAAGGTTTCAAATGTTCATTACCTGTTCAAATAGCCATTGTAGCTCCAAGTGCTTCACTTAACAGTGTGTGTGTTGGAGGGGGGTGTTAAACCATCTCTGATAGTTATTATTTTTTTTTTTTCCCAATGGGGGACAGAAGTCACTGGGGAAAAACATCTTGCTTGTTAAAAGACAATTTGTAACACTAGGTTTGGCAAATATGTACCTTCGTTTTGGGAAGGAATTTCTATTTATATTGTTTGCTTATTTTGTTGGGGTTTTTTTTGTTTGTTTGTTTTTTCTACAGAGTAAAGCCATCCCCAGCTGAAGGAGTCAAGTCCAATCCATCCAAGAGGCACAGGGACCGCTTGAATGCGGAGTTGGACCGCTTGGCCAGCCTCCTGCCTTTCCCTCAAGATGTTATCGCCAAATTGGATAAGCTGTCTGTGCTTCGGCTTAGCGTCAGTTACCTGAGAGCCAAAAGCTTTTTTGATGGTAAGAGCTGGGGATTTATTTGGGTTTGGACCGCTTGTAAAACTCTGTACTTGCTGTATGTTGATTTCAGCTGTTTAAGTACTTAAAACTGTTAATTTATCTGTATTTTAATGGCACATCCAGTTGTGTGGGTATATACAATGTAACTGTATAAAGTAAGCTTTCCAGTTTCTTGAAAACCAAATGTAACTACTTATATTTCACTTAAATCACCGGTCTTTCAAAGCTTTGCATTTGGAAGTAATATTGCCCTTAATGAATCTTCCAGTCCTTTTCCTTAGACTTTCAAAGACACTGAAAAGATTTATTTCTTTCCCCTCTGAAAATTGACTTCATAAAACCATTACTGTTCAAAACATGTCATATGAGTTCCCATCAGCTTTATGTTTTGCTTAATGATGCATGAAAAATGACTTTGTTTTGCTATAAAGTAATTGCTAGTGCCCCTTCCTATAGTTTATTGCAAAGGTGACTTGTAAAGAAATGGAGGCAGAGTCTTTCCTGTGCTCGAGCCCTGATGAATTGCAGGGCATGAAGCATTAAGATGACAGCTGAGGTTCTCCAGTGGCTTATCCTTCTTTTTATCAGCCAGTGAAGTTTTACAATGTTATCCTGAAGGTGGAATTGTATCGATCAGCTGTAGCTAAGGAATCTTGCTTGCAATGGAGTTGATAGTAAATTGCAAGTGTGGTGTGTGTTTTTTGTTGTTTGGTTTGAGGCTTTTTTTACAAAGGTTTTTGAACATTAAAATTATCCCTGTCCTCATCAGTTGAAGATTTAGGGTTTCAGACTGTTGATAGTGACTCCATACCATGGATGAAAGGACTGAAGAAACCAAACTGCCTAAGACAGTTCCACTTTTTCCTGGAGGAATACAGAATCCTTTTTTTCATTTACTGTGTCTAGTGGCTTCACTTTAGTAGTGCTCATAAATCTATAGCCTGTGTTTTATTGCTTGAAGAATATATGCAAGTGTCTTGATTTCTGTGCTTATTCAGAACAATCTTAGTACGGAATCTACTCAGGTTGGTCAAATATTTCTAGCAGTGTTTTTTCAGATGAAAATATTTGCTCCCATGATATGAAAGAATTCTCTTGGCGCATCAGTTTCATCAAAGACTTTTGTAAGACATTATCTCGGGTTGACTGCTGTAAAACAAATGATTTGGTTTGTCTGCACTCTCTTGGTGAATTAAAGAGGAAGTTCTAATCTCCATGAAACTTTTTTTGAATAATTGTGCATTCTGAAACAAATAGAAGATTACAATTTTTTTGCCTTACTTGGGATGGGGTGATAATAGGAAATCTCAAATTTTTTTATGCAATGGAAGTGCCTGTGTTTTGGTTCACCTCCACTCAAAAAAAAAAAAAAAAAGTGCTTGAAGGTCATGGAACAAAGGGATTTAAGACTGTGATTTCTATACAGGAAAAAAAATGCACGGCTTGGCTGTAAAGAGACAGCCAGAATCACTTCACACCGAAATTTACATCAGTGGCTCATTTCTAATTTGAATGAGAAGGTAGCTTTCAGCCATTTAGAGTGGTGATGTTGGGTGTGTGGTAGTGGCAAAGCAGTTATATTTGCATTTCAGGTTGCAATTAAATCACTCTAGATCAGAAATGAAGCAAATTTAACCTGTACTTTCAGCTCAGTAGCATACTACTAGGATGGTATCCACATCAGTCTAACATACGTAGCTAATGCTACTGTACTGGACCACAGCTGTAAAGTATAGGGTATTTAATTGTGTTATAAAGAATTAAGTAGCAGAATTTTGATCTGCAACAAGTGCATATACTAAGTGCATTACAGCAGAATATTTTTTCTATAAAATAAAAAAGCCTGGTAAATATGCAAAGATAAATAATTTGATGTTGCTTATCTTGTGCAAGATACTTTGAAAAGTGTAAGATGAAGCAAGTTTAATTTATACCTGCAGATAAATAGCTTCAGTAGAAGCTGCCTTAACCTTTTTTTAGCAGAAAAAGGATTTTTGCTACTACTTTTCAGACCTTTGAACTGTAGGACTAAATGAGGTTAGTAATCAGTATCTATCTGAAGGTGTTTCAAGGCTAACATCAATGACTAAACAAGAGTAACTAGTCTATAACTATGACAGCTTTAGTATTGAAAATAAAGTCTTTTATACTATTCTAATGTACTTAAATAACATGGAATCTCTTTCAGTTGAAACTTAATCTCCAAGAGGGAAATTAGTGCTTTGAAGCAGAGAAGTAACAATAATACTCTGAAAACCCCTAGGTCAAAGTTTCACGATCTGTCTATATAGTGCTTCTCACAAGACTGCTGTTCTGAAGGAATGATTTGTGTAGTTAAATATATGCAGAAAGGCCTGTAGAATAAATCTGACGAATGCAAGAGTGAGCACTGATTGTCACCTTGAGTGCCAGGAGCCCAACAGGTCCAGTTTATTAACGCAGCATGCTGAAGTAAAGGGAAACGCTAAATGAATAACAGGATGCAAATGGGGGGTGTGTAAATTCCTGCGGAAAGTAAAATATAAACGTGTAATCATATGATCTTGCTTGAAAGGAAACCCAAGTTTTTGCTGTAACAATAGATATTTTTTCAAAGAAAACACTTGCATTTTTCCAAGTTTAAATAATCCAGAGTGAATGTCTTTTTTCTGAAGGCGGAAGTCTGGGGGAAGGGGGGAAAACCTTGTGAAAGACATCTCGAGAAGTTACATCAATTTGAATAAATGTATTGCAGTTAGACGCCTACAATGGATGTTTTTGTTAGTTTAAAATCTACGTGTGTGTATTTGAATATATATATATATACACACACCAAACCTAAACAAAAAAGCATCTTCCCCTCCCTCCAGCCATTAATATGGTACAGAATTGTCTCCACAGCTAACAACAGATGAGTTTTTCCATAGTGTCAACTGAAACATGGTAGACTTCGGCATGCTTATCATATTTCAGGTTGTAGGAAATAGGTGTATGGGTTGGTTTTTTTTTTTCCCCTCTTCCACAACTTCAGAACATCTTACTTCTGTTGGTGACTGTATTCTGCAAAGCAGTTGCTTTTGACTGTTCTAGTTCGTTAGTGAAGTTATTGTGCTGCTAAGTGATCCTTCTGGATCGCTACTCCTTCGATACACCCATTCTGTGGGGTCAGGTTAGTCTCAAGTCCACATGGTGTCAGAAGGCTTTCTTTATCCCCACGTCAAGCACTCTGGCATGCTTTTGTGTGTATGAATTTGACCTTGTAGTCAAGAAGGAAGTTTCAGCAGTGGCTTAAAATAATGTCTCTAGTCTGTTTCTTTATAAAGTCAAAGTTCTTGTGTGGTGAGTCAAAGCTAGGAAGGGATTTAAGGTGGTGTCACTCCTTAGCTGTGTGGTGCTACCTGCCTGTACTGAAGTGGATTAGCAGCCCTCAAAGTCAAGCAGGTTAGTTTAAATCACTGCTGGAGTGTTTATTTTGTGCATGTAAGATACTTTCTGAAAGTGGCTTAAGGCAAGCTTTTTATTTTTAAGAGACTGGGATAAATCAGGCAGGTGTCTGCTGACAGTCAGGAACAAAAGACTTTATATGTTGTCCTGGTATTATTTCACTTGGTTTTGATGTGTGCAATCAGTGGTGAAAAATATAAAGTGGAATATGGGACAACAGCTCTTTGTGTGGGTGCAGGTTAGTGTGAGTTCAGCATCTGGAATGCAACTGGATGATGATTTAGGCATAGCCTGTGTTCCCCATGCATACGAAAGGGAAAAGCCCTTTTGCCTCTAGCTTTGGTCTTGATATGATAAATTAATAATCATTTAAGTACTTTTCTGCTGTAAGGAAGAACATTTATAATGAGTCTTCTCAGGGTTTTGGTGAAGTGGTTAGATTAAAAGGATAAAAGTAGAGTTTGTATGATTGATCACTTTTTTTCATGTTAGAGGCATGATTTTTTGTTTTAAAGGTATACTGAGAATTATGGAGAGATTTGCAGAATCTAAAATGAAGTAGCTGTGCTGTGTGTGTATCTATATATTAGGAACAAAATTTAACATGTTGCTTATTAATTATCCTTTCATCCATTTCACTAAGAATTCCTGTGGTTTAAAGTATGTGTTTTTTTCCCCTCTTGCTTATTGGACAGTATTCTGCAATTACAGAAGAAAGTTTCTGCTCAAAATTAGTTTAGAATTGGTTTCTTATGTTGTATGCAAGTGATTCTGGCAAGCACAGCAATAACAAAATAATTAAGAATTTTTTCCAGTAAGTTTGCATTGCCTAATTTTACTTTGTAATATAATTAACACACATTCCTTGGCATAACATAGCTTAAATTTGCAACGCACCCATTGTCATCACATGCATTATATCAAAGAATAGATTTTATTTTTCCTGTGATGCCCGCTGTTCTATCATACTGTGTGTTGGAGAGAACAGACTGCACGTGGTCCCTGCTCTGGAGAGTATAGCTTAAGATAAGATGTACAGATGGGAAAGACAGGCAGAGTGGGAGACAATGTATGTATTCTGGCACATTTGAGAAGGGCTGCAACATATCTACAGCCTGGTGGATATAGATAGCCCTTCTGCCAAGTGTTAGGTGGTGGTCTGAAACACAAACCTGGAAGCACAAAAGCAACTGATTAAAATGCAACTTATTAAGGCCAGGATAACACAGGAGATCTGGCCTCACTTGCTTTGAGTTCACACTGTTCCTGTATTTACTTGCCTTGTTTCTCTAATGCAGCTTTCCTCCTGGGGTTTGTTTATTTATTTATTTATTTGGAAAGTGGGACTTCCCTTTCGTGTTACCCTCTTTCCCTGCTCCTCCTGCTGCATCCATACACACTCCTGACTCCCACGTCGGGAAAAGCCAAAGCCCTTCAGGGTGAAGCGGTGGAGTCAGGCTGCTCTTACTGCTTTCAAGTGTTTATGTTGATGCCATATAGGAATTTGCTGTTGCCAGCAGCTTCTGGTGAGCTTGAATACTCTTATTTGATTCATGGCTCTGTCTTGACCTGGTTTTCTACTTCCATGCAGAAAATTCCTCATAGTTTGGGAGAGGTAGTTTGCGTTTTTTTGTAGAATGCTGTCCAATTTTGCTGTGAAGAAGTTAAATGGAGAATACACTGCATCTCTTGGTAATTCTTCTAGCAGATATATCTTGTTAAATACTACTCAGATTTAAATTTGCTTGGTTTCCTGCCTTGGAAGTTATATCATTCTCTATCTAATTAGCTTTTCTGTATTCAGAATTTCTACCCTGCATATGAATTCATTTTCATATTTTTAAACGAGCTGCTTTGAATCTTATCTAAGAGTTGGAGGAAAAAAAAAAATAATTGAAAAAAAACCCGAAACAAACCAACTATGTTTCCTTTTGTACTGTCTTCTTCCCTGGCCCCAATCCAAAATTATTAAAAAAACATTAACCTTGGAATTGTATGGTTATTTCGGTATCAGACTGTCCATCCATTCAAGTTATTTCCTAATCCATGCTTGTTCTTCCACACTGCGGTACTTGTCTCTTCTTTTTTTTTTCTAACCGTTTTCCTGCCTGTCCCCAATCCCCCGAGATTCACCCTGAGCATTTGGGACTGTCTGCTACAGGCTATTTTAGCCTCTATTTTACATAACAGAACATAAGTAGGGATTTAGACTTTACGGTCCTAAATTCTGATCCTCAAAACTGATGATTAGAGCCGTGTAGCTGTGCCATCACCTTAAATCTTAACAATGAAAACATACACATTTTACATGCTCGTTCTTAACTTGCTCAGAAACATTTTATTTTTAGGAGTGCTGCGTCACTAGGCATGTCGTGCAGCAAGGCAGCCCTATACCCCTATGGATTGATATAATTGATTGTTATTGTATATCCCAAGCCAAACATCTAAAATTGGAAATTCTTTTTATAGCACAAATAGGACCTTAATATATTTGTAGGATAAAGAGCAGAAACTGGGCACAAATAGTGATAGTTACTGTATTCTTTGGATTTTCTTTTCTTCTTGCACTATAGTATTTCAGTGATTAATGTTAATCATTGTTAGAATGCCCTTTACAAGGAAGAGAAATAAAAGTTTATCTCTTCTTCTCTGCCCTGTATGTCTTATTAAATCAAAGACGTATGGAAAGTCAGTGTAGGAACCTCTTAAGTTCCACAAAGCTGTTGTAAAATTTCTTGAAAACCCTATCCCAGTACACAGAGCATTTGTCTTTTCTCTGTAGCCCTTGTTAATAGGGAGATTAGTTTTAAGCATAGTGTTCTGGGCTTTGCTCTGGATATCTGTTGCAGTGAATATTCTCTCATTTGCAATGTCAGAGCTTAAAATATAACTAATCCTGTGCTAACCGTGTAAGTGTTCTGGAGATTGGCATTGTTAGGGTTAGAATGGTATTCAAACCTGGAATGGGTAGCAAGATAAAATGCCTTGGCCTCAGGAAGTACTGCTGCTTCTCTGACTCTTCTAATCCTTAACGTTTTTATTACTATACTGTAGCACCTAAAGATAATGAGGTTTGGAGTTTTTTGTTATACAGACTGCAAAAACTGTTGATCCTTCCTCCAAAGACAGTTCGAGTGGAGAAATATAATTAGAAGTAGCACCAGGGTCTCAACATCTGTCTTCCATGGACTTCACGATTCATTATTTGTACAAGTATCATTTGTTTGACTGTGACCTTCAAAATATGTCCTGGTAATTTAAGACTTCAGTGTGAATACACTTCAAAAATGTGTATAAATAATCTATTAGTACTGGAATAGCTTTTAATGCTGTGTGTACCTTTATGACTCGGGAGTTTTCCTCCCGTATGTGTTTGTTGGTAGGAGAAATGCCCTGGCTTTTCCTGTTTGACTTTATATGTTTTCTGATAAGGAAATAGGACTTGCTTGTATGATTAAGCTCCGTAGATGTTTACAGTTCTAGCCAGTTATAACACTTTATTTTTCCTGAGTAAACAAAAACTTTAGCTCTGTTAAACCAGTTTCTGCTCCATACATGCTTTGGTAGAGCACTAACTAGTTAAAGAATGATTACTTTGTGAATCATTTTGGAAAACTAGCTAGAAGTTAATTCTAGTTCCCAGAGCTTGGTGGTTGTAATGAATTAATTTGTAATTTCTTTTTAAGAGACTCTGAAAAAGACAAAAGAAATAGCTAATTTAAAAAGATGCTCTTCAGAGTCTTGGATGATGTGTTGATAAATGTTTCCTGGGAAAAGCCTCCCAGGTGTTCCTGCCCCTCAGTGCAGTGATGGACTTTAACAAGGCATTAGGTTAATGATAAAACTTACCGTAGTTATTCTAGAAACTTAAATGAAGCAAACTGTAAGGACCAGAATAGACTTACATGAAACTGCCTTAAGAAAATGTAGGTTTGCTGTTTGCCAGCTGTGAACATTAAAGAGGACATACAAATAGGAATTAGTCGCCTTCAGTGATGCATGCTAAACTCTGTTTTTAATTGAACAAAGAGATGCTCGTTTTTTTCCACTGAATAATTGCCTCTTGAAATTCAACCCATGTGCCTTTTGAACTGCTCAGTACTACACACTTTATGCGTGGCATCATATAACATCTAATAAGCTGAAAGACATACATACTTGGCCCCTTAAGACAAATTCTAACTGATTGCATAAAGTAGGAATTTACTGGAGCAAGTCCATAGCCTGGCTGGTCAAATATTCTGACTCCCCCATCAGATTCCATTGTTATGTCTTCAGTGGTACAATTCCTGTGGGTCAGCACAAGACATCAGCTTTTCATGCTGAAGTATTCAGTTTTAGTGAATTAGTTTTGGCCTGTTGGCGTCTACATCAGAGTTATAACCTAAAGGATAGTGTCTTTCCTTTATTGGACAACAAGTCAGTGGGGCACACAAACATTTCTTATGTTGGGAGGGAAAGATAAGGGTAGCCCCCAGTCTCCCCCTTACTTACACCATTTGTTGTTTGGTGCACTTTCATTAGGCGATGGTAAGAGACACATCTAGAGCAAACAATCCCAGTCTTTCCTTCTTGTCCTTCTCACAACTGCTCTTAATTTTGCTTTGATATGATCAAGCTCTGTATGGTGCCATATGTAGTATCTTACCAGAGATCAGGCTGTTGATTTGATCACGTTAACGGATGCATCTGGTGTCACACAGCACGCTGATCCCAAAGGCTTTCGTTAATATTCTTTCTTGACCTATTTAATGAGAATCTTTGTAGACAGGTGGAGCCCAATATATAATGTGTGTTTTGTAGCTGATCCTTCAGAAGGATAATAATGCAAATATGAATTTCTGGTCAGTATGCTAATCTGGTGGCATAAATGCTAATGAGTTATACCTAGTGATGTGGAAGGAAAAAAAAGTTGCCCCTCTTCATGCACTTCATCGGCATTTGAAGGCAGAATGCAAGGGTTATGTTCTCCTGCAGAAAGGGTTTGAACCCTGTGGCTGTAAGAGCTTTTAGGAATGCATCAGCCTGTGTATTTCTGAAGTGTTCCTCTTTTCTCTGCTCGCCTCCAGCTTTATTAACTATCTGGGGGCCCTCTGCTGGGACACTTGCAATTCCTTACCTTCAATGTTAGGACTGTTAAAATTATAGTTAAAATTATAAAGAAATTCCTCAGGTAAAAATTCTATGCAGTTGAGCCACCAGTTGGGTGAAGCCAAAGTTAAGTCATTGTTTCAGTAGTACCAGATCCACATTTGAGTGAGATGAGTTCTTCCCTGAAACTGATAGGTAAGAAAATAACTGTGATTGTAAAGATAATTTAAAAATCACTTTAGATTCCTAGGCTTTATAATAAAAAATGACTATTGATGTGTAAAACTGAAAGAACAGTTATTTTGATAAGGTGTATTTTTAGCGAGGAGTTTAATCATGTCTTTCAGAACTAGTGATTTAATTAAAAAAAGTCTATGGTATTAATTCGTTTTCTATGTGGTATTAACCTGTCTTTTCCACACATGGCAAACATAAGAAATGAATGATGATTTTTAAACAACATGTAATGTCTGATTAGCTTTCTGCATATAAGCTTTCTGCATTGTTTTAACATATGGAAAAATGAAGTTATAGGAAAAAAACCCTTTGCTTTAGGGACCAAAGGTTTGAAAAAAATAAAAATATGACAGGTAGGTGCATCTAAGCATCTAGGCTCAACTTCCCATGTCATTTTACAAGGAAGTAAATCACTTCCCTCACCTCAAAAAAATATAGCAAGCTTTTTTTTCCCCTCCCCTTTTTGTGGATAAAGCAGCATCATATTAATAGGTCTGATGGTAAGTTACAGTTTAGAAGGATGTACTTCTCACTTGCTTTTTTTTTCTGTACAAGCAAGGAAGATGTACCCAGACAAGCAATTGAATGGGAAATACCTCAGACGAAATGTGGGTGTGCCAGGATATGGTTTTGGTGATTCAGCTGGTGACTGTCATCTCTGTGATAGTTATGGAACCAGAGTTCATTGCCTCTAAGTTTTGAAACCACAAGCAGTATAGGGTTTGGTATGTGGTTGTTAAGCTTCAAAGCCCAAGTGAGAGTTGACAAATGTGAACAACTGCGTGTTTTCCGAGATTTACTTTCCTGTTTTAAAGTAAATGATAAAAGCAAAAGGTACGGTTATATTCCATATGAGTGTTTGGAAAAAAAATAAATATAAAAAATTCCTGAACTAAAACGGTGGCATAAGGTGAGCAGGTACAACTGGCGAGCTGTAAAAGCACAGTGAACTCTAATTGCTGTTCTGCTGCATCATAGCTATGTCCTGTAGAGTCGTTCCTCAGGGTTGTTTTTTCTTAACGCCAGGCTGTACTTTAAGTTGAAGAGAACTACCACTAATGTGTTAGAAGCTCAGAAACTTCCAGATGGCATATAGAAACCATTGACCCTCTCAGACAAAGGCATGTTAGTTTATTCCTGATCCTACACTTCATGGTCTTACAATCTTCTGCCTACTTCTTGGTCTCAAAAGTGGCTGCTTGCCTTTCAATTCCCATATAAATCTCATTCTGTCTCCCTCCTGCATTCTCCCAGTCTGGGAGCCCAGTGGGGGGTTTCTGAACAAGGAGCACACACATGCTTGTAGGCTTTAAGGGAATGAGCTTTTATTGCATAGTGGTTGTAATGGCTTTTGACTTTCTTTTTTTTCTTCTTTATTTCTCTCCCCTGTCCTGCTCAGGACTGGTGGCTCTGAACGCCTACCACACACATAAAATAGCTTCGAAGTGTCTTGGATGGTGCAGTTTAGGAACATCTGCTTTAGGTAGTGCAAGTGTTTGTGTGAACAAAGACTTGAGTTTTCCAAAGGCAAAGTCTCATTTTTTGGAGGTAGGCACATGTTGACTTAGTGTGGTGTTTCTGGAGTGATTAATTAGCCGGCTGTAAACCAAGTTCAGCATCACTCAGTCACTTAAGAAGAAAAATACACAACTTGGTTGTTGGTTTTTCCTTCTACTTAAGAAAACATAGCAGTTTGTTAAGTACCACTTTGTGGCAACTGAAGATATGTCCCCCATTTAAGGGAGACTGCTGCATAAACACTTAGCATTCCACACTTAATGCTGTTACTCTTTCTTTAAAAAGCAACATTAAAAAAGATAAGAACATACAGAAAAACTGACTTCAGCTGTCCTGTTTAGCAGAGTTTAAGTTGGGTTTAATCTATCTTGTGGGCAATTCAGTGGTGTATAATGGTTTTTCAGATCTTTAACAGATTTTTTATTTATTTATTTATTTTAATCTTGGAATGGTCGTAAGAGAAATACCAATATGCTTCAACAAACATTTCAGGGCTTGCTGAGCTGTGCTTTGGGTCAAAAGAAAGTATTGTATGAAAGTTGAGGAAAATGTCATACACAATCTGGTTTAAACTTCAAGTTCTTGGGTTGTATGAATGTTTTAAAACAGATTTTTGTACCTTTATGGTATATATGTTAGACAAGTCTAGTAAAATCTAATGTCATTATGCAAAGTGCTTTAAAAATCAGTGTTTCTTCAGTGTTATAGCTTCAGCAATGTCTGAGAATGCTATAGCTACTGTTAATGCTTTTAAAAGAAACACTGACTCTACGTGGCTGTGATATTGTAGGGAAAAGAATTCAGTTACTCTGCAACTTTCATTTTGCAAAGCATTTTGCTCAAAGCACACAGCAAGCATTTTTGTATAAGCCAGTAGGGATGATCAAGATCGTCTGCCACGTAACTAACTTGATAAACTGTCCGTCCTCTGTCTCACATGAAGGACTAGAATATTATGCAAGGTGTTGAAAATGGAATTAATGTTACAGATGTGGGGGGGGGGGGAAACCCCACGACTCATTACTCTCGGTCATATTTTTTCTGTAGTTGCTAATACAGCTGTACTGTTTGGTAGCAGTAAGTTTTATAGATGGTAGCAGCTGTGACTTCAGGAGTGGGATTTAGCCAACGCGTTGTAGATATTTTGGGTGGGAGGAGAAAACAGGCAGTAGATACTGAGACATTAAACTGCTGATGCTCATGCTAGTTTTCCATTTCATTGAGTCTAGCACTAGAATGTTGGGGTTTGTTGTTGTGGGGTTTTTTGGTTTGGTTTTCTTTTTTTTTTTCCCTAGACTTGTGATGTTTCTGGTACCTCACAAGTCAAGAGATCTGTGTCAGGAAATTTTTGAGGATAAACTGATGTTATGAGATTTGTGTACTTCAGCTGAATTAGGAAGAGTTTAGCTGGACAGTGTCAACAGGCTTTCCAATTGCATTTAGTCTGATTTGTGTATTTTGAAAACATTTCAAGACCAGCACTTAAATATTTTAAGTCACTTCAGAATTCAAGAGCGAAATAGACATTTGCTTGTTTCAAACCTTATTGGAAGAAAAGGCTACCGGGCAGTTTCAGTTCATGTTAAGTTATGGCATTTCTGTTGCTGTTTTATCAATTTTTGCAATAGTGATTCAGAAAGAAACGCTGAAAAATGTTTAAAGAAAAACCCAAAAGAAACGTGGCTAATTGCCTGGACTCTCGAGTATTATGTTGTGCAAGGTGGTTTCCTTCTCAGACACAACTTCTGCTTGCTTAATTGAAAGTACTTGCAGTAGTGGGAACAGGCTTAAAAAAAAATACCCTGATCTTGTTTTGCTGTACAGGCCAAATAAATGTTAACTTTTGTAAACAATAACAGGCCTTGATTGTAAGGGGAAAAAAAAAATAAAATTCTCCAAGCAGATCACCCTTCACCAAATGGATCTGAGCTGCCTGCTTATAAAAATGTGACTTAGGGTATGTTCAGAACCAAAAGCTGGGGCAAAATTTCAAGAAGTGATGGATGCGTGAAATGGATTAGTTGGTGTGTTTCTGACCTCTTCAGCAAATCCTTTTCCAGTAAAATATAGACTGAAAAAAAAGGAGGGGAAAAAAAAAAAAGAATTGGAGCCAAGACTGGATAAAAGCAGAGGACACTTGTACAAAAAATCATTAGGATGCTTGGTCAGAGAATTAAATAAGACACCTGGTAAAAGAGAGGGAAGGCTATAAAACTTGTATACACAAATGAGAAGTTCAAAGCACAGTTAGACTAACAAAAAAGAACATTTTAAGCAATCAGGAAGCCTGGGAAAAGGTGGAATGGTGGAATAGTGTAATAACTATTATAAGCTATTTAGGAAAAAAAAAAATAAAATATTTGGATTACTAATAATGTAAAAAATGTAGTGAGCCTTAGACTGCCTCTTCTAACTTAAAGTATTAGAGAGATTAATGACACAAGAGGAAGTTCCTGAGCAGGCAAACTTGTAAAAATAGAATGATATCAGGCTCTACCTGTTACGTGTGCCCACGAGTGTTGTTCTTGCAGGATTTGAACCTGCCTGAATTAGACTGAAACAGAAGAATGTGACAAAAAACTTGCACAAAATGGGGGAAAATGGCTGTGTTTTGAGAAGAACCTTCTCAAGTGTTTATATTTCACACCTCCCAACTTCAAATTAGTTTGCTGTCATTTTATTTCACTTGCAGCATCCATTCCTGTCCTGTATTTGTCTAGTGCAAAGGAGATGTTTTTTTGGTGCTACCATTTACCTGCATTTCCATTTATCAGTTTGAGTAGCAGTGCTGAGGAGCAGCTCAGGTTATGAAATACATCTCATTTCTGGAACAATATGGCTCAAACGAGTCACTACATCTATGTAGATATGGTTTTGGGAAGGCTATTGCATTTTATAGGTTGTCTTTATTCTGTCTTTCAATGGAGAGAGACACTATCTGAAGTGCAAGGGATAATCTGGTTATCTGGTGTCTTTTCATGGTGCCTTCTAACTGATGTCTCATACCTGACTTAGTGACTAGCCTGGTGATAAATAGTTAAGACACTCCCTCATTTTTAGCCCTTCACCTTATTTTCCCAGTTTAAGCTGCTAAATGTCCTAGGAAGGAATATAGCCATGTTCATGTTTGCCTCTTTCTCCCAGGAAGCCCATATGTAAATTACTTTCTAATCTCTTGGAGAGGACTTGTCTGATTAAGGGACATAAATGGAAATGATCAGGAAGGGAAGGTGATACCAGGTGGAAGGGGGCAGATGGTTATAACTGTTCAGAAAACACTTCTGCTTCAGACCCATCTTGGAGAAAATGGCCTTTGCAGAATCTTTCAGTGTTGTTCAAAATCATGTGCTGTTTGAAACTTTATGGGATCTTATCTTTGTGAAGTCGTATGGGGAAAGATCTGTCTCCCTGCTGGTAAAGGCCCTCAAGCCTACAGTTGCTCTCTTACATAAAGTGGGTCACATTCCTTTCAGGATGAAAATAAAACATGGGAATTTACACTCTATATAAATATTTTCATACTTGAGTTACCTTTCAAGTAGTCTGAAGATTCTTTGGCTGCATTAGCCAACCCCATACTCACAGCCATATTAAAGCAAATGTCAAATTAGAGTCATATTAAATTAAATGGAAGGTACAAGAGACTTTTGGAGGAATTGCCTTACTTTCTCTCTTTTTTTTTTTTTTTTTTAATTTTCTTTAGCAAGCTTCAGCAGTGGGAACACAGCTGGTTCTCGGACATTTTCATATTTTCTAACTCAGGGCACTGTCTGCACAGCTACATGATTCTTACAGGCATCCTTCCTAGGGCTCTGTGGTCTTCCCCTGGAGGGAATTCCTGTCTTTATATAGGTGTTTACTGACTATGTTGTGACCAGATTCTCTCCTGTCTGTTCGTCTTCTCTGACAGAAGAAGCCAGTAGTTGCTATTAGGACCCTTCCTAGCATCAAGATTTTGAACTCCATGTTTGAGGGACTTTTAATGTGCAAGTCATACCATTAAATGCTCATAGGTGTACTTCAGACCCATAGGTACGTGGAAGGTTCTCTGGGAAGATACGCAGTCAAGATTATTGCTTTCAGTGTTACCACCATGATATGACACAGGAGGATTTAATCTCCCTTAATTAGAAACTTAATGCTTAACAGAGGGTGTAGCTCTTTTGGCAGCATCTGTGAGATGTCTAGGGAATCAGTTCTGTATTTTAATAGCTTTATATTTTTGTTTGTGATTTCATCATTCCAGTTAGTAGGAACCAAAGCACTAAAACACAAGCTGAACTCTTTTCCTCTCAAGGTATTGATAATAGCCTTAACTGATTTACACTTAAATGATACTTGTATAAGTTCTGTATATAATGTATAATGTTCTTGCATAAGGAACTCAAAAATTAATATCAACCTTGTAAATTGTTAGCTGATGCAGTAAGTTCAAATATAACATTGCTACAATGTCATCTTTTCCATGTACTTCTCTAAAAATAAATGTTGCTGTCTCCTTTCTGAATGTTATAGTGGACTACACGTTTCTCTAATTGAATTTAAAGATGAATCGTCACCTCAAAGGCTCAGTGTATGGAATTTACATGCCTAAGATTAATTGGGCTAAGAGATGCAAATAATAAATAATTTTATAAAAGCTGATTTTTTTATTTTTATTTTTCTGCCATGCAATAATGAAAGTTGTAATCAGCTGTGATGCCCAAATTTTATTTTTAATTTTATGAGCAGGATGAATTGTTTATGGCAAAAGCTTTTGCTGTTTTTCTTGCAGGCTATATTGCTTCCAGGGAACAGGTTGGATGTCAAGTATTTTGTCGCTTGAATTTATTCTGCAAAGCTGGCAGCTCTATATTTATGCATGCATAGTCGGTGTAATACTGCTAAATGTTTGGAATGAAAAGAGTAGATTTCTTGGCACTAGGATCTAAGGATGGAAATGCCATTTGGTACATAAAAGCAGAAGGTTGTAAATTACTACAGTACTAACTAGACTAAACACCCATAGTTCCTTAAGAAATACATTACTGAACTCTGTCTAGTTTATTTATAATTCACATTCAATTATGCCAGTTATGTTTGAGGAAAGAGACAAGTATTGGTAGTTTTCACAGCCTTCCGTGTCTGAAGAGCAGGAAAACAAATCTGATACTATAGACAATGCTTTTTTTAATAACTTCTTTTGTTGCTAAAGCTAGAAGTAGGCTAGGGAAGTTCATAGCAACGTGGTAACTTCTTGTCTGCCCTGGAAAGCCAGGCTGTCCTGAAGAAGCAGTGCCTGGTGATTTTTGTGTCTGTCTTTTATGAGACTGAACAAGAGGCTCTGGATGTGCTTTGTGCAAAAAAGACCATATCTATTTTTGCTTTGTACAGGTTGGTACCTTCCTGTGCTCATGCATTAGTATAGTCATCACAAATAATACAGCTTTTTGATTCCCTTTTGCACTTGAACTTTTCTGTTTAAACATACCTGAAAGACCAGTCAGAAGTTATTCTTCTGGGTGACTTTTTTTTTTTTTTTTTTGCTGAGTAGTTGATAGACGTGTACCACAAAGCTGGAGACAGCACAGGCTCATTTCATTTTCCCTAAATTAGTAAAATAACAGAAATCACTAACTTTTTCCAGCAGCCTTGCACAGCCTAGTTTTAATTGAATATGATTGGGTCAGAGAGAGTTAAGAGCTGTTTATGGAATATTAACACTCATAGGGAAAAGATAGTAGTAACATCTGCTCTCTTTGATAACTGTAATATTGGATTCAGTGACGTTTAATATTTGGCCATCACATTTGCAAATATCATTTAGTGTATGCAAAGGGGGTTTACAAAATTGGAACTTGCAGCTGATGTTACTAAATATGCTCTGTTAAACTTTCGGTCTTGGAGTTCAGAATCCTCCTGCACAAAGGCCTGGGATGCAGGAAGGAAGTGGGGTTCCTCTTAGGAACAGCCACCGTCTGAATCCTGGGGAGAGCTCTGTGTCATCCTGTAATCTGTTCTCTGTATTTCCCTCACTAACATATTAAAACTAATTATAGTTTCTCATTCTGTTTTATCAAAGCGAATATTTAATCAGATGGGTTAATTATAGAACTAAAGCAAATGTCTTAAATTATAAATATGGGCGTAAAACTTAGTTTCTATTAAAAGATTAAACAGAGATGGTGAAGAGTTGCAACTGTGCTGGATTGTTTTATGTAAAAATATATCTTGTCATTAATGACAGTTGTCAAAGGAATATATTTATAAATGTGTTAATAATTCAAGAGGCCTAGTAAAGCGGATGGAGTCAATTGAGTCAAATTGTCAATAAAGTATTTCAAAGTATTTTTCTACAGTTTTTTTCCTTTTAAACTGTTCAGCTAAATGCATATATTTCTAGAGTTACGTGGGGTTTTTTTTCTGGTGAACATAATGAACAGAAATAGTTAATATGAATCTTCTTTATCTAAGAATCAATTGTGCAAAGATAACTTGATGCATGTTTTGAGGAGCGACTGCTCAACTACCAGAAGTTCTTTTGCTTTTCTTCCTGGCTAAATTCCAAATATTCTAAGCATATGGAACAATTTAGCAGAAAATACATAATTATGAAACAGATCTGTCTTTGCCACCTTGAACATTATTTCTTGTGGCAGGGTAAGTGAAACCTCATGTTTAGATTTTATTTCATTTGATCTTCCGCTGTATTGGCAGAAGATTACAAAAAAGAATGACAGATGGCACCATTAAAATATGAGTTGATTTGTGCTTACTCTAATATGAATCTGAATATACTTGATAAAGGCATGGCACAAACTTCTAACTGAGATTTTTGAAGCAAAGAAACCAAAGTAAATTTATCTTGGTAAGAACCTGAACAATCTATGTAACTGTAAAAACAAGTTTAATATCATGCAGGTGTTCTACAAGCAAATGTATGCACGTTATTACATTCATTATAAATAAAGCTGCCATCAAACTTTGGCTCTAAGCTTGTTTCTGTTTTTCTTTTCTATGCAGAGGCCAAAATCCATTAATGCTAATTCTCCATTGCAGTGTCCACTCTGTGGACAAATGTCCTTACCCATGTAGCCTTATCTGTAAGAAAAGACTTTTTACATTGTGAGAAATGGGCTGTCAAGATTAATTCAGTATGCTCCCTGTTAAATGACTTCTGATTTCTCTTAATTAACTTGCTTTAGATCAAGTCCTTTCAAAACTCAGTTTTCTGGACTAGATTATGCGTTTCCCATGAAGCATCCATCCCATGAGAGTGGAATGGCCCTTTCAGTGGGGACTGGACCAGGGACTGAACTTGGCCTTTGTGGTCAGTGCCCCAACTGGGAACTGGCTTCCTGATTTTTAACTTACAGGCTTTGAGAAACTTTTATTCTTTTCTGCGTGGTAGAAAATTTTCAACAGAAAGGGTAGGTTTTACCTGTACCCACAGCTTTAAGACTTAATTCTGCTGCAGTGGAAGAAAGGAGTGGGAACCACCTGTAGCAGAGGGGGAATGAAACCTGAGTGTAGCATATCCTGGCAGTGTGAGAAAGGGCTGTGTAACTTTCTCCAGACACATAAAAGAATCAGGGGTACCAGCTGTCAGAAAAACCTGGTTTTATGCCGTATGGGGGAGAGTCAGGAGGACATTTAGTGTCTGGACCATGCTTGGAGTCAGGGTGAAGTGGGTACCAAGCCATTCTTTCCCATCCAGAGGGTGGTATGGCAGCTCTACATGGAGAGGCTTACCATGAAATGTAGGACACTGAAGGATGCATGGTATTTAGATTATGAGGTTTCTAAATAATATATTAGGTATAAAACCCCAAATTTCATGAATTGGGTCCTTTATATGGATCTGGCCACTAGAGTTGTACTCTGGCCTGGAGCCATATCAGTCTCTCTTACAATTGTCCATGTTAAAACAGTATTTCCTATGATGTAACTGTTTTCAGAAGTCTGGGAGCCAGACAGTAACTGTTCAACCCACCTACTAAAATGTTAAGAATGTTTTTCACTTCAGTAGCTACAGTTAATAAATAACGATGAAAGGTATTTTTATAAACTTGTTTTTGTTTCGGCTGTTCTAGTGGGACTTAAATACAGCGATGAGGAAGACTGGTCATTAAGTTCAACTACTTGTCTTTTGTTTCTTCCTTCTGAAGCCTTTGGTGGAGTCTCCTCAAGCAGTTTTGGAGACAGTGTTGGATGGTCTGTTCCCATAACACATCGTTACTCCATTTATCAAACTCAGTTTAAAACAACTGAGATTCTGTAGAAGATCTGAGAAAGATGTGTCATTCAGTTTGTAAAAAATCAAGTTAGGGTCTCACAAATGTAATTGGAACAGATGCAGAGAAGGCCCAGAGAGTGTATATTATTACAGGAGATGACTCTTGAGTTTGCCGTGTTTAGCATGGCAAAATGAAGGCTAGGGGTTATGATTGTTGTCTATGTCTATACCAGGTAGAGTGATGTTGTCACAGCAGGACATAAGAAGCTGGACATGATAAAATATGCACTGGAGATTTGATGGTTTCTAGTAGCAAAATAAGCCTTATTAGAAATTCAGGGGGAAAAAAAAAAAAAGAGGAGGGACTAAGTATTCTTAAGATTTAGCTTGATATTTACTGTGGTGGTGTGCTTCCTGTCAAGTCTTAAATTCTTACAGCGGTTACTGACCAAAAATGTTGCTTTGTCTCCTTTAAGTCGTTGTACCTTCCGGCTTAGCTTTCTAATGGCATTTCAGCTGCAGCGAAGTTTGAATATGATTCAGAAAGTATTTTGAGAGGAAATGGTAACTACTTGTGTTCGCCCTTTCAAATGTCAAAGTTTCTTTAGAAATAAGAATTTGGGAATTCCCAAACAAGAAAGGAACATGTGTGAGGAGTCAGTGAAATGGGCCATTCTTCCTGTGCATCTAGCAAAGTCTCGTAGTTTCTGTAAAACTGTGGAACAAAGTTATGTGGAAATGGATGGAAATACCTTTTAAATGGGGGCTTAGAATTGTCAACTCCAGAGATACAACATGCTGCAACAACTCCTCATGGGTACCTTGCCAGCTCCATGGCCAGGTAGTGTCACAACTCTAGAAAGGTCCCTTGTGCTGTCCGATTCTCACAGTAAGTTGTATGTTGAAATAGTCTGAAAACAAACAAAACCCCCCACAATGCAAACAGAAAACAAACAGAAAAATCCAAACCCTCAAAATCCCTTAACCTCTCTCCCTCCAGCCAAAAAACCTCTGCAAGTCCATACAAGTCACGTAGCTCTTCTAAAGAGTGAAACTGCAATGAGAAACTGAAATCTTGTATTGGAGGTCTGAGATACTATCGCTCGTCTTTTGTTTTTGTGTGGTTACCCTCCAGGGCAATCTTCTCAAGGCAGGAGCTCGCTTTATTTATGCGTATCAGGGGGTCAATTAAGTGGTGATGCTTAGTGAATATCGTTTGAGTATCTGTCTTGATTTCTGAGGCAGTTTATTAACAATAGAATGGAAGTATTGAAAATAGTTTTTGGTTTACTGAAAATCTTGTGCTCTGAAAGGGATGTATCATTTCTGTGTTTAGAATTACTGGGAATGGAGCCTTAAATGGAGCGATAATTTAAATTGTAAGTAAAACTCTAAATTTTGAATCTTAAAAACATAAAATATGTTAAAATACTTAAGGAAAAAAAAAAGTTCTGTCTGTGAAGACTGGTAGATGTGCCAGGCAACACACTGATCAAACTAGCCTTTTGCTTTGTATTTACTGTGGCTGTCTTCATACACCTTCCACTCCATTGAGCAGTTACTTTTCTGAAAGTCTGGTAAATGAGTTGTCCAGTAGGAAGTGTGTGTTAACACTCAGTGTTATATATCTAAAGGCTATTTTAATTTTTTAGTATCAAATCATCTGATGCTAGAGTTAATGGAATTAGCTTTGCAAATCTTACACCTGTGGTTTGTCTATGGCTTTATCTGACCCCTTCTGTCTGAAGATGGGCACGTTCACAGGTTCACTGATGGGTGGACTCACATGGACCTTCTGAAGTACCAGCCCTGCGGGAGAGAGGAGATGACAGGAGGCAGAGGTTCATGTTCACCTTGAGTCGTCTTCTTCCAGAGTTTAGCCTGTTTGCTCCAATTCCTCCTCTTCACAGCTTTGCCTGCAGTTCTCCTTCCCTTCTCCTTAGGGGTGTAATGAATAAAATATAGTTTCCCTTTGCAGTCTAACCCTTAGCAACATAAGTTGTATAATGCTTGCTGCTGCTGCTAATTCTGCTTTGATCCGAACCTCAGACGCTGTCCTGTGTGACCCTCCAAAGCAGAGTCCTCAGTTAAAGTGCCTGGAGTGAAATCCAGTCCAACCATTTTTTTCTCCCTTTTTCTGCTCTCTGTTTAGAAAGCCATTGAATTTTTTACCTTGTTTGTTATATTTAGACTATAACCATTCATAGGTCTTTAATTCATAACATTTACAGTTCAGTATAACAAACTAAAGTTGTCAGGAAAGATGATATTGAAATCAACTGTGCAATCATAAGCTTTCAATAATGTATTGTCTATTATGTTTTTCACATGAGGCACTAGAATCTCTCCCAGTTAGAGGATCTGAACTTCTAAATCTTTACTGCTTCTGTCCTTGCAGTGCTGCTGGAGTTAGAAGTGCTCTTATTCTGGTTTCATAGTTAAGGAAATGAAGTGTATGGTGGTGCCTGTACGATTTCCACCACATCGCGCAGGAAGACAGTTGGAACCACAAAACCATCCAGTCTCTCAACTTTTAGACGTGTATTTGATAACTTCCTCCTCGTCTTCAGCCTCTCTGGTTTTCTCTGTCTCGCCTGCCCACCACACACACCTTGCACCACGTGTATGCTGTGGTGTAGCATATACATAAAATCCTGTATTTACTTGAAAAGTGTAACAATGCCTGTTTCCATGGGAAAAATATACCCAAGGCACAGATGCTGTAGTGGTTATGGCCTTTCTCGTTGTTAGATAGTAGTTCTACTGTCTTAAAATGCTGCTGTGACTCAAGCTGTGGGGAAAAGACAGCTATCGCTTCTGGAGAGTCTTGCAGTTAAAACGTCATTCTTTTAGGATATTTAACCATGAAGTTTGTGATGTTTCTCCCAAATCACGGTGGAAACCCAGTGTCTTGTCTGGATTCTGGCTCAGGAAATTGCTGTACATTTAGTCCATCACAAATAAACTCATTAGGTAAGATCTAATTCCCGCCCTGGTTACCTGCTGTTGCCTGTTCAGCTTTCCGTAGGAGAGAGAGGTTAAGGTTCATTTCTTTTAAGAGGCTTTTTGCTGGTATAAAAATAATACAAGGCAGAGCCAGAGCTTTTTCATAGAGGCCTTCTCATATTCCAGGAGCCAGAAAGAAAGGGTTTATGGTTTTCTTCTTCCTCCTGTTTAGTATTTACCCATGGAGGTACACATGGGAAGAACAACGGCTTGTCAGTACAACAAACTATTAAAATATACCTCCTGGTTTTATTATAAATTATTTTTATGATTGAAATTGCAGTTCAGTAAACACATAACTTTACATGCAGTAAAACGTCAAGGAAATGACTGACTTGCTGGTTCACCTCTGTGTTACTTTAAGACACTTTTAAAAGTTGCTGATGTTGTATGAAATGTTTTTTGCATATATACCATTTAATAAAATTATTTGAATGGCAAAAATGATGAACTTAAAAATCTTCTTCTATAGAAGACATACTCAAATACATACTGTGTTAATGTACAGCATATCAGAACCAGACTGAAGGAAGGGAAATGAAAATATTATGTTACAGTATTCCAGGATAAAGTGCTTTATCAACAAAAGCTGCACAGAAGGATTTTGAAAACTTTTCAAACTTTTTTCTGTTTTTATTTGTTGGTGGTGTTAGTAAATTTTACCAAGCAGAAATATTAATAAAAAAAAAATATTGATTTTGCAGTAGAACAGTAAACTCATTTACTGTCTCATAAATAATCTTGTGATCCAGAAATGTAATTTCTGGGAAATTCGCGGCTCCCTTTGAGTCTTGGCCAGTGAAATTTGATTGAAGTTTAGATAGGGGAAAAAAAGGTGATACTTTTGCCAAGTTTTTGTCCGTCTAATGATTTATAACTCTGAACATTGGAAATGTATCCTTGCCATAGACCTGGAAACCAAGAAGCACTGGTCTGAGCTCACAGACATGTCAGTTTTGAAAGGGCAAACAACAGACTTCCTTATGCCAAAAATACCTCTTGTCCTAAATTATTTAAGCATAGTATTTGATCACAGATAAATGAAAAATAATATTTTTGGATCTTTTTTATATCATGGGGGAAACTCAAGGTCATCTTAAAATTAGGTGCATTTTCTTTGGTGAATGTGAAATATCACACATCCAAAAGCCAAGTTACTTGGCATTGAGAAGAATGTTCTGTACAATTTTTATTCCTTGTGTATATTCGTTATATCTTGATTTCAGTTAAGAGACTATTTTAGACTCCTGCAGCAGCTGAAGTAATGGGTACCACTTCTGAGCTTTTCTGTTGTTGAGTGTAAAATATGTATAAAGATGTGTCTGAAATGTAAGTACAGTGGGCCCTTGGGAAAGTTCTGGAGCTGTACCTTGAGTAGTTTCACTCCAATACTGACAAAGTACTTACTGGTTTGTTTTTGGTTTTTTAACTGTGTTTTCATCCACAGTCTGTGAAACCTTAAAGGACAGTTCTTAATAGAACTTTAGCATTGGGAGTTCTTTATCTTGTTTATACCAATAGTGTAAATGGTTCCTTTTAGTCGAGCAAATAGATGCAGCTTTATTTTAGTAGTTTTTTTTGTGGCAACCCCTAAAGCTTCCTGGTGGTTTCTCTTGAAACCTTTTTGCATTCAGGCACTTTTAACTCTCAGAATCATCCACTTCTGGAGATGAAAATTTCTCTTTTTTTTCTGTTTTCTCTCTAGCTGAAGCATTTCGGGGCAAAGCCTACATTTCATCCTCCCTTAAAGAAAATTTCTTGTATACTTGAGCATCCTCATAGCTGGGTGGACTTGCACTCTCTCTTCTGGGTCTGATTGCATCGCTGCTGATTTTGCCTTTTACTTGGTTTGAATTTGGGTTAAACTAGAAAGTACTGGATGACTGGAAATTGAGGAACACACATGCACAGAACTTGCATCGTGCTCAGTGCAGGTCTGTGCAATGAGGGGGCTCTGGTTTGAGTCACTTGCACAAAATCCACTTTGCAAATGAGATGCACACCTGGAAATTCTCTATTTCTAGAGATTTGTACACATTGGTAGGTGATTTGTATCTGTACAGCAGTTGAGTTATTGACTTGCAAAAGCCCAGGACATTCCCAGAACCTAAGCACTTTTTACCCTTGTTCTCTTTTCCTTTTTTAATTAGTGGAAATAATTTTTCTGAGGCATTTTCCCCCCCCTTCTCTCTCGCTAAAACTTGTTCTTGTAAATAACCAGCCATAACCTACTAATAATTCTTTGAAAGTATTCATGTTAGTATGTTTTATCCTCTTGTGATAGCTGCTTCACAGTGTTTTCACTCTCTTGGACAATAAATAATTTCTTTGAGGCCAAATGAAGAAATGCCTGTCTCACATGCCTTGTAGGTTCTTTCACTTGCTTTTCCTACATATGTAGACAAGTTTATGTCTCAACATTAGCTGAAAATATGCTCGTGAATCAAAGCACTGTGTCCTCTGAGGCCGAACGTTGGTTGTTACTATTTTTTTTAACCTCTGTTCTGGAAATATCAAAATATAGGCAGCTGCTGCATATGTTTTACTGGTATTTTTTCTGCTTTAAAAGTAAAATATATTCTTTGAAATCAATTCTAGTATTGTCATAATTTGGTAGATTCAGTCATTCACATGCTTAAGAGGAAAAAAGTATCCTACTCACTCCCAAATATATAATTTCACCCTCATTTTGCTTAAGTTTACAAAATCCAATTATTCAACTTCCATCACTAGTTCTGTAAACTGTTTTCTGTATTTATTGGTTAGGACTGTGTCGGAAGAGTCATGTGGTTTTTTTACATTTTTATTAATGTATTTACATCTTGGTGTTTTGATACTGATGGAAAATACATGTTGTTATACATACATCCATCCACTGTTTACTGTAACTTACAAGCTATGAACTATAATAAAGCTTGTGATGAAGACTGCCCTTAAGTTGTTTCCTCTTCAGATATGTAGGAAATAAAAATATCCCAACTTTCAGATTTAATTGTTGATAGATGTCACAATAGTTGGAATCCAAGATAATGAAATTAGAAGACAAAAATGTGAAACTCTTCAATATTAAAATCTTGTCAGCATTAAAAACAAGGATGTGTCAAAAATCTGATGATGTGGAAACTGCACAAGAGCAAGAGCCAGCTGACAAAATAAATGTTAAAATTTTGCTAAATTAATGGAATAATTATAAATTTAATTGACCTGCACGAATTTGTGTGAACAGAGAGAAATTGTCTACCATATGTTGCTTTTTTTCTTTTTTTTGTTTTTTTTTATTAGTACTTTGTGGTAAATACTTGCTTAGCTGTTAGGGTATCGATGAACAATATCTTGATAATTATTCAGAATTCATAAATGAAGGTATAGGAAATCTAAAACTTAAGTATGCAAAATATGGTGAAAACTTTTTTCCCCCATATGTAACATGTTTCACTTGTAAATGCAGCCTACACAGAAGTCTATTGTACCTCTTTGTGTAACATAACTGAAACTTCAGGGATACAGTTACGATAATGCTGCATTGTATTTATTTTCTCTTGTAACCTCTAAAGTACAGAGCAATCCTTAGCAAGTTTTATTAATTAAATGTACAGCTTATGCTATCTAGTACAAGGGCACCTATTTACAAAATATGTAATCAGTGCGTGTTTTTCTTAAAAAAATCATTAATTGGATTTTTTTTTGTGTTACTTAACTTTCATAAACATTTTTCACTTTACAGTCTTAGAGATAGCAGGTGCAAAATGTTTTATATAATCTCAAGTAATGGAGATAGCTAAGGTTGCATATACATGGATGTATATAATATTTTCTCCCACTTAAAATGGGTCTTTCACCACTATTAAAGTGTATGTTAATGATTTAGGCAAGAGTTTACTGAGAAAACAGAGTTTAATATTAGTGCCCTCATTGTCTTGTTTTTGCTGAATCAAGTAAAACCACCCCCCCTCATGAGAATGGTTGTTTTTTTTAAAGTAATTTGGAGCAGACCAGTTGAATTTGTAATTCTACTGAAAAGGTTATGAAACAATCTAAATTGGCTCTGACTACAAACTTTGACCTGTTTGGCCAAAAATTTGATAGAAAGCAGTTCTGGGAAGCTCTTTACGATTAAATTCCAGAACTACATCACTGATGTGCTAACGATAGACTTGTGATATTGTGCAAGTGTTACTTCAGTACAGTTGTAGGCTTGAACAGGTCATTCACCTAAAAGTAAAAACTGTCTCCAGCCTGATTTCAGTAATTTTCTGCCTCTCAATATGATTTTTAAAAGGCCCAGTTAGAATTTGACATCTTGATTTTCCTTTCTCAGCGGTGATCTACCCTTGGCCCCTCAAAAACTTTTTGCTATGCTTTTTCTTTGGGGAAGAAAAGGTAGGAAAGAGAAGAGATTCTAAGGGTTTCCATGAAGCCTTTCAGCTAGCAATCCCTGGATCGTATTCAGCACTGTCTAACACGTGTCTGGTTTAGGCGAATTTTGAGATGGAAAGTCTCTTTAGTCATATGTTTCTTCACCTCTTTGATAACAGTAAGAGACATTTGGTGTGTGGATGCTCAGGTTTCAGTTGAGAATGATCTTTCCATCCTCCACAGCTGAGCACCAGCAAATCTGGTGTCTTTCAATAGTTTATGTTAGAAAAACTTCTTTATTCACAGAAAAAAATACCTTTATTTATTTTTGCTTGTTTATTTTGTTCTTTCAGATGCTGTGCAAAATGCACTTTTTTTAAAAATTAAGTAATTTCTACATTTGAGGAAAACAGTATAATAGAACTTGGTTTGGCTGAGTTAAGTATTGCCTGTGTCCTGATATCTACTACCTGGGGGGGGTTCTTATCTCGTTCTGTGGCCAGACAACTGAATATTCCATAAGACAGTAGTCACGTGCAGGTTAAAGGAATTTTTATTAGATTACTAAATGTTAGATTACTGATGTTCTTTTTGAATATTTGTCCAAATATTGTAGGTGTCTGGGACCTTACAGTCACTTCTTTCATGGAAAGGAGAACTGGAACTGTTTTTTATTGCCTCTGTCTTACTTTAAAAAGTTTAACTGCCAATATTATTTTCTTAAAGTAGGAGTAGACTAGTATTTGTGTGTTAAATCAGGCTTCTGTATGAACGTCCATCAGAAATTTGGCTGGATAGTTGTTGACACATACCTTACGCTGAATTGTCTGCATCTCCGGTTACTTTATTAACTTTGCAACAATTAGTAGGAGTAGTGTCCTCTCAAGCATGGCAGTAGAGTGTATTTGCAGTTACTCTGTGACAATTTTACGGTATTCTGGTGTTGTAACTTCTGGTAAACAGAGGAAGGAGTCATGGGTTGCAGGATTCCTGCTGAAGGTGCTCTGGTAGCTACAGGTGACTGCTTGGTCATTGATTTTGCAAGATGAAGTGGATGAAATGGTGGAGATAGGACTCTCAAGTCAGGAAACAATGGCAAAGGTTGTTGCTGAGGACAGAAGTGACAGCCCAGAAGGAGGGGACACCAGATGTCATGGGTTGCAGCTGGGGGGAGCATACCTACCTAATAGAAACCCTGGAGATCAAGGGTTGGAAGGTGTGAGGCCTTTGTCACCTTGGTCAAGGGCTTCTCTTGGAGGGACAGCATGGAGATTAAATGAGTTGGTGAATAGACCAATTTTCCTCATATTCTTTGCTATGCTTCTGTTGTTAGGAGTGAAGATTATTGCATTACATAAAATCTGTTAATTTGATCACTGCTCACAGTTAGCGGGGGAAGGACTTGAAGGTTTTGTTTCCAGCTGGATACACTGAGTAGTCACAGTCGATGTTAAGTGAGTCTTGGTTCATGGACCTGGTTTGAAGAGAGGAAGAATTTGAGAATTTTCTCCCCTGAAAGGTAAAAGTGATAGGTGTAACGTTGAGGGAAATGCATTTTAACAGGCCGACAACAATAACAGCCAATAACAACCTAGATGTGTTGTTATTCCTACAACTCCAGCAGCTGCAAACTGCACTGATTTTCTGCGTCGTAACAGAGAGAGTAATTCCTGAGTATCTCAACAAATAGTTCATGAAATTCATCTGTCATGTATTATCAGTTGATTTAGCACACTGCTTGTAACACGTGCAGGTTGGGATATATCCCAAAGCACTTTCTCATACTGGATGTTATTCCCTGGGAAGAAGGGAGACTGCTTAATACCTGCTTTCCTTGGGTATTGAAAATAATTTTTCATTGAAAACACTTACATGTGTTTAAAATGAAAGATGGCTTTTGGCAGTACTTAGAACTCAGTTGCTTGAATTCTTTTCCAGACCTGAAGAAGTAGTTCTATGTCAGATTATTTTTTTTTCCCAGATATATTGTTAATCTAATGAAGTACACTACATCTTTGTATAAATATCTCATCACCTGAATACAACGGAACCAGAGATAAGGAGCTGGTAAACACAGATGTTGACATTGTTAGTTGATTTCTCTTTGTAGATATGATGTAAAAATTAATCTTTTTCATTTGCTAGTTTGGGTGCTTAAGCGTTTTACAATTGTGAAACAAATATACCAGAAACTATAATGTTGTTCTGTGTCTAGAAAACCTATTAAAGGTCCCTGTCTAGTTTTGTGGTCTTTGGGATCCAGCTTTTACTTCAAATCAGGAAAGTCCGGGCAGTGGGCAGTGGAAATGCTGCTTGTTGCTGGACGTAAGATTAAGTGACAATCATTAACCTGCTTGGAAAGCAGGTTAATGCTTACAGTCTTACAGTCTAGCCTTCTTGATAAAATTGCGTAGCAGAAAATCTTTCTCTTTTTTTTTTTTTCCTACTGGTATAAACAGGTTGTTTTTTTTTTTTTCTTTAACGTTATTCATGGGAAATTCTGAGAAGTAATTTGATTGTGTCTTTTATGTCTTTTAGAGTACATGAAGAGATTTATTTTTTTTTCTATTGACTCTACAGGAGTATTCATGTTTTAATTTCCTGTGGTTGAAAATTAAGGGATAGGCTGATGTGTTGTACTTAATTCAAAGATTATAAAGCAGTGAACTACTGGGGTTATTTCGTCTGACTACGCGAGTGCCATGGACTATGAGAAGTAGCAGAACATGTGCCTCAATTTCAACCGGGTGATGTTGACTGTAGGATTACATTTGGATGAGTTACCCTCTTTAGGTTTAGTCTTCCTTATTGCTGCTGTATCTCTAGCTGGTATTTCTGAGGCCACAGCATTGTGTGCTGTGACTAACTCTTCTCAGAATCGCTGCTTCACAAGGTGTCCCTCCCATACTCTAAGGCCAGTTGTTGTTGGGATCTGGTAGCCTCTGGTTTGACTGTATTGAACCACACCTTGAGAGTTTGCAGCCAGGGTTGCTTGGTGTCACAGACCTGTGTTGGCTCTCTTTGTCACTCCCATTGCATTTGTGTCAACCTAAAATCTTACTAGCATTTTTTTTTTTTAATGTTTGCTTGAAGAGTATTGATAAAGAAACTTAATCACACAGGGCTGGTAATTACCAGAGCTTAATTATATTAACATTGTAAACTTTACAAGTTACATTTATAATTTCTTTAATAAAAGTTTATACTTAGTTTGAATATTGATTTATTTTTTTTTAATACTACCTTTGTTTAAATATTTCTTACTCAGAGTTCTGTATCATCCGTTCCATTGTCTTCTCTCCCTGGTAGGAAATTCAACAAGTGTTTTTAAAATCTTGAATAAAATTTGTCAAGTATTGTTGATATTAAGTATCCATGTTCAGTCACTTCTGTTTAGCTCTGTTGGACTGAAAGGACTGTCATTGGGAAATGTGAATATCTCACTTGTTATTCTCAGAAGTATTAAATAGAAATATTGTCATCTTTCCTGTTTTTTTTATTTCCTACAGTATTATTTATATTTTTCTCACTTCCACCTAACAACAAACCAATTTTGTTGTTGCAATTTTTATGTGCTTCTAGCCAACTTGATTTTTGTGAAATTGGTCTTTTCAGGACCAGCTAAACAAAACTTGGCTTTTACTTAAAAAATGCAATTTAGCTTTTATGAAATCAAGGAAAAACCACGCCTCCTGAAGCAACATCTGCACTTCAGTTTCGATGCCCCTTTATTAATTGAGAAGAGGGATGATAAAAATTTTCCTTTCTATAGCTGGAACAGTTAACCTTTTTCCAATTTCGTCTTTAAAAGCATGTGGGTGTGTTAGAGCTGTCAGTTAGTGATGACTCTCCAAAGCCTCAGAATGTGAAGTCCCCTGTAATGCCATCTCTTCACCCTGCCAATTGGTGTTGGGGGAGAAGCTCCAGCAACTGGGTGGCTTGAAGCAGGCACTAGCAGCCTGTGATTTATCTGTCAGAACAAGGTGAATTTGCATTGGGGTTTTTTTTGTGGTTTTTTTTTTTTTTTTTCCCCAGGAGTGGTACACATCCCATAATGCATAAAGCTGTAATTTCCACTGTGTCTTCCTTTTTACTTTGAACTCAGCAATTTTCCGTCTGTCTCAGTTTACAGCAGCTTGATTTCATCCACATTGTGATTTCTGCAAAGGTGTAGGTTCCCGTTTAGCAAAATATGCAATTTCACGTGTACCTATTGCACGACTTTGAAAGTGAGGAGGAATATAG
Organism: Tringa tobata; assembly: GCA_033628505.1. Classification (NCBI taxonomy): domain Eukaryota; kingdom Metazoa; phylum Chordata; class Aves; order Charadriiformes; family Scolopacidae; genus Tringa; species Tringa tobata. The sequence goes on along the minus strand of JAHREE010000259.1, from coordinate 3,925,181 downwards.
CCTTACCAGCGCGTAGGCTGTCTGAGCTCCAGAGCTCTGGGAATTGATAGATGTAGTGCAGAACATCATTCACTAGTCAAGCACCTGTAATTCCTCCCCCTCATTTGTTATTTGCACATTATAAAAGAAAAAAAAGAACCCACCTGTGTGTATTTGTATATGATATTTTTCAGAAAGGCATGTGTGATGAGGTATCGTTACTTGCAACTTCCAAAGCCGAATATGGGCTTTCTCAATAATCATAAAGTATAAATTAAAAGGATAATAATTTTTTTTCTACTGCCAGTGGACTTGAGGGGTTTTTAATGGATGTTCTAGATATCCTTTTAAAATAATGCTTAGGGGAAAAAAAAGACAACAAACACTGCTACATCTTCCACTCACTTGAATTTAAAATGAATTTGCAATTGCAACTCTGTGTGGCCTATTACAGGACTTTTTGGCTATCTGGTAGGAAGAAGAACATTAAGGTTTTCATTTCAAAGCAAACACTCAGATAAATTCCTGACTGATTAATCAGTTAATGTCTTTTTAGAATGTGTTTTTCCTCTGCGGTGCCTTTGAGGGATATTTTAATGAAAACTGTCTGGCTTGAAACTTGTTAGCTGCAGTGATGGCTTAAAAAAACCTGAGAGGCATAATTTATCTTTCAGTTAATATACTTAGTGTAAAATATCATTTAACAGAGCTGAAAAGTGAGCGAGCAGGAGTCCTTTAGGATTCTTGACTAAAGTTCTGAGCAGCTGAAAAATGAAGGCTTTCAGCAGGTAGAAAAATCATTTGGAATTTAGGGTGAATATCTCATCATTACAAGTGAAACTGTTGTTATTTTACAAAAGTGCAGTTGCTTCTATAAATTTCTCTTGCTTTGCAGTTCAGAAAATTTAGGTTTAGGAGGTTTGGGGGTTGGTGTTTAGTTTTTATGGTAAAGGTTTAAGGCACAATTACTCTAGTAATTTTAAGCTGTTTAGACACTACAGATGCACTCAGACTGATTTGAAGTTTGGAGACTTTGTTTTTAGAGCTATGTTGAAAGTAGATAAATTCAGAGTTATGGACAGTCTGAGTATCTAGTATTACGTGACAGCATCCTGTTTATTAGAAGACACAGTACAGAGACAGAAGATAGTATGTTTTTCAGGTACTTTGTAGCGATTTGGGCTGATTCTTCATCCCATATTCACAGAGTAAATTTTTTTCTTTCAATTGGATTTATTTGTCAATAATGGTGATTCCTGGTTATAGTATTTTACCTGAAATTGGAAAGTATGCTTAATTGTTTAAATGGTTAAAATTTAACTGTGGCAGGGGAAATAAAAAGCCTTTTTGTTTGCAATACCTTTCTTTACTTTATTGTGTAATATACGTTTAGGGTTCCTGTGTTTGTCCCTCCTTTAGGTCTAGAGTGTGCTTATACCTGAGGTTACCACAGTTTGATGTCTGAAATTAGATGGGGTAAGAATAAGTGTAAGTGTTGTCATACTGTAAGGCAGAGTTTTTATCAGGTTGTACGAGGTTGTTATATAAAAACAAAAATGTCCTTTATTAACAAGAGTGACAAACTCAAAGTGAGCCTTATAGTAAAGAGCAGGGGGAAAAAAAAGGAATAAAATAATGAGGTTTGCATTGATTTCAATAATACTGACTCTTTCATGAAAGTATTATGATTTAGAAAGGAGATGGGTGACAAATTCAGGTGTATCCCTAAAGGTAAGGAAAAAGTCTGACAATGAAACAGAAATCTTTCATTAGATTGACTTTATAAGTATTTTTAAAATATAATCTTTTTTCTTACACAAAATAGCACATCAGCAGATAAATGTCTAGTGAGCCTTTCAAAATTATCACAACTTTTTTCTTTCTTTTTTTTCTAGTTGCATTAAAATCTTCTAACTCTACAAGACCAGAGAGAAATGGCATTCAGGAAAACTGTAGAACAGCAAAACGTGGAGAAGGGATGCAGATCCTGGAAGGAGAACTCTTATTGCAGGTATGTGTTGCAGTGGATGTATTATACAAAGATTTACATTAAAAAAACCCAATAATATCATATTTAATATACCAATTATTCACCGATGAGGTTGAAAAAAGAAGTTTTCCTACTGTCAAATTCTTTCCTCATTTTCTTTAGGTTAATATTATACAGCTCTTGCACCAAGAGTAGAAGTTAAACTACAGGGTCCTCTTAACTCTGAGTCATTTCTTAGAGCTGTTTTTTCCCCATCTTTTTGCATCTATTGTTAAGAAAGATACTAATATATAGAAACAATTTTCCTAAAGGTTAGATAGGTTAGTCATCTACTGTAAATTTGGTGACTAATTGTCAACAAGAACCAATTTCTCTTTAAAAGACCTTGGACTTGCTGGAATGTCTTTTCTCAGTGGTTTGAAAGAACTCAGAGTTTGTAGTATAGATTTAGGATGAATTTTAAAATATTTTCAATGAGTTTTGCGATATGAACTAATGGAAAGTATTAATTTTGAAATTATACAGTCTGTTTTAATATCCTAGAGTGTCAAAGCATATGAAATGTAGTGATATAATACTAGGCCCAAATTAAACTTAAGATATTACTATTACAAGTATTCCAATGTTCTAATTAGTTTCACAAAGTAGATTTTACTGTGACCTGCAGATCCACTTGAAATATGTTGATAATCTGTCTTGTACACAGGTTTCACCCTGATGTATCTGTCAGAAGTGGCAAATCATTAGGTCAGTCAGAGCCAATGGTTTGCTTAGAACAAGATTAATTTAACTGTTCAAAGGGTAGAAATGAAAACAGGTTCTAAGAATCCCGCAAAAAACATTACTGTCAACTAATGCTAATTGAAAATTGTTTCCTAACTGACTAAAAAACTAGTACGTAATGATACTAGTATGTAAAAAAACACATGTAATTTTTCTAACATTAGTAATGTATGACAAAGAATTCTTATGGAGTTATTGCAGGTAAACCGCTTTTAAATGGAAATTGTCTTAAAAGGTACAATGTGTGGTTTCTATAGGAGGCATTGATTTGATGTGAAAGTTATTTTTTTTTTATGACTCCTGAATGGAAGTTATATGAGGGAACTGCTATAGCAAAGTGCTTTCTGATATGAAAATGAAATGGGTGATGTATTTCTTACTGTAAATTCTGTGCCCCTTGGGAAGTAACTGAATTTCGTACATTATTTTTTTTTGTAAATATTTTATAGATATAAAAAAATTCAAGAATGGATATGCAGATAGAACTTTCTTAGGGAATGTAAGAAATGCTGAGGGATGAAACTGGGAGTTTTCTAGAAGATACTGAGCATCAGTAAGATGTAAATATTGGTAAAATCCTTCCCTTGTGCCTAAGCTCTGAGGTCTTTCATATCACACAGGTTTCCATAAATTATAACTGATGGTGAACACTTCCTTTTTATTCTCTCTCTGTTTTTTGCAAAGGTGGTATTAATATATGCCACATTGTTTATATTTATTATATTTATTTTTATTTGTTCATCAGATGTTTTTTCTTGTTTCCTAACAAACAGAAAATTGTCTTTAATTTCCAACATAGAAACTGTCTTACCAATTCAATATATCATGGAAGTAGAGATCAAATACATAGATGTGCCTTCATTAAAATTAAGCTACATCTTCAAAATTATTTAAATTATTTCAAATTCTTATTTTAGATACATAATCTATTACAGTCTAAGCAAGTTTATAATACGAAGGGCAAGTCAAATGACAACCTCTAAGAAATTTTTAAGACATCTTTTTAATTCTCACCAGTAATGAACAGCTTTGTAATTGCCCTTGTATTTGGAATATCGAGAGTATTTTTTTTTTTTTAGAATCACAAATATTGTCTCCAATGCTCCAGAAGAATAAACTTGCAAAGAAATTTCATAAATCCTTTAAAGATAATTATTTTAGGATTGCATTTTGCCAAAACCTCCATCAGAACTGATCTCCAATTTATTGGTATATCCTGGGTACCTGCATGTTTTAAGGAACTTCCAGTAATTTGTTGCATTAGATTTTTGGGTAAAAAACTTACATTTTACAGAATAATTGGCTTACAGAAAGCATCTGATTTCTGCAGTAACAATCCTGTTTCAAGGTGGACTGTGTACTAGAGCCACTGTAAAATGCGATTGAATTCTGGGTACAAGAGCTGTAGCTTTGTATGAAACAGAGCAGAATAACCAATTTTAACATGTGGGCCAGAATTAGGTTCTGTGCAGTTTGCAGGCTTTTTATATCAGCCACTTAAGGTGAAATGCCCTGCAGAGTAGGTCACCAGAGGACATAAGAACCTGCCATTGCGGCATTCTGCTCCCTTGGAATTACTGTGAACTTCATCAAAACCAAAGATTCTATGTAACTGCTTAAGATTTCTCAGATTGCCTATGCTATCTAGTTTCACATTATGATTATTTAATTTTTTTTTAGCTTGTGCTGTATTCAGGTAAAGTTCACGAAATTTATATGAGGAGATTTTATAGAGCTCTCAACTGTTTATGAGAAGAGATTAAGAAATGTCTCCACATTAAGCAGGAGTGGTTCACAATATTTAAAAATGAGTCATTGAACTGGATATTTAACATGACTTAATTAGACTGTATTAGTAAAAGAAATAATAAAACTGTATCTCTGCAAAATATGGAAAAGCAGCTATGGTGGTTACTGTAGTGTGGGGCCGTGGGAGTTCATGTTTATGGCAGAATGATGCTTGCTTATAGTAAAAATACATTATTATGTTGTTACAGTAAGATATAGGATTCCTTCACTTACTTTACATTTTCTATGTTACAATAACTTTGCATAATAAAGAGTTTTAAAAAATGTGTTTTGAGTGTGCTGGCCAAATTTGACTTTGAATGCAGCTGAGGAAATTAAGTGGCACAATATACTTAATCCAGTCCCTCGAGACAGCCTTTTGTTAAATCTTGACTGAAATCCATAGAAGTAAATCAGCACCTTTCAGATGAGCTGCCAAGTCACAAATGTACTGTTTGCTATCACAACAATTGCCATGAACCGTATTGATTGGGAGTTCAGATAAATGCCCTTTGCGTGACTTTGAGTAAGGAGCCGCTTAGTCTGCTGCTTCGTGAAGGGGGAAATCTCTTCAAAAACATTGTTTACTTGCAACAGCCTGCTTGTGCAGAGGTCTTCTATTTTAAGTAAGCCATAAAATGTTTTCTTGGACCATATAGGGGATCTTGATGGCTTGGTTTCCTGTCCACTTAGGCCCGTCTGTGCTATGAATAGAGCAGATTTGGGGAATGGGTTTGTGACGCGGCTCCCGTTTGTGCACAACATTGTAAGCCATGGTTGATATTAGATAAACTTACTTAGTTGTTCATACTGACGTCCCTTGTCTCCTACAGTAATTAAAAGTCATCAACAGGGTTTGGCTTCTCCCCTGAATTTTTCAAAATAACTTTTTTCTTTTTTTCATGAGATACAGTTTTCTTCATTGTGCCACGTATACTCTGGAGATGCAATGAAGAACCCTTCTGTTTATGCTGTTAGATAATTATATGTTTTTGCATGTTTCACATTTCATTGGGAGAGTAGGCTATAGGTAGACTTACAGCCACAATAATTATCTGGAATTTTGTCTCTCAAGCTGACAGATTGGTGTGTTTCCTCCCCAGGCATTAAATGGTTTTGTATTAGTTGTTACGGCCGATGCTCTGGTTTTTTACGTCTCTTCTACTATTCAAGACTACTTGGGATTCCAACAAGTAAGTTTATTTTTTTCCTCTAATTTTTGCAGATTTTTTCCTTTATTTCAGAGGGCATCACTGTTCTTATTTAGGGTCTGCTAGTTTTTGTAATAAAAATCTCAGTTAGGTACCTTGGGTTGGATTACTTTGAAACCATAATACTTTTCTATCAGCTTACATAGCTGAAATGGGACCTCAGGCCAAGCACAACAGGAATATAATTTCCAAAGCTGAGTTAGGCAAGATAGGAAATTTTCACACTTAATTAGTCTTTACTGGAACAACTGTTTGAAATTTATACTGTGGTGTTACCCAGTTTATGATGCTGAGATGTAATTCAATGGGAAGGTAATTATTTTAATAGAAACCTTTCATACAAAATTAACTCCATATGCCTTAGAGTTTTAAGCATCAACAGTGATTTTAGTATTTTTAGAATTTTAGTGTTCTTTCACTCGTGCTTCCTTTATTTCAAAACAAGTATTTTTTAATTTACAATTTATTGTGCAGATCACATGTGGATAACTTTCTTGGGCTTGCAAGCCAGGTACCAGAGTAGTAAAGATCAAGACCCAGTGGACACATGTTGCCTTCCATAGAAAACTCTTGGGATTAGTTCATGTTAAGATGATAGAAGCTTAGTTACAATTATCAATGCATGTCTTTGGGTACTGGATGATGATGATTCAGTTGGTGTCTAAAAATAGGGAGAAACTCTGCTTGGTCTGCAATTTTAGCTAACCGATAAGAGGTCGGGGAATGTTTGTGTAAAAGATTCCAAAAAAAACATTTTTACTCCTGGGGTTGCAGGTTCTTTCAGTATTGGGGAATGAAGAAAAATAGCTTAGAAAACAAATTGGGCATAAAATTTGTGTGGTAGTGCCAATCAAAGTGCATGGTATAGAAATGAAGTCTTCAAGTTACAAAAATTAGAATTTCTGGCAAATTACTCTGGAAAATACTGATTCTTTTATGAAATTCGTCAAAGCAAAATTTGGGCTAGGCTTCTGCTTTTGCCAGCTCATCATTTTTTCTTTAGATCTATGTTTTACTTAAAATATTTTCTGTTTTATGTAATGGTTGGATTTTTGATCTATGCAGAAAAAAGGCAATTTAATTCCTCTCAGTTGACTGAGGCTTTTCTTGAATATTTTGGGCGGGGTTTATTTCCCCCCCTTAATTTCTTCCCATCACTGATCCTGGCTGTTTGTTGTAGCTTTGCCATTTAGATCACATTCCTAACTGTGCAATTGGTGGTGATATGACAGCTTAATAATGACAGACTTTAATGCATCCTTAAGGAATGACAAAGCTTTCAGGCAAAGAAAACCATCGCTCATAGTTTACTTGGCTTACTTTTAGAAGTTGTTTGGTTCTGGGTCTTTGGCTTCTTTTGTATTCCTGTAGCACCTAGAACGTGTCAGGTCCAAGTACCATCTGGCAAGGACTTTATCTACCAGTATGTAAAATTAAATGATTTAAAGAAAACTGAAGTGTAACAGTTCCAGGCTTGCTTAGGTAAAAGCAGGTAAAGAAATACCTCATGTAATGGATTTTGCTGTTTCCCTACAACATACAGTGTTCTCAACCAGGTAACTTCTATCATATTGATATATAAGTTTCTTATTCCCACCTTTTTCCTTTTTGTACGCAGTCTGATATTATCCACCAGAGTGTGTTTGAACTGATTCACACAGAAGACAGACCTGAGTTTCAACGACAGCTACACTGGGCATTAAATCCTGCCCAGCCTGCAGACTCTGGACCAGGCGTGCAAGGTGACAGTACAGCCAACTGATGCGTTTGCCTGTCTGATTAGTTGTTTTTTTTTTAAATTTCTGAACGTAAAAAAGTTTAGATTCTTTTGTGTGAACAAAGGAAGAAATAACAACTGTTAAACTTACTTGAGTTTTATTGATATGTTTAACCAACAGTGGGCCTTACTTGTTTTTTGCACTTCAAATAAGCACTGCTATTCGTAGCACAGCACCGTTAAAATACTAATTTTGCTTTAAATTGGTAGACTTTAATTTGGAGCGTAAGTGGCCGAATGTCTCCCATGCATCGATCAATCAGTAGTCCTGTGGTAAATAGCAAAGCAGGTAATCCCCCTGCATTGGTGTGTTGCAAACAGGGCAGTCAGAAGTGGATGGTTTCTTTTAGTGACATAAGAAACAAGGAAGTTTGATTATATTCTTTTTTTTGGTGGTTGCTCTCAATTATACCACTCATCTTTAATCGCTGTTTGAATGAGGAAGTGATTTCTCTGAAGTAATGATCTCTCTTTTACATCTGCTGCTCCTGGTTACAGATCATGCCCCCAGAATTATTAGTTTAGGAAGGCCAGCAGACAGCTGGGTACGACAGCTTCTTTGAGCTCCTCAGGCTGGTAGAGCCATTCCATGACTAAGAACGAGCTCCTTCCAGTGTTAATTTATGGAATGGTGCATTCGCCATCGTGGAAGAATTTTACTCTTCCAACATCTGTCACTGTTACATGCAGGCTGCCACACAGACCAGTACTTCTCTTGGGAGTAAAAGAGGAAGAGGAATAAAAGATTAAATAGATGATCCTTTAAGAAGACCAATAGTGTGCTTGTTAAAGCATCAGATTGTCATGTGTCATTTTCTGATGCCTAAGGGACCCGCTATATTGAGAAACACGGTACTTACTTATCGGTCCAGGGCTGTGTTGGTACAGATAACTACATGTAATATGGGAAGTGTATGCCTGCGTGATAATAATGACAGCTGTAATGCTCCACTTTGCACAACAGTTGTTAAAATATGTAGGTAAAGCTGTATGTTACTCTAAGATACTTGGTTATAGATAAATTTTTTTAATCCATAAAAAGTCCATATTATTTTTTTAATAAATCTCTCATTCATAAAGCAGCTTGTTTTAAAACTCTAACGGTTTCCCATTTGATATTTTATAGTAGGGAAAATGCCATAATTCGTTAGAGAAATAAAAAACCAGCAAATGTTATTTACTTGTTTAGCTCACAGCTCAGGATATTTCAGTTTTTCATTTAATGGTCAACATTGTTATATCATCTATAGATCAATCTGCACAATCCAGCTGAAAACATGCTGCAGAACTAGTTAATATTTCAATTTGGTTTAGCAAACAGCTGCTGGCACTCAGAAATCAGGTTTTTATGTGGTGGCTTACTGTTTGCTTTAGAGTGAAATGCTGTTCTATAGCACTTAAGCAAGTGCTTATGAATTTACATAAGGTTGTGTTTGAAAAGTGCTATGCCAGGTTGACTTGGCATCAGATTTGACTGAATGACGGGAAGTGCTGAGCAGGATTACAGAAAATCGTTTGTTTCATATCTTGTGTTCCTAGCTTACTAAAAGCTGCTAATTATTTTTGGGCCTCAAGTAGTGTAAAATGTTTGGAGGCTGAGGATTTTTAAACTGAACTGAGATTTATAAGGATAAAGCTACGGTCATAAGGATCCTCTCCATTTCTGCTAATTCAATCCATTTCCTTTTTAATACATTCAGCTAGCATTAGGTAGATAGAAAGATATATCATATAGATATATTTGTTTTAAGAAAAAAAAGGTATTTCCTGATTTTATCTGAAAAGCTGGATTACTCAGCATTCTTTTTGGATTTATATGGCCTTATGTTGCAAGGCCTCTTGCTTGAGCCATCAGCAGTCTTATTTGACTCCAGTTCAGTCCCTTGAATTAATAGATTAAACTGAACTGGCTTTTGATCTTGATTTGTTTTCCATTGGGCTTGATTCACCATTGTAAAAACCACCTAGCCTATCCGTAAGTTTTTCCAGCTGTCCAAGAGACAAAATTATGTTCCAGAGAAAGTAATGTGGTGTGTGATTGGGTGACCTGCTCTCCCCGACTTCATCTCCCAGGTCTGGAAGGTCAATATGGGTTATTTCTTAAAATCTGTATTCTTCCTTTGTGTGTACGTGGCAGTCAGTTCTCTCAGAGTGTATGGACTACTTTTTAAATTACAGAGTATTTAACACTCTGAATAGCTTTTTACACTGCTTTTTCTTAATTTTCTGTGTGTATGAATTCTTGGGAATGACCAGTTTGTAAATTTTTTTGTATGTATTACAAACAAAATCACTTTGCTAAATTTGCTCTGAGTAGACATGCTCTGGTATCTCTGTATATGTAGTCTCATGCAGAACATATGTATTCTATCAGAAGTTTATAGATTTACCTTCTGTTTTTACTTTATATTCCAAATGTTTAAGTCGGTTTTCTAAATGCCACTTAGCAGCAAATACTTGTCTTGAAGTTGCAGAAGAACATCAGGTTGTTATCCTAGTTGTCAGTCATGTTTTTGGGTCTTTTTTTAAAAAATCCCAAGTGCTCCAGGTTCCTCTGGAGAGGCAACTATGGTGTTTTCTTGATCAGCACAGCCCAGAAATATTTTCACTATTTAGTAGGGGTTTTTTGCGTCCATTAGAGAAAGTACTCACATTGATTTATTGTGGTGGTTCCCTTCTTTTTATTTATTGCTACAACTTTCACCTGGCTATCTGGAAAGTAACAGTTTCATGGTTTGATACCATCTAAGTTTTTGACTACTCAGTTACTCTGCCTTTTGCAGATCCTGCCAATTTTGCAGAAATGTGGGGGTGCTCTCAGCTGAGCACTCTGCTCTCTGCGGCTGAGTCAGAATCTGGATTGTTGACAAACATAATGAATAAATTAAAAAAAAACCCAAAACACAACAACCACAAACAAAAAACCCCCTCAAACCAAAACAACAAAACCCCCACCACTTAAAAAAAAAAAAATTGCATTTTTTAAATACCATAGCTTGTAAAACATAGTCCCATCAGAAGAACTGATACTTTACCTAGTATTATAATCAGTATAGGTTCTGAGGATGTTTCCAGTTTACATTGTTCTTGCTCAGGTCATGACCTAACACTTTGTTTATGAGACGGAAGATGATTTGTTATAGATAGCCTTTGCTAGGTGTTCTTCTAAAAATAATCCTTATAAATAATCCTTTCCTGTAGGAGATAATGGCTTTTCACAGCCAGCAACCTATTATAACCCAGACCAACTTCCTCCGGAGAACTCTTCCTTTATGGAAAGGAATTTCATCTGCAGGTTACGATGCCTCCTGGATAATTCATCTGGGTTCCTGGTGAGTATGGAGTTATGTAAAAACTTACATGCACGCTTTAAAATTGGAAATCTACATTATCCTTACAATATGTGCAGCAACTTACTTTATTTGATAAGTCTCCATAGATATCAGAGCTGCTTGAACCAGTATGTTTGAGTTGCTGGCACTGAATGTGTCCACTTCAACATGTTACAACCAGGTGCAAGTTATCTCATTTCTTGTGTCTTAGTTTCCTCAGTGAAATACAAATAAGCAACTGCCTTTGTGAAGTGCTGTGTGATTTGCAGATGATAAAAGCATTACAAAGATTATTTTCTGTTGGTTGTCTTGAGATGCATGAGGCATAATAG
>JAHREE010000259.1:3856645-3913803 GCA_033628505.1 Tringa tobata | reverse complement strand
AACTCATATGAGTAAAAGTTAACAAAATGTTAACACAGGCTTTTCTTTCCTCTGATTTTTTTTTTCATTATGCTCCACTTGAAACCCTCAATTTTTGTCATGTTTTACACTTGCAGATACTGTTCCCCTTCCTTATTCCCCCCCCGCCCCAGGTCTTTGTATCTCCATTTCTTTGTTCCAAGTCCTGTTTCAGTCTCTACTTCATTCTATCCCTTATCTCATAGTGCTCACACAAATGCTGTTAAATTGTTCATCTCCCTGACCTCTAGTAAAGTACTCTAATTTTATTTACCAGGGTCAAACATGACTCTACTGCCAGTACTCCTCTGAGGTGTATTTTAGAATGCTTATATGCAAACACAGGGATGCAGTTGTGAGATATGCCCTGTTTTGACTTTTAAGATACTAATAATACTAATTTAGGCAAGAAGTTTTAAATAACTAGAGTTAAGGCCCTTCTTAATTCTATAGGTGAGCACTTAGAGGTAATTGCTGTGAAGTAGGGCGAGGCAAACTGTCTTTCTTTGCAACAAATGGGAGCTGCCTGCTATAAGTAAATATGTTCAGAAGTATGGAATTAAGAGTCCAGCCAAACTATAGACACACTCTCCTGTTTTTTAATGACCTAATAATTTTGTGAACCTATTACTAGTCACTGAAGGTAACTTGGGGGACTAGTAAAAATTTTAGGATTTGTTGACTGTATTTTTTTATTAGGACTGTCATGCTTCCACATACAATTGATATTGCAACAAAACATAGTTAGCATTTACGTCTGAAATGTTCTAGCCATAATTAGCGTTGGTTCTGTGAGTTAGTTCATCAGTGGTGTTGCAATTTTTTGTTTTTACTTTCCAGAGGAAAGATTGTCCTGGGATACACTGAAGCAGAGCTGTGTATGAGAGGAACAGGATACCAGTTTATTCATGCAGCTGATATGCTTTATTGTGCTGAAAATCATGTCCGAAGTAAGCTTTATTTCCTAATAAAGACTGAAAAATCAAAGTATGGATTATGTTCGTACTGACAGAATGCTATGAAGTACTCCTTAAAAAAAAAAAAAAAAGTGGTAGTTAACAAAATGCTATTCATTTCATGTGATTTTTCCCTCCCTATAAAAAGTTATACTGGGTGAAGAAATATTTAATATTCCTATCTAGACCCTTTTAGATTATATATTCCAGTTTCTGTCATATCTTGCTCTTCTCACTTCCTTCTCTGCTCAAACCAACTTCTGCTATTTCTACAACTTCCTTTGGGCAAAGGGACTGTTTCAAAGATAGCTTTCCTATTAGGAAGTTAAATGAAGAATTTTCTTTTGATACCAGTGTAAGATTTTTAACAGAAATTGATCTCTGATCACCCTGTTTCACTAGGGATACTTGAGTGCCACACACAAATGAGTGATTGAGAACACGAGGTTTGTAAAATTGCTGTACAAATGGGATTATTTTCATGCCATACTGGATATGCCTGTTCTTGTTCACTGGACGGTAAACAGTGTGCTCACTCTTTAACTCTAGTGATGAAGACAGGTGAGAGTGGAATGACTGTATTTAGGCTTCTAACCAAAGAAAACCGATGGGCCTGGGTACAGGCAAATGCTCGTCTCGTCTACAAAAATGGAAGACCGGATTACATCATTGCCACGCAAAGACCTCTCACGTAAGTCGTCAGCACATAAAGCAGTATGTGTCAAAAAACGAAAACTTTTGAGCTTGTTTATACTCAGAAAGGAATTCTCCATTTTTAAATATATCCCCCTTAAATTCTGAACTCCAAAAAGAAAAGCTCTTTCAATTCATGAACAACCATTGAAAAGAATTCTGATCTTTCAGTACTGATGTGGCATAGTCCTTTATGTGTAAAACTTCAGACATTTTAATTTCATATAAAGAATTAGAGCAGTGCTACTAGCACCAAGTTATTCTATCCAACCTATTTTTAGTTCAGCATCCCCTGTAGTAAAAATTAAGAAATCCAACTGCAGTTGTGTAGAAGAAACAACAGGTAACATAAAGCAATTAAGTCCTTAAGGTGCTGAACTAAATTCTACATAATATGGAATTCAGCATTATGATGCAGGTTGTTGCTGAGGAGTCTGTAAATTGGAGAAGACATATCTCTGTAAAAAAGAGATACTGATGTATTGAAGTATTCATTTACTTTCTATGCCAAGAAAAACATAATGCATGGAACAAAGCCCACTTATTTTCGTTTCAGCTCGGAATGCACAGAAACTGGTGTATGCTATCTAGATTTAATTACAAATGTAATATGTAAAGGTGGTACTACAGTCATAAGCTCCTTATTTCGTAATCTGCCTCTCGGTTTAACTCAACCAAGTTGAGCTGGAATAGCTGGGAATTTGAAAAATGCCTACAAATAGAATAGTTCATTTTTTAGATATTAATTCCAGGGGACAAAAAGATTACGGTAACTGTTTAGTACTGCAGTATCAGGCTATATATATACAATTTATTTTCAGAGATGAAGAAGGGGCAGAACATCTACGGAAGCGTAACATGAAGTTGCCCTTCATGTTTGCCACCGGTGAGGCTGTGTTATACGAGGTGTCTTTCCCTATGTCCAGCCTTTTGGATCCCTCTCAGCAGAGGAATAAAAGCACGACGGGAAAAGGCCCCAAACCGTCGCTGCACAATGACTCCGTGGATCCAAACTCCCTCCTAGGTGTCATGTTGAGGCAAGATGAGTCTGTGTACCTCTGCCCTCCAGCACCACATAAACTCTCCTTCGAGCGGAACCTCTTTGCGGACAGCAGGGATGAACTGGGCGGTGGTGTGAGTGGCAGCTGGACCGATAGTCTCCTGCCTGGTGGGAATCACAGCGTTCTCAAACAGGAGCTAATAGATTGTTCCCAGGACAGCACTCTTCCACTTCCTGAAGACAGCGCAGCGCTCTTCCTGGAGAACAAAAGCGGTGATTTGTACAGCATCATGAAAAATCTGGGTATTGACTTTGAGGATCTAAAGTGTATTCAGCAGGACGAGGAGTTTTTTAAAACTGAATTATCTGGTGTGGATGATATTGGGGACATCGACCTAACTGATGAAATCCTGACTTATGTTCAGGATTCCTTAAATAAGTCTGACTTATTATACTCGGGCTGCAACCAGCAGCAGCCCCTGGTCCAGAATGAAGGTTGCTTGGTCCAGCAAGAGTTAGATCCACATCAGCTTCATCAGCACCAGAAACAGCTCGTGGAGCAGCAGCAGCAGCAACAGCAGCAGCAGCTCTGTCAAAAGATGAAACATATGCAAGTCAATGGGATGTTCACAAATTGGAGCTCTGGCACCGGCGTGCCTCTGAGCTGCTCGCAGCAGCAGCCCCAGCAGTTTGTGTTCCCTGGCATGCACACCACGGCGCCCGAGTTCTCTTACAAATCAGAAGCGAACACTTCCCCTTACGCGTGTAGGCAAGACTTTATTCCTTACAAGCAGCCCACGGCCGCCACCCCACAGCTTCCTAATTTCGCTCCGGCGGATTTCCCCCTCGCAGGTTTTGACAGATCGACCTATCCTGCTTCTTCCAACCTGGAGGATTTTCTCAGCTGTTTGCATCAAGTCCCTGAAAATCACGAGTGTGGGATGAACTCCGAGCAGGTTATGCTGAGTCCTCAAACGTGCTACGCGGGCGCTGTCTCTATGTACCAGTGCACGCAAGAAGCACAGCCCAGCTGCGTGGATCAAATGCAGTATGATCCCATGGTGGCAAGTCAACAAACCTTGTTGAACAAGGTAAGGTGAACGGCGGCGCTGCCTCGCTTCCCTCTTGAATCGTGGTTTTTGTTGTTTCGGGTGGCTCCCGGGATGCAGAGTTTGTCATCACTGAACCGCTGAGTTTGAAACTGATGGGTTAGCACTGCGGGAATGTCTTTTCCCAGTGGGAGCAAAGTAAAAGTAGGTTGTTCAAAAGCTTAGAATTTGCTTATATGTCTTTTTTAGAGGAGCAGTACGGTGTCAGTCTGGCACTGTTGTTTTCACTAAATTTGTTGTAAGGATCCAGAAAAATGTCTTGTTTTTAAAATGTAAATGTTCTCTAGCTACTCAGGTTCTTCAATGATTTTAGGATTGCTTACAGTATCAGCTCATAGTATTTCATGCTATTTATGTTATTATAAGCTATTGCATTTCTACACGTGATGATACTGCGGAAGTATTTTTATATATTGCTATAAGTGAAAGTCAGCTTGTTCCTCAAGCTGCTGTCTAAATTGTCTGCTGAAGACAAAAGAGCAGGAAAAAATTATATTTGCAATAAGTAAGTTGGACCTTATTCACACTGGGCACAGTAAAAGCAGTAGGAGAGAGGAGCCTGGCTGTAGCAGAATCTACAGTTTCAAGCACAGATCTTTACAGATAAAATTAACTTAGAAATAATAATAAATTACTAAGGTGGTTCCTGATTCTGAATAACTTGTGTTGGGGTACTTTAAATTGTAGCATTTATTTCTATTAGTGCTGCTCAAGTACAGAGCCACAATTCATTTTTTTTTTTTAACCTCGGTGAGTTAATGTTCTAAAGTACTGATCCTTATGCACATCATAAATCCTTACGTACATGCATAAGCATTTACAGAATTAAAGTATTAACTGGCATTTAACCTACACAAGACAGAGGTGAAGAATGTGAGTAGAATATACCCAGTTTTTCAGCATGCTTAATACAAGTACAGAACATACCCTTTTAAAAACTGCTTCACTAAATGGAAAAAACCTATAATTGCAGAATTGCAGAAATTTAGCTAAAATATAGGACAGTTGAGCAAGATGAATAGCTTCTGCTTGAGTGCCCAAGGGCTGAAATAGCATAAAGAGACTTTGGCAAACTGCAGTGCACAAACTTGCACAGAGCTTTGCCTGGCTGTGGTCAGTGCTATTAGTCCTTCATAGTGCTTGATAATAGGGTTCCAGGGTCGTCCAAGTTCATCCCTGTAATAGTATAGAATAGTTCTTTTCACAAAAGCTATACTGTGTGGTGCATCAGTTTTGAACTGCCACCACATAAGCAATTCCATTTCTTTCTTTTTAATGGCTGGTTTCAAATACATTTATTTTGTAGATTATTTTGTTGTTATGCTGCCTTAATTGTTTTTGTTACAAATTGTTTGTTGTTTTCTTGCTTACTTTTTCTTCTCGTTGATCTGTAAGAAGTTTAGTGACTAATGACTAAGACAGCATCTCTGAATGCAATAAACCAATATGTCTTCCTTCATATTTACTAGAATGCTGTGCTGCAATAATAATAATGTTGTGTTTAGCTTGTTTATCATTTTTAAAAAAAAATGAACAAAGGCCACTTTGTGGAAAATTTATCTTTGCTGTAACTGTTCAGAGGCAAATTCATGCTGTGTTATAACTACACTGCATCGCATAAGCAGAAGCCTCGTGCAGAACTGGTGGTGGTTACCCTTCTGCACGTTGGCTCCTGTTTACCTCTGAACTGCTGAACATTTGTCCAAATGAGCTTAAAAGAGGAGCTCCCTCCTTGATGAGATAAGGAAGGATTATTCCCCCAAACCCTTTTGTAAAAGAGTGATTGTAGATGGCTGATAGCTCTCCCCAAGTCCTGGAGGGTCCAAAACTTATGTGTGCCAACTGGGTGCAGTGGGGGCTGGCAACAGACTGCACGTTCCTAAACCATATAGCATTGACTTTTGCAGCCCATACTGCTATATATACTGTACATGTGAAAAAATCCAGCATCTTATATCAGATCTCTTGTATCAGACTGTACCCAGTTTTGACCTCTAGGCAAACCTGCTGATTAAGATTTTCATAGAATGATGGCAAAGTAAGGCTCTATGTAAACCAAAGCTGTTACGTTGAGAAATGTTTTAGTGTAGAAACGGTTTTTTTAACCTAGAAATTTCATTGCTCCAGAGAAAAATAACCTTATGTTTATATATTACATAGATTGTATTTAGTCTTGTATCAGAGTTAAGAACTCGGAAATATGTGAACCCATTGAACTAGTAAATCAGAAGTATAGCTGCTGCACTTGAAATAATCTTATAAAATATCACCTGTGCCAAAGCCATGATGGCAAATAGTATACATTTCTTTGTTGTAGATAGGGAGAATGTATGACTGCTTATGGTAATAAACTTAAGGTTTGATTGTTACTGCTAACTGGTAACTGTAGTCAGGATGCAACTAAGCAGGTAGGATCTGAGCCTGCGTCCACACAGCCAAACCAAAGCAGGGCAGTCTCTGTGGCTGGATTTAGGACATCCCTAGCAGCAGTTGGAGTCTGGAGAGAGGGCAGATGTTGCTACTCAAGCCACGATTGCTATCCTTTCCTCAGCCTTCGGAGTCCCAGCAATTTCTACGTGAAAAAGACTAGGGGGTTAGAAAGCCAGAAGGGTCTATTGTGGTCATCTGCCTTGACCTTCTGCTGAACTTGTAATTGTGGAAAGATCACTGCCAAAGTAGTCTAAGAACACTTTCAGTGATGGAGAAGGGGAGAAAGGTCTTGGATAATTTGATTTCTTGATTAAGCTTGGTATTCTTCACTAAACAGGAGAAACCTTGCTGATTACTAGATTCCATGTTGAGAACTTTCTTAGAAATTTTAATGAGCGGGCTCATCTTGGTAATGAAGAATATTGAAATAATCTGCTTCTGTCAGAAACAATCCTAGCTTATGTTATTGTAGCTGTCTTTAAAAGTGTGTCAACTTTGACTAAAAACATCGTTCACGTGGCTATAGTCTTGTTAAAAACGTTAACTGTGCACAGTTCTTCTAATTTCAATGTTTGCATAGAAGGAAAAAAATAATTCCAAACCCCAGTGTATTTTGATAGATGAATGAATGAAAGTATGTATAATATTTGTTTTTAAGGACAAAGCTTGAATGAATGAGTACTTAACCATATAAGCTACTCCCGAAGAGATGATGGAAATGTTTAAAATATTTTGTTGTATTTTCTTTGCATGACTGAGTGGAGAGTTTTGTAGATAAAGTGACTTTTCCATAGCATGACAGGAAGCATTACATCAGATGATTAAAATAATCCTATGAACAATTATGTCAGGACGGATGAAAGCCATTCATTGCTCTTACTTGGCATTGTCAATATGAAGACTGTTTGTCAAAAAAGCCCACCCTGCGACAGCTCAGCCCGTGGACTTGAACGTGCTTCGGCTTAAGAATAGGACCTGCATGTGCATTCCTGGAAGTCTGGATCCCATTGCAAACATGAAAATATGTAAATAGGTTGCTTTTAAAATGTAACAGCTGGATGTGGAAATTGGGAGCGTGCAGTCAGACTGTACTTTCTGCAAAGGGAAATCATATTACGCTTTAGATAGTAGCGATGTGGTTTTTTTACTTAGCCAGAAGTAGGGTTCCCGTTCACTTCCACATGGGTAAGTTTCAATGATGATTCAGATGCTGTGTTTAATGCAAATTAACTTCTCATCATTCATCATTAAAAAAAAAAAGGTTTTAAAGCATTCATGATATTTTAAGATTATTTCATCCAACCTGTGTCTTTAGAAGGATTCTTAAAAATTTACAAATAAATCACTTTCCCACACTAACCATTTATATTGTCTTTTTTCCTGCCAGTTCCAAAACGGTTTCAATGGAGGAAATGTAAATGAAGCGTATCCCTCTCAGTTAGATGTGATCAGTAATGCACAGACTGCCACACATCTTCAGCCTCTTCATCATCCGACAGAGCCCAGATCCTTCTCAGATTTGGCATCTAGTGGATTTATGTGATTCACATCTAGAGCTCCATCTGTGATTTTGTCTGGGTGTCGGGCTGCTCTGAGGAAAAACCTTGACAAGTTTTATCTTTGAGCATCAGACTTTTAACAGCTAAATTACATTTTGGGAGTGAGGTTGGTTGCACTATGTACTGGTGGGTATGTAATCCAAGACCTGGCTTTTTAAAGTGACGGGTGGAATTAAAACTTCTGACTAAAAGTATGCACGTGCTGTTCTCCATCAGCTCGACTGCGTCGTTGCAGTATGGATTACGTATGTACTACAGACTCTGTCATGCTATACAACATAAGATAAGGCAAATGGTTTTGTTGTTTAGAAAAATAATTGGGCACTTTACAAATAGCATCAATGGCACAAGGAAGATGATTTCACACGAGGATTATTTCCAGACTTCATTTTTAAAAAACTGTTAAAAAGCTCTAAATTCATGAGAATCAAAAGCACTTAATTTTAATGCATACTAAGCTCTTTAATCACTTATTTTGTATTTAAATCCTTTTGTTTTAAGTCTCCATTTCTAGCACTTTAATAGAAGGCTTAATACAAGGATATGATATGCAACTTCAGGTTTTCTATGAAACAGACCCCTTGCATTCCTCCTTTTCTTGTCAACCTTAAGTGCCTCACAGTTTAGCTACCTTGTTTCTGATGGGAGCTTATTTTAGCAAAACTCACTATAAATGTCATCCATATTATGTGAATTTTATCTAACATCTACAGTGCTACTGGCTGTATCTTTTTCCCCCCCCTTAAGAAAATTTGTTTAGAGAATGACTTAATTCATTATCTGTGGATTTGTTACACTATTATCAGGAGTTATTAATGTTCTGAATTTAGTTCAGCTAAATTTAGTTCAGT
Organism: Tringa tobata; assembly: GCA_033628505.1. Lineage (NCBI taxonomy): Eukaryota > Metazoa > Chordata > Aves > Charadriiformes > Scolopacidae > Tringa > Tringa tobata. Next base: position 3,905,187 of record JAHREE010000259.1, on the reverse strand, counting down.
TTTTGCTTATTATATACCGCTTTTCTGCTTTCTTCAGGTAATACAGGGTATATTAAAAAAGCAGATTTTGCTGAGGGGGAGGAGCAGATCCTCAGGATTAGTTTTAGATTATTAATGCTGAAAAACATGTGCCTTATCTTGTGTTAAAATGCTCATAAAGTTCTTTAGAAATAATACAAGGCTGCTCTATGCAAATACTTTCATTAAAACGGATATTGAAAAGGATTGCATTTTAAATAAGGGGGAAAGGAGTCTCAGTAGCGATTGGTATCGACGTTTACTTTGAATGCAGTTTCCGATGTTTGTACTGGGCAAAGGGTCAGCTTTGGTTTAAACTTTATCCCTAGCAAATTGCACTGGAAAGTACAGAGAGGTTATTCTTTTTATGTATGTTGATGCATTTGAAAAGCTTTGTGCAAAATACGAAATTGGGAAAAGAAAAAAAGTCATTAGAGAAATTCTCCTTGCAATAGGTTTTATTTTCAGGAAAAAAAGAAACCCCCCCATCCATCCTGGGGTTTTGTTTTGGTTTTATCTGAGAGGATTGTTAGAATTGCAGACACCAATGTTTGGTGCAAAATAATAATCTACGTGGAAAATACCGAAGTGTGTATATGTTCAAAATATTTCATACTCTTGTGTGTTGTATAGTTCATATATAATAAAATGTCCTTGTAAAATATTTTAAACCAGTTAATTTTAAAGTGTTACATCATTATATGTTAAGAACGATTTTATTACATCTGTTATATATAATATAAAACGGCAATTTAGCCAGTTTGTTTAAAACAGGCAAAAGTAAATTGGGTCCCTCCAGATGGTTGTTAATATTGTTTAATACAAAGACAATCACTTAAAATTGGAATTCTTTCACAGCGAAACCTGGTTTCTTTGAAGAAGAGCGTATTTTCTTCCATTCTGTGTGATGTGATATGCGAGGCCAAACTTCTAATTCAGTTACAACTTTTCAGATGAGTAACTCCAGCAGTTCTTTAAAGTGAAATTACCATATACAAAAGGGACATTAAGGAAACAGTTGCTATTCAGGAAAAGCCCATAAAGGTCGCTTTTTTTTTAACATTTCAGATTTTGTTTTCAGTGCAAGACAGTAGTAACAGATTTAAGTAATATCATGTGAATTAAGTTGCAGTTCTCTTATTTTTTTTTATTGAAGGTCTTGTTTTAACCCAATATCTGAAATGTCTTCCATATCTAGCTAGTGTATCATGTTTGCATCTCAACTTGAAAGTTAGAAAAATGCTATAAAACCGGAAGGTTCAAAGGGATAATGTATGTTTTACATCTTACAGACCAGTATATATCGTGTTTATGAATTTAGTTTAAACCAAATACACGTTGTCCTATCACTAAGTGCCAAGGATGCAGCACTACGGCTGTGCTGCCCTACTTACTGTAAACAAATTAGTCGTTTATATGCATATCAGCGTATTTTGTGCATTATCTTACATGTACAACATTGACTGTATTAGCGCACTCTTGATCTGCACCAGACTGTACCTACAGTGCACAGATGTTTCTAAATTCAATCTCTTATTAGCCCTTCAGGTCTGTTATAAGTAAGATTATAACCCAGTGTTCGTCAGTATTACTATCCTTTTTTGTACAAGTTTTCTTAGCTTGTTTTTCTCTCCAGTCCCCCTCTCTCCTTCGCTCTGCCTGCACATACCATGCAGTACACCTCTTGCGTTAAGGTATGGTTTTGTAGCGCTCTTGCTCATCTCCAGTAAAGTTTGTAAGACATAATATATGGTAATAAAATAATCACTTGAATGTAGCTGAAATGTATGTTCTTTTACTGCAAAACTGTTTGATTTCAGCAGTATACAAAAAGACAGTGTCATGCAGTTACTAATGTCATTTGAGAGTTCATCTAATAGTTTACAAAACTATTGTTATTTTCGTCACTGTGGACTTTGCACTTCTCTGAATATTAGATGCAAATGCAATGTATATAAGTTAGAGTGGTGAAAAAATGTGTATATGTCCATGGAATTAGTATTTTATACTTGCATGAAAATGAGTTTATAAATAAACTTTGTAAATAGTGAGCCACAATTAGCAGTCGAAAGGCTTCTATATTCATTGTGACAGTTGAACAGCGCTGAGGCAGGAATAGATCTCTGCATGGAGATGCTGCTAAAAATAAGAAGCGTATTCTCTTTTGAGATTTGTCGCCGGCCGTTGGTAGCCTATTTACCGTTTCTTGCTATTTCATAAGTAATGATTTTAAGTTAAGAAAAGAGCTGGAATCACTGGAATCCCCTATGCAGTTTACCAAACAGAATGGTTCTTTGATTTAGTGACATGATGGACAAGAGTTCAATTGGTTTCAACTCCACTGTTATCTTGTAGTGTATTAAGACACACATCTTACCCAGAATCAGTACTAGGCTGTGAGCTCTGCGTGTAGGTCCTCTTGTTTACTCTTCTTGCATAGCCCAAAGAGATAAGCTGAGATTCATGAGTGATTCAACAAGGCTGAAAATCTATTTATTGACATCTGGAAATAATCAGGCAATAACATGAGCAACACACGCCATCCTTGGTTGGAGTCTGTCACACTTGTTAAAAGGATACCTTCGAGCCACGTATCAACCTGTTCCCAGAAGTGTAGACCACTTTCCATGTAGACCACATTCCACTCATGAATCTTAGCTTATCTCTTTGGGCTATGCAAGAAGAGTAAACAAGAGGACCTACACACAGAGTTTTGTTTGAAGGAGGGAGACGCTTTCTTCTGGACTAAGCCATTTTCTTTATGATTTATGGAATTGCACTTCTATTTCTAATTTAATGTGAAAGTTAATAACCATGGTGGTACCTGACCTGCAGTAGCCCACTGCATCGTGAGCTCAGGCAGTTTGTTGGTGAAAGTCATCATCTTACCCTGTCAGAGAGAGGCTTTCCCAAATAGCATTTTCCTAGGGAGGAAGCACATTTCCCACTCACACACTTAAACTGAGAGCTCTCTTATTCTCAGGTGATTGTGTTCACCTGAGAACAGGTTTATTAAGCTAGCTTAAAGTTACTATCTAGAGTAAGAGGCTGATTTTACTATTCATACTTTTATTCTTTCCATTGATTAAGTTGACAAATTATCTTCCTGCCCTCTTCCCTCTCTGCATCCCTCCCTGCAAGCTGTCACTTCTAGTGATGGTGTTATTAGCATTAAGCCAAGCTATATGCAATTTAGTTTCTAAAGTAGCCTGTCTGAGAAAGGGAGAAGTTCCTCAAAATTAGAGCTACTGTGGCTTCTATAATTTATGCTAAAGCCAACAGGCTCTTGAATCCAGCCTGGCTGCAAATAAAAGTATAAGCAATATTCAGAAAGTAGTAACTTCAAGACTTTTTTTTTTTTTTTACATTGTTTTGGAGGTTGTATCTGACCCTAACTGGATGTCTAAAATCCACACAAATAAATTTGAGGAGTTTTATTATAAAAAATAAATTATGAATACAGAAGGTGAAGCCAGAAGGATATTGGGACTAATTGCAATCCTTCATACTGCATAATAATAATAATACTCGACTTTACAATTCCTCCTGTATTTACAGAATTACTAGGGAAAAGAGAAAATAAATTGTCAAACTTCCCCCTTTTTACTGACTATGGACACAAAGACTTCCCTCAACATGCAGTAGTGGGCATCGGTTGGTGGGCGGTATGAGCCAGAGGAACTTGGCTTCTTGCTAATAAAAGTAAGAGCTAAATTAGAAGGAACTGTTGAATTTACTTTATGACACTAGTCAGTGAAGGTTTGAGAGGGAAGTGCAGGAAGAGAAGGGGTGATCTCAACTTTAAAGTACTTGAAAGATGTCTGAGGGTATTTTTTTTCTTTTCTGCTTTCTGAATCATGATCCATGCCCTTTTAAAGAGCAAAATTTAAACCTTCAGAGTCTTAATTGAGCTGCCAGCTACCTTGATTCTTCCGTAACCACTCAGATCCTGGCAATGCTGAGCTACTTGGCTACCAAGCCCGCAAGGAGTTGCATAGCAGGTGTTTCCTTCATCTCTGCGGGGCCCAAACCGGTAAGTGGTTTCAGAACATACTGAAAAAAATTGTCCAACAAAGTCTTCTGCCAAAATGAACCAATGGGCAAGGGTTTTAATTACCCTGGCATCTAATCAAACCTTGAAAGGCTAATAAATAAGAGCGTGGGTCACCTCATTCAATATAACAAAGGATCTGCATTAAACTTCAGACCTAGACTTATAATCAGCACGTAAACTTTTATGTCCTTAGATTTAAGGCTCCAGTCTACTTTCAGTCCCTCAGTAGTTCTTAATAAAATAAATAAAAAATTCTCAGGTGAAGAGAAGTTTTGCTAACTTAATGCTTCAATTTTAATATTGCTAAGTAAAACAACAATGGCAGGAACTTCAGGCCAAGAATATTATTGTTAAGTAGCAAAAATATGGCAATTATCAGTTAAAAGATAACTCATTAACATTCTTCTAAAATCATGCTTTTCCCCCCAGATACAGCTGTGTGATGTCATATTCATCAAGTTGATTCTGTTCCCTCTTTGTTTTGCCAACATCTAAACCCAGCGTTTAAAATGTTTCTTGGTAGAGATGAGAACGAGACAGATTTTCTGATTCAGCTGAGACTTCAACACTTGTGGAAATTCAAAGTGCTTTGAAGTCAGCATGGCAGTTGCTCCCTGATGATAAAATTTGGCCAAAAGTGAAACATGTGGCAGAAGATCCAGATCTGAGTGGATGCACCACTGGAACATATTTCAGTGCTTTTATTTATTTTTAAAAGTAGGGTATTTGTGTATTAATAGAGATGCTTGCCTGCCTTCTCTCAGGAGTCACGTAAACCTTGTGTAGAATCTGCTCCAATAGGTGCTAATGGAATGAGACCAATTTAAGCTGATGTCAATGTGTTTGTAGCCTCTGCTGCTTCCTAATGAAGGCTCTTCTGCAGAAAGAGCTGGAGTACAGTATGAATGAATGTTCAAATCGCTGTGGCAGGTTGCTCCCACCTGGCCGAGGCAGAGGAGGAGTTTACATGGGAATCTGCATCTCAAGAATGGTTGTTTTATGGCCGAAGAAGTTACTCGTTTCCTCAGGGAACAAGGTAGCCAGGCTTCTGCCGCAAGCTGAAGTTGCAAACAGGGCAAGCAAAGCTCAGAATTGCTGCCAAGGCTCTTAACCCCTTACGGGTACAGGGGAGAGCCACGTTCACAGCACGGAGCCGACTGTAGGTTCCTAGACCAGACTTGTCTGAGACACCTGTGGAGAAACTCATGACTCCCTTTTATGCAATAGCCTGGTGGTTCCAGTAGGATCCTTCTGCCAGGGCTCGACTGGCAGCAGGAAGGACTGCGTTCAAATGCGGAGCATCGCTACAAAGGCACCACTTGAGCTCGCACCCAGGAACTTGGAAGAACAGATCTGAATTACCTAATGCTCAAGGTGAGCTGACTTCCCTGCTTGCAAACAGGGATCACTTAACAGTTGTCATTTAAGGGGGGGGCGAGGGGGAAGAAAATTCCAACAAGTTGGGTAAACAGGATGATTTATAGCACCTAATGCCTAAAGCAAATACCAAACTATTTTAGAGTCTGTTTTCCTCTGATGTGGCAACTGTTGGGTCAACTCTTGTCCACTCGAGCAGCAGCCCTGAATTGATAAAACTTGCTGGGTAACAGCACCCAGTTTGAACAGCTGCTCAGTTGCTTGTCACCTGCTTTTTGCAGCTTTGCCACGGTTCTTTGCACCTTCTGGCAGCTCCACCAGCCCCTCTCTTTGCCACGGCCCTTTGGTGACTGGTTCCTGCTACGGCAACTCAGAGCAGGTAACACTGAAAAAACCACACACAGACATCTAACATATATATTTACGTGTGTTAGCTTAAACAGCTTCTCCTACTTTGCAGCATAGGGGGAATTTTTTGCATAATAGTCCTTTATCCACTTTTAGGGGAGAGATTGATTGTTTTTTTCAGGCTTTGGTCATCGGTCTGACAGCAGAGTTGGCAAGTAGGGTACCTGCCTTGGGTCTGCCCCCCGTGTGCTGGGAACGGGGACCTCGCCCCCGTGCCAGGCTCAAGGCAATAGTCCGGTGCTCCCGTTGCCAGTCGCTTCTGAGTCATGGCTTCCCTCAAAGCAGTCTTTCCCAACGTTTTGGCCCGTCAGTCTTCACCCGGCCCCTGAGTCAATTCTTCTGCCCGGGAGGAACAGAGCCGCTGCCAGCAGTGAGAGGGAGGTAGCAATTCCCCGGCTAAGATAAACATACCCAGCCAGGTATTACAGCCCACTCGCCTTCCCTCCTCGCTCCCCGTGTTGGGGGAATAGAGCTTCTACACGCTGCTTCCACCCATCGCCTCTTTGAAGCCTTTTATAACTTCCTACTTGTAGCCCAAAATTTGAGGAACGCTACTTTAAAATAGCATGCAACAAATGATGAAGGACCTCCTTCCATCCCTCAAGAACCAGTATTTGACCTTTCATTTACCGTACTATATTTTTAGTAGTATAATTTCAGATACAATTACCTACACTCAGCTTCTTAAATCATGCATGAAATGCTTTTTCGGAGCCACATTAACAACTAGCTGCTCAGCTTGCTGGAATTAGAAACCAGATATGTTGTTTTATTTACAATATAAAATCAGACTGCGGTTTTGGTGTAGATTGCTATAATAAAGAGGAAAGGTCCCTTTGGTGTTCTTTAATTTATGACACACTGTAAAATGTCCAGGCACATTTTGCCTAGTAGCAGAAGGAGGAAAAATAGTAAGTCCTGGCTGGAGATTAAAAAAATCTCACCCCCCATGAATGTATTTTGAGATCCTGCACATTTGGGAGCAAATCAGCCACTTATCTGCTTCTGGGATCATGCTCATTTGTAACCACAGTGCAGGCTCTGTGGCTTCTAAGATTTTTTATTTTTTTTTTCAGACTGCCTAAATAAAATCATTCATATCAGATGAATGTCAGTACAGTGCCATTAAGATCACATTAAAGACATCTTTAGGCTAACATTCTTGGCCTTGCAGGATAAATTGCATCCTGTTCTGATTTTTCTGATACTTAATGTCTCAAAGCCTCCTTTTTAGGCACACTAGAAACTAAAAATAGTCAACTGCTGTGAATTCCAGCTATATTGTACTCGTTACCCTGCTCATGTAAAGTCTTGTCATCATTCTGCTGGAGTGCTTCCTGGGGAGCTGCATAAACAAGCTATGACCTATGGCTTTCTATAGCTTGTGATCAGACTGTTTAATCTCTGCTTATCAGTCAGGAACCTTCAAGATTGCTATTTCACAGCAAAGTCCTTAGTAGAAGTACATCACCTATTTTATTTTAATCAACTGCATCAGTAAACAGAAATATTATTAGTGAATCACAGAATGGTGCAAAGATCCTCTTGCATCATCTCTCTCCGACAGAACAGGCTTCCTCATTGTTGTATAAAAGCTTTGTCTGCCTGACTAGGGCGACTGTGGCAAATCCTATTCACTCCCGAGTGCGGTCAGTCTGCACAAGCTCTCCCAGGGAGGAAGATTTCCCTTCATTTATCCTACCTTTTCCTGCTCCTCGTTTATTCCTGCCAGTCTCTTTAGGTAGGTTTCTCAGGATATCACCTCCCAGACAGCCACACAACAAAATATTTCTTGACTACTACCCTTAGTCGTTTTGTAGTTGAGCAGTATGTATTCAAGGACTGGTATTTCCATACCACATGCGATAAAAGAATTGGTATGAAGAGACAAGTTAAAAGAAATAGACCGATCCAACAGAAGTGGCAGGTGACCACCTGCTATTTTTTCATTAAAAGAAAGCAAGTTCTCAATAAAAATCCTCAATCCTTTCCCACTTTTATGGGGGAAGCCCACTTTTATTATTGCATTTCCAAAATCCTTCCATTTTAGCTGGGGTTTTGGGCTTTGGTTTTATTTGGGTTTTTTTTCTGAAACTGAATACAGTCTATTATGTCAGTGCCGGACAGAGAGACACTGGTTAAACCCATTGCTCATCATATTAGAGACGTACACACATGGGCAAATCGCTTGCCTCCCTCTTTATATGAGGAAATTCCTCATGCACCCCAGGTTTGTATTGGTTTGGTTTTGCTGGACATGATGTCACAAACTCATGTCGGATGTCTTATCCAGCGTCTTTTTCTCCATCGCTAAGAATTTTGTTTTCTTCGTGCTTTGAAAGAGGTGACAGTCTGCATTTCCCAGACAATAAAGACAAAAAGGGAATGCAGAACTGTTCTGACAGAAGAGGATGCAGCAAGGAGATGTTAGATAAAATTGTGGGAGAAAGATAGACCAAAATATTAAGGAAGGTTGGGTGAGTAATAGGACATCCAGTGATGGTCCCTTGGGGGTTAGTTAGAGGTGCCATTGTGCAGGGGCAGCTCAGACCTAGATGGAGCTAGCTTGTGCTCTGGGAACAATCTATATGACTTAATGGATTTCTCCCATCTTTTATTCATGACTCTGCTTAGTCCATGACTGGGGCCTCTCATTCTATGGGAAAAAACATGTATGCACAGCCCAAGAGTGGGTGTTTGCCGCTGTGTTTTTAAATGGCTCCTAGTGGCCTGCCAAATCACTCTTTGGTTTTGGTTTCACGTATAATTGAAAAATCACACAAACCCTTTGGAAGTGACTCACCTGAACATTTCAGAATCCATGCAGAAAAATTGGAAAGGGATGGTGTTTACTCCCAAGCTGGCAGGCTTTGTGTGTCGTATCTCAGCCAGCAGCGAGTGTCCTCAGCTGTCACCGAGATGCTCTCACAGCAGCTGAACGTGCATCTTCCTCTGCTCATGATGCTGTATTATCTCATGGAAGCTGACAAACTGCAGTGTAAGTTGTCTGAGATTCTATACGAATATTGCATGTAAACCCTGTATTTGCTGCTTCTAAATATTTCTGTGACGTTTCGTGGAGTCCTTTTGGCCTGTGGGAAAAACAAGCGAAGAAGCGCACAGTTAGATTCACCCGCTGACTTTGCCTTCCCCTCCATTCCTTCCTGGGTCCATACCCCGACTGTTCTTCCTCACCTGGAGGCCCAGTCACAGTGGGTTTAGTTCAGTCTGCAAAGTAAGACAATTAGCTTGTTTAAAAGTGACAGGTGAGTTTAGAAGTGGCCTACCGTACTTAGAAACTGTATGCCTCGGGAGAGAGATCACTCTGCCCGTCCATGTAGAAAAATACAGACCATATTTGTGAAAATAACCGTGCTCTCCGCATGCACCTAAAGCAGTTCTGGCAGCCTCTGGCTCTGAATTTCGCCTCTGGATCTCCTGATTTTGCTCCTATCCCAGCAGTAATGGGTACTGCCTCTGAAGCTGGAGACAATTGTCATTCATATAAAACACAGAAAAGCTCTTATGCCCATTTTAAAAATGAATATGGATCAAGCTTGGAAAACACTGGCTCTTGTGGGCTTTTTTAACCTTAGTTTTCTGATCTACATACAACCTTTTTGCCAACAAAGCAGTGAAGATAGAAAATACCACATTAGAACAAAAACAGGGCTCTTTCCATACATCAGTCCTGCTATTACTTGGTCCATTAGACAGATATTTTTCATAAATTATATACTCTTTGAACTGGTTGAGGCAATAGAAAGAATTTTGTACTTTATTTTCTAAACACCTTTTGGAAGATTATCTTTCTACAGGTGGAAAAATCAGCTTTTGGGGTTTTCCTTCTTTCTATTTTTCCCCTCAGCCTCTCCTCGGCATCTGTGCAGTTTCAAAGAATGTAGTCCCTGCCCTTCACCGAGAAATTGAAACCTTTGCTGTATTAGCAATCTACTGACACAGTCTTACTGGTATGCATCTTTTCCTTCTCGCTCAGCGATAATGTCATCATCCATTTTACTCTTAACTCTGAGGAATGAAGAGTGACTATTTGAAATACTTCACTGCTGCAAAGGGAAAGGATCTGTTACCAGATGTAATGCTAGATGTAGCTTTCTTCTCTATTTTACAGAATATCAAGAGCATGACTAATGTACAAGATCAAGATCAGCAATTTAACTACTCAGGGTATTCATAGCTAGTGGTTACACAAATAAATTTTGAAATTCCGAACTCGTAAATTCAATCTCCCTGCCCACATCAATGAATGACACATTGGAAGATATTCAGGGACCTAAACACAGGCATCTAGTGCCATTTTAGCCATAGGCTATCCAAGGCATCTGCATCAGCAATCTTACAACCTTTTAGAGCAGCATTCAAAGAGTTTGAATTACCTACCGCCTCACAGACCTGGGAATTAGGAGGGCAACACTGAATTTAGTAACATCTTATCTTTCTAATCCATTGCCAGGTTGTAGTCCTTTTGTGCTCATAACTGTTTGATGTTGTACTGATAAAACTTTTAAAAGTTAAAAAAAAAAAAAAGCTAATTTTGTCACCAAAGCATCTGGAATCCAGAAGCAACTTATATTTTTATGTGCAAAAACTTGCCACTCTCATCTCACTAAAGAAAACACAGTGCATTTGTCTATACGTGACAGCCTGATAGCACATCAATTCTGGCCTCTGGTGCTCAGCCTTCGATACAAAACAATTCTGATCAAGGAGCCAACACATTCAGCAAAGTTGCCTCTTGCTTCTGAGTATTTTGAGAGCCACAGACCTTGGGAATCATCCATTTGCTGTCTGTTGGTGGCACCTTGACTGTTCCCCTCTCTGTGACCAGGAATAAGAGAGTCAGCCAGCCTATTCTAGTGCTCTGCCACCCTTGCAGGAAAGAGGTTCCTCCTCATGTTTACATGGAACTTCTTATATTCAAGTTTGTGCCCATTTCCTCTTGTCCTATTGCTGGGCACCACTGAAAAAAGACTAGCCCCATCCTCTTGACACCCTCCCTTTATTTATAAGCATTGATTAGATCCCCCCTCAACCTTCTCTTCTCTAGACTAAAAAGACCCAAGTCCCTCAGCCTCTCCTCATAAGGGAGATGCTCCAGGCCCCTCATCATCTTTTGTAGCCCTCTGCTGTACCCTCTCCAGCAGTTCCCTGTCCTTCTTGAACTGGGGAGCCCAGAACTGGACACAGGGCTCCAGATGGGGCCTCCCCAGGGCAGAGTAGAGGGACAGGATGACCACCCTTGACCTGTTGGTCAGGCTCTTCTTGATGCACCCCAGGATGCCATTGGCCTTCTTGGCCACAAGGGCACATTGCTGGCTCATGGTCAGGGAGGTGGTGGAGTCTCCTCCTCTGGAGACATTTCAAACCTGCCCGGACAAGTTCGTATGCCACCTGCTCTGGGTGGATCTGCTTTGGCAGGGGGGTTGGACTAGATGATCTCCAGAGGTCCCTTCCAATCCCATGTGATTCTGTGACATGGGGCAGGCTGTTTGCTGGTACCACTGGGTGTTACAGCCACCGGTCCAGGCTGCCTTAGGCAGACAGAAAGCCAGACACAGTGAGCACAGCACTTCTGCTCTGCGGGAACTGCTGGCACTCAGCTCGGTTTTCTGTGCTAATTCTTCTTCCTCCAGGTCTCTGGCCTGGCGAGGGAGGAAGAACACTTCTGAAGAGATATTTTCGAAGCAAAGTCTTTCAAAGCTGATTGTGATCCCTCAAGCATATGCTTTGCATGTATCTGGGCAGCATCAGCTGGCTGGAACAGTGCTGGATATTTTTCATAGGTGATGCATCCACTTCTCCAATAGAAGCTCTGCCATAACTGCTCCCCTCTTATCTCCTATTTCTCATTCTGAAGAGTCTTTCTGTTTGCAGATGAGGTAATGGCCCAAAGACAAGCTTGCTGACCAGGCCAAAAATTCTGTGAACTGTTCTGCCCAGTTTTGCAAACCGGTTGATGTGTGAATCAAAAACTCAGAGAACTGCGTGGAAAGGCTTGCCTGGGACATATGCACAATGTAAGGCCTCCTATTAGCTGTTGTAAGTGATTAGATCAGTCAGACTATCTATCCAAGAGAAGATTTTACACTAAATAAAGTTACAATATGAGCAGGGAGATTTCAGATAGGGTACTAAGAATCTGCGTCTCCCCCATGAAGTGAGTGAGGCCGAGAATTCCTGCCACGCACCAATGTCTGGGCCTATAGGCAAAAACAAATAAAAATATGTATATATATATATAAATACACATACACACATGTAAACACAGGAACCAAATTCCCACTGAATCAGCTTGCTGGAATAGATGCAGTCACACGCACAAAAAAAGCATCATATTTTATAGAGTCCTGATCTTTAGAAAACTTTCCTGTCACTTCTTCCAATAAATCTGCTCCTTTTATAGATTTCCTCCTGGCTAAGTGTGTGTGTTGTCAATATAAGAGGTATTTTATTTTTAAGATGCATGCAATTTACCTGATGCTTTAAATTGCCTTTGAAAAACTTTTGCTTCAAAGAGGTGCATAATTATTATCCCACACCCATCAATAATAACTTCACTTTCTCTGAAAAGCAGTGGTGCAGCATTTTTCTTTGGCTTTATGCCAAATGCAGAGGCACTCATTAAGGTTTTACTGCATTTTTTTAAAACCATGGTCTGATTTACTTGAAATACCAACGTGATCTTTGCCAGAAAGGTCATTTACTTAAGGGGTTTTTAGTACGACACATTTTCCTTGAGGTCCTACACAGCGAATGACTGTCCTTTGAAGCCATGCAGCCACTGACCATGTGTGCCAGACTCCCAGTGTCACAGATACATTCTGACATCTGGGTCCAGACAGATGCTAGGTAGGGTCCGGTCTTCAGAATCCTTCTTTGTATTCAGTGTAATGATAGCACAATATTTTGTTTTCATCCCCTTGACTCAGTCTTTCCCCATTGCTTTGATTAGTTTTGCGAAAGCCCCCTCTTCTATTTGAGTTTATGTTTACCATGATTTATCCCGTTTATTTGGATTCTGCTGTCTGCTGAGAGCCACTGACTTATATAGAGGAAGAAAAGAATATACACAGTGTCACATCAGGCAAAGTGCTAGCATAATTTCATTTAGTTTCGTAGTCTTCTTTTAGGTACCAAAAAGGGAACTAGAAATGTATGGTCACTTCCTCTGCCTACTGCAGTGGAAAAAGTATGCATTGTCCACAAAATGAAAAAATTAAGGTCTAGGGTATAAATGTGATTCTTGTGAGTCCTTTCCAATTTGAGATATTCTACGATTCTATGGTCTCCTGCATCAACCTTATTTTCAGTCCCAGGCTAAAAATAAAATGTAAAGTAGCAAAATGTAAGTGTAGAGTGATTTTGTGTCCTATTACCTATATTTTGTGTTTTTATTAGACTTTTCTCTCTTTTTCTGTCTTCACAAATATGTCAAAATAGATTCAAAGAAATGTATCTTGTTTGATGTACTCACAGAAGTACTCTGGTCCTTCCTCTCCTGAGAGAATCAGGCTCAGCCAGAGAAGCTGCCGGGCAGCAGCAACGGGCAGTCATGGGGCGGCACAAGGAATGCCAGGGCACATGGGGCAGCAACAGAACTTCCAAAACTAGGTAGAAACGGAGTTGCCAAGCAGCTGAGATGGTAGTTATGAAGCCACACACAGCAGGACTGGGGCAGGGATACTGCGGAGCTTGAGCAAGGGGAGATTTTGGGCAAAGGTGAGCAGTAAGAGAGAACTGGAAAAAAAAGAAAAAAATCCTTATCTGCATTCAGGTGTGTCGGTGTCATCCCCTGATTGCTGCCTATCCATGTTCCCTTTTTCCCCTTGCAAAGAAGTTGGCATAGACCAGCTCTGGCACATCGTTGCTGAAGGCAGAACTGCTTAAGTTTATTTGTAAACTTTCTGGTTTTCAAGCCTGCATAGGCAAATGTTGTCAATGCCACCTCGTGGAATCCCGTGGGAGAAGGGGCAGGCAGGTATTGCTGGCCTGAAATGGCACAGGCTCTGAGCAACCCCACACAACTGCGAGAGATGGACCTTTCTGGTCTGAGCAGGGGGAATTAGTGGGCTCCCACGGAAAAGCTTAATTGTTTTTCTTTTACTGCCTTTGCAGGGGCAGATTTCATTCCAAAGGGAGCCATTCACCTCTCTCCATAATTATAATTAAATCTTGATGGAAATGAGGAACCTGCAGCCCTGGTTGCTCTCTTGTGAAGCACTGAGTCATGTAATGGGGCCGACCCGAAGCACTGGAGATTACCCCAGTGATATTCTCTAGTCCCCCACTTAAGTATGAGGCCCTTTATTTTAATTAAGGTTGAGTCAAAAAAAAAAAAGTTTTCATATTCCCTGTATGCAGACCTCAGCATCTGAGACCATTTTACTGAGCATTTGAAACTTCTTTTGATTTACAGATTCATGGATGAATCAGAATGATCCGTGCCAGCTAGTCTGCCTGGTCATAACTTACTGCTGTCTTGACTCATACGGTTGAAAAAGCACAACAGAAACAACAGCAGAGTGAAAGGGTGGGGAGGCAGCACCACGTGAAGAGGCCTAATTTTAGAAATCTGCATATGAGCTTGGTGTAAGTACTGCAATTGTTATTGTCAGCAAAGATCTCGTCCTACAGTCAATGAGGCCTGGGAAGTGATTCAGACACTGGAGCCTGGTCTGGTGTAAACAGAACCGGTTGAGGAAGACTTCTGGGTCACCAGAGCCAGCCCTTCAGTGGCAAAGGAGTCTGGTCGTATCATCCACATGCAAAGTTATTGAGCACCACTGAATATTTCTGATGGTTAGAACAAATTTTCTAATTACTGGCCTAATCATGGTTGGCCAATGACTATCTTCCAAAGTAGGAGAATCTAGATCATACAGTGATAGAACGACAGGAGAAGGGCTTGCCTCTAACATCATGCAGTCACTCAGGTCCAGCTTAGTACTGCTTTGACTGCCACAGAAGTTTCAGGCTCTGGTTTGACAATATTTTCTGGGTGAGTTCCTGCTGTAGTACCATTGCCTTGCACTGCTCGGAGCAACCACACGTTCTTCATCAGAGGAGTGGGAAACTGTGCTGTTGACTGTATTTACTTTCATCGCTTTACCTCTTCCTTTGGACTTTCTTTGTGCTGGCTGGTGACCATAATAACCATGTATGTCACTCTGTGCTGTAGATAACACTTGCCCAGTGATACAGCTCGTGTAACACTGTGCACATCATCTCATCTATTCTGCCTTTTCTGAAAGTTCCAGATAGTTAGATTGGCTGCTGTGTCAAAACACGTTGCTGAGACTTCTTTTGCACTGTGCATTTAGGTTTTTGTTTTGCCTTGGAAGGTCCAGAAAGCAACCTGACATCCTCTTCTTCTAAACCCAGCAACTCTTAAAGCTTAGGAAATGTTTTCTGCCGCTAATCTATCCTTGAAAATCTGAAGTTCTGCTAAATTTTTCCTTACTGCTGTAAGTAATCAGTTTCTTGTAAAAAAAAAAAAAGACACAGGACATGTCCCGCAGCTTTCACGTAGCAGATCAATATCTCTTCCCAATATAATACAGCATCTCTAAAATAGGAACAAAGTGAAAGTTTTGACTCAATTTCTTCAGTGACAGCTGAAGATAGCCAACTGTCAAAATGGAGAATAAAATAAATGGAAGATGACCAAGCAAGTTCTGAAACACTCTCTCGAAGTGCATTTTTACAGTTATTCTATTTCATTCTCTTTATGTTTTCATACCTTGAAACATTATACCAGTTGTTATATTCTTAAAGAAGTTATTTGAAGAATGGTTCACAGTCCATTTATTGTTATTCTGTACAGAGATGTGATGAAATCAATGTACTCCGCACTGCAGGCATAATATAAAGCAGATGGTTTTTCCTCAAGCAATGAGTACATTAAAATCCAAACTATAATACAATGTATATAGTGCTTCTAGATTAAAGCTCTTGCATGCCAGATTTGTAGCTTTGATTCTCTCTGATTTTAGCGCTTAGTAGGATTTATTCCAGTGATTCTGCCCTTGGGCCAAAATGAATCAGCTTTTATCTAGGATGATCATATATTGGCTAAGCCCTGTAGCTTTTCTTTTAATAAACATGTAACTTTAACCTACCATTACATGTACATAAAACATTACAAATCAAGCTTGCACACAACACTATAGCCAAAACAGAATCCATTAGAGTTCAAAATGGGGTTCATTTGCAGAATGAACCCTTTTAATGTGTGTCCTTTTAATTTCTCTGATTGCCTTCTAGTCAGCTTTCTTATAATCAAATTCGTTCTTGCCCAAGCTTACGCTTATTCATGAGCACCATAGAAAAGCATCTTCAGGCTTCTGCCTTCAGAGTGAAAAGTCTTCATAGAGTTGTAATTTCTGACTAGAAAGTGGAATTGTCATGTGTGCAAAATGACTCTCTGATTTTCTTATCTTCCTTGGTAGCATGAGCTGCAACTTTCAAAAAAATGGTTTTGTAGCTATTTGGTTTAATTTCTTAAACCTCTTTGATTTTCAAGACTTTCAGGGCTTTGCCCATACTCTAAAAGACTAAATTTCCTGAATCTGGAACTGTTATTCTTCTTTTCCTAATTCTCAAAAAACACATTTTGCACTTTGAAAATAGTCAAAAAGATCCTCTTGCCCAACTTATTTTTTTACTACCGTTCAAGAGCAAAAGCAAAAATCTGTCTCTAAGGCTCCTGCTATTGATATTTGTGAGAGACATATCAGTTACAGAGTTTACTTCATATGGTCCCCTCTTCTTGGTCCCCTGGGCACATGATGTGACAGTGACATAAAAGCAAGAGGGCAAGTTGCCAGTCTCCTCTAGGACATCTTCGTTTTCTCGGCAGATGGGAAATTCCTGCTGGGTCATATTCAGGCTGCAATTGGAGGGCAGAGGGTCATAAGCAACCCTGGCCACCAGTGATGTTTTCAGTGATTCTTTGAAACCACCCTGAGATCTCTGGGAATATGGGCTGGTTTTGATTGGGAAGATATTTACAGAATCTGAAGTTAGAAGAGAATACATGAGCATCAGGCATGCAGTCCAATCTGCTGTCCAAAAATTTAACTGATTAGTTCCAGGACAATTAGAAAATAATTGCTTCTCACTCCAAATTGCTTTTACATATCTGCCTAGATTACTCAAAGAGTCAGGAGGAGTCTGACCTCAGATATCTCTGTGACATCAATTATATGCTCCAGTTTCACAAATTTAGGTCATTAACTCAGCCACTGCTTAAGCAGTCCCATAGAGAAGCTCTCAGTAGGAGGAACATCTAGATAGGGCTGAGCGATTCAAAACGGGGTGAAAAAATTGTTTCAGCCAGTCTCCCGTGTTGAAGGCTATATTTTACTCAGGCAAGAGTCCTGTGCCTGTTTGTCCAGGGATGTGCACTGCTCCTGCCCTCCTCTCTTTGCCACCAGTTTAGCTTCACTGCAGGATGTCATCTCCATGACTAGAACATCAGCTCCTCAACATGACTACCACGCAGCATGGCAAAGCAGAGACTCTATCATTCACACAAATAAATTAGAGGGAGTTTCCCTCCCACTTTTTTCTCCTACATGCAAAGCAGAGGCCGACTTACCATTTCCCGTAAGCCTTGCAGCTTTGAGGTTTGTATTGACTCAGAGCAAAATCATTTACACTAATAAAGAAAAAAGGCAAAGCTTGCTCTCTAAATTTAATGCAGACTTTTTCCTGACTGGTTCAAGTTCAGAGACAAGCAGTATAAGGTTCTCACCGAGTGCTAATATAACTCACTTACAAAAGACCAACCAACAGAAATAGTGCAGAAGGTGAAGGTAGAGCAGAGTCTTCCTACGCTCTCTGGTTTTGTGTTAAGATCACTCAGCATGTGACTTACAGTGCGTTTCCCGCAGCCTGTAAAGATGCTCAGCAGGTCTGCTGCAGGTCTCAACAGGTCAAATAAAAAAAAAAAAAAGAAAAAAGAATAATTATTTGAAACAATTTGTATGTTTTACGTGTTAGTTTAGCATGGGTGACTTTAACGCTGTCTCTCCTTCGGCTGTTCCCACAGCAAGCTTTCCCCAAACCTGCCCTCTTGGGGAATTATTTCTGAAGGTGAGAAGTAAGTGCACAGTCCTGAGCACTCTATGCCTGCTCAGTGTGCTGGGACAGCCCACAAAGAGAGATTTACTGGTCCATGGAACTGAAACTGCTGCTTCATTTCACTTAGAAAACAGACTCCAGAAGATCTTTATCGAGGACAATAAAAACTTTTGGTTACTACTAACCTGGGCTGCTTCAAGCCAGCCATAGAAAGATGAAAGACTGCTGTCTTGCAGTACTTATCTCCTGAAACCTTCCAGTCTTTTTTAGGTCTGGATTGAAATATGATCGTTTTTAATCACCATATTGTTAGAACTTGTTCACCCCGCCACAATTAATGCAATGAGAATGCATCTGCACAGCAAATTGTTTGATCATTATTTCATTTTAAATGGGGGATATAAAATTACTGTAGTGCAGAAACTCCCATTTATTTTTTTTACTGAAGAACCCATTGTTCTCTGTGAGATTAACTATGACTCTGCCATATTTTTGCCAACATTTTCTTCTCCGGTTGGGACGGTGGTTTTTTGTGACTGCTAGGAATTCTATTAACCTACACTTAGCATTTGGCTTCAAAGGAGTAATAACAAATGAGATGAATGACTGACATCTGCCTGCACTAATAAATCCCATGTCTAATGCAATTTTAGCTAGAAAAGAATTAGCTTCCTAATATATGGAATTCACTGCTTGACAGAAAGAAGATTGACCCTTTTTTTTTTTTTTAGAATTCCATGTGAAATAAAATACTGGATTATATATTCAGATATTGTTTGGGTTTTTTTGTACTGTGTGCAGTTTGTTTCCAAACAACTCAGAAATATGACTTTTGGTCAAAATTATCTGTTGAGTATAAAGTTATACTAGAAAGTGATAGAAAAGAAATGTTTTTTCTACTTTTGAAAATTTCAACAGTTGTTTAAATCAATTCAATCCTCCTTCCCACAAAAGAATCATTTTTTAAGAATAAAAAAAAATCACAGCAGAAATAAATAGGAAGTACAGCATCAACAACATGCTCGTTACAGAGGCTCCATTTGAGAACATGGTGGTGTGGTTGCCTGTTAGTGGTAAGGCATGGTCCTACTCTGACTTGTACTGACGTAAATCAAAGGTAACAGCTGTGTAATTAAGAGTATTATATAGAGAAATAAAGTTCAAGTGATATTAGCCAATGTTATGTAACACATAGGTAGGTATATCGCATATATAAATATATTTGTATAGTCTCCATTGTCATTTTGCTGAAAAACGTTCACAGAGGTAATTTTCATTTTATTCCACACGCAGGCAATGTAATGATTCTGTGGGGCAGTAATGGTTCCATTTGGAAATACGCTGTGGTTTAATGCCGAGTTCATTTACTTTTTGTTTAAATTTGCTTTTCATTGTTTTACTATGTAGTTAAACATGTATTTGAATTACAGTACAGCTTAGTTACGGTGGCTTCTATATTCAGGGAAAACAAGGATAAATAAAACTCAAAATAAAATAAAACCATATGCCAAGTATGAATGCTTTGAACCTTTGCAACAACAGAGGAAGCGAAATGTGAATTCTTTCCTGTGAAAACATTTGGGGAAAGTATGAAATCTGGGAACTGGCTGGGTTCTGTGCCCTGTTTGTTTATCTGAGCAAACACGTAATTGCACCGGGTTACGCAACGGGCTGCTGTGCCTTACCTGTGGTCCCTTCACAGAGGAGACTTCCAGAAAGGAAACACTTAATCAAGAGAAAAATAAAGATCCCAAAACCCCCCGGTTCCCACATAAAAACAGCCCTTTCTTCTGGAAACCGGTGCTTGCTCCACAGCCCTGGGGAAGAGCAGTGGTTGTGGCTGGGACTGGGAGATCCTGGAGGGATCCTGGCTGCAGCCTTAGAGAAAATTGGGAGATATTGGGGAAATGGTCTGAGGCAGATCAGCTGGAGGTTGTGGTGTGTGGCCGGAGCCAGGAAAGGCCCTGGGGAGGGAAACTGGGAGGTAAAGCCAGGTTTGGACAAGGTCCTCCCAGGGACGACTGGAACAGGCCAGGTTGGGACCAGGCCTGCGAGTCAGAAGAGGGGGTTAAAGTTTAGGGGCCGGATAAAGGGATGGAGTCAACAAGGGGTGAAATAAAGGAATGTAAGCGGACAGAAAGGAGAAGACCCATTTTAAAAAGGGAAGGGGTGACTCTGGGCACCAGTTAGTGCACTCTAAGCGGGTAGGATGCAACCAGACCTTGGATTCAAGCTGGGGACCTCGAGCAGAATTTGGGTGGTGAAGGCAAACTTAAGACACCAGAAATACCACCGCACAGCTGCCGCAGAAGCCTGCGGGCACCCGGACACCCCCTTTCGCTGCCATTCCCCGGTGGCAGGCCTGACATCTCAGCACATTCCCAGAACCGGGGCCGCTCCTGACGGGGCCGAGCAGCTGGGAGCTGGGGAACCCGGCATTCCTCTGCCTAAATCCCCGGAGGGGCAGGATCGGAGAGGCATTCGCAAAGCACGCTGAACGCACCCGTGACCGCCACTTTCCTCTAAACACTGCTGAGAGCAGAGGGGCCCCTTTTGCAACACTGGTGGGGTTAAAGCGCCTGCCCGGGCTGCAGAAGAGCACCTTTGTTTCCCAAGAGCTATCTGCAGGATCTGGGAACCCAGCCTAGACCTACACTTATCTTCGCTAGGCGGGCCAGCAGGCAGGCTACGGTCCCTGGAAGAGGTGTTGGAAATAAGTTTGCATCCAGTTCGTAGAAGTGTGTGGGGCCCCACCTGGACCAGTATCTGATAGAGACCTGGGGGAATCGCCTGGCTGCACAGAGACAGGGAGGAGGGACGTTCTTGCGAAAGAGGGGGTGAACCAGCCCGGCAGGACCAGCCCTGCTGCGAGGTCAATGTCTCTCCCGGCTGCCAGCCAGGCTGGCTCCCATCGCCAGGTGTCTGCTGGCCCCCAGGCACTGCCGGGGAGCCCCGGTGTGGGGTGCTGGCAGATGGATTAACATGAAGAAAGGAGACCCTTAGTAAGCACAGTGGTGGTGGCAGGGGCAGACCTTGGCAGGGAAGGTGGAGGTGGAGTTGTGAGCCCTACCTGCTGTTACGTCTCCACACAAGCCAATTCCTACCGCTATTTATTTTTGCAGTAAAAGCACCAAATGAATCTGACTGGTGCTTAAGATGACGTTGAATCATAGCTTCACCCTCTGAGACTAATTTCCTTTTTTATCTCTTCTTTATTGATTTTACTCCCCTCGGTTGCATACCATAGATGAGAACACCCTAATATTTATTACACCCACATATCTTTATCATACGTCAATGCATGACTACAGTAACAGAAGGCAATAACAAAGGAATAGTGTTATAACAACCGCTGTGTGTATAGTTACTGTGATAGCTGCTTGATTATGTTATTACGAGCATGCTTTCCTTAACCACATATAAAATGCAGTCTGCCTTCCCCATGTGCTGTAGTCTCCAAAACCCGTATCCTCGCTCAAAACAGAGATGCCTCAAGCTCTGAATTTCTGGCCGTGTCCCCGCTGCACTTGGACCAGGCTTTCTTCGTGGCCGGACTCCTCTCCAGGTGCTGTGTGCCTGCAGACGTGGCCCCGGGCATAGCCGGAGCCCGAAATCCGGGGGTGCCTGCCCCAGCCTGCCTGGGGGTGAGCGGGCTGCCAGGCACAGCCAGGAGAGCTGCCGGCGAGACAACGGCTGTGGCAGGAGGAGGAGGAGGCTGGCACCTGGGCACCCCTCAGCCTCTGCTTGCTCTCCTGACTCTCTCGGAGAGAGAGAGTACTTTTCCACCAGAAAAATATATTTCCCCACTTCCTCTCGACTCACAGGTTGGGCTACGCAGAATGGGAGCCCGTTCTCTTTGACAAGCGCTTTAATAAGTTAGTCATTTATTTCCTTGTACTTTCACCAGTCTCTCTATCCTGAGATAAAAGTGAACAAACAAAGAACTTTGTTATCCCCTTTAAAGACTGACAGTTATTTCTTGCTCAAGCTACTGTTCCATTGATAGTGCTAAACAAGTGGGAGGGAAAGATGAAAAAGGCACTGAGACGGGCTTAAATTGCAGCTTGCCCTTTTATTTGTAAAGGGGAGGAAATACAGAAAGCTGTGAAACATCTCAAACCAAATGTATGTATCCTAAATTAGGGATTGCCACGGGGATTATTTGGGGAAATGAAGAGACCCAACAGAGCTCACACCTCTGTTACAACCTTTGGACTGAAACACCTTATTTTTCCCCTAGTAATCCTTGGAATTTCATCACACATAGATTCATTTTAAACAAAATCAACAAGGAGTCTCCCCATCACCACCCAGCACACTAGTGCAAGATAAATCCTGATTCAAAGACATGAGAAGTAATTAAAACACAACTGTAAGAGATTACTGAGGTGAGGAACAACGTATATGATCCATGAACACCCCAGGCCACCTTCCAGGTCTCCAAGCAAAGCAGGACTCTGGTACAACTCCAATGGCCCTAGCGTCCATTTGTTTAAAGCTACTCAACAGCCTTTCCAAATCTGAATAAGTGTTAAGCTCCAGCTCCATCCTGACAGTGTCCCTCATCATATCTCTCTGTATATTCAGTGTCCTGAAAAAATAATGTAAGCCATATGCCACAGACATTGTGACCCTTCCTAGCTATAAAACCTGGTTTTGTTGTTGTTATTGCGATCCCATCAGAACCAGTCCCCCACTGCACACCCCTCACATCGTTTTCCCTTGGATTCCTTTGCTCTATTCACCTCTCTTTGCATTTACTGCTTCTGTATCTGTCTTGGCATCGGACATGACACACAATAAAAAAAGATTGTGGAATTTCTTTTTTTTATTTCATAAATTTCAGAAAGGGGTATCTTTTTATAGATAGGAACCCTTCTTTAGGGAAAGATAAGAGGAATACAGATTTAGTTATTATGGAATCAATAACTGTAATAGTAACACATAAAAAGCAACAGCTTCTGGGGTGATATAATGCATTATTATTAATTTTATTGTGATACAATACATAACTCTCCTGATGTCATAGAAGTGACTCAAATTAAACCAGCTGAGAATCTACCTACACCTTCAAAAAGGGGTTTTAAAATAGTACATAAAAGTCTAACTATATGAGAGGTCTGTAATCCATTGACAAAAGAAAAATACAGTGAAAGTGTATGCCTGTGAGAAACACTGTACACGCTCTGCGGACAGCTTCCAAACCACAATATCTTAACAGCTTTCATTTTCCAAAACAAAAAGCAATAAACTATATAATGCACTGTTACACTGCCAAAATAGTTTTAGCAATTATGGTTAGATAAGCACAAACACATCCAAAATGAATAAGGTTTGGGGTATTTTGTGTATGTGTATATGCTCTAGAACAACCATATTCTTTTTTTGTCGTATCCACAGGGTAGAAGAATTGCTAACACTATAGTATACCACAAGTAGGGTTTACAGCCAAAAGCTTAATCTATTGTATTGCAACTTAACTAGTCCCATTTTGGCTATTAGGTTTTGTTTTGTGGGGTTTTTTTCAACTCAAGAAAAATAATAGGGCTAGCCAGCTGCTCATTTGAGGCATGTCAAGGGTTTATTACTTGTTTTTAAAGTAAATGGAAAGAGAAAAGTGTCAGTTCAATTTGAAATATAATCTGAAGTGAGAGTGTGTGTGTGTGTGTTAACCATTTTGGTTTTTGCCAAGCGTGATCTAAAAATGTGTCTAAAACATTGGTGGTGCCTATTTATTCTTTCGATCAGTAACACAGACCAGACCGGTTCATAAGATGCTACTGCTCGTGATCTGAGTTGAGGGATGGCTGCCTACAGTTGTTGCTCTGTAATTATTAGTTACAGCTTAAAAAGTTCCCTTTTTACAGGAGAGTGTGAGCTGAATAATCCCGTAAATTTACATACGATATCCTATTAAACCTCACCAATAAAATTAATGCAATAAGCAAGACACTGCACAGCCGGTCCACTTCAACAATCATTGCTGTACTATATGGCAGTGGGAAGACTCATCTCACACTCTTGTCTCCTATCACCAAACTTATTCTCCCACCAAAGACATCTTTCCCCCTTTAGATCACCATGTTTGATTGAAATGTTGCCTGACCTCGAGCTTCACCATGCTGTTGCTCTTCTTGACTACCCAGGATTTGGGGGAGCAACTGGCAAAGGTCTGCTTAGTACTTTTAACCTTGTTCACCCATGGGCACTGCGGGCAACCACCAGGTTCAAATACTGGTGCCTAATTAACCTTACAGCCCAGACCAGCTCCCTCCTAGTGCCCCTGCCAGCACAGTTGAGGAGAACAGTGTTTTAGACCTGTGAATGGTATCACAAACTGGTGTACAGAACCCTGTTGCCGACAGTAACATGCAAGGTAGAAACACTACAATTTGATTTGCAAGAAGTGGCTAAAATTAGCATTAAGAATCACCTGTTTCTTTTTTTCCCAAAAATACAGGGTTGCACAGTGCCATGTTTTCAACTGAAAGCAACACTTCCAGGGATAGCTTGAGGATTCAGAGTGTCAAATG
This sequence comes from Tringa tobata, assembly GCA_033628505.1. Taxonomy (NCBI): domain Eukaryota; kingdom Metazoa; phylum Chordata; class Aves; order Charadriiformes; family Scolopacidae; genus Tringa; species Tringa tobata. Next base: position 3,880,692 of record JAHREE010000259.1, on the reverse strand, counting down.
AAAAAGGAAAACTAAAGGCCTTTCTATGATACTCTCCTTCATGTTTAAACTACTATTTTTCTCACTCCCATCTCTCACTGAGGTTTTGTTGAGGCAGTTCTTGGTGGGTGGGAAGAACATCAGTAACATTTTCTAATAGCTGAGATCATTACACCATTAAGAAGCTGGGTGGCAGAAGCAAACGTGCACCCACTAATCATTACCTTGAGTTTGCATCTTCTGAACTGTTCCTCTTCTGCTCATATCCATGATTTATTAAGACAGAATGATGTGAAACAAGGAGCTTTTCCCTGGCACAGGTTAATGCTTCATACTGCCATGGCTGGCATTTTTGTTAATGGTTGTGGCTGGAGATCCCAGAGAGAGAGTGCTGCCTACGGGTCATGTGCTTCCAATTTTCCTGCCTACAAGAAAGGTCTCTGGTCACAACTTAACAACAGTTAGCATGACATTTCTGGAAGGAGGTGACTCTGTAACTAAACAGATTTTAGTCATAATATAAATAAGCTTTAGGAGCTTTAGGTGTCTACATTCCACTGCAAGCTGGGTCTTTAATTCCTTAAGTTCTTCAAAAATCCTAGGCTTTGTTCATTCGATAATCAATATTATCTCTGTCCTTCAAAAATTTGCAAATAACTAAGCCCCTTAATTCAGAATTAGCTCTCATTAATGCAAATGAAGACACTAGGGAACCTGACCAAGTTTGAATCTGAGCCATGTGATAGATTTACAAGTGATCTCTAACTGTTTATCAGAAGATTGCTGCTGGTGTAATTCCTTAGAAATTGAATCCAGCTATTAGCAGTACACATTAATTTCCCACACAAATAATCCGAGTTTATACAAAATGTTGGGTTTTAGCAACAAGCTAAACATGGTTCCAATAAATTTTATGTTCTTTTATGTTGCTTGATCTCAGACTTGGTATTGCAAGTCCCAGAAACAACTACAGATTTAAAGCTCTTTCTTCAACTATTAAAGTGTGGGAAAATTCAAAGTACACTTATTCATTTGTAATTATTTAATTCTTCTTCTGATTTTTTAAAAACAAGAAATCGTATTTATGGGCCCAAAGAAATCAGAACACATGAGCACCTACGTTAACATGCTCTAAATGAATGTGTTATGAATTTCTAATGTACACAAGGAAATGCAAATGCTAACATTTGCCAGCTGGACAAGCTGAGACCTGGCTTTCCATTGTCTTACCACGGAACCCACGAGCACACGCTTACAACATGGAGCCGAACACAGGATTTCAGAAAGTGCTAATTGATGTATTCTGGCAATCCAGTTCAGTTCTTCCAGGTAAATCCATAAGTTCCTTGGGAAAACACCTGGCAAAATGTCCAATACTAGTTATCTATTGCATTTAGAATAGCGTTATGAATGTTGGGGAATAGAAATATCCGCAGCCTTGTGCTTGATCACATGGTTTTGGGGTGCCGTGGGTATAAATGACAATCTCTTTTCCCACTGCCTACCTCCTATGTGTCCAGTGCTTAATTGATGTGAAAAAGCTGGCCTTCTATGGACGTGGCAGAGTTTCACATATCTTTGGCAGACTAGGCAGATTTTCTTATTCTGGGATTGATGTTGTAAGATAAATTATATGAACAAAAAGGACGGAGTATTACTGACATAAAAAGATGGGGAAAGAAACATTGTTTCTGCATGTTTCATATGATTCTGCTCTTGTGAAACCCTCACCTGGAGTACTGTGAGGTACTCCAGGTGAAATTTTTTGCAATGAGGTTGGTGAAACACTGGAGCAGGTTGCCCAGACAGGTGGTAGATGCCCCATCCCTGGAAACGTTTAAGGTCAGGTTGGACAGGGCTCTGAGCAACCTGATCTAGTTGAAGTTGTCCCTGCTCATTGCTGGGGGTTGGACCAGATGACCTTTAAAGGTCCCTTCCAACCCAAACTATTGTATGATTCTATGGTTGTATGACATTTCAAAGGCAAAGGAAAAACCTGTATAATATCGCCTTTTCTGTTCAGAAAGATGGTGAAGGTGATCTGCTGAAGGAGTTTGACCCCCTGAACATGGAAGAGAATTCCAAATTTCTGAAGCACAGAAAAAGTAATGATTTACCACAGATAGCTATGGCTCCACAGAGACTCCACCTTCTATTTTGACAGTATACTATATACCAGTAAAACCAAATAGACAACATATAGATCTTGAAAACAATGCAAACAACTATAGACATCATATTCTTATTCCTAAATTTATCCTAAGGCTGCAGGTGACAAAAAAAAGGGAAACATTTGTTTCAAGAGAACTACAATTATCATGAATTCTACTGAATCATCAACCTGCACCATGTTTCTGTTGAAAGGAGAATAAAGTCAGAAAGAGGTCACAGTCACCACTTATTTATTTACTTGTACATTTTTGGAGGTAAGGAGGAGGATGGGAAGTGAATTATGAAAAAAAGTGGCAAAGAATGATACACAGAAAAGAAGCAAAAGGGTAGCGAACTTAACATTAAAAGGACTAGGGATTGAGTTTAGGGAAAGACTGTAAAGACACCATGGGCTAGAAGAATTTTTTCTGTTCCTGAAGTTTGTGGGTTTCCTGTTTGAGCTCTGCATCTTCCCATGGATTGCTGGCAGTCAGTTTTCTGCAATTAGCTGTGATTTTTTCCTCTTCACATCTTGTACAGTTTCTCATTCCTGACTTCAAGAGTGTCAATGTTTTTAGCCTTTCTGATGGGTCAGGACTGCATTTCTGCTGCATCCCACCTAAATGAGTAGGACTTCAGAGAGCCCACAGGCTCTGCTGGAGTGCAACTGGAGTGAGGAGATAACCAGATGTGCAGCACACAACAAGAAAACATCTGTCGTTCATTCAGTGGCCAGTCCAGCCCAAATTATGACAACAGATCAAAGTACCTTGAAGTGGTATCATTAATCCAAATCCTTATGGCCCTTTGGTATGAAAGAGATAGGCTTTAACAGGTATTTAAGGCAACATTTTGCAAAAAGTTTAAGTGTGTGTTTAACTTACAGTGCCGAAGTCTCACTTGAATCCATAGGATTTAAGATTTAAGTGTATGTCTTGGCATACCCATTGTGTGGTGTGTTGTGAATATTTTGTGGACATTGGTGGGTCTGTGCCTATAGAAATGCCAGCACAGGAAGAAGTACACTACAGCTCCGCAGAGTACGGGTATCCTTGAAAGTTTCTCATTTGAGATTTGCTTTAACAGACAGACATCAAACATGATATAATCAAGCACAGATATAGTCACACATGAGAAAACCCTGTGCAAAGAGAAATTAAACACAATTTCTAATAAATAGTGTGCTTTTGGAAAATGTCTTTAAACTGTGTGAGAAGTGCCACATGCCATTTTTATATATTCCTACAAACCATCGCTTCCTAGAGGCAGTCCTTGACTGAAGGTCTATACAGAAGATTTTTTTCCATGCTTTCGGAAAGATGAAATATTTTCCTTGTGGAAACTTCTGGGCACCCAACTGTATTAAGAAAAGTCTCTTAAAAATGATTTTCCACTTGGTGGCAAATATATCATGAAGGCTCTGTGACTAGCTAACAATGATCCTGCAGTTGCTGAAGAGGAACCACTGGATGACATACAGATGACCTGACCCCACTGTAGGGAAGCATGTTGCATACAGGCATCCTTGTGCAAAAGGAGCATAGACCATGCATACCAGATAGGCTTGAGATGATGCCTTAAGCAAAATTCAAGAAGTAAGTCCCTACTTCACATTTAGACAGTATTTCTGATGTTGTCTCATAACTGATGCATCTCCAGCCTCCTCAACTTCTGCACACAAGTCCCCACAAGTCCCTCTTCCTCAAACCCTTTCTGCCGTACACCAGCTCTCACTGTATCTCTGTTTATATTCCATAGTCTTACTTATCTGTGTCCTACCACACTCTTCAAGCACCTCTTGTGATGCCACAGTGCAAGAAGAGGCTCAGAAACGGTTTCCGTTGACAGTCTATGGCAGAGGAACTCGCTAAGGGGACTGGATGGAGCAGGCTAAATAATCCTGGAGCGCTCGAACACATGGGACCTGCACAGCCACTTAAACTGGTTGAGCTTTAGGCCAGCTTTGTGTCAGCATTTCATTTTTCTTGTAGAACAGATGCTTGTTTTATGTTGTATCTTCCATATTCTCTCAGTATCGAGCATTTCACAATTAACTCCATCCATGACAAATAAAACCTGACAGAATCCAGTGCATGGGAGACAGATGTAAATGATGCAGCGCTGCTTTGACCAGCTGTATCTGGCTGAACCTCAGCAGCAAGCTGTCTGTCAAACCCTGCCATTAAAAAAACCCACCAAAACCCAACAACCCTCACATCTTGAGAGCCGGTGTGTGTGTGCGCTGCAGAAGCCCGTGCTAGAATAGCAATCATCCTAAAAGGGGAAGGAGAGACCCTGTGATGGAGCAGCAGCTGCAACTCAACGCAGCTTCATTTAGCTTTTCCCCCTCCCACGGTAAATGCTAAATCTACCCTGCCAAAGAGGAGTAGGAATATCTTCGAACCATGGAGATATTCCCCACAGAAGAGGATTACAGAGCCTTGTGATGAGCCTGGAATGACGTTAAAAATAGCCTGTGAAGTGAAATGTCCTTTCCTTAGTCTGCTTCGGGAGGTTTTGTGAAGGAGGTTCTGCTTCTTGGAGCAGTACGTGTAATCTCTCATGGACAGATCCCAAGTTGTCCGCTGTGTAACAAATGTAGATGGCTGTTCAAAAGGAATGTGGTCGCCTCGTCTGGGGTCTTTTTTTTTTTCTTTTTTTTTTTTGGCAGTGCTGGAGCAAGGGGAGCGTGTGTGTGCATGTGAATATGTGTGTAGGAGAAGGAGGGCCCAGCCAGTCGATCAGATTTCATTAGGTTTCTAACTGCCAGCTTTAGGCTAGTGGTTTTGGAATATTACTTGGGATCATTTCAAGTATTTTCAGCTTTGAAAAGCAAGTTGTTGTAGTTTCTAATTAAAAGAGAGGAAAAAAAGGCCCCTTTGTCAGTTAATAAATAATGGTCATTGACACTTCAGTTCAAAAAAACAGGAAACTCTGGAGCTTTCCTTTCTCCTATCTCGGCTTAGGGCTCCTGGCAAGAGGCAGTGTCCCCAGCAGAGGACCACCTGCGGCTCGGGAGCAGCCAAGTTCTCAAGCTGAGATAGAGGAATTTTATACATGACCATGATGTCCACTTCCACTCCAGGCCATCTTGAAACCAGATGCATCTCTACTTTCAAGATACAGAAGTGGAGGGTGCCAGATTTACAGTATAAAACACCTTCTTTTAGCATTACTCAGTCTGTGGGATCTCTGGCTGCTTATTTTATCCCTCATAATATTAGAAAGGAGTATGGATGCTGCCAAGTTTAGTAGTTTCATGTAAAGCACTGACAAATAACCTTAGATGGTAAATTCCCTGGGAGCTCTATTATGCCTGCAGAGTACCACGCACACTCCTGCTGAAGTAGATATATAACAGATTTAAGGCTAGGGAGAAGATACATTTAAAATTTCTTTCAGTTCTTGCCTCATTCATGTCACTTATTCCATCATGTGAATCATGCTATCCATCCACTGATGCCAATAAGAAGGATGGACTTTCAAGTATATCTAAGCACAGACTCCCTTACTTTGTGGCCGCATAATTGGTATGGGTACATTGTTATGGGTGCCTACCACAATTTTATTCCCAAAAGAGCAGCAGCTACGTAGATCCAAAGGCTGCTGAGGGAGACAAATTGCCAAGTGGATGTTCTTATCTCTTTCTAGTGCCTGCAGAAGAAGCGTAGGCAACCAGCTCATACACAGCGACTACTACTTACATGCCTGAAGACATATGAAATTAATCCAGCCCCTCTCTGTAAGTTACTGTGGAAAATTACCCTCGCCTAATAGCATCAAAATTATTTCATGCAGCTATTTCAGTATCTTCAGAAAGTGTGGGAAACAGTAACACCTTCATATCTTCTCCAGATATGTGGAATTTGAGATCCTGCACATTGTTAAACTGAAAATAAAATTCATCTTTGACTTAATCAAGGGAATAGGAAAGTTGATAGGACTTGTGCCTCTTATGCTAGTGCTACACACTGTCCTAGAACTCACTATATGGAGGTGCCTGGAAGATGTCTGTAGTTTTCTGTGTAGACATCTGCAGAGAGTGAAATTAAAACCTAGCATTAAATTAACCACGGCTAGAGAGAACACCACACTCTCTGTTTCTTCTGTGGCTCATGTGAGAGTAAGCATGGCCAGGAACAGCAGAGCTGAGCCTTGTACCTCAGTATGAGAAAGGTGGGTTAGTAAAAATTTCTTTCAGACACTTTTCTTCTCTATTCTATTTCTGTGATAATGATCCAAAAAATTTTGGAAGGGTCCCTTCACAGAAGTTTTACATGACATCAGCTTTTCCTGTGACTAGCTCAAAAAACAACTGTAAGAGGTATATATGGAAACAATAAAGACCTACTGTTTTTTATAGAAGTATAATGCCATCCAAATAAAATCCACCATCTATGGAAACTTTCATTAAAAACATAACTCTGAAAGACTCAGTACTGGTAATTCAACAGAAAGAACCCTTGTTTTCTGATATAAGTGAGAGTCCTGTAACGTCAGGGTTATCACAGAAAAAAAGACCTATTCACAAACACATCAGAGAGAAGACTGAATGTGAAGATAATGAAGGACAGATGTTATCTCAGGGAAGATGCTGAGCTTAAGTTTTTCTGTGATGGAGGCTCAAGAATAGGCTTTTTATGCATCATATGCCATTGCAAAGATACATTTATTATTTTTTTTTTCATTATCTTCAGTAATATGCCCATACTTTACCAGGAACACAAAGCTTCTTGGGCAAGAACAAGCTCTTCTTCAGCTGTTGATAATGTATGAAACTGTCCCTGCTCTTTTTTCCTCTATCTGCACATCATTCAGCTCCCTGTCCCCAGTCCTCCACCGGTCCCAGAGCACATCTGCAGGAGTTAGGAGAGGGGGGAGCAAGTCTTCTTGCCCAATTGACAGGGGGAAAAAAAGAGGTTTCAGGGGTCTCTGTGGGTAAAGAGTGCCCTGGGAGAGACTCATCTGCACGCTGCTGCCAGAGGCATCACAAGGTCACTGATGTGGAGAAACTGAGTACTACTGATGGAATTTAGTCCTGGCTCTAAAGGGTTACAAGTGTGAGTGGAAGACGCTCTGACAGCTCCTAGGAGAGTTGAAAAGTAATTTTACAAGAGCCTAAACCCTCATGAACACCTGGTGTCTCTCCACCATGGTTAAACTACTCTTTTGTATCTTGCACACATGGAAAATTAAGCTCAATTTATCAGAATTATCTGAGTGTATGTACAAAATTGCAGTTGATGAATAAGCAGCTGATAGAAATCCTGGAATAACCTATAAAGAATTAAAAGTCCTTTGAGAAATATACTTATTATTAAGGTAATGAGGTAATATTAATCAACAAATGAGCAACAACATAAACAGTAAAGTTCTGTCATGGGTAAGGATTTGGCTATAAAGCAGGAAGAAATAGCTTTCAGCATGGGAAGTGTTTATAATGTCTATTTTTAATGAGCTGAAAAAAACACTACAGTGTAAAAAAATAGATGTCCCAGTGTAATTTAGATCAGAATGAAACATACTCCTGGAACTGTCAAACTGAGGATCAAAGATGGCTTGCATTCATTTAAGATGACTAACTTGTTTATTTTTTCTGATGTTTTCAATTATGTTATTGAGGCAAAAGTTTTCACTTTAGTTGCACTGAGTAACAGAATGCCCACTGTGCTTTTAAGTGAAGAATTAGTTTGGGTGTCATAAAACATTATCTTTGGTGCTTTTCAGTGCCCACATCTGCTAAAAACACAGCTGCTACATATCATCTGCTGATATTGGGGGTTTTAATTATTTTTTTTGTATATAGCGGTGAGGAACCCTGTGAATGGGTCTTTAAAACATTTAGCAGGGTTTAAGATAACGAAGTTACAGAGCACAGCTATCATGTAAGCACTCACTGCTTACACGATAAGTACACTGGGTTTGATAGGTGATACCTTGTACCTGCTGTAATTGCTTGTCCTTGCAGATTGCAGAGTAATCCAGAAAGAATTCTATAGTCACTCTGCATTAACAGAAAACAGGAGAGGTTGCAATGTGTACATTCCTTCTCTGATAACGCAGGCATAACAAAAAAATTAAGTAGGTGTGCCACAGACCCGTTTATTTCCCACAACACAGGCTGGTTGTTTCAAAGCAAAGACATCAGACGTCCTAGCGTGGAGAGCAGCCCTGGAGTAGTACAGCAAGTTCAGACAGGTACAGGTAATAGCAAAACATATTTACTGCACTTAGGGTGCACTAGATGGAAGCTTAATGTTGACACTACCCAGTCCTTTTTAAGGCTGTTACAGAATAGGGATGAAATATATCTTGGCCTGGACAAAATATTTCAATTTTAGTGGTTGGGGGGAGGGGGGGGGTATCTGTATTTTTTAACATATGTTCTTTTATCATTTCATTTGTTTAAATTGTTTAACTTTATCAAGCACTAATCTTAGTTTCTCTGGTTATATAAGCAAAATTCTCTCCTATGGGAGAGAAACACTATTTATTTAAAGAGAGTGAATCATTGTTAGCTTTATTCACTGATGATGTACAGTTATCAACTTTAAATGTTCCAAGTAGGATTCTCAGAAATATTAGGTGTAACCCACTATTGATTCTTAATTTATTAATTAGAAAATGTTAGTTTCATGTACCCCTTGACAACAGCCTTCCTGTGATATAGGTACACGCCATAAAACAAATATAGAACAGGAAGCAAAGCAGAAAAGCCTGTGCAATATAAGCACAGATGAAATCCAATAAGCAGCTCAGCTGTAAAAAGTAATTCAATTAATTGCGTGCTTGCAATTTACTCCATACCAAAACATTTTTATGCTTTGAAGGATGACTTACAATTGTATTCAAAGAAAGAAACTTCACTCATATTTACAGTATGCACACAAAACTAACATTCTTGGATACTTGCAGCTGCAAGTTGTGCCTTGAACATCACGCACATTACTTTTGCCAGCTCTTGTTTTGCTTGTGATCACCAGATCATGCAAAGCACCACTGCCATAACCAATGGGTCAGCAAAGTATTTTGAGAGATGATCAGAGGGGCTGGAGCACCTCTCCTATGAAGATAGGCTGAGAGAGTTGGGGTTGCTCAGCCTGGAGAAGAAAAGGCTCCAAAGAGAACTTATAGTGGCCTTCCATTACCTAAAGGGTCCCTACAGGTGAGATGGGGAGGGGCTCTTTATCAGGGAGTGGAGCCATAAAACAAAGGGTAACGGTTTTAAACTGAAAGAGGGTAGATTTAGATTAGATCTTAGGAAGAAATTCTTTCCTGTGAGGGTGGTGAGACACTGGCACAGGCTGACCAGAGAAGCTGTGGATGCCCCATCCCTGGAAGTGTTCAAGACTAGACTGGATGGGGCTTTGAGCAACCTGGTCTAGTAGGAGGCGTCTCTGCCCATGGCAGGGAGGGTAGAGCTCGATGATCCTTGGAGTGCCTTCCAACTCTAACCATTCTGTAATTCTGTGAGAGTAGCTTAGCTGCACTGGATCAACTGTCTTTCTGCTGTACTGTGATGAGCAGGTTCACTGGGGAAAGACACGTTCCTCTCTCTCTTCAAATAAAGGGAATGAGCGATAGCAAATGGAGCAGGGAGGTAAGGTCCTGACAGAGCTTACCTGGGGTGAGCTGACACTTCTCCTCGGTACACAGCCTAGGAGACCACACTTTCTTATGGGAACCTGAAGGAACAGGAACAGGAGAGAAAAATTTGGATAACAATCCTGAGGAACCCAAACCATTTTCATTAGTACTTTTCTAGTGCAAGAAGTTCTGGAAGTCTAATTTCACCCCATTTCATAAGATCAGGCCTTCTCAAATGAAAGTATTGCAAGTGCACCAATGTGATATTGGTTAGCAGTAGTATTGCTAACAAATGCTTCATACCTCAAATCTTGGCCAAGGGTTTCTATTTGCACAGAAAAAGACTGGCAGTACCCATAGCTTTTGCTTCAGGCTCTCTGGTTGTTCTCCGTGTTTTTCATCTTTGAAAAAGCAGTCTCGTTACAAGGTTCCCTGGTTTCATTCTTTCCATATGTTTTCTACTTGGCTTTGCACAATTGCATGATGTTGTGGAGCTGGGTTCTGCCCCACGTGCTGTTAGAGAGAGGGGTGGGCTGTGGCCTGGCTGGTGCCACCCCCTGGACTTTCCCCCTCTGGGGACTCTACCCCAGACAGGAGGCAGTGTCACCCTTGGTGTCCCTGCAGCCTCCAAAGAGCCACTACAGCCGTTCAGCCTGCCTTCTGTCTGGCTTGAGAACATATGGGAGAATTGATTTGCAGTGGCACAAATGGGCAATACTCAACAGCCAAATTAGTGCCAGGCAATTGATAGAGTGAATTTAAATATCTGAAGCCCAGGAGGCTAAGAAAAGACAGCCAGGTGCATGGGAGACAACTTAATAGGGTCAACAGGGAATTCCCAGTCAAGAGTAGGATTTAGCTCTTTTCTAAAAGGCGATTCATCTACAAATTATTGAGTAGAGGGACAGCGGATTGCTTTAACGTATACTTCATAGCCACAAATCATTTTCAGAAGTAGGGTAGATGCAAGTGTCATTTAAAAAACCAAGAGAGGAAGGCTGTCATTGTAGCTGAAATAAAAGCATTGAATCCTTATGTTCAAGTCCTCTTTACATCTGATTTAGAGCAAGGCTTTGAAATAAAATTGCTTTCCTCCTAAGAGAGCTCCTTTACGCTTAAACCATAGAATAAGCTTAGCAAAGTCTTTTTTTTTTTTATTGAAGGTGGTCGACTTTACACACATTAGTAGCTGCATGTGCAGAGGTTGGGATCTAAATATAGTCATTTTCACACTCTGAAAAAGCTCAATGAATATTTAAGTATTTTTCACACAGTAGGACAAGAGAGACTGAGAGGATATTAGACCTGAACATTTCTAGCTTTGCAGTGGTTACAGGATCTAGATTTAAACCCCACACATAGAGCAGGCAGAGGAAAGATCTGTATTTGAATATCCCCATCCCTATCTAAGCCCTATCAACATTGACTTCTCAGTGATAAGGACAGGGGAAGACACCGGCTTTAATCAATGTGTTTTGCTTGAAAAACATCACATAGGCTCCTAAAAGGAGCATACTAACATATTTCTGCAACATGATAGAGGTTAGTCCTGAGTTACACACTTACATGTCTTATGATGTCAGGATTTAGACAGAGACATGCAATAATTTAGGCCTCGAAGATTTTAAACATCAAAGATAAATCAGGAAGGAGTATGAGATGAATGGAGAGAAATGTAAGTTTAATCGATCTCTCCAAACTTTCCTAGCTTGAGTTTGTAACAGAGAAGAGATGTCTTGATTTGCAGTCACTTACTCTAGTGAGAAATCTAAACTGAAACAAAAATCCATTTAACCTCTGGCAAGTACTCTTGTGGTTTTCAAGGAAGAGAAAAATTCTCAGCAGGTTTATAGAAAGGCTGGATCTCCTCATTTGAATTCTTTGGCTGCCATATGTTAAAACTATACACACACAGAAAAAACACAATATTAAAAGCCACAGAGAAGTTAGGAAATGGTAGACTTAAGGGCTGTCTTTGTGACTATAACCCAGCTGTTTTGTGCATTAAGGTAGGATCCCAGACCACCCTTGCCTTGTCCAATGCTCACCATGGATGGGATGTCCCTAGTAAGCAGGTACTTCAAAATTTGTTTTCTCTATGTATTTAGTGTGTGGTCCCCAGACATATTTACTGCAAGCTGTTTAAATACTAGTCAAGACAGAACTGATCTTTTTTCCTTGCTTTTTCCTGCGAACCTTGGGATCGCAGTGCCTATGTGGGATAGCATCTGTATATTTCCCATCTCAGTGGAAGCTGGGAGCGCACAGCAGGCTCTGGTGTTGTAACTCCAAGTCTCAACTGACAGCATATTGGAGGACCTGGACTTCTTCAGCAGAGTTGTTTCATCACCACCCTGTACATTTAACAAGGTCTTGGAAGCGATTTAATTAGTTAGTTAAAATCCCTATTGCCATATATACATAGTGGGTGGGGTGGCTCTTAAGATTACTTCTTTGCATGCTTCAATTGGCAACCTTAATAACTTCATCACAGCTCAGCAATTTTCTAGCTTGCTTGTTTTTCGGGACAAAACTTTATCATGTAGCTGGTCCAGGACAATGCCTTCTTTTACCTATTTGGGGGTGCCTTTGGTACAAGATCCCTTGAAGGGAGTGGTGTCCACATCTTCGCATGGAAAATAATGCCTTTGCAGATGGCTCGTCTGTGATGCTGCTAACAGCAACCAGGACAGACTCTGTACATGATCATCTCAGAATTGCCACTTTTAGCACCTTCTCTCAGCTTCAGCAAAGAAATTGTCATCATCAAACAAAATACTCATCAAGCAGCAGTTTAAGATCCCAGCGCAGATGAATTTTCTTGTCTTTTCATGCTGCTTCAGATCAACCCCACCCATTCCAGCTATTTGATTCTTGTGAAATATTTTTTGTGATCCTTGAGCATGTGATAAAAGTAAACTCTATGGTTTCTTTCGTTTCTGATAAATCTTTTCATGTTTGCCCAAAGTACCAGACACATCCAATAAATTTTTCCTTAGTGCTTTCCTTGACAAATGATGAGCGGACTTCAAAAGGCAAAGAGATTTTTCATCTTTGAGTAACAATCCAAAGTAGGGATGCTCTGAAGACCCTACAATTTCTTCCTGAAAAATCTTTCTGAAGCCATTTGGGTTTAAAAAGCTTTAAAAAAAAAAAGGGTAGTTAAATTGTATGGTGCATTTCATTTAAAACTAAAAGCCTGCTGCTTCTTCTTTAGTGTTCTCTCAGAAAAGCACAAAAAGAGTTGCGTCCTCAGGGTAGCTGAGCTCCGAGAACAGCTGGAGTTCCCTCCTCTGCCTGTGGTTTTTGATATCTCCTCTGTTCCTGTTTTTAATATGTGGGCAAATTTAAGACAAGGGCACAGTGAATATTGCATCGCAATTTACCTTCCCCTGTTGAGTAACGGTGTGGTCTGAAGAAGGGTCGGCAGCATGGCTTAACCAGAGGTGGTTTCTCATTGTATTTGTAGCTCTCTTCTGGCCTGAACTCAGGAACCACAGAGTCATGTAGGAGTTATTGGTATGACGTTGGAGGGTTTCAGCATTATTTTCTTCAGGTCAAGGGTTTCACCTGTTAACTTCAACTTTTCCTATGGAAATCTCGTGCCAGTGATTCGCAGAACAGAGAGTAAGTGAAGGGATGGATTAAAAGAAATATCATGTGAAATGTGTGTTATGTACCTGGACTTTTCTCTGCCACTGTAATTAAAGGTCTTGTAATGAAAACAATGGTTAGACTCGCATAGGAGAACATCAGTCCCTGCTTTTATGCGAGGAGAAAGTCAGGTACCCTTAGAGGTTATGAAATCTGTCAATTGCCTGACCCAGTTCTCGGCTCAGCACTGGTAGCTTTGTTAGTGCACATTTTGGTTTCCATTTCTTATTAATTGCCTCTTCTGCATCCTGCAACGTATCAGACAGATCAGACTAAAGCAGTGATGACTGCAGCCAGTTGGTTCCTGCATCTGACTGCAGTGGCTCTGAGGGCTCAGTCCTTCCCTCCATCCCCTTGCCGAAGCCCTGAGCGCCTGGAGGAGGTTTACCACCCTGACAGAGACTCTTTCCTGAGAGCTGCTGTGGAGGGGAACATCTACTGAGGGCCTGGGCCTATGGACCTTATTGGTTAAGGGGGTTAATTCCCTGTGTTCACTACAAATCACTTGTAAGTGCTACAAATTACTGGCAATTAAAGCTGGAGCCCTGTGTATTCTTGCTTCTTGCTATTAAGATCTAATAAAAAATGAAGCCGTGGTTCCTTGCAAATGGATGGGGAATGCAATGCTGAGCCAGAGTTTGGGACTGAAACAATTGAGTGTCTTACAACAATTTTGGAAAGCTGGACTTAATCTGGAATTTTCCCCATAGTGACTCAAATTATTTCTCCAAGTGACTCGAGTGACCCTTTTTGTGGCAACACTCACGTTGCTATGGCAAAGTTTGTATTAATATTAAAAGGTGCTGTCAGACCGCATGCTTCCACTGAGACATACGAACACTTGAAGGTGGGAAATCTGCCAAGATACTCTACACAGTTAGGAAAAGGAATGTATGGTTAATCATTGTTTTGCTCAGAAGGAAGCCACGGGAGATACATTCGTACCTTTTGTATGCACCACTCTTCAAGCAGCAGAACAGAGCAAGGTCCAACGCTGCACAGAGTTGTTTGCAAATATTACAGAAACATTTGAAAATTCAAATGGTTTGACAGGAATTTTTCAAAATTACAGGTGTCCACATTTACTCTCAAAAGAGGAAGCAAGACGAAGCTCACAAAGGTGCATTTTCAATCTCAGTTATATCTAAGAAATTTCACTGACTTCACTGGGTTTGCAGAACATTTGGAAATATGTCAAAAGCCTATGAAAGCAGAAAATAGGAAAAAATTTATAATTATTCTAGAAGGTTCTTTGCAATGTTTGAGGATCAAACACTGCTTTCTTAACTCTCTATGATCCCACATTTAGGAAGAAATATTTTTTAGCATTGCTGCTGTTTAATCTGAACACTTTCTATATCCTACTTTCTTCAGGCTTACATGAACGCCAGTCGGTATGTGTGGTTCTATCTATGTATCTGTGGATACATTTCACATAAGTTCCATAAGCAACAAAGGGTTAAACAAATACCAGATTCAGTTAATTGTTTTTGAGAGCCACAAAACCTGATTTTGCGTTTGGCCTGGAGGCATAACTCTGGGTATTGCCCAGACCAGTGATGTGATGGATGGCAAACACTTCTGTATTTGCAGTGGCACAGTGCCCAGCCTTTATACTGTCTGCTTCCTCCTCTTCACAGCCCATGAGGTCTTCAGTTATTTTTCAAAATTACAGTCCTCAAATGATACCAGAATGCCAGACTATAGCTGAGACGTACATGTCTCCAGCATACCCTCTTATTTTATGGGAAATGTCAGTCTCTAGTTAATGAGCCCCAATGAGCTCTAATTAGCAGAAAGCCTCATTATACCCCTAATAACAGAACGGTCAATTGTAGATCAGTAGATGAGGTCATTATTTTCAATCAGACTCTTCCGTCAAACACCAAAGCTTCATAGCTAAAGAAAGCAGAGAGTTCTTACAAACCACTAATTCTCATTCACTTCATAAGTAGTTTAGCAGAGTTCACATGAACATATGAATCATTCTATTTATCTTCTTTCATCAATTTATTTTATAACTGTTCCAAAGAAAACTCTTTTATAACAGTGATTTACAATGTAATAAACTTTCCAGTATATATTCATGCTATTATTGTTGCAAAATGAAGATCTCTTTTTTTTTTTTCCTTAGCTGTTTTTGAGGAAGTGAATATTTGGATTATGAATAACTATTTCAGTACCATTGACAACAAAGTTCAGAATCTCTTTGACTAATTCAATGAAAAATTGAGCAACTTTATGAGCCAGTAGTTTCTGCAGATGTACTTTTGAGTGGAACAGAGATGCAGGTAAAAAGAACTTACTTTTTTTCTTTAGGTAACAGAGTTTAGCCACTTTTAACACTTAGAGAAGAGTGAGGGTTTTTTTCTTTACTTTTAAACTATTGGGTGAGAATGCATTTCCTTAAGAACACATGCACTTAAACTGTATACCATCAAGAGTGCACTGAGGACTGAAGCTCTTTTTAAAAGCACAGAACAGATGCAACGGTGCCACTGACCAGTGCGATTCAGCTGTGGTTCATAGAACCAAATAGGTTTGTGAAAATACTGCTGTTGCCATGCTTACCCTGTCCTTGAGATTTTAAATATAAAGGCCTACTGACATCATCTGCTGCATTGATTTCGGTTATGCCTCGCTAAGAATTGAAGGGAAATCATGACAACAGAGATTTTAAAGTTAGTGGAAGATAATATCAATGAAATAGATGGGAGGGTGAAGTCTACTGCAAATTTTCTGTCTAAACAGTGCATGCCCGCATACAAAACAATACTTGCTGTAACAGCATTAATATCAGAGTTTAAGCCCCTTATGAAATTTGTTAATAAACAATAACTTTTGGCTACCCACAGCCTGTGGGGAATATATATAATTTTTATAACTTACAAGAAGATTCAATAATTGCTTCTAGTATAGGATTCAGGGGGCAGTTCTACATCAGGATTTTGCATCGATGGTTAATAACAATGCTATTCACTGAAATTTCATTAAAGTGCCTTCTGCTGGGCAGAAACCTCTGTTATATTAACTGAGTTCATTGTGCATTTCTACTACTGTCATGGTGGAGGAAGCAAGCTTACAAATTATTTGTTTTCAATAAAAACAACAGTAAAAATAATATGCAGCAACTCTTTAAACTTTCACTTAAAAACTATTTTTAAATTATATACAAAACATCTGTTACAAATATTCAAATATGTGCAACTGTCTTCCAGATGTGAAATGATGTTTATCAAAGGATGGAACAAAAAGCAGTTATCACTGAAGTAGGTCAAGAAGAAGGTCTCTGAATTACACAGATCTACCAGGGCTTCACAATAGGCAAGGGGTTACAAAACAAGCATGTGATCATGGTCAATATAACTTTATTTGCCTTATGAATAGGGTACTTAAGAGGACACATCACTAACTGAGATAAGCTGGGATTCAGTGGAGTACGCTGTAAATAACAAGCAGCCTTATCCACACAGTTTGTGTTGCAAGTACATTTAATTTGAAGAGTGTCTGTCATGTTAACACAGAGATTGATTGTGGTGTTTCGGCACAGATCCATCTTGAGTCACACCTTCCCCGAAGGAAGGAGAGATGAAAATCCTTCCCAGGACTCCTGAGCTTGTGGTGGGAACTTGGCATGTACACTGGCCACAAGCCTGTGCTTTGTCCCTCTCGGCGAGCTGGTCCCTTCTCAGTGAGACCATCAACACCTTCTGCGAGCAGAAACCAGTAGACCCCAAGACCAAATACAGACCCTATTTTACAGCTGTGCTAACTAATGTCACCCTTTCTACAAAGGCTTTCTCTCAAGATTTGGGCTTCCAGCCATGTCTTGAAACTGCTTATGTATCCTCTCCTCTGGAATTAACCGTTGCCCTTTGTTTTCTGATTCACTGACGCATCTGTTTCTTCTGTGCTGCTTTTATGGACTTCCAAGTCATCCGGTGTATGCTGTTTTCTCAAACTGTGTGTGCAGCCATTTATTTTACTGCCATTATTGCCGAGTTTATTTCTCCCAATAAATGGATGTCAGAATTTTAAGAGGGCCACAGTATCTGAGGCATTTTAGGATTCTGAGATCATCCTGATTCAATCTTTTCCTGTTCAGAAGATAGTACAGACCAGGGCTGTCAACTGACCCACTAAAACTCACAAACCTTTCGTAATGTATTGGTGGTCCCAAAAGTCATGTGAAGCTGTAAATAATGCGTGGTTTCAATGTAACCTTTTTGGACGTTGAAATCAATTATGAAAGCTAAATGAAAATATGAAGGAGTGATGAGGTGAAGGTTCTCTTCTCCAAATCTAAAGAAAGTGCTTGTGTGGGATCATAAAAGGAAAACTTCTGACCAGGCACTGCTTAGCAGTGCACTGCAATAACAGTGGTAGAACACTGCATTCCAATCAAAACCACTTTGATCTTTGCTTGCAAGCAGAGATATTTTGTGTCCAGATACATAATGATGAGGTTGTACTAGAATTCCTCTCATGCACCTCCAGAACTTCTCAGTCTGCATTACAAGCATCTAAATGAAAGGGTCAGCCTTCTGGAATTGTTCACCATTTGACAGCTTCACATCAGTTTAATATTTAAATGCCTCTTCTTTTCAGTAAGGTCTAACACTTTACTGTGGAGAACGTACTTGATATCAATGTGAGATGTGAGATGTGAGAGAAATAGTTAGCCGCTGTCCTTCTGACAGATTAATAGATAACGTGTGCTTTTTTTGCAGTTTGAGGTTTCAATCTTTACTGCTTCCACCTGTGTTGGCAGCCAGTTCTTGTTTTCATGGCTCCTTACTTTTTTATATTCAGTCCACTTCTAAGACAACACGGTATCTTTGCTCCTACTTCCCATGGTACTTCTGTAAAGCCAATCCATGGTTTGGAGCGTAGGAGATTAGCTATTGTTGGTGTATTGAAGCAGCAAGGAGAGCTGGTTTTAAGGTCTGAACAAATCTGCTTTGGCAGAAGGCCAGAAAAAGGGAAGGAAACAAGCTCATGACCTCCAGGCAATCGCTGGAAGCTCTTTGGGGAGCTGATAGTGGGGTCATGATAGTGAAAAAGTCCTCACTATGGGTTGTGGTGTTTTGTCTCTGAGAAAAAATTGTATTTTCAATTTATTCAATTGTTTTACATGTAACAAGGATTCTGTTACACTTCTAAATATAATTATAAAACAAATTAAAGCCTTGATACATAAAGCAGATACCATCTATATGCCAGTTCTTCCCATGCAGTGATCCTGATATCTGGATACAGGAAGTGTAGGGTATTGCTTCAGATCAAAATGTATGCTATTTTTTCTTATACAACTGTTGACTTTTTAAAGATGACTGATGGACTGTGAAAACCCATCCTTGCAAAACAGAATCTGTACACCTTTGCATATAATTACATAAGTCAAGCTCTTATTTGTCCAAGGAGAAAGAAAAACACCTCCTCTAAATGTCCTCCCTCCCCAGTCTAAATGAGTCATATGATTTCTAGCAACATCCTGGTTTTATTCAATGTTCCATCTGTGTTGACTAAGGCACCAAGAGGTCAAGTGACTTCAAGGGTGGCTTTCCCATAAAGGCAGAGCCAGCAGCTGTCTAATGGAGAAAAACATAAAAGCGGAATAATATTGGTTGACACTGGAGCATTTAAATAACTAGGGGCTGGGAGGAGATGACATTTTCCCATTTCCCCAGAGCAGCTAAGTCTTTAGAGAGGTTGCTAGTCAGATGGCTACAAGCAGTGGGCTTTTCACCAAGGTGGCAGCAGTAGTTTTGCATTTCCTAGCACAGATCTTTGATCTCTAGACAATGGAGTTACGTCTGAAAACATTTACCTGGTCTGTTCCTATCCTCAGCATGCAAAAGAATATCTTCTCTTTAAAATCAGTTTAAAGAGAAAAAGAGAGAAGTGCTAGACAAAAGAAGAACTCAATATTTGCCAACATCTACCCCAGGGCAGAGGCTGAGGTAAACAGTAATCCTTTCAGCCTGAATGGAGGCATAATCTCTGTGTGGGTGGTAATGCGCAGAAGGTGTTGGATCAGACCAACGCTTAACTCCTGGTCAGAGGGCAAGGGCTCCTGGCAAGTACAGAGACAGACACTGGTAGCTGTGCTGCCTTCCTCCGTGGTCTGCATCCAGTGCTACACAGTGCTTTATCAACACGGATGAGACAGCCACCGCCTAAATGAGAGTTATGACCAACACTCTCACTTATCAGTCACTCTCATCTTGATCTCATCTAGGAGCAATCACTCTCATCTTGATCTGAATATGCTTTTTTCTCATGTCCCTCAGTTGTGGGTCGCACCCTGCTGTGTAGCCAAGATGTAGGTGGGAAGCCCAGCAGGTCCTCGGTGGGGACATGCTTTTGGTGCAAAAGTAGCCCAAGTGGTCCTTGCAAAAAACCTGGCCTTGTCGGTCAAAAAGACTGGTGACATCCTGAGTTATACAATCATTTTGACCAAAGTAGGGAAGAAGGATCTCAACTGTTACTGTCTCTTGCAGAGTGGACTGGAACTGACAGGCAAGCTGTCCCCTTGCTCCTGCCACAGACAGGGCATCCCGTGGGAGTTCAGCTCAGCGAGCTCTGTCTCCAGGCCGAAGCAGCTGTCAACTGCGAAAACAAAACTTCACCACACACACACAATTTCACTTACCATAGATTTCTAGAAGGATTTTTTTTCTTTTTTTAAGAAAAAAAATCAGTGCGTTACACGCCCAGGCCTTGGTCCAGCAACAATATCCGAGGGTGCACCGTGAGCAAGAATTCAGATACCAGTGAAAGAAATTTCCCCTTGTAAAACAGAGATAGTGATGACAATTTATTCAACAGCAATAATACTTGGAAAGATCCCATTAATTGGGGGAATTACCAACAATATTAATAGGCATCAGTCCAGTAATAATACTTTTGATCTGGACAGTTTCACTTTAAAGGGCCAGGAAGGAAAAAAATATTAGGCAGAAGGAAGCAGATCTTTGAAGCCGTGCATGAGAAAGGAACTACATGACGTTCCCTGGCATTTCTAACACTTGCTCCCTGACTGCTCTGTTCTGAGGCCATTTATATAATTAAGACAAAGAGAAACTTCCTGACAAAACAAATTAATGCAGCTGACTTGTCTACTGGAAGTGTGTCTTTATACAGCTGTTGCTTTAAGACCAAAGGTTTCTTGGGTTAATGGACTCCTCTACCAATATGGAGTGAACAAAGACAGGGACGAGGGATCCCAAAACCCTGTTAGGGAACTTGTACCATTACAGAGGGATGAATCCAAGAAGAAAAGGACTAACATATTCCAAGGAGGCACAGGTAGAGTTTCAGGACCCAACATGGCAACCTAGAAACTTCCTCATAAACTTACCTGTAAATCGGCAAATCCTTTACTCTTTGATTCTAATGATCTTCAGACATTTAAAATTCAACTTTGCTCTGTTTTGAAGAGCGTTTTGCCAAATTTCTCCCCAAATTAATTATATAAAGATATTTCTCCATGTAATGTTCCTGAGAAGAATAATTTTCCAGACCTTCTCCTCTGGCAGGAATAGATTCACAAAAAATAATGGTGATGGTGCCTACTACTAGTTTAAAATGTTTCCCTACAAAGTGGGAAGAAAGGCGAAAATTTTTTACTCGACTTGAGGAATGACAAAGCTGTATCTTCTGCCTCTTATAAAAAAGCTGCTCAGCAACTTCAGAAGATTTTAGGCCAGTCCATTAGGATAAAGTGAAACCAAGGTTTGCTTACACTTATGCTAGACTGAAAAGTGATGTTCTTAGTGCATATGATCAAATATTCTAGTGCAGGGCATTGGGAGGAAATAGTCAGTTTTCAGTCCGAGTATTTGGTTTAAAGATTTTGCCATCCCTGAAACGTAATCCTGAACACAAAGACAGTATGCACATTGACCATCTCACCTTACAAAATGTGCATGTAGCTGTGTATAAGGGAACAAAAGGTAAGATTCAGTGCCTTAATGCTCTTGCTATTTTTCTCTCCCCATGAAATAGCAATCCTTCCCTGACATTAGCAGAGCATAAAAAAAGAAGACTGGAAAGTTCCCTCACCCAGAATATCCCATATCTGCTTGCAAAGCTGCTCTCCTGATGAGTGGCTTCAAAATCTTTCACCCAGACACAAGATCTGTTTTACTTCAACTCGTAGTTTCTGTTTGTAATCTTTAGCTACTGGGCCATTTGGCAGGTAGATGTCAAAGGTACCCATCGATCCTTTCAGAGAATACTTTCACTGCCATACTGTTTGGTGTCTGCACCTTTTATTGGACTGAGGACAGAATTTTTAACATGAAAGTCTAAGAAATAGTTGTCAACCACTGTTGATGCAACATTCCTCCTGCCACTTCCCTCATCCTCTCTAACAGAGCTTTCTTGCACTATTAATTAAGTGTTCTGCTTAAAATAGATCCACTAGCCTGAACCAGATGTTTACAACGTGAGGTATTCTGAGCAAGGACTATGTGAAAGCTGTGATTTTCATTAAATTGTTCCTGTTTCATTCATTTTATAACTGCTAAATTAATAAAAAGTCTGGTAAGGAATACTGGAATATTTATATTAGCATATAAAATAATCTAAGTTATACACTGGAGTTAAACACTTAAAATGTTTATGAACATATGTTATGATGTCACACTTATGCAAACAGACAGTCTGGGCATTGAGAATGGGAATCTTTACTAACTCCCTTCCAAATTCTGTTGCTTTTTATATCTGCTCTTGGACACCACAAAGGAAGCTTCCCCTCTTTTACAGTTTAATATACACGATATTGACCTACAGTAACCAGGGTAAATGGGCAAATCTGGGGAGCTAGAGTGAGATTGTCCATTCATACTTTGCTGGAAGATATTTTTTCTGTTTCCATTCTTCATTCTTTTTAAAAAAAAAAACAACAACTGAAATCACTGATTAAGAATCATTCAGTGAATAAAATAACATAATTCCACTGCCATTCTTCCTTATGCTGAATGTATCTGTTTCTCAGAAGGGTTGAAATGAAAATTTTCTTTAATTTTTAGAGATTTTGGGCTTTCTTCAAAGTACTGGTAAGCTCAAACACTGGTGAACAGATGTGGTATTAACAGCTATTGTTGTTACAAGACAGGCAGTGTGGTCAGTCATCAGGGAAAGGGTTAAATGACATTCAAAATCAAAGTTTTATTGGTTTCTGGTCTGGTTAAGTCACCGTAAATGCCTACATTTAGCAGCACCACAAGACAATGAGATCTGAATATCAGCTGGTGTCTGCACTTCACCTTCCATATGATGCAAATACACCCCAGAAAACAATTTAGAGCGTACTGCATATGGAGAGCCAGAAGTGACATGGGGTTCCAATTACAGTAAAATGAACCATATGTCTAATTAAATATATATGTTTTCTATTGATCTCCACACTAATTGCTGAAAACAGATGCACATGTTTCATCTAAACAGCAATTAGCTATGGGTAGCTATAATATGTGATTCTCCCCCATACATCTTTTTCTCACCTGCTGCTCATCTTACCCATTGTGGAAATACTTTTCTTTTTTTTTCAGGCTATAGGTTTCTTTTAACTTGGAATATGCATGAGTTCTCATGCTTGTTCATATGTTGTATATCATTAGCTTTCCCCGGTAGGAAGAAATAAGCAAGTATTTAAAGTATTTTAAAAAGTAGTGATATGACATTTCTCCAGTTTTCTGGAAGACATCTTAAAGATTTCCTGAGGGTGGTGCTAAGCACATTATGAAAATCACCCCTGCAAGATCTGCCAAATTAGGAATACACAGAAATGCTGCAGATGTCTGAATGGAATTAATTTTCTTGGGTACTTCTTGATGAGGAAAATTTCTATAAAATTATCTCCCTAAAACTGTACAGAACTAAGAGCGAAAAAAGTTTTCAATGCATTTCTAGTTTTAGCAAAATGTACATAAAATGTTCGTCTTAATAAACTGCTAGTTTTTAAAGCAAAAAAAAAAAACAACACCAACAACAAATACAGCAGCAATTTTTTCCATTATACTAATCTAAGAAAAGTTACGTCTCACTGGTAGACACAAAGTCAATGAAAAAGACTTTTCAGAAAGAAATTTTTATAAAATTGAACAAATGAACTCTGAAATTATGCTCCCCAGATGCACTTTTAAATACATTTGGTTTGCAAACAGAATTATAAGTGATGTAAATTACATTCTGAATAGCATAGTATCTTTAGCTGCAGTACTCCAGCTTAAAGCAAAGATAACTTGTCAGAGTTTTTCTTCCTTTAAACATGACCGTACATTAGTGATTTGTCATACAGAGCTTTTTCCCCTAATTTTTTAAAGTATATTTGTAGTCATTCTGCTGTTGAAAATCCTCATTCATTGAAAACATCTGGAAAAATGAACAGCATAATTTCAGTCAGTTCTTTATAAAGTTTTCTGTTAAATTTTCAGTGAGATCTTTTTGTAAGAAATAAAATGCCGCTTGAAAACTTTCCCCAAAATAGATGATTTTTCTTTTAGTGGCCCATAAGATATGGGCGTAACTTCTTAGTAGTGTACTTTTCCTAAAGGGATTGCTCTGTATTGCTTGTACACTTAGTGTATTTACATATGAGTGGCCATTTTTGCCATCTGTGTTGCCTCATTTTAAGCACGTGGCTCAAGTGTGTTTCAGTGAACTAA
>JAHREE010000259.1:3770654-3856247 GCA_033628505.1 Tringa tobata | reverse complement strand
GGGGGGGGAAGAGAGGTGGTACCCAAGATAGTTTTCTGAAATGGCTTAACTAGTGTCAGTGTTCAAGATGACATCAGTCACATTCCCTGTATTTGTAAATATTCCCAAATGTGAAACACAAATTGAAAGTCAATTAAAGTCTATTATGGTGGTATTGTGGCCAACAAAAAAGCCATTTCTGAAAGCTTGTAAATTTGCAGGTAACTTGTATGCCTGCTGAGAAGTTTCCTGACCTGCCTGAAGAGACCAGAACGTCAAGGAATGATTCAAAAAGAGTAATGACTTAATTTGGTAAGTAACTTACGTAACCAGGGATTCGGTCGGTTATACGTTTTCCTTGTTTCTCTTTCAAAATCCACAAGTTGTTTTACCCAGTCTAGGCAGAGGTGACCCGCGTTGGTTTAACCCTGATTTGAATGCAGTTCAGATGACATTGAGTTTCTGGTGTTTGCCTTGGTCTGCTTTTTGGGAATGAACATATTCATAAAACGTCTGTCAGGGTTGCTGAAGAGAACAAAAGCCCCAGATAGTTTCTCTCTCCTGCTCACATTGCCATTCCCCATTAATAATCTGATTTCTTTTTGAATTTTTGAAGAAGGAATGAATTCTGCCAATAGCAGTATCAGGAGAAGTAGGCACACACACTTCATCAGGTGTATTCATATAGCAAGACATTTGTAACAAGAGTGAGGATGGTGAAACTAGTCACTAGCCTGGTAAATTAGATTCTTTACTATTACCTTTTTAACGATAACAGAGTATTTTATTTGGCAATGTGTATTTATTTCAATAGCTGTATCTCTTATTACAGCCCTGAGAGATGGAACTGGGAGCAGCATTTGGCCTGATAGTGTGTAGAGGGAACAAATGAAAAAGTAAAAAGTTTAAATAAACAATCAAAAACCCGTTGAAATCTATCCTTGTGGATAGATTTAATTATACAAAACCAGTTGTAAAAAAGGAATCTCAGTAAAACAAGAATTTTTTTTTTTTTTGGTTGAAACATTTTCATGTTTGATCATGGTTAATTACTCCTAAAGGATTTTTAAGTAACAGCTGCTGCTAATGTTATTTAGAAAATTATTTGCATTACAATACATTTTAAACTGCAAAAAAAGATCTGAGTTAAATACAGCACTTGCAATTAATATTTTTTCTAGAATGTTAGTTTCTTGCTTCACATTATATAATGCTTTTTAGGGATATATTTGAGAACCATTTTAATTCTCTTTTGATTAACATTCAGAGTGGAATTTCCAAAATGAAAATAGATGGAACTGCTCTGTTATCATACTCTGAAGAAGACTTCCTTTTCTGAAACAATTAACTCCCTTTTCTTCTGTTTACATTCATGGCTCATATTGAGTAATGCCATCTGCTGACAGGAATACTGGTGAGTGAGTCATAAGAAGTAAAAGCTAGGGCAGAAGATAAGACATACTCATGTTAAAGACAGACTAAAGGCCAAAGATCCTGCCTCTGTCAAAGGTCTGAAGCCGATATCTAGGGAAAGAATGCATGAAAACTGTAAGAATATTTGTCTCATGTAAATGCAACAGTCTGTCTTCCAGGGACTTAATAGTGTTTAATAGTCCTGGATCGATTTTTTTTTCAAATTTATTCTGTAGGATAAATCTTTCTGATTTAGATAAATCTGGTAGCAATTTGGGATTCAGTACAAAGTGTATCTTGTGCTACTGAGTACCACATTGATACTGTGTGTGTGAAAAGTAATGGCTTTAGCTGCTTTTACATCTATTATCTTTGAGTGCCCCCACCCCATCCTTTCTTATGAGAAACTGTTATTATTGCTCAATTATTTATTAATTTATAAATTAATTATTAAAATTAATTATTACTCAATTATTCATGTATTTCCAGAACATATGTAAAACTTTTCACTATCTAGAAGTTAGATCCATATTTTAGGAAAATCTCCCAAGCCCTTTTGTAGAATAATAACTGTTAAAACTACAAATTCAATAATGATCAAAACTGCCCTTTTGCCTCAGGCTCAATGACTTCTCCGCTCATGGGCGGGCAGTGCAAAATGAGACAGTAATGCTGTCAGAAGGATGAGGACAAAAGCAAGTTCAGTAAAACTGAAAAAACTTTTCTTTCAGGTCTTTATGAAAATTCATCATCACATGTACAAATTTTTTTTCAGCAGTGGTTTCCTTATGTCTAACGAGATGTGTAGTCTTGCGTGAGTAAAACAGCAGAGTTTTGGTTGATAACATCTGACCTTAAAAGAATGGTTGGGGTTTGTATTGATTTTTCTGCCTAGACTGCATTTACAGTTCGGATGATTAATTAATGAATTTCTAGTTCCAGAAAGAGACTATTGCTGTTTAAACTGATTAACACAGAAGCATTTTATGGCTTTCCAGTAATTAATCTTTATAGCTAAACTGACGTAGGAGTATCTTTTTCACTCTAGCATTTCTAGTTTGTACAGAAACAGTAGTTGACTGTTACAGATGTCAACTAAACAATAATACAATTGTATCAGAAATGCAGTGCATAGAATGTCACGAGACATTTGTATCATTTATTAATAGGAGAATATATTAATGGCACTGTGAGTTACATGTGGACCTCTTTGTCAGATACTGTATAGATACAACTCTGTGCGCACTGTTGTGTAGAGGCTGGCTGCCACAATGTCCTCATTTAGACAGCAAAAACATACTCACTGAGCTGTAATACACAATCTCCTCATCACTGAGAAAAACTCCGCGGACTGTTGGTAGCCATACAGAACACGACTATTTGCAAGAAAAAGTTCTTTGGGTCCTGAAAAACAAGAGGAAAAAGGCAAATGGGAGAGACATTGAAATGTCCCCAGCTTTAGTTTGAATGATGGGGTGCTGGGGTGCTGTGTTATAGACAGATTGAATGTGCATCACACAACGTAGTTTGTAAGGACCGTGCTGTATTGGATAACGTCTCCGCATCTAAGAAAGAACAGAAAATTCCAAAAGGCTCTGCTCTTGGGAAACTGCCTCGCGCTGACCTAATTACTTCATTAAGCTTGGATTGAATGGTTGATCCTAAAGTAGATAAAGCTGGAAGCATGAAAACAGAAAATTCTCCCTCTCTCCTTCTGTATCTCTCTCTCTCTGGGAAGAAATTTCATTAGGATGATGCTTTGTATCACGAAAAAACTAATCTTGCTGTGTGTCTCTGTTCAGGAAATTGGCATAGGTAATAAATGCGTTACACTGTGCAGAGCTGTGATAATTCATGAAAAAAGAAACGGCCATAATCTTCACTCTGGAGTAGATGGTTGAAAACAGGAAGAAGGTTTGTGTTTTGTGTTGGTTCGTGGGGGTTTTTTTCTTCATGTACAAAGGAAAACATGGAGAAAAGGAGAGAGTTGAAGCAAAAGTAAAGGAAAGAGAAGATGGTAGGAAGTGCTTGGGCTATCAAAAAAAATGTGAAGTATGAGAGAAGGTGGGGGGAAAATGGGAGCTTTCAAGAAAAAAAAAAAGTAACATTTGAATCCCATCATAAATGAAAGGGGGTGAACAAATCTGATGAGAACCAATATATTTCCCTCCCACAGGGACAAAAATTGAAGTGCAAAGCAGGGGAAGAGCGTGATATTTCTGCTGTCACTAATTATAGTGCAAGGCAGTCCCCAGTGAAAACGAATTCTTTCTGTGACCGCTCCAGTGTCCTCTGAGCAAGCTGAAATCCCTCATCAATTTTAGGATTATCAGGATGGCAAAGACTCTCAGCTTTCTCTCTGTGTGCCTGAAATGTACTCAGAGGGTGCAGAGTCTCTTTCAAAAAGATTTCCAAATCTTTTTTTAAAGACTGCACCAAAACCAAAATTGTGCCAGTGAAATAGCTACATAACAACAACTTAGTTACAAAATTCTTCACCTTATCTCTGAATTTTTCAAGCTTCCCCTTGCAGGCCTATGACCTTGATAAGCTTTTGTCAGCTGTATTGGAGATCCCCACACTGTAAAACCTGATTTTTACAGATATGTGTAACCAAATGAACTGTTAACCTTTGCTTTGAACTAAATCAATAGATTGCCATGATTGTGATCTTCACAAGAAACACTTTTTTGAACTCTGTCTCATAAGACATATAAAAACAAAGGCTATAGCACTGCCCTCCTAATCTTCCTACCACCACAGCAATTTATTACTCTTTTGCCTACATGTCCATGTTTGCTCTCTTACCTGCAGTGTTGAAGTGGGAGCTGACATTTAGCTGCTTGTTTATTCCCAAGAACATCTAGTCAAAAGTTGGAATTTTTGTCTCATGGGAAACTTTGGAGTTTCTGTAATTTTTGTTCAAAAATTGAAGTTTCATGAGAAACAATACCAAAAAGAAGTTTTCACAAAGGTCTTTTCAGAATAAAGATTCTTTTCACAATCTCCAAACTTCATTTCAGATGCTATTTTTGGTTGTGTGTTGAGAGAAATGTTTTAACTTCACCTCATACCATACTATATATCTTTACAGTCACTGCTTACCACTCCTAATACTGAGATGTTAAAAATGACACTATATAATAGTTGAAATAGTCTATTCTATCTTTAAAGCCATTAAAGACAGCTGCTATTCAGTGCTGATTGAAACATCTTATCTCCTTTTATAGATCAAAGTGTATAATGTGATACTGACTTAGTGCAGCATTTCGATATCCTGAATAGATGGTCTTTAGATGATCCCTATGGATCTCAAATTTAAATTCCACTGGGAAGTAAATCTCATGATCCTGACTTTCTGGTTTTCAAATAATTATAATACTCCCTTCAGAGGATGGGATCTTCCAGAGAAGTGTAAAGGATTTTAGTGTAAGGGCTTCCTAACACTTGAACTGACATTTCACTGGAGAACCCAGTGAAATCACAGCTCGTACATAGCCTTGCAGAAACCTCTCAAACATGGAGAAAAAATGGACAGTAAAATCAAAAGAGCCTGAATCAGTGGCTGAATTTTCATGTAGAGGCTTTGCAACCATAGTTCTCAGGCTGGAAAGAACTGCCTTGACCAAATTTCCCCAAAAAGGGTGGTACTTTTGAAAGATCCAGGAAAAAAAAGAATGTAAGTTCTACAGGTGAAGAATAAGCTTTGGTTTTCCTTCCAAGTAAGATTAATATTTTGAAGACAGGTTGTATTTAGAAAATTCCATGGGGTTAAAGATTGAAGGAATATCAAAATATTTTCAAACCATTGCTGTGCTAGCCAGCTTTCTACTATATTTACTATACCTAACAAGGACACAGATAAATGAAGGTTAAATAGACTTTAAATCACATTACTTATATCTCGGATGTAAGTAAAGAGGAATGATACTGCAGTATATATATTATTTTTTTTTTTTATTCAGGAATTTTCTTAGGGGTCTGCATAAGAAAAAACAGTCACCAGACTCCAGCCTGGCTGGGTGTAATATTATTGCAAAGGGCTGGTGGCTGAAAATGCTCCGGAAGAATATGAGTAAACAACCATATTAATTCAACTTGTATAACTGTATACTCAGGATCCAGATGCTTGAGAGTGAACTATTAATGGCCGACTTGGCTTGTATATTTAATTGTATGTTGGACGTTTCATTTGCTGTACTCTGCTATCCATTTGGACTTGAGGCACAAACAAAAATGGGATACTTATTTTAATGTAATAAATGGAGACAATAAATAACAAGCATACTTCATTGTCCTGCTTCCCCACTATTTTCCAAGAACAGAAGTCTCCCGAGAGTAGGACACTTTTCTCTAATTTTCTAATCAGCCACATTTGTGGTTAGTTGAGCTGTTTCCATTTGCTGCCATTTATTTTTATTATCCTTGCTCTCCCATACAAAAAAGATATTCTTGGGGCGGGATGGGACAGAGAGGCCAGGAAAAGGGAAAGGGAGAGTTAAGGAAGAGAGACAGACAGACAAAAAATAAACAATATCATATTGCAGAAATCCCGACTCCCTGATGTCACAGCTTTAGCTCTAAACTGGTGCGATGTCCTGAAAACAGGCTACTATTTTTTACTAGAGGGGTTGACTAGAGTAAGAAATTTAGCTCAACTGAGAAATAAAAATACTTTCCACTGTGACAAGCATTAATGTTTCATTGAAGTATGCCCCGTGTGTCCAATGATACTTCATAAGATAAAGGCAATGTCATTGACACGAGCTTTTGTGTTTCAAAAGTCAAAAAAACCACCCTGAAATACACTTTTAAAATACGCCTTCTAAGATTTGGCCACAATAAGAACATTTAATTGCATTACTTCAGTACAAAAGGACATTAGCCAATGCACTTTCCAGTACTGTGTGTAGACATGGACATTTGCAACTTCATAACATTCCAGCTCTTGTAGTTGTAAATAAGTTCTGCATGTTCCTTGTATATTTATTTTAGTATTCTGTAGGTAGAAAACATCATAAATAGCTAGCTGTGGAAATTTGGTTGGATACAGGCTGCAGTTGAGTCATTTGGACTGAAAGTCACTTTTCATTCACTTCCTGCGAAACTTCACATTCATTTTATCTGCAAAGTTATTTATGGGATGAGAAGCTGTCATGATTACGTGCTCATAGAAGTGGTCATGCCACAGGTATGCGGTGGCCATTAGAAACACTTCTGTGGGTTTGGGAACCATCCAGTGGGGACCAATAGGTAACTCACAAAGAGAAGATAGAGATACGTTTGCTGAGTCAATTGCTCGCTAATAATAGTTCTCCCTGCTCTAGCGGCTTATCCCTTGCTTTGCACGTATTGCTGGTTGGGCTTGGGTTACACATAAACACAAATGTCATGACCCACGTGTGTCAAAAAGCTGAGAAGATACTATCACTAGAAATGTAGCTTTAAGCTCCATTTTCATAAATACGGGGAAGTAAAAATAGAATCCCCATAGATAAACACACGGAGACGTGAAATCCTCGCTGAGCAGCACAGGGCCCCGAGGCTGTAGCATCAGCCGAACCTGCCTCTTGGTGTTTTGAAGGGGTGGTTACTACCAAAATCCTGTATCTGTATTGCTTATTTCTTTTTTTTTTTTTTTTTGTCAGAGTTAGGTTGATGGTTGGACTAGATGATCTTTAAGGTCCCTTCCAACCTAGATAATTCTATGATTCTACGATTCTGTATTATCTCTGATAATACAGGTCCTCAACTTGTATTCTATAATTGTTCCCAACAGTATATCGCTATATGTCTATTGTCTATATTAAACTGGATCCAATAAAATGATAAGTATATTTTTGAGGTATCTAAAATCCTTTAAAAGGCGTGCAGTTTTGTTGCAAAGAAAGAAAAGTATGCCTAGTCTACCGCATTCCAGGGCAAATTAATCCAGAAATTTAATGATGGTCACAGAGAAAGGGAGAAGTTTATTTTTAATTCAGATTTGCTTATTATGTGTTTCCAATCCTACTTTAAGATGCAATGGCTTTCCCAAAGTAATTTAGTGATGAAGGAAGTATTGGAGCTATTTATTTATTTACTAGTTATAGACATAGTCCCATCTACTCTGCTATAGGCTAGCTGCCTAATGTACAGATTTTACCACATTCCGCTAGTCCTTATTTATTGTGACCCAGATCCTTGCTTCTAGTATGTACAATACTTCAACAAAACAGACTTCTGCATCCTGTGAATGTATTCTCCTAGCCAAGTAAAATGGAAGTAACTCTTTCTGTAAAAGTTACGAAGTTATGTTTTTTATATATCAGTTCAGGTAACATTACAGTCTAATAAGGGATATATTGATTATGCCAATATTAGCATGTACTACAGATTGCTAGGAGTGGATCTGTTGAGTAATTGGTCCCCTTGTCTGGTGCTAAGGAACTGATGCCCATTTTACATGTTTTGGGACTTTTTGGTTCAGTGGACAGAATGCCTGGTGGTGGTTGGACCACATCAGCTCCACTGCTGGAGCATGTAATTGTTAAGTTTCACCCAAAGGAATCCAATTTCAGAAGCCCAGAAACATTGCTCCCCAAAGTACAGCAGGAGGGGACAATCAGGAGACTGACTTCAACACTCCTAATCCGAACAAATTTACTGTGTAAACACCCTCATTGTTTTCATATTATATTTCAGGTACTGCAAAAACCCCTTAGTTTCTGAAAATATGTGCTGGTAAGACAAATGCTGCGAGAATTGCCATAAATCAACTGTCCATGGCAAAGAATCAAAATAACCTTTTCTAATACCAGAGAAGGCAGACCGTTTTCTGTTTTACCTACCTTTTAGCTCTGAAGAAGAAATAAACAAAGCATTAAGCCAGACTACCAGCTTCCCCAAAAGGTCATACCTGCCAGTGACATATCTCGGGGGGACAAATTTCTCAGTAGATCATGAATAAACCTGTGCTGTAAACTTCAAGGTCTCTTCAGATGGTAAAACCGAGAATTGTTAGGGATTTTGTGGAATTGCGAACTCCCAACAAATAAAGTGGATTTTATGCCTGGCGGGTTAACAACACAGCATGCTAGTGAGTCTCAATAACACTGTGCTAACTGCTTTCTCTGGTCTAACCCTAAAATTCCAAAGATTTTAAACTAAGCCCACTCCACCCTAGTCCAAAGGCTGCTTACGTTGACTGCTTGAGAATAGCCATATCACCTCTGCCTGTGATTCTCATACATTAAGCAGAGTCTGGCAGGGCCATAGCTTCAAGAAAAATTTAAAAGAGAATAAATGATTTGGTGCTGGAGGCCTTAGGCAGAAGTTTGGAGAGCTGGATTCACCCTCTTGGTCTGCCAGAATCCCCGTTGTGGATCCAAACCCCTAAAGGAGATTTAAGATTTCTTTCATTCTCACACTAGAGCTTTCTTCTCTTTTTGATAAAAAAATTAGCAGACTTAGAACTTACCTTCATCATCGATCTCTAGTAGAAATGGGGAAGAACAAAAACCACTCTTCAAGAAGTAGTGTTAAGGTCTGTTTAGTATCATCCCTCCCCAGGAGTTCCTTTGTATTTACCCGATCCTGGGATTTTGTCCTTTTTCACAGGAGATTTTAAACTAACACACTAATAATTCTTGCTTTAGTAATTCCATGCATTTTTCACAGGACAAGAAGTGTTGTTGATTCATTTGGCTTATCCACAGCTCTGCAACGCTGCACCTACTGGCTGCTAAGTCACGAGAAGACACTCATGGTTCCTTGCAACCTTTGAGGAAATTCTCTTCACCAGAGTGATAATGGCAACAAGGAGGGAAACTAGAAAAGATACACTGGGTTGTTCAGAAATTTAGTGACATACAGGATATATATGTATGAAAGGAGGGGACGTATCTATTGTCAAGGTTCCATTATCCTTTATAAGCTAAGGGTTTCATCTTGACCAGCAGCTAAATAGTTACTTTATGCATAGCCTGTCTTCTGGTTTGGCTCAGAAAAATAGAATTTAATTTATTTGTCCATCCAAAGTTCTCACCATAAAAAGTTAATATGATTTACTTTCTTCAGCTGTATTGGGTTATTCAAAGACACTTAGGCAACTGCCCCTTTTCTTAGTATTTCAAGGATGCCTGCAGTTTGCTAGGCACATGGTGAAAGAAGTTATGCAAAAATGTTATTATAAAGCTAGAGCAGTAGCCCTTCTAGCCAGAGTGGCTAACCAATAGTTGTTTTTGCTGGGATATTTCAATTAGGATGAAAAATGGTGCTAGACTTGGGCATCTTTGAAGGAGCTCCAGTTAGAAAAGAAACAATACTACTAAATTCTAGCAGTGGAAAGCCCAAATGGAGCAGAAATGTTGCACCTCTAATGTGGTTGGAGCAGCAGAAAAAGTCCTTGCCTCCTACCAAGTTCTGAGGCTGAGGCATATGGCAAAAATGTACAAAATCCTTCTCTCTTGGACATAACAACGAAACAAACACTTTCTTAGTCCTCAGCCAACACCTCCACCCCAGAGCCCACTGTCTCCAGACAGGCTTTTGCAAGCTTTTCTGAAGCTCCCTTCTTCCCCTTCTCTCTTCTCCAACTGAGAAGCTTCTTTTCTGCATATACAGTTGAGTGAAACAGTATTAAGCAACATCTTTCCACACAGATTGTCTGAATTGGCACTATACTTGGGTTTTCATTTGTGGAAGCATAGCCTCCGCTCTCTTTCAGCTACCTAAAAAGCAGACTGAATTCATTAGTTCTGGGGAAAGATAAATCCACCTTAGCCTCATTTTTTGTTCCGATAGGTCTAAAAGGGACAAACCTAGATCATCTATTCAAACAAAGAGAAAGAGAAATAACTTAATAGATTACCAGTGATGAAAAATAAAGCACTGATATATATGCAGTTTTTTCTGGAAATATTTCACCTTATCATAATTCAATTCCTGTACAAATCACTTTTTTTGAGTGTGTTCCAAGCCCCATGGTAGTTTTTCTTTCAGTTACCACAGAAGAAGCCCTGAGAAGAAACTACAGTTTTTGTAGAATTTGCTAGCGGGAATGTATTCTGTCCCTACTATTCACTGTTTTATGACACTTTCTCTCTTCACTGGAAAATCCTGCAGCAACTCTTCCAATTTTCAGTGGAGAAAGAGATTTTTAAAAAAATGCCTAGAAGCTCTATCCTACAAGCTTCTCAAATTTTGGATTTGTTTCTCTGGCGGTTTTCCAGAAGGAAAATAAGACAGATATTTTTAGCACATGCCCAAATGTAAGACTACATTTTATATATCACAGGCCTGTTTTCTATAAACTAGAAAAGAAAAAGAGCACAATGCTTAACAGGCAGTTAAAACTATGATTATGGTTAATGTTTCCACTATCCAAGCAGAGCCTTGCAAATCCAGGATCCATACAACCTCACAGTTTTCAGATCTGTGTTTAAATTTAACTGACATGAAAATCTCTGCAGATTTCATTCATTAGTGCCAATGCATTTCCACAGCCTTTTGGTATCTGAATGGACAAGTAGCAGGCAATATTTGCATCTAGCTGCAGGCCAGCATGCCCTTTCTCAAAAATACCTTAGCACTTTGGCAGCTACATGTTGCGATAAAACATCTTAAATACCTGTGCAAATGGGGCCCTCCTCCCTTAAGACAGACTGGCTTTTGCAACACAAGCATTGCCCTTCCTACACTGATACCTTTGCTGAATCTGTAGGCTTTGTACACCATAGATATTTTTCCTTAATTTGGACAAGATCTTTTGTCTAGAAATATCCGACGGTTTTACAGCCATCCCAGGAAGAGCATCCTGTTTCAACATCTCAACTACAACTACCTGATACTATCTTGCTGTTATTACTTTTGCCTCATTTCTTATAATCTAACTTTAACTCCTTTTTTCCCCAGAAACCCTGAGATCCTGATGTGATTCTGAATTTGATAGCGGTTGCCTCAGCCAAGAAATCTGCTAGTCTCACACTGTCTGATTATATATATCACTTTCTTTAAAGTTGTGTGGAAAAAAAATACTTTTCATGGTATAAGTGCTCTATCAGAACATCGTAGGTATGTAATATCATAGGTATTGCTGAGAAGAATGATGTGGTCTTATGCTAACCAGTGACAGGTTTTAGCCAAATACAGCCACCACACGACCTCCTCACAGCGCTCATATGGAATACTGGATTCATCATGTGAAAGCAACACGAAATACAGGTCATATCAGGTGCATCTAGCAGTAGCCCTGGATCAGACCTTGAATTTTCAAGGACATCTAAGGAAAACAGCTGCAAAAGCAAGGACATCTGTGAAGTAGATTAGCTGGCTTAGCACGGGGTGCCTAAACACAAACCTTTCTAACATCCGTACCAGCCATCTGTTACTCAGCCATTCTAGCCTGCTACTGATTGTCGCGCACAAAGCTGGAGGGTAGCCAGCTCTGTTTAATCGTGCATTATATCATAAACCTTCTGATCCAATCTTTTCCCATCTCTGCTTGTGCTTTATAACCTACCACCACTGTGCATGTGATGTGAGCCAGCTCTGCAGAGGAAGTCCCGGACTACCATTTTACATGGATCCATCCAGCTCACCCAGGCTGCCTCAGGAATCTGTGGAAGCTTACCGTTAACAGGAATGATCTTTAGTAGCAGTAGCTAACTTGTAATTTTGTTCAGTAGCAAATATAAACCTGATTTTAACCTGCCACATATGGGCTCTGGCAATTAAGTCATGCCGAGGTTGCTTTAGAGCCTACATTTCTATGTGGTCCTCTCAAGACTGGTGACAACGGCTACAGTAAATTAACAATCTGACTTGAGAAGACATATATTAACCTAAAAAAGAAGACAAAGGTTGCTTGAAATTGCCCCAGCCAGCTTCAACAACTCATGGAGAATACCAAATTGCATTTATACAGTCATGGCAACTAGTTTCCATTTTCTTTGTTAAAGACTGCTTTTGCTTCCAATGCAACTGCTACAGGAGTCCGGTCTCTGAAGAATGGTCTTTTTTTTTGCAAGCTGCTTGACTGATATTGATTTTAGTCCACTTGTGTCCTCAGAAACAAAAAAACTTCTCTGATGGACAACACCATGCTCTTCTTTAAGAAGTGCCTTTATAAATCTACCCTAAAGACTCAGAGGTACAATCAGACTGCTAATTAGACCTTTGACAGACACTGAAAGAACATTTACTGCGTATGAAGATTAAATAAGATGTGCTTTGTCAACTTTTTTTCTATTTAAGTGGACTGGATGAAAGACAGGAAGTTTCTCTAGTCTTGTATTTTCATACAGTAGATTAGAGAAGAGTTAGTTCCGAATTTCCACTTAAAATGTCCTTGGAATGCATAGCTAATTTCCTGCAGACATAATTCTTAGGCTTTTATGTAGTGTTGCAATAAATCTCTCAAAAATATGTCCAAATAACTTTCAGGCATAGGATTTTTTCCTTCCTTTTCTCTTTTGAGTTCTCTTTTTGAATACGCATCAAGGTAAAGTCACAACGAGGATCTTACTGTGGTTCTGCTAGATAATCACTTATAACTTTTTATACACATTTTCTGAAGAATATTACACAAGACACAATGCAGATTAACTGCATAATAGAAGACGTCCATAACAGCACTCAATAGTACTGAATTTATCAGAAAAGGTAGGAGGGGTTAGGTACTAGGCACCCGTGTCAGAAGTTTGGGGTAACAGTGATTCTAGACATCTCTATTTTCTCCTGGAAAACCATCCTGTAATACAGCTACAATATGGAAATCTCACGAGCCTTTTACACAGCTTCACTGTGTGAATCCCATGGGATTCCCCAAACTGGATTACTGCAAACATTATGGTCTTTCCAACTGAGGCTCAGAAATCATAACGAGTGGAGAATCAGGCACCCTAATGTGGACACTTTTTTGCCTTACTCCATTTTCATTTCCCCCTACCCCAGCACTCAGAATTCTTGCATTAGTGTATAACTCTGCCTGTTTTTCCTTTGGTATCCACTTCCCTTTACCAGTTTCCTACTCCGGCTTGCCCTTTTGTTGTGAGATCTGGTGAAGCACAGTCCCACATTTTGTTTATCTGCTCTCTTCACAATTGTATAAACTTTGATCATATCCAACCCCAGCCTTCTGCTCTGCAGGCTGGAATCCCAGCTGGCTTAGCCCCTCTGCAGAAGGCAGCTGCTTTATCCCTAAAGCGTTTTAGTTGAAGTCTGCACCTTTGACTTTACTGTCCCAATCTCTTGGAGACCAGAGCTGCACGTAATAACCAGGACAAGGGTATACGTGATTTTGTACAATGGCAGAATTACTTCTCCAATCTTCACCTCATTACTCAACAACACCTTCTTGTCTTTTTTCACTGCCATTGCAAATTGAACAAAGACTGCTGAGGATTTTAAGTGGTGAACCCAAAACCTCTTTCCTCAGTTCATGTACCTTCAGTTCATGGGCCTCCTCTCACTTTTAACAACAATCTTCTTAGTAAAACTGAGCTAAGGTTACACAGTTGTGCGGCATGAAACTGCTTCTTCAGTAATCTTTGGTGTGGAACCCCTTTGAATATCCAAGTTTTGGATGCCCAGCAGCTTTTCTTTCCCCATGTGCTTATCCAGGGAGTGCCAAGTGGCCGTGGTAGTGAGGTTGCCTTTTACACAAACCACGCTGGCTCCTTTCCAACAGCCTGAACTCGTTCATGTGCTCCTTCATCTTACCCCCTGTTCTAGATGGTACTATCTTGTCATGGAAGGAAGACAAACTCCCAGGATCTCCCCCGTAGCCTTGTTTCAAGATGGCAGACACACTAGTAAGCTGCCAGTCTTTTGGCAGAGTAGCGGTTTGTAACGACAGATAGCACAACCGGGCCAGCAGCTCTGAAATTCCACATTTGATTTCCTTCGGTATTCGACTAATGACATCTAAAATGTTGATTTCATCTAATAATCCCTGTACGTGTACTTCATACTCCTCTGACCCATCTCCTAAAAAATCAAATGTTAAATATAGGCTTCTCCTCAGAGTGCTGAGCAATTAGGTCTGATTCAAAAATTCACTCAGCTTCTCTGTTATGGTCTTATCATCCCTGAGTACTTTGTTTTAAACCTTTGTTGGCATACGGTTCTACTGATTCTCTTGTTGGTTTTCTTTTCTGATGTAATTAAAGAGATTTTGCAAACAGTTTCAACATCCTTTGAAAGAGCCTCTTCAAACACTTTTTTTTTCTTTTCTCTCATAATTTCCTGTTTACATTTGACCTGCCACATTTTACAGGCATTCCTGTTTCCTTCATTTGACAAGATACCCAATTCTTACACACTGAACTTTTTCCAGTGATAGCCTCTGTATCTTTCTCACTGAGGCACTCGGGTTTTTCTTTTTGGATTATTTTAATACCTTCTTTAATTATGGCACACATTTTACCTGGCCTGTTAACATAGTATTAGTAAATCACGTAGAAGCAAAGGTGATCAACTTTTGGGCTTGTCCAAATTGCTGAAATATAAAATGTCTGTTGGTGTCCTGCGGTGTGGATGTAGTAAGTATCCAACAAGTGACCAGCTGGTGAACCTTTCTTGTATGTGTCAATAATGATGTGCTTCATTAATGGAAAGCCATATATATCTTATATTTGCATGTAGGCATTTGCTGAACTAGGCCTCGGTGGGGTGTGAGCTAGCTCAAAAATAGATAAGAACTGAACTACTTTTATCAATCAGCTTTATTTGGTGATAGCAGATGGTAAAAAAAAGATGTTTTCCATGGATCCATATGAGGAACTGGCAGAGGTTTTAATGGATGTTTTATGATTTGATTTATCATTTGTTATTTTTAGAATTCTGATAGTGTCATTTACATGTAATGGTGGTGATTCAGGAGTATCAGTGACAAAGTTTTTCCAGCTGTACTTGACTTAAGAGGAAAATTTAGAAATCTCCTACTTACCATCTCAGCTCTCCAAATGGTCAACTTGCTGTCGCTCAGGTAACAAAGTCCTTCCCCACCTCAGCAGTTTCTAGGTACTAAAAAGGTAACTTGAAGTCACAAGCAGCTGCTTAAATTGATCAGAAAGGAGTAATTCCATGCAGATGGGAGCTGGACTGAAGGGTACAGACATGGAGAGTTTTGACCTGTGCCCAACCTCCAGAATTATCCCAGTTCCTTTAAAGCCACAGCTTACTGGCTGGTCCTAAATTTTTGTAATCTTCATCAGAACCACCTTACACTGTCCTTTGTACTGTTCTACAGAGGCCTTTTCCCTGGGATACTCCCCAAATGGGCTGTTATTCTTGCAGACCAGACACTGCTGCAAGCTGCTATGCAACGGTTTGGGAGCTCTGCCTTCTCTCTCTGCCCAGACTGGATTCCTATTACAAATCGACAAACGTTAGAGTTGAAGCAGTTACTTGAAAACTAAATGTGGTCCTCATGTGGCCACACATGAATTTTGTAATATTTCCTACTATAAGCTTATGCCTGAAATGATAATTAATTCAACCTAGCCATAGAGACATATGATGCACAGATGGAGCGTACCAGTGCTGAACAGAAAAAAAAATACCATTCAATATCATGTCCTTTATGGGCAACTGATAACTATCCACATGATACACTGATAACATGGTCTCTCTACGAAACACATGGTGGACTTGACGACCATTTATCTTGCTATGCTTTTTTTAAATCCCTCTCTTGGGATACAGAAGCTTGAAATATCCTCCATTAAGTAAAAATCAGGGAAAAAAATAATCTTAAAAGCAAAAAGCCAGGAACTTTACCCTTTATTGGTGACCTTTAAAGACAGAACTAATAAGTGGTTCTGAAAGAGTAGCACTCAGGTAACCTCAGTGATGTTTTCTCTTAAATGTCACTTGATGCAAAAGAATCACAGTATATTTCCAGGTATGACTGTAACGATATGTTCAGGTTAATATGCTGTTACAGAAATCTGACACCATTTACAGTTATTAAATACACGTCTGATTCCAGAAACCCTCTATATTTTCTAACTTAGAAGCAATCTCTTCTGTATACTTCTCTGCTTTGTACTTCTATCTTGCTTACACATTACTTAATTTCTTCCTTTAATGACAATGCTGGTTTGATTCTCAGATGGTCAGTGTTCTGCCGCTGATTTTAGAGCTCTGTAATTTATACACCAACAGTCTCAATATTCACCTGGATCTCCCAGGATTTTTGTGATATGCCACCTGCTTTGCTAATGACAATGAACTGATTTCTCACATACGTTACACCCGACAAGTCAGCACTCCTTGTGTCCCTAAACCCTTCAGAAACAGGCCTAGATTCGTATTGATTTGTTTTTCCATTTAGCACCTTCTCTGTACAAATGAACTTCAGCCAAAGAATTGCCAGCAAGCTCTTTGATATTCATTATTTGCAGGTTGCATTTGCACTTGTAGCTACAACTAATGCTTATCCGGTTCAATTTAGATTGGGAGTGCACTTTTAAAATGACACATATATTTTCCCCAGTTTTTGTGCTTTGGTTCACAGAGCAAATTGAGTTCAAAGTACATGAGCTCATTGATGAAACTGAATTAGAAGATGTTGCAGGTGCACAGGAGAGGCAGGCTGGCTGTAGCGCGAGAACTGCACAGAGAGTCACATTTTAATTTCCCTCTGCAGATTCCCATGGGAGTGCAGAGCTGTGCCATGTTCTTTGGTCTTCCATGGGCTCCCCCAGGTCATATGTAAAGTCACCACAGGGAGAAGTCAAATAGAGGCCAGGGATGGAGGTGTAGGGTAGTTGAAGGGACTTTTTCCACGATTTGAGTTGCTGGGGAGGAAAACAGAACAGAGCCTTTACCCTTTTTAGGCTCTGTAAGTATCAAGGCCACAATTCCTTGAGCCTTTGGAGCTGTAAGTACTAAAAAAATTTCAGGCACATTGGTGAGAGGTAGAGAGTTGTCTTTTGTTTGGCAAGGATACCAGCAAGTTCCCTACTTTTGCTGAAAAGAAAGTCTTGCATTATTGGGGAAAATTGTTGGCTTAGATCAGTTTTGTTTTAAAGGAGTAAGTAGCCCCTTGAGTAAAAGATGTGATAAGAGACTAAATTTGGATCTCCAATTGCAGACAGCTGTTAAATAAGTCACAAGTGAAATGACTTTGGCATTGTTAATTCTTGAAAACAGATACAAGCTGAACATTCAACATGCCTGACTTCAGCACCTAATTTTTCACTCCATCTCTGTTTTCTGGGAGTCCTTAAACAGAGCAACTTCAATTTTAAATTTATAGTCTCCTGCCAAGAATTGATTGAAAAAATATGGTTTACAAATAACACTCTCTAGGTATATTTTTAACAGCAAAAGCTAACTTTAAAGTAGAATAACTATTATATGATCAATTTCATTTTAATAAAATTCCTTTGACTAGTTTTGAAGACTAACATTTTTATAATCT
Source organism: Tringa tobata (assembly GCA_033628505.1). NCBI lineage: Eukaryota > Metazoa > Chordata > Aves > Charadriiformes > Scolopacidae > Tringa > Tringa tobata. The sequence goes on along the minus strand of JAHREE010000259.1, from coordinate 3,838,444 downwards.
GCAGAAATTATTTTCTAAGTTACTTATTATCTCTCTTATTAGATGTATTTTAGTGCATTTCTGAGCAGCAAAAATTAAGATTTTAGAACCATACTCCAAGATAAAACATAGGTGCCTGCAAAGAAAATTATATTTTCATGTACACAGCTTTTTTTTTCACTTAGAATTCTTGAAATACTGCTGGACCACAGGTTAGGAGCTTACCACTACCATGACCATTGACCTCTTATTTGAATTTTCATTCTTCTTTCCTCTTTTCTCTTACTGACCATGAATACTTCAAGTAACTGTGAGCCTGAGTAGTTCCTTTCCTTTTCAAGTCCACCTTGACCAAATCCTTCCAGTGTGGTTCTGACAGAAGGCAGTTCAGCGTGCAGGGAATTTACTTAGGACCTGGAAGATTTCTGTTCTGCTCATTACTCCACCCCAAGTAGCCACTGGACAAATTACTTGGTCTTGATATGTGAAATGAGGGCAATAACCCTTCCCGCACACCAGGCTACGTGCAGATGGTGAAGATGTTCCAAGACAGCTGCCTTCCCAATCCTTCCCAAATTCAGCTTAGACTCCTTTACCCAAAGTGGAGCTCACCATGAGCTGGAAGTCACCAGCAGGAGCAGATAATCCACATTGCAGCAGCCAAGATCTGGTAAATCAATGTCTTTGGAAGGTCAAAATATATTCCAAACCACAAAAAGCTTGAATTTTAGTCTTGCACAAGAGGTGTTTTTCAGGACTGTGGCACTAATTCAAGCAATGGACCAGCAGTGTTTTCCTCTGCGGGACCACTTTTCAGAACAAATATCTCTGCAACTAACACCTCTGACAGTGGTTTTACAAAAGGAGACAGATGTGACCAGATGCCTTTTCCGAGTAAAACCCACTGAGGAGCGGGAAGCCTTATCTCCTTGGGTTCTGCCCACTTGACTCCTTCTTGTCAATGAATCCCTTTCCCTTATCAAACCTGTTTTGGCTTTCAGGGGATTTGACCTTTCTGAATTATACACAGAGCTCTTGTGTAACAGCCTTTATATCGGTGTGTTTACCATCTGTTCTCCCTTTTCAAATGCAGACATGTGTTACTGTTTATCCACTATGTGTCACCAGTTTACTACAACAAATTCAGTCAAGTGGAAATCAGGTCAAGGTGAAATTTATTTCAGGCACTTTTGTTCCACTTCCTTTTACAGTTTGCCACATGCTAATCATATGAGTTCTGAACGAGGATCAAAAAAATAAATAAAATTATACTCTGGCTTCTGACTGACATTTTCAATGGATTGTTTCATTCACCTTTTGGAAAACCTCATACTGTACTTGGCTTCACTGAAAACTGTAGCTGCTGGAAATTTTTAGCAGATTGTTGGACAATATGGAGGGCGAAAGCTGAACCCTTAATGCAAAGCCAGAAAAAAGGAGGTATATTCTTTGTATTTTAACACTATACCTTAGAGAGAGAAGTTGTATACTTTCCCCTCCTTTCCCCATGTGTATTGAATACGAGGGATACAATGCCAAAACCTGCAAAAAATGTCCACACCAACTGCGTAAAAACTTGCTGCCACCCTAAAGACAATGCAATTTTTCCTTTGATTCCCTGGAAATAAGTCTCCATTTTGCCTTTGTGTTATTGAACAATAAAATGTTATTAGCTAGAATTGTTAGTAACTGTAATTCTGTGAGAATGGAGCATAAAGATGGGTTCAGAAGTGATATGACTTCAGGGGATGTGTAAAAGAGGACGCCTATTACCCCGGGCCTCTGTGACCACTGCCGGTGGGAGGAGGTACAGTGGGTGTATTCAGCCCTTTAGCCCTCAGAGAATACCCCAGAACATTGACTTGGACTGTGCAAATTGGCCTTAGCTATGGAAATTTCATGAACTGCTTTCCCCAGAAAAAGCAATTTCGCAGACCTCGAAGTACATACCAGAGCTATTACTGCTGTACTTATGCAAAGAATCCCTTCCTCCTTACATAAACATAAATTACTTGTTTCTGTAGACCCCTGAGAAATCTTAAATCTAGACAAGCTTTAAGACATTGAAGTTGAGTCAGTGAACACACTTTTCCCTTAAAACACACAATTCTTTCACGTGATAATACTTCTCAGTATCAGCTTTTCGGCAGCGGTCCATTTTTACCAAGGAAAAAAAGAAAAGGACTCACAAAGTGTTTTAGTTGCCCCCAGATGTAGGCATTTTCCATTCACTTGTTTTCTTACCATTTCAGATGTGTTTCATGGCATTTTGTTAACAATCATGTCCTAGTCAGCAGGCCAAAGAGCTTTTAGCAGGTAACAGTATATGGCATCAACCCCAATAACAGCAAACTGAGTCCTGAGCCACCGAGACAGCTGTGCTTTCCTCCCGCTTCTTCTCCCTCCCTTCTCCACAAACAGGTTGATCTACGATAAGACTGAGCAAGGATTCATTTCTGTGAGTCACAGACCATGCTTATAGAACACAGTGATAAGCTTAGTGGGACAAAATGTAATTTAATTGGAAAGATGGGTTAATAATATTTATCCATATTGCATAAAGAGTCACATTTTTGATGGTTTGCACCCGCACAAATGCTGAATATTTTCACAGGGCTCTGTCCTGCTGTGTATAGATGTGACCCATATTACAGATCGTGTGTTGACATTTTTTATGAAACTGATAAAATGCGCTTGCAATTAAACATTATAGCACTCTGGAGTAATTTTTTCTGGTACTAAATATTTACCTCCCTGTGCTGTCAGTGGAGATAAGGTGTCCTACAGGAGGATGCAGAATGAGAGCCTACATGTCCTCTCTCAATCGCCTAGTGAGACCATCCAGTTTTTTCAGTACACACACGTTTTCCATACGGTCACAGATCTACTGTCAAGGAGCCTCGAAGAGAGATTTTGGTGCTACTGGAGCCAACAGAGTTTTGCTACAAATTTCAAGAAGGATAGGACTTCTTTGCAAGCCTCTTCAGCTCCATCCTGCGTTCACACATTCCAAGCTGTGGGCTGATCTTCAGAGAAATGCTGCCTATCACAGTACTGTTTTTAGTACCCATAAGTTAAGGATTTAAATTTTCCTTTCTCTAGGAAAGACTCATCTCTGCTAGGTGAGTTTTCTCTTAGCTGGGGAGAACTGAGTAGGAACTTTTAAATGTTAAATACATTTTTAGATACATAGTTATGTCATAAGTTAAATTAAGAGCGGCATTTTTATAACTAGAAATAAACTGAATGCTTGAAAGAGTTCCTGCAGAAACTGTAGACTTCAGCAATTTTTTTAGTTGGAATAGAGAAATGACTCTGACCACACCACCAGCCCAGGGAGGTCAGAGCAACCATCAAAACTAGAAGTGATTTCCCCTCTTTTTCCCCAATACAGCTCCCTGCAGTAGGGATGTTTAGGTCACAGCTCTGTCTTAGGTTGTTGAGTTGGGAACCCAGTGCTCCTCAAGCCTTTAGTATTACAGTAGAGAAACATAAACCAGATCCAAAATCAAAGCACAACCAAATACGTATTTCTGCCATTTCCTTATCTATGCTGGATTCCTAGACTGCCTTCATATGTGGAATAAAGCTGTAAAACGAAAGTGTGCTATTAAATATTTGACCTTTGGAACCTGGCACCAGTCTCACAGCTCAGTACAAAGGCTCACCTTCCTCTCCTGCACCCTCCTCTGCACAGCTGAGGTCAGCATCCCTCAGCTCTGATCATGACCTCTATAAAGCTCAGCTCTCTCATCTTCCAGCCAGCCCCACACTTCATCACCTACCAGGGACCTGACAGAAGAGCCACTTGCAGTAGTGTCTTCCTTGGTAATATTTGAGCCTTATATCTGTGGTACTGTGAGTAATGTTCAGACCCCTCATTAAACCTCTTCCTAAGGATTAAAAAAATAATAAATATTTTTCCTAATGAAAATGTGTTAAAAATAACAGAAAACATAAAAACCCATCTTAAAATGTACATGTGTTTGCAAAAGTTTCTGCACTTCTACGTGATTTTTGCAAAATGGTTACAATTACAACCTAGTAAAGACTCTTGGCTCAGCTCCGGAAAGCTAACTTTGTTCCCTTTTAAATGTCAAGAAAAAACAATAACTTTACACTATGAGCATGTTAATAATAATTAAAAAATAAATAAATTTAAAAGTCCCAAAAGACCACTTGGATAAATCATCTCTTACACAATAAGAGTCTGAAGGTTGGGCTTATACAAAACAGGACAGAATAATAAAAAGTATTGTCTTATTCTAATGAATAAAAAGGTTAAAATTATCTATCCCATAGAAATATTTGAAAAATGCCTGTGCTACATCCATGGTAATGTGGATAATGCTGAAAAGTAATAAAGCTCAAGAAAAAAATCTCTTATCATAAGTGACTGCCAGAACAACTTAACTTGTGCATTATTTCGTAATACGATATAGAATGACCTTATACAAACCTTGTCATTTATAAGATGATTCATAATAGTTCAGCTGCTTTCAGTAAGTTTCAGCAGTGGTTATTTCACTGCATACACTCCCATTTATTAAAAATTTACTACATTGCTGTTTTTGCAGATGATATTTGGGTGTAGTATATAGCAAATCAGATTCAATAAAACACGAGCAAAATACCTAATGGTGCAACTTAATCTTTTTCTGAGATATAAACATATTCTGTATTTTTTTTCCATCATCCTCTCATTTGTCTCCCACTTTTCACCTAACACTGCTGGAATTCTAAGGTGATCATTCATCACCTTTTCCTTGTTTTACCTCCAATGTCACCTCATATCACATTTCTGCATGACAGAAATAAAATAACTGCAATTACCAGAGAAAAAGATGTTGTTTGTCGAACAAATTAATTCTATGCATGAATTTAGCCTGTTGTTCATCACTGGAAAGACATATGAATTAGAGTAGTTTTATTTAAGAAAACACAATCATATCTGGAAGGACCTGGTAAAATATTTTTGCACCATGCTTCGGACATTTCACATTTAATATGCTTCATTACTCATCACCTACATACATCAGCTACAGTTCTCTCACCTTCGTTGACAGATTTCTCCTCCTATGGCTGAATATTTCCATCATGTGAATCCTTTCCTCTATTCTTTTCCGAATCATCTGTGTAATCAATCTAAAGCATGGGTTTTCACTTTTCCCGCTACAACATGTGAAGGCATTTACTGCATACCCTGAGAACGTGACCCTGGAACAACAGCAGACCTCACCTAATCAAGACTTCTCCATGAACAAATTTACTGAATTGGGTCTTTTCACCAGGTGTGAACAACAAAGTCAGTCATTTCCCTGCGCTTCAGTGTCCTTCAGCTGGGGTGGTTTGTAGGTGAGAAGGAACGCAGCAGAGATGCTGCTCCTTGGCTAGAGCATGGACTTTGAGCTGGTGTCCCCGTCCCAACTCAGAGTCCCTGTCTGCGTCCCCAGCCACTTGGATCACATCATACACCTGCAGGACACCACACGGCTCCCAGCAGGGATGTTACCTGAGATGCTAGAAGCGGGGCAGCTGTGCTGGTGTGCGGGGCTGGAGCCGTTCCTGCGGCAGCGTCAGAGCTCTCCTGCTTGGGAGTCCCCTGGGTACCTCCGTGCGCCTGCACTGCGTGCTCCCTCACAGGTGTCCTGATTTCCTCATCTGCACTTAGAGGCAGCAATTCCCAACTGCAGCAGAACAGAAGTACATTAAGGCTGATGAACTCACATGCCGTGGTGGTGGAAGCCCAAAGGATAGCTAAGGTAACATATGCACAGTGATACACCAGCATTTTCACAAAGTAAAGAAATTAGAGAGCTAGATAAACTTCAAAGTAGAAAAAAAGCAAGTGAGCTTAAGTATAGTTGATTTGAACAGCAGCTCTGAATTTTTTATTTTTACCATAGCATCCTGCTATATTTTTCAGAACAAGTTCACCCCCTTGTAAGAAAAAAGAGGGCAATTAAAGAAAACGGAAAACCTCCAAATGGCCATCAATCAGTCCCAGAAACAGTATAAAAATTAAGAAGCAAGTAATACATTCAAATAGAAAAAATGCTAACATAATGAAAATGTCTGTAACTATGGAGATAATATATTTTGAAGCAACCTGCTTATATCAAAGTTTCACTTACTGGATTACTTCAAGTATTTAATAACTTGTAGTACTGCCAAAGCTCAGACTAAACTATAGTTATTTTCCCTGTCAAAAACTATTCAGCTGTGCAATGTCAAGCCACCAGAAGTGTTCTTTATTGCATCCGTATGAGAAAACCTAACCGCATTTCATTTTTGTAGAGTAACAGTTTTCTTTTTGTTAGCATGCTATGAATGTATTCAGAGATCAAAAAGCAGTTATTTAAAACAAAATGTTAGACTGGTTCAAATTAAAAATGAATAGCATTCATTTGTTTAACTGGGAAGTTGATGAGCAATCTAACCATGTGATTGCATAGAACACAAACTAATGACATAGCAAATGAACTTTAAAAAGATAGGTGTATTTTTAAAGATTTGTTTAAAATATATCCACTAATAATAATAATCTTCCAGCTTTCTGGGTGTCTCAAAGGCACTCAGACACGATAAACTGATCACAGAATAATATCATCTGCAAGTTTTGTTACATAAATATGAAAGGATCATCTGCTTATATGGTCAGGTCACTTCGTAAAAAGAAATGTGTCATCTGACTTTCAGAACACACAAAAACGTTTGCACGTGCAGAACATGAAGTTCTCCTTTTTGACACTATACCTGATTTTTAGCTTCTATGTAGTGACTTATTAAGATGCCTTAGAAAGTGTCTCTAACCTCCTGTTGTACCTAGTACTTCTGTTCAAAATTAAAAATATTGTATTAACACAACCAATAAAATTAGAAAAACTACATAATTTAAGATTTTTCTTGTGAGATCTTGATTGAAGGCAGATGAAGCCTTCTGAAAATATGATCCGTTGTTTAACAAGTTGTTGAAATTATACAATCCTCTCACCTGCTACTTTTGTCCAATATTTCTCTGTTCATTTAAGAACAGTCTATATTTGCTATGATATATTAGAAAACATTAGCATGCTCTTGCGCATTCATAATGCCACACTGACAAAACTGTGGGCTGAGTTGTGGAAAAATGTGTCTTCAGTTCTGATCCTGGCTACTTTTTTTGTTGTCAGTTATTTTTTCCACAGCTGATGGACAAATGTGTGCACAGATTCATTTTGCTGTCAGGATGGAGAACTCTGGACCTTTAGCTACAGAGCAAAAATTAGGAAAGGATTGCCACTTTGTTTATGTGTCTAAAATACTTATGTAAGTCTAAAATACTTTCTAAGAAAACCGTGCTTATACAGACACCCAGACAAAGCATTTGTTTAAATGCCATTCATATAACTATTAAATAGTTTTATGCTTTAATGTCAACCATTGCTTAACCTATCTCTCTTTTCTACAGAAATTCCACATGTGGTGTATTATATTTAGCCAACATAATTAGCACTTTTGTTGTACACAATGTCCTGCACAATAAAAAACTCATGGAGAGTGAGGTCTACAGAGAAAAAAGGAACAGCAAACACCTTTAGAGACTGCAGGCAGAGGAGTGGAAGGACTCTGTATGTATGTAAAAATAAGGAAATCTAGAGACAGTTGCTAACAAAAGGTAAAAAAGAGCAGGGACTGGTCTGTGTGCTGCCACATGGAAACCATAGGAAAAAAGCATCAAGAAAAAGTTAACAGAAGCATTTACAAGAAACATATGGCTTGTAGTGAAGGCAACACACAGAAGGAATGCAAAAACTGGTGAAGAAGCTGTAACAGCTGATATCACAGAAGTAGACAGAAATGCCGAAAGATAAGACGGTACCACTGATATTCCTTGGGACAGGCATGCAGAAAAAGACTGCATTAAAATCCTGCATAGCAGGATTTTAGATACAAAATCTAGCAAACCGGTTACTACATTAATTAAATGAAGTTGACAAATAGAATTATGCAGGTATTCATTATTCAGTAGCTGTTCATTAGGCTGTGTCACACGTGAAAATACAGATACCCCACGGATACCTGGATTTGCCACAGACCTGCTTCTGCATTGGTGTTAGACATTCCCTGCACAGTTCTCACGAGTTGCTTCTTAAAAGTCTACGCTAACTGAATTCAGTGGAGAAACACATCAATTTTAATGTGGGGTGGTTTTTTTCCAATTAGGATATAAAAAATGTCTCTTTCCAGTCCATCTTCTGGAATACATTTATTTTTAAAACGTGTTTTTGGAAGACTATTTTAAACACATGGACAGCCTATTAGCTTTTTTATCTTGCTGGGTTATTACCACAGAATTAGCAATAGCAGAACCATCTATTGCATATTCAGTATGCAGTACAGACCTCTGCTGAGCCCTAAGGGAATATAATCCAGCAAGGAAGGAAAAAATATTCCTCTCTTCTTTTTCCACAGGGTTGTTTTCATTTCCTCCTGCCTTCCACTGGAAGACATCAGACCTTCCCCAGAGAGGACAGCTTCATGGTCTGAAAGCCAAATGACCTAGAACAGAGAGACCTGTGGTCTTATTCTTCTTTTTCACATCTATTCAGCATCTCCTGCACGTAAAAGTCATATACAGGAATGAAGGAGAAATGTTTGTTAATTATTCCACCTAGTAGCAGCCAGAAGCTCCACTGTGAGGTTGTATTTACTTTATTGTACCTGAAGACTTGTGCAAATGAACCAATATTAATGCAGGTAGACAGGAAACAAAGGCAACCAGCAGGTCAAAAGTGCAGTAGACTTGCCATGCCTGTCTGCATAGCTTGTCCTCAGCGCAGAAGACAGGGAACTCTGCATCCTTGGCAAGAAGCAGCCAGCCCTCAAGTATGATTATAAAATAGCCCATCTAAATGTTACAACTAAACTTTCAAGTGCTTGAAGTAAATGTTTAGAATAGTTCTGGTTTTCCTCCTTGATATTTCGAAATTCTAGGGTGCTGTGCAACCTTATTTTACTTCTACATCCCTATCTCATGAAAGGTCACATTAACAGTATAGGATCACTTGAATAGTACAGTAAATGAAATTATCACAAGTTATTTTTACATACGCTGTTATTATTTCAGAAGGCAGATGTGAACATCAAAAAAAACTTTAACAAAGGCAATGCCCTGGTGAGGGACAAAAACCCAAATGTTCCATGAGAGGAAGGATTTAAGCTATGGTGCTCCGGGATCACAATTCCTTTAACATCGGCTTCATAGAAAATAATTCTTGCGCAGATTCTGCTTTCAGAATGCGCCACAGAGAAAGGGATTTGTCCCCTGTAACTTTCACTATTTAAAAATTAGCTTTCAGCTAAAGTCACTGTCCTAATTAATGAAGAGCTCCATACACCCAAAGGCTTCATTTCATCTCAGGCTAGGAGCCATGAGTCACTAGCTCCAGAAGCGATGTCGTCTGCCTCTTTCCTGCAGTGAATACCGAGGCAGGACATCCAGACGTGCAGCTGAGGCTACCTGTCTAACTTCTGGATATCCAAAGGGAGGGGAAACAAATTCCCTGATTTGAATATATAAATGCAGTTAAATGGCCCAAAATGCCTCTCTGTCTTATTTTATATTAGGCCTCATGTCAGCAGACATTAAAGAATGGAACAGGGCATTTGACTTCTCTGTGGCTACTCGTCCTTACAGCAGATAAATCATTAGTACTATTTTTTAAGGGCTGGGACTTTGATAAAGCCTGGGAAAAGGACTGTGGCTACAATTATGAAAAACAGCTAAATGATTCTGAAATCTGGCCAGAACAAGGCAGCTTGATTTCTAGTCTCTAACAAACAATCTTGCTTGTTGTTTCCCACAGAAAAACACAGAGTTAAAAGATTCAGAGCTCGTCTATGTACAGCTACAGGGAAGAGTCGTATAATTTAGAAACAGTCTGACACACACCATCATCTTCCCTATGGTTGTGCTTTTTCAAACAGAGAAGAGCAAAAGGCTAAAGGTATTTCCTCTCCAAACAGGACAAGATATATTTCAATTCTAGAAGTCTTTGACCTTCCTCAAACTAAGTATGGCTTCTGCTAATGATCAGAAGTTTTTTCCTGTAAAGTAGTTTAAAGTTTATCCATTTCTCAAGCCTCATTTTTTTGGGAAAAAAAGATAGTTAGACTTTAAGAAGATAGATTAAAGGCATTTTTGACAAGCCAAGGCAGCTGATTACAGTTACATTACCACAAACCAGCATTTTCCATTTTATATTCCATTTTATTCAGCCATGAATAATTTACCCAACAGACTTTGATATTTCTTCAGACTATTAATTGTTAGCTGACCAATCTAGATTCCTCTCTATGGAGGTTTGTTTTTTTTAAAAAAAAGTGTTTTCAAAATAACTTATTACAAAAACTATCCTCAGAGTTATTTGGGATCTCCTCTTTCTGGGCTTGTTCTACAGAATTTATTTCAGTGGGGAAGAAGCACACACTTGAAAACCCAGTGTTGTGTGTATCATGAAGAATAAAGGTCTGGATGGAATACAATGGAGCTGACGAACAGAAATGATTCTCAAAGCAATAGAACCAGGAATTTATCAGTGCACCCTAAAAACTTGGTGAATTCTTACTAACATTGACTAAACTTTCACTCTTCATGGTATTTTAGTGAACAATTAACAGCCTTCCCATTAGTCATAAACTACAGTTATAAGATACCATAAAAATCCAAACAAACCAAATACAGTAATTGCTTGTATTTATGAAAATATTTCTGAATTATCTAGGATATCTTGAACTGATAGCCACTCAACAAACCTTCTTTTTACAGAGATTTTTGGCAGAGAAGTTTAATTTTAAAAATACTGCTGTTTTTAAATATCTATCAAATGGATCGAAAGAGAAGAATGCTGCTGAGCAAAATATTAGTATTCATTTTGCCCCAAGAGTTACAATAAGCCATGCCTCCTGGGCCATTAAACCAGTCAGTAGGTCTCTGCTATCAAGGGTGAGCTGGCCCACAAATACAGGAAAATGCATTGTGCAAGGCTGGGAAGTTATAAGGGTAAGCAATCCATAAGCAAATGCTCCCCACAGCACACTACAAAGAATGAGAATGTTGGCAAGAAGACAAAATTAAATGTACAATTTGACTATTCCTGAACTATTACATAGAAAACACCCAAACTGGGTACATTTTCTGCATTCTCTAAATCACAACAAAATTAAATCTATCAGAAAATTCTCCAGCACTGGTTTCTCTCCCACTATTATGTATGGCTGTGTAATTCAAAATGAAGTGTTTAACCAAGAGAACAATATGCATCTTTATAATATAATCCATGATGTATATGTGCATATATATTTATACATTTATTTTATATATATCTACACATTTATATATTCTAGAGATATATATATTGCACATAAACCTGTCCATAATTATTGAAAAAGTTCACTGATTCCTTTGTCACAAATACTGGGACGTTTGCTTTTAGCCTTCTCTCGTAGCAGCTGCTTGTCACTTAAAAACTCTTTTGGCAGCAGAACCCAGACTGGCCTGAAATCCTCTTGCTGTCAGGAGGAGAGGGACCACCCCTTGTAGCCAGGTGAAGCTGAAATCCTGAAATGCGACAGGGAATCTCTGGAGAGTCAACTGTTTAAGAGGGGTGACTCACCTCTCCTGGGAAGGAGATGAGGAGTTCTGTGGAAGATGCCACAGGGGAGCCAAAGGTTTGGATGATGGATTGAATACCCAGCGCAGGTACTGGAGCCCTGAGGTACATGTGCAGACCTGTGCCTCATCGCTGTTATTTTGTGGGGAGGAGGGAAAGGGGGGCAGATTTGCATCTGGAAATGCTTCTGCCTCAGGCTGTTCATCCATCATACCACTGGCCACTAACCTGGCTGGCTCTGCTTACCCATTAGCAGCCCCGGGCTGGAACAACCAGCACCTTGGCACCCACATCAACTGACATACCAGAGGTCATAAAGCACAACTTACAGTCTAAAGAATAATACCAAATCCCATCTAATCTAGATGCAAGGAACACCTAGATAGATGGAAAAATATCTCTCCTATCACCAGACGATCAAAGCCTCTTATGGTTTCCTGCATTTTCATCAGCTGCAGGTAACAATAATGCACTTCCCAAACAGTAGATTTCATCTCTTCAAATACCTTTCTGGCTAATGTTCTAGCTCCAAAGTGATGACCAACAGATTAGTATAGGTTTGGATTTTCAGCTTCAGACACTGTCTTCTCAAGGCATATTGTGTGGGTTGCTCACTTCCCTGAGTTTTGGACTGAATTCCAGAAAATTCTTCTTTCCTGTTCTGAAAACTTTCTTGGCATGTCTTGCACCAATCTGTTCTTGGAAGCTTATGTGCCAGGCTGAGAGAAAACCAGAATTTTAATGTATTCAGCAGGGGACTACCTGGCAGCGCATGCATGCAATTACATCTTCTGTATGTGTTTCATAGCGAGGAATGCTCTTAGTTCTCATGCCCCAATTCACCTTAAAAATAATATCCCACTGACATTATTTTGATAAGAAGATATCATGTTATCCTGCCAAGGATGGGATGAAAGTCCCAGACGTTTCTTTGTAAATGCAGTGAAGTGGCTGAAGTTCAAAATGTAAGGGTAACCATCCCAAACTAACCCCATGGTACAACAGTGTGGGCATCCCACACTTTCCCAGGAGGGCAAGTAGAGTCTGGAATTTGTCTGACATGCCTTTATCAAATTAGCACTACTAAGCAACCCAGAAAAGTAAAAGTTAATGCTACTGACCACAGAAACACGAAACCAAGATCATTGCTAGACCCCATGTTTATAAGATGAAAACAAAGTTTGGTATACACTGCTCTGCTTGAAACTTGACACAAAGGTGTTTCTTCTAGACAGGAGGTGTCAGATTGTTCTAAATTATGTTAATGACATTCCTCCACAAAGATTTTTATATGAGCAACGCAACAAAGGTTAAACCTAAATAGCTTTTAGTGAGCTGTTGGAGGCCCTTGGCAAAGGAGTGCACAGCTGGAAGCACAGAAAGGGAGGAGTGGATCAGCTGGGCTAAATCAGTCTAAATCTGACTTTATAGAAGGATTTCAGTTTACACCAGCTGAGGACACAGCTCCAATATCAAGAAGAAGAAGAAAAAAATAAAAGGAGAGGAAATGCCACCTTCAGAAATTAAGATAAGGAATCAGCAAATTTTACTCCTGCAAGTAATGTTTACAACTGCATTTAGCTTTTGGACTTTGATGGGATTACTCACTAATCTTTAAATGAGCAGGTCAGGGCTAGTACATTTTAGATTAATAATTTCCATGATGTTTCCTAGGGTCAGTCTGCAGAGCCACGCAGTTAAATTTGCCCAAAGCTACATAAATGAATGAACTCAGAAAATAAAATCTGTTCTCTGGGTAATGTAAATAAGGGAGGTAAAACCACATATGGGGACAGAAGTGCAAGGAAACAATTAAAGATTTAAGAAACACTTTAACTATGCAAAACACTAATTCTTCCAGGGACTGTCTTCCAAGGACAACTCAAGGAAGCAAGATCTATTTTCAAAGTAAATGTTAGTTCCTTGGCCTGAAGCACAGAAAAACATTAAAGAAAGAGACAGTCATTGGATTAGCACAAATTTTCAGAATTACAGATTTTTCTTCTGCCAGATAAATCATTGAAATAAATTTTTAATCATGACAAAGATGTAATTTTTAAACAGCCTTAGGATTTTACTTTTTCGACCTTTGATTGGTAATGTATTTTTCTATGTTTTCTTCAAGAAAAGTAGTTTTAAAAAGTCCCTTAACTTACAGAATTTTATCAGGATTGCGAACAGCAACGAATTCAGATGAGCAAGATCCAAGAAATCTTACCTTGAAATGTCATTTGGAAAAATTCTGATTTTCTTCTTTTCGTGATCCTGCGGCTTTGTTAAGTTCCCAGTCACACTGATGAACATACCAAGTTATTCTGAAAAATCCAACCCATATAAGCACCAGGGAACAAAGCCACAGGAGAAATGTTTTATGAATAGCATGTGCTGATGGCACCTGGCTAAGCAGATCTCCAGGAGCCTTGCGCCCACCTACTCTCAGCTTTTCAGGACACCCACTTCAGAAGAACAAGTACAGTGAGCAAGTCCTGATGACAGAGGTGGGATGGGATGGGATGGGATGGGATGGGATGGGATGGGATGGGATGGGATGGGATGGGATGGGATGGGATGGGATGGGAAAGGAGGCTCAGAAAGAGCATAGTCTAAAGCAAGAGATGGCTGCAAACCCAAAAGGATCCCTATAACTGTAAGGAGGACTCAGCAGCTGACATCCTTGATCCCATATCATCACAAAGAGACCTAAATAGATCACCTCGATACAAGTGTCCCAGTGTCTGCATGTTGAGCAGACTACCTGTATACACACATCTTGCTGTGGGAGTGATGTGAGTATAATGGCAAAAATTGCTTTTATTTTGGTTTTAATTTTAAATTAAATCATCTTCCCCTCCCCTCAGGGCTTGCATTGAGCTTTGTTAAATTTTTGCTACCATATTTCAGCAGCATTTCCTACAGCTAGACCCGGGACATTCCTGTTTCCAAAATCCAGAACCTCAAAACTCACTCTCAGTAGAGATTTGCCTGGGAGACACCAAGAGTCCACACATATCTGTATTCCTGCTTGTACAGCTCCCTGCTGACATGTGCTTTTTCTGGTCCTGTCCGGATCTGTGTGACACCTGCACTGCCCATCGGGTCTGATCCCAGAGTTGTGCTCTGAACAGAGGAGGAGGCCATGCTGGGGTGGGACACCTTTAGCAGACCCTCTCACCGCGTGTCAGGATAGCGTGGTTTGCACAGGAGGTCTGCACCCTTCCAGGAAGTGTTAGATATATTTGAACTAAATCCTGATTTACCCTACCCATGTGTAGTATCGCTGGCGTGTCACCATGGATCTACACCACCAGTGCAGAGCATCCAGCACGCTCCTGGAACCACAGGACTCAGCCCTACCATTCTGCTAGAAACTTGTACTGCCACCACTAGTGCTTCTGAAGTCCTGGGCTCCCCAGAGTTCAGACACACAAATAGCACGTATCTAAAGCTGGATTTGATAATAACAGCCTTTTATCCAGCAGCCAAAGGGCTAAATCACTCACCCATGCCGCTGCTCTCCCTGCTCTGCCAGAAAGGCATACCTTCGGAGCAAGCACTGTAGCATCCTGAATAGAAGTCTCCCTTACATGGTTTTTGCAGTCCCTGTTCCTGAACCTGCACTGTCTTGTAGAACTACCTAAATGATTTTTGACAGAGAGAATGAAATCCAGATTTCCACTTTCCTTGAGTTTTGTGACATTGAGCATCATTATACCAGTCACTTCTGTGAGACAACAAACGTTTAATTAAAATAAACCAACCCCAACAGGAGAGAGATTCCTTCCAGTTGTTTTCCGTCCCTTCCTCTGCAGTTGTATGCACTAATAGAATTTCCATCAAGCTTATTGCATTGCTTGGAAGATGGCAAAGGCTTGAAATTCAGGAAACAGTAGAAGGAGATGAATTTGGTTATCTCCCATTTGCATGAGTGTTCACATCACTGAATTATTGCATTAAAGATGGACAGACGTGGATGGACAGTACCTCCACGGCCACTACAAAAGGAACAGATAAACATGAAAAGTTGTCCAGTAGTGATCCCCCAGCAAAGCAAGACATTTCCCTCCCCCCATATTAAGCATCTATCTTTGTGGGAGTTTCCTCCTGTCTAGAATAGTCAGTTTTCCACTCCAAGTTTACTCCAGTTCCCACAGTTCCACTACTTCAGGTACTAAATCTACCCTAGTGAAGGTTTTTCAGATTTTCTTTTCTGTTTTCCTGTGGACCATAGTGTAGATGGAGAGAGAGAAGAAGAGATGGCGTAACTCTTAGAAAACTTAGGTCCATGCAGAAACAGCAGATGGCCAAAAAGTTACACCTTCAAAGGCAGCAAAGACAGATCCACCACCGCGAGAAAACACAATCTTAAGGCTAATTAGTCCAGGTATCACATCTTTCTTTTTCAGCTACATTTCTACTGAACCCCGAGCTGGTTACTATTGATAGAGCGAGAAATGGTATTATGCCACACAAACATACCAACTTGCTGGGTGATAGTTTCTGCTTTCCAACATGGCATTGAATTATTTCAATCTGGCCATAACCTTGCTGACGTAGTCAAATACTAGAGACTGTGGTATTTGGGACTCTTTTAATCAAATTCATCATCTTTTGAGCAAGTCCCCAAAGCAGAAGTTTGATCCCACCACTGGTAATACTGCACTACCTGGTTGAAAAATTGCATTTGGTTCCTGTATCATAAGAAATTACCTTCAATCAACATAAGAAACACTCTACCCTAGCATAACATTACTGTAAAAATCAAATATAAAATCACTCCACACAGGACATAACTGTTTCAGAAAAATGCTGAAGATCTAAATTCCACACTTACAGAGGTCAAAGGGTTCATTTTTTAAGCCATACAGTTCTCCTTACTTGGAAATCAGCCTTGAAAACATAAAGAAAATAAAAACATAAACACATAAAGCACAGATTTACAGAATGGCATGGACCAATTTTTAAGTTATAGGAGACCATGCTGATTATCAAGTCCAGTCTCCTGCAGGTTTTTTGGGAAGAACGCTTTTTTAATAAAGGCATACTTCGAGCAATCTCAAGCAAATTCAACTTTTTGTTTCACAGAGCAGTATTAAAATCCAAGAATAAAGCTAAGAAAATTCGTAGTTATAGTTTACATAATTGCAGCTTGTGGTTCACAGAAGACCAGAATGATGGCTCTCATGTAAGCTTTTTACATTTTTCCTAATTAAAATGGGTCTAGCTTTCTCATAACTCTCTGCTGGTGGCCTGGGCATGTGACCACAAACCCATTTTATTCTCTTACCTCATTGCTGTGAGTGCCAAGTAAAACTTGTTTGTAGGTCTTCTGGAATGCATATTACAATTACTGCTGGACTGCATAGTTTTTTAGTAATTAAATAGATCTCACAAAGCTCACTAAACCTGGCTTTGCAGCCAGAGGGAAAGTGAGTGGCTGGTGTGTAGCAGAAAATTAGAATGGCATGAAGCAGCCCAAGGAAAACTACACAGAGGAGGAATGGGAGTAGGGCAAATGTTAGATATGGAGAGAATATCAGACCATCAGGTAGGAGAGAGACTGAGCCCAGAAGTCACAGGGCTGGCTGGAGATGACGGAGAAACGAGTTCCCCTTGCTTTGAAGAATGTGTAAACAAGAGATAAGATAGACCCCAAACACCTCCTAGATCATCTCAGTGGGTGTATAAAATGTGCAAGTGTAAAAGAAGTGGAACAGTGAGGGATTTTTAAAACGGCCAGAGAAAGGTTTAAGTCTAAAAATGATTAATTGTGACAGAAAGGAACAAGTCTGCTTCAGCTTACTGTCTGCAAGCTCCCAAATACAATATAATATATAGAAAATTAACATTTGTTATTGCCAATGTAATAAAAGATAGTTCCCTTCCCAATTTTTCTTTTATTTTCCACCTTTTTTTTTTTTAAAGCTACAGGTTTGGAAACATGCAAAGTTGCAAAAAGGAAAGACAAAAGTAAAAAGTTTAAGATTATTAACATAATAATGATTATTAAGAAAATAAGCTGCAATGTTAAATAAGCATTAGGACCATAAAATGAAAACACATTTTCAGTAAAAATTTTAAATACTTACTTTGACACAGAAGCAATGTAAAATGTTTTCATTTTTCACAGGTCCATTCTTGCCTTTTCTTGTTTTGTTTTTTCTTTGGGTTATCTATGAAGCCTCAGGAGAGCACTTATAAAATAACTGCAGGAAGATGAAAATGTTACACTTCTATGATTTAATATGCATTTGTAGGCAGAACTGTTGAATCTTTTGGAGTTTATAGCAACAGTTTCAGTTAATGTAAAAAGCTCTTTTAGGCGCTCATCAGCAAGAAATTTTTAGATTCAGCGGGTGAGATTCTGGTCAGCTTATTTCTGACATCCAAATCCAAGACATGGGGGAGCTGCTTTACAAGGTTCTCTTTGCAGCTGAAAAGTGGTTGTATTAAAAATACTAACGTGACGGACATTCCTTCTCCCACACTGCCACCAGTGACAAAAGTTTTTGCAGTCAGGCTGTGCAGTGCCATCCAGCTAAGTAAATCCATAACCTTTTCATATTTTCAGTGGCTTCTGTTCAATGCCATTGCCAAGTCCAAGTCATTTTGGAGTTCTCACTTAAAGCAGAGCATCCCGCTACAGGGAAATAACAGTTCAATCCAGTAAATTTGGGCCAGGGAAATAAAATAAATAACACGAGGCAAGTGCTACATATAAGTTGTTGTGTTTTAGACCGTGGCTGTTGCAGAAAGTCAATACTTGATTGATAGCATAATTAAAAATAACTACAAAATGCTGTGATGCTGAGAAGGGATTGCAGGAAGGTATCTGATTTTTGAAAAGGCAGTTTGTGTCTTGTTAAATCTCACCTCACATGTAGGCTCTAAAACTGGCAAGAATAGAGTTTTCACAAAGTAGAAGCAAGTGAATTCCCAGATCTAATCATCTCTGCAACCCTTAAACTTTCTCAGATGAGTCTTCTGCCAGTAGACTCTCATCAAATGTTCTCTGACATATATTTTAGTACTTCCAACCCGTCTCAGGATCTCTGCACCTTAAAAATCTAGCACCCTTTTTTTAACACTGGAAAGCGAGACATGGAGATTTAAGTAATTGTGTTTGCAGGAAGCTTCAGTGGCAAAACCAGAAGAAAAATACAGGCTTAGGTATTTTGCTGTGCAAAACACAGCAGCACAGCTTGCAGTACTTTATGGGTTCGATCTCTGCAAGTGCTGGTGGCTGTTTCCTGCAGGTGGAGTTCTGGGTGTTCACCCTTTCCCAAAACCAGACCTATTTTTGTGTCTGGAGTAGCGAGTCCTCCAAATCAAAACCTTATCTCAGCTCTCTGTGTCCTGATCTCCTTCGCTGCTTTGCATTGTCACCACTCAAGAAACGGCTTCTTGCTTTTGTGCTTAAAACCATTTAAACTTAATTGGGCTTTCATAGAGTGCCTTGACTCTGTGCTGACACTCCGGGCTCAGTTACCTCATGGACATACTAAAACCCAAACAAAAGCACAAATCTTAAACCCTTTAGTTGTTAAACAAAACCAGTCTGAGAGGAATTTTGAAGATGTTCACAGCCTTTGCAGTTCGGGAAGGATGGACCGCCCATCAGCTTCTCTCCAGCCTGAATCTCTCTCTGGCTTGAACACATGGGGGCCAGCTGGCTGTCCTTGACAGCAGGAGTTAGTTTGCATCCACTTTCTATAATGTTGGTTTAGATATTTGTCTGAAGGACATCTTGGCATCTGCAAATAAACATCACATTCAGGAAAGCCTGTGTGTACACAGTCTCAGTCGTTTATAGAAGAGCAGGATGCTTCTGAATAAAATGCTAAATTTAGACTGAAACTTCTCATTCACAAAAAAAAAAAAATCTGTTCAAAATAAACTTTTTTACCCAACCATTTTTAAATCTTTCCTTTTGAGCTTACCAAACCTATATGACTTTCTCATTGACCATAATAGCACGAATTTTTCTTCCAGAACCAAAGAGGAGCTAAGCAGCAAATAGATGTTTATTAAAATTACCCTTTTTTTCAGCCAAAATGTGTCTTCTGTTAAGTACTGTCAACTTTTCCATTGAATGCTAGGGTGTTCAGTGATCTTTGAACTAACTCTGGTGTAACTTTGGGAACATTTAAATGCTCGCTCGCTTAACAGGTCATTTTAATGCCAGACTACAAAAAGTAAGAAATAAGTCATTAACTGTACTAGATGTGCATAGCTAACAAAGCAAAAGAACTGCTTTCTTTGATGTGAGCTTGTGGTTTTCATTTCTCTGCTGCACTGAAAATTTGTATTTTCTCACAAAAAACTTTCCAGTTGATGTAGCACTATAACTGGATATTATTATGTTATATGGTTATATTATTATATATTAGAGAATGTATGCATAACTAAGGACAGATTTTGTGAGGAGAAGCAGATTTTGGAGTGATAGGGAGAGGATGGCACCGGGTAGGGGTAGGTGGAGAGAACCTCTATACTATTTACAGAGAGAGTGCTCTTTGGAAGTGGACCGTTCTGTCAGGAACATTCATGTTGTGAAGGCATTGATTTTAAAATCATGCAAAAAGTAAATATATGACATACCATTGAAAATTTTGAAGTTAGCTTCTATGGTTAGAATGCAGCCCCACAGAAAGCAATGTTATATTTCTGTATACCAGTAACGAGTTCAAGCACATATGTGCCTTGAAAAGCAGTAGAGAAAGAGCCGCGTAGGGCATAGCACGGAAAACATCAGCCCTGAAGCTGTAATGGGGGAAGAAGCGTGTGCAACCACTATGACTAGGTTGTGCTAATGCTACTAGACCATCTTCTCTTCATCTACTTGCTGGACAAAGCATGTCCTAATTCCCAAGGCAAAGTTCCTTCTTCGCGGTCCCTACACAGGCATGCAAAGTAGAATAAAATTGAGGTATTTGTTGGACCTGGAAACAGAAGGTACCAGTGCTGAAAGAGTTCTGAGAAGATTTTTTTTTTCACATTCTGTTGCAAGTATCACTGGAAATTTTAAGTGCCTTATGTATTTATAAAGTTTCAGTCCTTCTGATTCAATACATAGTATGGTGAAATGCAGCAGTTTCTCTTTCAACTACCTCACAAAGATATAATCCAGTAAGTGAATGTCTTCTTTGAATTAATCACAGAGAAGGAAATGAATCAAGAATACATTGCTGTTTCCATATTTGAAGGCTGAGACCAGTGAAATTATGTAGCACTTTAGCCCAAAATTATCATTACAAAAATATAACTCCCCTATGTATTTCTCATTACAAATAAGCCAAGCAGCACAAATCTACTTCTCTGGAATGTATCATAGATCAAGAGTCTACCATGTCTGACTTCCAAAGAAACTGTAGTAGAAATTATGAATAATATTCCTCTGTTACTGCATGGTTTCTTTTTAAAGAGAATTTGCTCTAAATGTGTATAATAAGATCTCTCAGCTGCTGATGTGGCATTTCACTTCTGAACAGTCAAGCCATCTGTATATTAATGCCCCAGGCAGCAGCTGTAATTTCATTAGGCAAAAAATAATTTGGGTTTGCTGTCACTGATAACTGAGAATAATTCTAAAGAAAGTAAATGGACAAGCTGTATTTGTGTGGTGAAGAGGGTAGAATTAACCTGACAGATGACATGAAAAATACACTGATTCTTTTTGGCTAGGGCAAAACCTCTGCTACCCTGCCTATTCTTAGCTTTAAAGTTCTGAAAGTTGTAAATAGTGATGCTGCATTTTCCATAACAACAGTCCTCTGAGTAAAACTTGGTGGGTTTGGTGGCAAGTGAATAGGTAGGGTGGTGCAGACACGTAGGCATTGGCATTGATTGTGCCGGAGCGGCGAGGAGGGAGGGGCAGCAGTGTCTCTTGCTCACTGTAGCTCAAGTCAAGGAGGTCATTATGTTTTCCTCTACAGCTACGCTGTGCTACTGACCTGTGTTGTCACAGCTTGTTCAAATCCACGTGCCCTTGAAAATAGAGGAGGAGAGCCAGGACTGCTCTGGACCCGCCTTTGGGCAGTGATGGGCCAGCAAAGAAGAATTCCTTTGCCTCTCCATTTCCATTTCCATTCCCATCTTGCACAGAGACCCTAGAAATAAACACAGAATCACAGAATGATATGGGTTTGGAAGGGTTCTCTGGAGATCATCTAGTTCAACCCCTTGCCAGTGCAGGTCAACCTACCGCAGGTTGCACAGGAACGTGTCCAGGCAGGTTTTGAATGTCTCCAGAGATGAAGACTCCACCACCTCTCTGGGCAGCCTATTCCAGGGCTCTGTCACTCTCAAAGTAAAGAAGTTCCTCCTCATGTTTAGACAGAACTTCTTCTGTTCAAGTTTGTGCTCGTTACCTCTGGGCACCCCTGAAAAAAGATTGGGCCATCCTCTTGACACCCACCTTCTAAGTACTAACAGGCATTGAACAGATCCCCATCTCAGTCTTCTCATCATATTGAAGATCTGCTCTTGTATTGCCAGAGACGATGAACAAAAATTTTCTCTCACTCAAGAAAGCATTCACTTTTCCCATAACACCTCTAGAATCTGGGTAACTTCTGATTTAAATTAACTTGATTTATTAAATCTAAGGTATAAAAATATAAAGAAAACAAGTCTTGAACAGAATTCTCTTACTGCTTGTCTCATCTAATGGTATTATTAATCATAATACAAAATTTCACAATATTTTCTTCTTTTGGTGTGTGGGCATGATTGCAGTCCTTGAAGAAATGCTGCACTGTTTGTAGTTAGGGATGTCAGACTGCTAGGAAAGCCATGGCATGCAGGGGAGTTTGCTTTCTGCTCTCCTGCCTGTTGTAGGAATTTAACTCTTGAGACAGAAAAGCTCACTGCAAGGCAGGCATTGCAATGCAGAATGACATTCCTGAGAAAAAAAAGGATTCCCTCTGTCTGGTTTCACCACTTCTACTTAAGTCCTATCCTGTACATGCATAAAATAGATGGGGTTGAAATACCCATGGTCTGTATCAGTGGTTTCTCTTGCAGTGGGAGAATGGACCTTAAGGCCCTTTATAATCTGATGCTACTCAGAAAAGAGGGCCTAGTATAAAGTTTAATTGCCAGTAAAGCCTATAGTAAATATTTGCAATGTTATTCAACTCCCTTCCCACAGTTCTGTATAACAGACAATACTGTGACAACCTCAAGTTTCAACCCAAGATGCAGAAACCCTGTTGCTGAGAAGTCAAATGCTGCGTGTACCTGACATAGCATCACCGGGGTGAAATTCCCTGCTTTAGAGAGAGATGTCAAACTTGCAGCTCATTCCTCTGCTGCCTGAATCACAATACACTTTCCCAGTAACTTTGAAGGAAGAAGACTCAGGCTGTCACAACTTGATTCTGTATTGTCTTGAGACCTGGCAATACTATTATCCTCAGCATTTCGTTGAGATGCTTCAGACCTTGAAGAAACTACTCAGCACCTCTTAGAGTCAAACACGGACATGTTTTTTGGCAGCCACACAGAGAAGTAACACACGTGTTAGGAACATATGGCCTCGACTGGTGCATATTTAGCCATTTTCACTTCCCAGAAGTATGAGATTGGTTCTGACCTGGTAAAGCAGCGAGTTGTTCTCCTTCTTTTTCATTTTGACAGATGAGGAGATATCCATGCTCTTTACTGTCTGGCGGCATTTGCAGTAACACCTGGAAGCCACAGATAACACAGGAGCCTTATTCTAGTACAAGCTACACAGATAGATGTTGAAAAGGGTAGTCACATAATAATCAAGGCTTGCAATTCTGCATCCTCAGTCTGGAAACTTCTATATGTGCCTTGCCATACTGAGTTTAATAAGACAGCTTACCTAAGCAATGCTATGGACATGCATGTGAGCGTGACTCACCCTTCTGATAGATATGTAGGTGGAAAAAAATGTCCTGAATAAATAAGCCAAAAGGCTTAACAGTCAAAGGCTATAGACCAGCCCACCCTCCAGGCCCTCCTTCTCTTTGAAAAACTGTCATCGTTAATTACAATGGAGCACATGGAGCTCTGTTTGAACGGGCACGGTCACCAGTGTGGAGGGGGAATGACTGGTACCTGGCAGGGCAAAGCAAGGATGTTGTAACTGTGCCAGTCATCAGGAATGAATCAGTAAATGGGAAAGAGAAGAGGCAGCACGAAGGCTTTTTATGCTGTGTGTTTTGGACACGTACATGACTCTTTCAATACATCAGTTAAAGGTACGCTCAGATTGCAATGTCACCTTTATGACCACAAATTCCTTTTAGGAAATGAACTAAAAGCAGTTCATTTAATAAACGCATCAGTAAATATTCATTTCTTTCTGTATTTACACAAACCTTCCCAAATAGAAGGAATTTACTTGAAAATGCTTACAGAAAAAAAAAAAGTTAAATCACGTTTGTACAAAAGCTTTCTTTGTTCATCAAATATGCCTAACAAAAAAGAAAAAGGCATGTTGTGGAAGATTTTTTGTTAAATTATTGTGAAATAGTCCACTTATGGAGGCTTCGCTTTACTTTAAGTAAAGGAACCCAATTTAAAGGGGCCCTGTGTTGATTTGTATACATTGTACGGGAGCCGGAGATTCCTGTGGTGGTGTGTTTCGAGCAGATTCTCATTTCGTGGGTGTTTGTGTGGACACAATGCAGAAAACAAAGCTGTGGTGATTTATTAAATGTTTTCTGGGTACGCAGGTCTCTCTTCCCTCCCTTCCTCTGGCCAGGCAAAGGTCAGGAGGAAAACGGGCATGGAGTGGAAGAAGGAACTGTGGCGATAATGGCTGGATCCCCAAACAAAGGCAGAAACGCTACAGTTTGCCTGAAAAGACTAAAGTGAAGTCAACTCCCACCTCAGATATGCCTCCTCAGCACCCTCCACACTGCGGGGTGAGGAGGAGTATTGTCCAGCCATTGTTCACTGGGCAGGAAGGGCATTCAGTGAACAAGAAGCTTATTTGCCTCCAAGAGGAAAGCTACTGGAAACAAAAGCAGGGTTTTGCCACGGAGACGGGCAGACTCCGTCCTTCCCACACCCGGCTTGCCCAGGTACTTACTCATACACACTGTACACTCACATCTGTCCCAGAATAGTACTAAAAGAGGGAGGAAAAAACCAGCCAGCCAAACAAATCCCGGTTCAGCAACACAGCAAGTGTTTAAACCTCAGATGATTAAGCCTTCAAAGCAAACTGGGTGAGATGAACAGCCTTGGGCAAGGCGCAGGCAAAGGCTTTTGGTGAAAACTATTAGTTTCAATCAAAAAATATATAATTCTTGGCATAAAAACAAACAGCAGACCATGATCCTGCATTTGAGACGGGAGAAATTGCAAAAAACAAACCACCAAAACCAACCTACAGGAGATCTTCCCTTTTGCCTGGTGGCAGCTCACCGGGGAGCGCAGCGTGTTGCTTTCCCACACTAGCGAGGGGTCCCTCGCACGTTTGCTGGACTGGAAGGTCACACAGTGCTGCTGGAGAGGGAGAACGCTGTGCTGAGATGTGGCAAGCTTTCAGTGATGGACATTTTCCATACAGCCCTGTCAGTGACTACGGGGAGCTTAGGTTACTACTTTCTCATTTTGATAGGACACACGACACCATTGCTGCTCTGACTGATGTGTTGCACATACCGACGCATTTGGAAGCTCTCCTGAGCTGTCAGTTTGAAGAAAAATGGAAAGTTCACCAATGGTCCAAAAATGCTTTTTGTGGGCCATCGTTGTTTATGTTGGACTGTTCACTCCAGGGGTTATTTTGGAATGTGCTTGCATTGGGGTTTGAGGTTTTTCAGAAGAAAAACCCTGGTTTATATTTACGTTTAAAATACTCTTTTTTAGAAGAAAGGGCAGAATCATTTGTTTTGTATATTTATCCAAGATGCTCTTCATTGTTATATTTTCAGTTCTTTATCCTGCTGTGCTGTATCTTTTTGTTTAAGCCTTTTTTTTAAAACATATGGTGTGGGCCACTGAGGGATTTTATTTGTCCTTTCCCACCTCACTCCCATCCACCAAAAAATGGAATTTGTATCGTCTTGAGTAAAGGTGTTAATCTCAAGGAAAAGAGAGGATAATATGATATAGCCCCAGCCACCTACAGGATTGTTTTGGATCAGAATACTTCAGAAACCAGTAAAATCAAGAATCAAAATAGTTTCCCAAGGAAAAATAAGTTATTTTAAGTACCATGAAAATGTTTGTAACATTTAAAATTAGAATACCTTTTACCCAAGAGATTATACACCCCACTTCTTCACCAGTAAAGGATCTGTTTAACCCATGGGCTGGAGCCATAATTACAGCTCTCGGTAAATAGTAAGGGAGTCAGTGGGCTGTGATTCAGTACAGACTATGATCTTGTTTAGCAACAACAGATACAGGACATCTTAGCCACTCTACACATCCTGATTCCCTGTCAAACTGTTTTATGCATTAATAACTTTCATTTACCAATGGATACAAACTTTTAAGTCTAATATTAATGAGTAAATATACTTAACTACTGTAAGTAAAAACACAAATACGGATTTCAGGCAATCAGAATGATACAAATAGTCTTAAGAGTCATTGCTAAGTAACTGTAGAAAGCTTATGACTAAATAACACCCTTACTTGAAACCAAATGTTTCGAATTTGTGTTTAAAAGAGAACTTAGGAAACATGAGGGTTAAATCTGCTGTACTACAGCTTCTCTAGCATTTCTGGTGCTGCAAAGGAACAAAACCCAAGACAAAGGAACACAATATCTCTGTGTTGTCCACTTTGCACCCCCCAGTATGGAAGGCATGCAATGATCATGCTTATGGTAGATATAAAGTGTGAGGGGTGTTTCTCTGCTTCCAAGCCTGCTGGAGAAGTGACAACTAAACAAAAATCAGTGAAGTCCTGAATAAGATTGTTCTTACCTGTACTATGAGTAAAAAAGGGGGGAGACTAAGTAGTAGACTAAAAGATTCTTTCTTTCTACATTCTCTTCCACTTGCTGACAGAAAATGGCTTGATCAGAGCAGAGGGTCAGGGTCAGTGTATGCTTTTATTTTGACACAAAACCCCATGGCCCATTTAAGCTTAGGGGAAAGGCATTGCATTCAGATGGATTTTTAGCACAGACCACAGAGAGGCTATTCTGTACTTTAAATTAACAAGGACATGCATTCCAAATTGTGCTCTGAACAGGGTCTGGCTTTGGTGGGGAGGAGAGGTTTGTGGCTCCCACAACAAGGACTTATGAAACATTTTAATAAACAATAAGGCTTTGTCTGAAGAGAGAGCCTTGACAGCCAGTATGCAGAACTCAGATATATGCACAATACGTTCAAACTGAACCATTGCTGTATTCCGAGAAACCATGGCAGACTAGTGGATGAAATTCTTATTTGCACAATTACGCACTTATTGAAGTGGCCTTTCCCATAGTACTTTCACAGCGGGTTTGACTCCGTGCCAGTCATGTTTTCTCCTGTCTTCCATCCTGATGTGAGCACTTTTTCAAACTTTAAGTAACAACGGATCTTCTGTGAGAAAATATTTTCTCATTATACCTTGCAAAGAATGGACCTCACTCTGCAAGAATATGTATTGTCATTAATTGTTCTAATCCTAGTTTCTATGTACATGCTTAGTCCAAGGAATACTGTCTAAAATTTTATGACCCATAGTTTTAATTTGTTCAGGTTACCGAAAAACTTCTTAGGAAAGCATTAACAGTATAAAACCTGTAAATTTTGTTCCTAAGTCTTCTAATAGAAGCGATGTACAAGTCAGACAACCTGAAATTAGTTTTACCAGACCTTTGCACCATTCAAGTCTTCGAATACCCACATCTCTAGTCATACCTGAGATACATCAGGCTTGAAAAGGCTGGAATGCAGAATCAGAGCTCTGGGTACAACATCATGGACATTTGCTTAATGGTTCGCATATGGAGACAACTATGTTGGAAGACACTCTTCTCTATCTCAGCATTCTCCTAGAAAAAAAAAAAAGAAGTAAAAAATTTCTGCTTTGTACGCTCACACAGAGATTGAAGGACGCGGAGACTCCCTTGGAGTTTGATTCCAGATTTCATCTGACTCACTAATGGCGACTTTTTCGTTTTGTTTTCCAGACTATCTCATTGTTTACTTCCACTGAAGTTGCAGGCAAAATTTCCATTGACTTCACAGGAAGACGGATGGCGCCAGTGAGGTTCTTATAGCTTAAGAAAGCTTTCCAAATTTGTCACTAGCTTTAAGAATTTGGTTTGAAAAGTCATTTTATATGTGGGTTAATTACTGTGGTAATAAATACAGCCACTTCTATGTACCAAGATATTTTAGCTTCTCTTCATACTGTAATTATATGTATTATCTTACATCACTAATTAAGTCCAAATGCTCTCTTCTTAACCCTGTCATTAATAAACTGTAAAGAAATTGCCCAGAACAAAACCAAAGAAAAAATCCACTCTAAAGAGTATAATCTGTTTTTTTACTGCTGGCTTTCAGATAATGCCTCAGGGACTTCATTTGGGTGGTCAAGTAATTCTGCCTGATGAGTAATAAACAAATAATTCTACACCCAATTCTGTTTTATTCCCACTGAGTAGTAGCTCCTTGTGCAAGTAGTTCCACTTCAGAATTTAGGCATGCAGTTAATCCTAGCTATTTATACTGCTAGATACCACTCCCTGAAACAAGGGTTACAGTATTAGGCCATGTGTAAAAAAGTAGAAAATTACCCAATAAAATGCAAAAAATCCTACATTGAAAAGATAGACATTATATTCAGGACTCAGACACCAAACTAATTACAATTTTCAGTTAAAAATAAAACTTCTCAACATCATATCTTAATGCATTTTTTTTCCTAAATTTGAGAGGGACATTCATAAAATTCACATACCTGTTTTTTGAGTAATAGTGATTTTTTTTAATAGTTGGATTATCACTGCTGCCTGGAACTTTCATGTAGTCAGTTACTAATGTTAACAAGAGCTTTTTTGGGTACTAAGTATATTGCAATGAATGTTAAGTGTTGTTTTATATCTTTGAGTAGTAGCTGTTTAGTAATACTAACCAACTCTGCTTTAGTTTTCTGGCAAAAATCGCTCATCAAGAACTATTCACATTATTTCTGCTACCAATTTTAACCACAGGACCCATAGGACATGCAGAGCTTTGGGACACAGGGGTGTTGCAGAAAATGAATATCTTAAAGACTTGTCAGGCTGTGCAATTTCAAGGGAAGAAGATTATTTACTTTGAAAAAGAAAAAAAAAAAATCCCACAGAAAAAAAGACATTACTGTACCTTCTGGGCACTCACTCCAAAACACTTTAGTGGAAAA
Organism: Tringa tobata; assembly: GCA_033628505.1. Classification (NCBI taxonomy): domain Eukaryota; kingdom Metazoa; phylum Chordata; class Aves; order Charadriiformes; family Scolopacidae; genus Tringa; species Tringa tobata. The sequence goes on along the minus strand of JAHREE010000259.1, from coordinate 3,809,474 downwards.
TCTAGAAAGAATTCCTTTATTAGTGGTTTAACTAAAAACAGAGTTTGGCAGGTAATCTGCTAAACACCTAAACTTCACCAACTACTTTGCTCCTCCTTTGGAGCAAAACATGTGTCATATTTCAGAGAGCAAAACTCAGGGTGTGAAATATGTATGCATATATTTTAATATATGCATGCTCTGGCAAGAGTTTTTCAGAAAAATATCACTGCAGCTCAAGTTCAATAAAAAAATGAACAGTTCAGAGTAGGATTTTTATCTGCTAGCAGTTAGGGGTGAGGTTTTGACCCCTTTATTCAAGTGAGTCCATCAGAATTAGCAGTGAGGTTTAATCAGCATCAGTGAAAGCTGGAGCAGGCAGCAGACTTGGGTCAAAGCACCATAGAAAACGTATTGCTTGCGTGTTTTGTTACCCTTGTAACCTGGCTGGCTTATAACTGCAGGTAGAAAACACAGTCAGCCTCACTTTACATAAATATTTAAGCATCATAAAAAGTGCTGCACTTGAAGACTGTTTCCAAACACTTCCCCATTTCATAGTTCATGCAGGCTTGTATGCAGCTACATACCTATATACACTGACACACGGGAGAGTCTCAAAGGATTCTGCTGCAAATTTCCTTTGATTGGGAACACCTTTATTACTATTTTTTTCAGATTTCAGTCCAGTCAAACCGAGGCTAGCTTACTGCAGAAACAAAGATCCTTACTGCCACTTGTGGCAAATTAGAGAACAGCATCTTGACCTCTGATTTCACAATCAGCGTAAGGAACTTTGGTTCAGGCAACTGCTTGTCTTGTTGAACTTCAGAGACTCCATTTTCCTCTGCCTATTCTCAAGCACTTTAAAAATTAAATTTGGAAAAGCTCATATAGCTGTGGCTGGCACAGTTTTGGCTCTGCATTGTGAGACCGAGTGCTACCATCTTGTCTTGGTTGCTTCGAATCAAAAAATTCCCCGAATAAATCTCAAGGACTGCCAGCAAGTATGATTTAAAAGCAAAATACAAAATATAATATATAAGGAAATGAAGTATGTTCTATTGTGCCTTATCATAACTTTCCGCAAGGGTAAATTTTTTAATACTCCTTTATGTTTCAAGGCAGCAGTAACTTTGAAAAATATATTGTTTATACTGTTAATAATTCTTAATTATAATAATAAAAATATTAGGAATGACAGTTTTATATCAAACAGGATAAGGATAATTCCCAGGAAGCATATACATTTGAGGACTACTGCAGTAACTGGCACCTCTGCGTTAGCTGTAGAGATGCCATACTCAGCCACAGAAAATACACATTAAAGAGATAATGAAGACCCTGTTTAATATCGCTATAATAGAGGAAGAGAAAGTAAACCAATGACTCTCCACTGCTTCTGGGCAGGCATTGTCTTTCCATAGCATGATTCTCCAGAAAAGCCCCTTCTTTGTCATCTGACAAATTGTCTTAATGGAATGGGGAGACCACAGCCACCAACCTCTGACACCCACAAGATATACTCCTTGGCTTAGGATCTACCCAATCGCCTGTTAAGCTTTCATCCTGAAGCTTTGATAATTTAACTTATCCAGTGTGATTTCTATCCAATATTTTAAAAATTTACAGCACAGACTGTGAGCTATCTATGGGGTTTTTTTTTTGTTCCTAAGTATGAACTGGGGCTGGGTGTGGGGAAAATCCTTCCTTCTCTTGTGTTCTGTTTTCTTGCTGAATTCACTGGGAACAGAAGAAGTTCAGAAACTCTGAAAACAAGCCTCTGTTATTTAAGCCACTTAAGCTGTTGCAACTCTGAATCTCTTTGTCAAAGTGCATTAATTCAAATTAGCATAATAAATTGTACATTTTGGTGTTTGGCCCAAGAGAGCCTTTAAAGTCTATTTGGCCTATGGATTCCTCAGATGCTAACTATTACAGTTTGTTCCTGTAAAGTAGTCTATGAATAGAACAGGAATGAGGAGGGTTTGACAAGAAAGAGAAGTATGTAATAGAAAACACCAAAACACTCACATTGCCCCTCACCTCCACTAAGGGTTTCTTCTTCCTTTTTCCCCTCCCACTCAAGAAAGTGAAATTCTGGAGCAAGCACCCACAGCCCTTTATAAGCCTGTATATAAGGGTAACAGTTGCTTCATTTAGGATAGAGAACAGAAAGACTTCTTTTTTTCCTAGATATAACCATAAATCTCAGTAGAAAGCATCAGTTCCAGCTCACTGTGCCACAGGGCTGACTTTTGCATTTCATTGGTTTCTTTGAAGTCATCTGAGCAGATGAGGGAAATTATTTGGGACTTTGCTGTGCCCTGTGATGAAACCCTTTTTTTTTTTTTTAGAGCTCTGAAGGCATCCTCACAGAGTGTGTGAACCAGTCACACATCTCTCCTGTTCATTTTAAATGGTGCTGCTTCTCTTAAAGATGCTGCTAGCATCTTGAGTGATCTATTCTGACCATCTATTATTTTACCTAAAGAAAAAAGTGGAAGGTGTGAAAATATTTGAATTTTGACGCCCACACCTATTATACAGTGCTGCTGTCAGCTCCGATGGGAGTAGAGCTGTTCTATGAAAGAAAAGCAACTCTGCTTTAAGGTTTCTGTGCAGGAACACAAAGGCATGGCTGTACTAAAGAAATGATGACATACAAACTGACCAAAACAATGTAGTCAAAAGACAGGTACTATGCAGTGGTTTTACCTCCTGAAGATTCACTTGAGTGCTGTGGAAACTAAGATATCATGAGATGTGGGTATTGATGGAACAGAACAAATGAGATTGGGAGAGATGCACAGACCCTGAACAATCAGGGGTAAAATCCATAAATAGGCACCCAGAGAGCCAGTTGCTACCTCCTAATACCCTTCTTTAATAAACAGCAAGAAGACAAGATGCAGCACATTATTAAGGAAATTCCTGTTATGTTCTCTGTCCTGGGAAGTACACAGTATTAAAAGATACATTTAACTACAAACAGAGCTTTTTAACACAAGACATTACCTCACATAGACACGTCCAGAAAGAGAGATGAAGGAAACGTTTGTTCAGCCACTCAAATTATGCTTGATAAGGAAGAAAACTCTGCCATCCTTCACATAAATAAATAGCCATCATGATCTGATGCCTAAAATTCTGTCAAAATATATTTTCTACAAAAATGCTTCAAGGTAGGTGGTGCTTCATCTAAAAATATAAAATAAACATGATTTCATTTCAATGAGACACAAAAACATGATTGAAGACATTAAGATGAAATGTAGAAAATCATTTGGGTAAGCTGGTTCAATTAGAATGACATCAAAGAGCCCATTACTGTATCTCAAGTTAAGTAGGCGTGCTGTCACTCTAACAGAGTGGTTTTAATTTGTTCAAACCACTCTGTTAGGATGATTTATATTCCAATATTTCTGGCAAACACATTTAGAATAGTTAATTATCTTTCCTGAAAGGCACAACAGGTTTTCGTTGGCTGAACTGAGATGCAGATTATCTACATATATGTTCAATATCTTTGAACAAGCTATTTAAATTGGGTATTTTAATTAAGCGCTTCCAATCCAGATCAGAATCTGTCACTTGCAGTTTAAAAATGGCCTTTTAATATATATATTTTTTTTTCTCTCATCTGGCATGTTCGATTCACTGCTTAGTTCTGGAGGAAATTTATGGGATGGAATTTATGGGATGGACTGAGAGCCATAGTGACCCCGTGGGAATAAATACTCTGCGGTTGTTTGCTGCCCCTTCAGCCACACCAATGCAGCTCTTTATGAGAAGGGTTGGGGTTGGTTTTTTTTTTGCCTTTTTTTTTTTTTAAATGTAGATCATTTCAGTAATTCAGCTCACTGAGTAGCCCCACATGCTGCTGTTCTTGTGCAATGAGGATGAGGTTTCCCAACAGCTTAAACCAATCTAAACCGACTTTGCCGTCATCCTCCCTCCCTTTCTCTTGCCATCTCCACCCCTCTTGCGCCGGCGCTGATGCTTCCCAGTGACTCGGAGCTGGTTCAAAGGGCTCGACAGAAACCTATTAGGGCTTTTCTCTCGGTGCCAGGGCTAGTACGAGAGAGGCGGTGGGGGAGCCAGAGCAAAGTATTAAGATGAGACCGTGGCTGTGCTGACTCAGATTGGTTTAATTTGTCACAGAAGTGCAACCTGAGGGTATGGTAAACACTAGCATGGGGGATACAAGGCGCCAGGGTGGGGGGAGGAAGGGGGGAATGGACTGGAAACTTTTGAAGCCAGCTTTTCCGGCAATGCCAACGTCTTGAGTAATTTCAGCCACAGGGCTAAGATTGGCATAGGTGGAGCCTGTAGCTGCTCACAGTGTGTCCTGCCACAGCTGGGCCCCCTGCGTGTCCCCACGCTGCCTATTGCAGTAGGGGAGGGGGTGGTGGGAGGCAGAGGACTGGCAGATTAGCCACAGCTAGGAGACTGTCTTCTGAAGGAAATCTCTACAGGCCGTGTTCAGACAGTTTTTAGATTCTTTCCCTCTCTTAAGTAAACCACTTTTTAAAGACCCTGCCTGTTGTATCACTTTACGAGTTGGATTGTTGCTTGTCTTTCTACTCTTCCACTGGTTGCATCTGCAGTGTATCAACAAGTATTAACCGCTGACCCTATTACTTGGATTCTTCCTTAGGGTTATTTCTTACTGGGATAGCTTTTGTGCCTTTTGTGAGCAGAACTGCAGATCAGAGTGAACATTTGGAGCCTCTGTTCACCCAGTAAAGGGTATTCATCTTCAAGCAGAGAAAATGCAATCAATTCAGCAAGGTTAAAGTCATGTGTGATCATTGGAGGAGGACCACAGAGTACCTTCACAGACATAGCACTGTTAGAACTGACTCACAATGAGGATTTTAAACCCTCTTTTAAGCACTACATTTGAAAACAGGGATTGCCCCATACTCTAAATATATGCCTTCGGGAATAATGATTTGAGAAGCATTTCGTGATTGGAAGGGATTTTCAGAAATTTCCTAGACAACTCATCAGGGACAAAATCAACAGCATCGCGGAGGAATTCAATTATGTTCCATACAAATTAATCTGAAAAAATAGGTAAGGAAAAAAAAAAAAAAAGGAACTAAAACCCCAAAACATGGCATTTATACAGGTTATTTGTTTTGGCAAGCATCCTGCTCTATGCAATTCCAGAGAAGCTACAAGAGAGTTTATAGAAGGGTCAACATTTTTATTTAAATCCTTTTGGCCCATTTCAGAGGACAGTAACCTGTAGGAAGTATTATGCATGCTTACTCAGAAAAATGTCTGAAATACAACTGTACACTCCTGCTGTTCAAATGAGAAGGAAGAATGATTTAACTGCTGGCCATGACCAAACGTGGATGACAATAGCTGATGTGGGATTCCCGTCTCCGTAGAAATTTACTTCAGCATCTGCGACATTCAACAATAGAAGGAAATAGTGGAAACCAATAGCAGGATTTCCTTTGACAATTCACTTTTATTCGTTCTTCCCTTGAATCCCTTTATTCTTGCCTAGTAAAAATTGTATACATCAGTGGCAGCTGGAGGGAATGCAACTTCAGGCCTGAAAACACTTCAATCCATCAGCAGAGAGGTGTGGCAGCTGGTCAGTCTGCTGTCACGCAGGAAGGAAGCTGGTGCCTTCGCTTTGAGTCACGAGAAGCAGCCAAGGAGGGAAACATCCACGCTTAGATGGTGGATACAGTAGGGTCAAGCTCTGGAGGAAAGTTGTGCACAGAAGATACCATCATACAAAGATGCTCAATCACCAGTTTCCAGCAAACACCAATGTATATCTCTGTTCACAACAAAAAAACCTGAGATACTGTCTGTATCTGCATTAACAAGTGGTAATAGGAGTATATCTCTAGAGAGAAAACATTGTTCCTGAGCACCCAGCTTCTCCACTTCTCTCATTGCAGAGGATTTTACTGCAGACTAGTTCTAGATTGATTCAACAGGTCTGAAGAGGTGTGAGAGCACAAGGAACCTGGGTGGACCTCATCTTCTGATTCAAAAGCTCTCCAGTCTGGTCCACATTGTAACGTGGTCTTGGAGCAAACATATGCCCCCCAAAAGTGGGTATAACAGGAGACTCGTTTCAGAAGTTAACTCCTGATAGAAACTAAAATGGTAATTCTGACAGTCTTATAACAGCTGCTTTTCGTCTGCTTCACTGGTGAACAGGTTGTGAGATCTACATCCTGATAACAGGCAGAAAGGAGATATACTGACCTTGCCAAGGGATTAGAGCCACGATCCTTGGAAGGACGGATCCTATCACTCCCCCTGGGGTCGCATGAGAGGGGTGACTTCTGGTCAGGAGTTGTGAGATCACAGCAAATCTACTGCTGATAATACCCAAGCAGCTACGGCATGACACAAGCTCTCCATTCCAACCCAAAACCACCTGTGTGAGAGGGTATATTGTTTAACCACATAATACATCTTCAATTAAAGTCTCTACTATCCATCACCTTTTCAAGCTTTTGAAGTTTCTTAAGAATGAAGGCTAAAAAAAAAATATTTCACCAGACAAGAATATCATGTTCAGAGCAGTTGAAACAAATATTCTCTTGCTGTTCCTTTTCTTACCCAGAGCTGATTGTGGTGCTTTGTAGTAGTACAAACACAACCAACACCACTTGGTTGCACAAGGAAGCCGAAGGATACCGAATCAGCTCTTGGTTGGCTGCCTGGTTTCCTCTGAGTTAGCAGCAGGCTCCGAAGAAAACACTTGGAAGAGTTGAGAAAGACTACTGTGAAGAAAAAGATCACAGGCAATAGTGTCTTCTACCCACTGTCAAGCAGTAATAAGCCCAAACTTTTTGAAATGCAAGTCATTTGCCTTCAGAAGACCATAGGAGAAGCAATGCTTTCTGGAGGAAACATGAAGAAGCAATCTGGCAAAACTCATACTGTGCCCATCCTGCTGGCACATGCCATACAAGAAATAAAGAGAGGCTGATCTTCTTATACTCCAACCTGGCTATGTGTGACTATATGCCGTACAAAATATAGTCAAACACCCAGAAATACTATCAAAACAATATTAGTGTTCTTGCTTGTCTATACACAGGCAGGGGAAGTCTAGAATTATGGCTGAAACTCCAGCCCCAAACAATATTCAAAGATGACGTTTAGAACACTTTGCATACTTATATATTTAGGAATACGTGGGCTACTTATTTATAAGAAATGCATCCAAATCTGCATCTCCAGATTTACCATGCTCCTAAAGTCATTGGGTGCTTTTAATTTCATTTTTGTGTAAATTTTTTTCCACACAGAAAATCAGCTGACTAATCAACAGCAGGGGGTTAACTATTGCCATTTTTTCTTCACTGAATGCATGTAAAAACAAAGATTTAAGTTCTTAATGCCTCATACATTGAGGGAAAAAAAAAAAACCAAACAAAAAACAAACAAAGAAACCAGGATGAACTGAATTTAGTGCAAAACCCCTTTGATTTCACTGGGGCTGAGATTTTCCTGTGGTCCAACAGCAAAACAAGGAATGAGACCAGATCCTTCTTTCAGTCTTTTCTATCTTGCTGTGCCAATATCTTGTTATTTGACTCTGCTGCTAGTGTCTAACACATTTCAGCTAGCATGAGTTTCACTATCATCAAAAATCTTTTTTTAAGAGGAGCTATTTATTATTGTTCTTATTTTAGTAAAAATTCACTTTGCAGTGTCTATGAAATTGCATCATTGTTCCCTGGCCCTTCAGAGATGAATGTTACTAAGACAATCCTTGAATGATCATTCCAATTCCCCCTAAACAGGAAATCTTATTCTGTCATGGTTCATCTCTTCCTTTTGATCATTTCCATAACAGATGACTTCTGAAATTTTCCAAAGTAGGATGAAGTAAACACAACGGTGAATCTATGGGTTCCATATCTGTCAAAAGAGAAATCTTCATGCCTTATCAACTTCAAGTTTTTGAACAGAACGTGGTGTTCTTGCGTTGGGATTGAAAATGCAGGGAAAATTAGTACACTGGGACTGAAGCACGTGTATAAACATAAGCACACACTTCACTGTTAAGTCATCCTCTGAGTCTAAATTTGATTAATGAAAGCTGTTTTCTCCTATCAGTGATCAAAGCGTCCATTAGAGCTAAATGGCTGATGTAAAACTGGATGAAATCGCAACCCGTAGCCTCAAAGAAAACCTCCAAAGTGCGCGTGTGCGTGCACACACACTCACACGCACCACCACCTTCCGAAAAGTTTCCAAGCTGTCTGATCCTCGAGCAGTTCTGTGGATAACTCCAATCTGATATGATTGTGCTGAAATCGGACATTCCATAAAAGGGCTTAGAATGAGCAAAAGGGAATATCTTTCCCAACTCTCCTCTCACACTCGTATAAGTGCAAATGAAGACTAATACTGGATTAATTTTTTTGACAAGTTGCAGAAGTTTTATGAAAGAATCCAGTTTCTGGGAAAACCAAGGCTTTCACAAATTTCTGTTTAGCCTGACAAAACATTTCAAACAGGAAAGCATTTTTTGGCATTTTGCTCAGAAACATTTTCGTTTTGAAACTAATTTTTTTTAACATAAAAAAGTGTTAAATAAACCAAAAGTAAATCAAAACTTTATGGATCATTTCTTTGTCCTTTCTGCAAATGGGAAAATCTTACATCAAGTTGTCAGTTCCATTTCTGTAGTGAAAATTAAAAAAAGGCAAATAGATAATTTAATATATTTCCCAAGTCAGTTCAACACCGTACTGACTGTACGAAAGTAATAATGTATTCCCTTTCCATGGGTCAGTTTCACTTAAACCGTAAAATCAATTAATATTTTCAGATTGTTTCATTTCACAGACCAGAAACCACCTCCAGCAAATTTGATAAATTCCTTAAAGATTTCTTGCATTTATATAAAGGAAATTACAAGGAGCTTTACAGAAAATTCATGCTTATGAGCCGTGATTAAAGACAACAGATTCCCACTTGCAGTTTAACACTTTTCATTGCTTGAAGAGCACAAAGTAGTAATGTAGAATATACTCAGTTCATTCCAATTTATCTTCACTTCTATTTTCTTTCTCCCTCCCAGGAAGGTTCAAAGGGTCTCAACATAAATCATGAATCAAAATGTAAGTTATATTCCCATTTATGCTTGTAACAACCTTTCAATAATATGGTAATGAATATTTTGTTGCAAATAGAGCTCAGTGCACTCAGCCAGACCCCACTGGCCAGCAGTTCCAGCTCTGACAGACTACCTAATGCTTCACATCTGGCTAAAAGGGAATAAAAAGGTAACTCCTTTTGAGTTGAAATGACAATTCATTTTCTCTACTCAAGAACAGAAGCAGATGCCTCTACTGAAAACTGTGCTAGCTCTGACGGTAGGTTTTGTGATGGGCCCATCTCTGCAACTGTGTTACTACTGAAGACTTAGTTCATTTACTCCATGTTGACAACTTTCAGACTTTTTCAGTCTAAGACTGGTTTGAATTGGTAACAAAAAAGTGAACTGATGGGTATGTATTTTTTTTTCCCAACTATGCTTCTTAAAATCTTGGTAAAACTATAAGTATTACTAAATTCTAGCCTTCAAATCTTTTCCTCTTTAGCTTGAACTCCAGCTCTGGTAAGATATAATTTTCATACACTGATGGTTTGTTTACAGGAGACTCACTGTGATTACTAAGAGGGTCTGACCCTCTTAGTAATAATAATAATAATGAAACTTGGAAAAGAAAAAATGTGTACGCCCACCAGCTTACCAGGGAATCGCACAACATTCTTGATTGCTGAGGAGTTGTGAACATACAAGATTGATGTTACGTGTATGCATACACACCCACTTTGCCTTGTTCATTTGAGCAATCTTCAACACTACTATTACTATTTATCAGTATCACGTGGTAGCCAAGACTGCATGATGTGGCCAGAGACCTGACCCAGTCTCCTTTAAAGTCAACAGAAATCTTCCCACTCTTTGAAGGATTACGTCTTGATTTCTTTTTGTCCTTGGAAAGTATCTGGAACTTTATTTTCTATGCTTAGTATTCCCTGAAAGATAGACTTTTTAAGGGTTAAATAGTCCCATGAATTGTAGCATGGACTGCTCTCTCTCTGATGTTTTAAAAGCTGGTAAAATAGCTGTTCTCACTCTAATTTCATTTTCTTTGTTATCTATCTATAAATCTAAGTTAGACCAATAGATAGGTATCCAGATTAGACAAGTAGATATCTAGGACGAAGGAGGGGAGAGAGTGAAAATATTAGTCCTAAATGGACAGGATGAATTAATGGCAGCATTATTAGCTAAATACTTGTTTAGTCTGGGCACAGAAAAAACACTTCATAATCCTCTCTGTCTTTAAAGGAAAAGCTGAAGAATGACCACAGCTTCAAGGTGCTGGTTGGCTTTTACCAGAAAAAAATACCCATTGAATATTGTCTTCACACAGATAAGTCACCAGGAAAAAGCAGGAGTGAAGTCACAAGGAAGAGTTATGTCTTGCCAGTTCTCATAAGGAGAGAAAGGATATTGCCAGACCACCACCGTTAATGCATTCTCAGACCTTTCCCGCACACTGTGAAGGACTCGGTCATTGTGTTGGAGCTGCAGAGAATTTCCTTCCCAAACCTGAGGCAGGAAACAGGGGCACAAGGGAACAAAAGAAGAAAGAGAAGTCCAGGGATAGTTCCATTATAACCACATGTGACACTGCAAAATATTTCCCTTCTCTTCCGCCATAAAAACATCTAAATTAAATTAAACTACAAACCTGGACAAGAGGTGGTCTTCAGTTCTTCTTGGAGTTGCCCTCCTTTACTCCATGTTCAGACTTTTGCCATATGATTGGTATTACTTATTCTTTCCTTTCCTGCCCAGGAAAAAGCCTGAAGGGTCTGACTGGCCAGCCAGGAAAAAGACACAGAGAGATTGGTAAATTACCAGAAAACCCTCCTGATTAGCGCCCTCTCATTTGAAATGGGATTCAACAGATTTACTGCTTAAAAATCTAATTTTTTTAAAAATCGCTTTTCTTTTCCTCCTTTTCCCTGAGCAAAACACCGGTGCTCATTTTTTCCTGGAAAGATATCCACTCCAGTCTAGCAAGTGAAGATTAATAAATCACTGTTATTGCTAAACCAAAGGCACTGGAAGAATGTTTGCACTCCAAGCCTCCATTGACTCCAGTAGGCTTTGTACTGGGACCTCTAGGGGAAACATAATATGAGACTAAACAGGTTTTCCAGTAATCACATTTATTCATTCTTCCTAGTGCAATAAGACACACCAAAGATCACTCATTATTAACCAAGAACATTTTAAAATTTCCAAATACGTTTTTCCCCAGTTAAATGCATATATAAACAGCTTGAGGATATACTTTAATAGTTCCCCTCAGTATTAATCACCGAAACACACACAAAAAAATAACTCACACTTCCACCGAAATAGTTAAATGCTGAAATTTAAAAAAGGATCTTTCCATAACAGGATTGGGAGTATTACCTCTGGGCTAATGCATACAGTAAAGGAAATTAAAAGAGGCTGCAAAGCAAAAGTAAAAGTAGAGCTGGCTCTTACTGAAGTCAATGGCAAAATTCCTTTAAACTGCAGTAAGACAAAACCAAGCCCCAGCAGCCTGGATTCACTACAAAGCCACGGGAGATTTTAAAACATAAGTAATAAAAATAAGGAACAGCAAAAAAATTATTAATACTACAAAGGTAGAAATCACACCTATTAATATTTAAAATACTTCTCCAAAGGTACATTTCATTTATTTATTTATTTTAGGATTAGTATGCGTGTTATTAATAGAAAGCAAGGATCTATTTTCTTAGTCTAATTGTTGGGTTTTTTTTCTTCACAGCATAAATGCAGAGTAAATGCATTCATATTTGTATATATCTTTACCATGTGTGCCTGCAGAGAGGGAAGGACCATAGTTACATGGGCAGGAAACAGAAAATGTTCCATTTTCCAAGCTTATCCTTGCCTTCAAATCATTACAATGCCAGATTTTATCAGGAACGCTGCTCTAAAAAAAATTAAAGAGAATTTCAGTTCCAGATGGAGTCTACAGTGATGTTACAAAGATAATATGAGGAACAGAAAGTGGAAACAGATGTGTCATTTTTGCAGAGATGGATTACATTAGTGTAAAACTCTCCAAATGTTATGTGAGTTGTGACATCTGCAGCAATATTTTCAGACCTGGGTAGATCTCTTTCCCTCCCCCTGTGGATTTCCTGGTGTGGATGGTCATTTCTTTCTTTACAGCTTCATAGATTGCAAGGCACCATCTAGCCTCACCCTCTCACAGACTGCAGGACTCCCCTGAATTGATTCCCAAAACAGGCTTGCCTGGAATTGCAGCAATAGATAGCCCATGACTCTACTTGCTAGTCACACCAACGGATTTTTAGTTGCCAGACTGAAAAGCCAAAACCAAACTTCTCAGCAGAGCCATCCTCTGAGCCCACTCGCAGGATTGTCATCACTTCTGCACAGTCATTAGCTCCTCTGTTGCATTGCTGTAAATTTTTATCCTCGGATGAATGACCTTTCTGTATGAAAATAAATTATTCTCTCTCTCTGGGCATCAGTACTCTGAGCCCTTCTCTTTGTATTGTTTCCCCAACAGAAATAACTTTCATATTTTCTTTTGCATCAATGATGAAAATGTTACCAATGCAAAAGCCAAGAACCACCTGTTCTCTTATTAATGCCAGCTTCCTTACATGCTTACAATTTGAGACCTCCTGTTGAGGGGCTTTAATCTACGCTATATTACTGATTGTCCCCTTTGTGTCTTGACCATAATCCCAAAGGCCTAAACACTTTGATGCTATTGTCTTTTTCAACCAAAGTTAATGTTTTTAAAATAAAATATCAAAAGCTGCTTTCCTTAAACCTGTGTCACTTGATGTTGGCATTAGGACCATCCCTTCAATTTTCAGGTAAGAGATCTTCAGCAGCTTCCCACAATTCCTCCAGCTATTGGCATCACTCTCTTAATCTTTTAAAATATTGGTACGGGGTTAATTTTTCCCAGTTCTAGGTGAGAACAAATATTTAGAGGGAGGTTTATCAAGCTAGCTAATTTCAAAATACATAATTTTAATGGTATGTGTTTGGTGTCCTCCCAAATGCTGGATTACTGACATGAATATATTTCCTGGCTCTTTCTCTGTATTGAGGACATGACTATTTACTGAGAGGTTCTGCCCCTTTATGTCATTATAGACAATTCCACCACTTTCTTCTAGCAATGGAGGAATACAGCTGTAAGATTTCTTACTATATGTTAAAACTTTCTTCTTACGCTTTAGAAGTAATCTGGGGTTCTCTCTTTGTGCGCTTTTTATTTTCCCTTAACAAGCATTGGAAGATTCCTACCTTCTGACTCATACCACTACCAAATTTGCTTTTCTTCCATTTCTGATATAAATATGCATTTTTCCTGTTTGTTTGGGGGTTTGGGGTTTTTTGTTTGTTTTGAGGGGCTTTGGGGGGGGTTGGATTTTGGGTTGGGGTTTTTGTGTGTGTGTTTCATATCTGTTTCCACTTTCCCTTTGAGCCAGGGTTTTGTTTTGTTTTGTTTGGGTGGTATTTTTTTTTTAAAACCAATATGGCCTTTGCTTTCAATTGTGGCTTTTGGAGCATTTGGTAAAATATTCCTAAACAGCTCCCAATTATCATTCACATTTTTCTGTTTAAATGCTTTCTCCCAAATGATTTAGCTCTTAATTGTTTTCAGCTTTATGACACTGCTCTTTCAAAGCACCAAGAGAGGGGGTGTGTGAGAATTTATTTTACAGTTTTTGCTAGTTTGAACACTGCTTTGCTTTCATATACCTAATATAATATTGCTGAAGATGCAGCGTTAAGCATCAATTATAGTATTAACACTGGGTTTTAATTTTCCTCTTACCTATCAGAGTAAAGTGCTGAATTGAGAAATCAGTAAAAAGAAAATCCTACAACTGTTATAATGTTGAAAATAAGCATTTAAAGCACCAGTCATCATGATCAGTCCTGTCACTTCGTGCTGCGATATTCTTACAAGAAAAAAAAAAAAAAATAGGGTTTGATTCATAATTTGTTACCAGATAAGCAGATGAATCTTCTTCCTCCAAGATTGGTCAGATTTTTTCAAGAGACACACTCACACTGCACTTCAGAGTTCCACCATTCCTCTGAAACGTTTCTCAAGTATCTTGACTTTTGCTGGACGCTTGGTGAAAAGGCAGGCAGGGTTTTCAGTCAAACAACCTGTCTCTTAAGGGATCTGGGGGAAATGGGGTTTGAGAGAGCAACAGTACATCAGTTTCTACATTGAAAAGCAATCAAGTTTATATATTCAAAAGAAAAACACAATAAAAATTCGATTTTTTCAAACGCACTAAGTGCTCGACTACATCTAATCAGCAGGTCAATAATCAAGCTGCCATCAAGCTCAGTTGACAGATGATTCAGCTCGCTCAGAAAAATTACAACTGGATGAAAATGCTTTTTTTTTATCCAATTCCAAATTTTTTAGTCAATTCAGTGGTAACATAGGGAAAAATAAGAACCCTGACAAAGAATAACATGTTTCTTTGTGCTTGTAGTCAAAGTTAAATACATTTGAAACTGATATTCATTGCTGACCCACTGGAAATATCTCCCACGTGTCAAATAATTCAATTATGGGCTTTGTTTAATGATTCAGAGCACATTTTAGATCATTTTTCCAATGATCTCCTTAACTAAATAATCTCTATTCTCCTCTTAACGGGATTAAAAGACATGTAGTAACTCACATGAATTACAAGAGAATTAGTTGAAGTAGTCACTTGAAGACATCCAGTGTGGAATTGGCAGAAGTAATTTGGATGCCAAGTTCAATTTCCTTATTACGGTAAGGGAGCTGGTGCTTCTGAAACTACTGATACTGAATTGAAAAATTGTCAAGATTATACTGCCAAACAGTTTTAATGAATTCTTTGGAAGGGGTGAGGGATGGTCACTTGTGGGAGATGAGCCAAAACAAATAGTCTTCAGGTTTAGTGACATATCAAAAGTGTTTCCAAACAACTTTTAGGTGTGTGGTTTGGATTTGCCTTTTGACATAATCAACTACACCCCTCAGGGCTGACATGTTTTGTTAAGGGAGGGAGAGGGTTTTACAATGTAGTCATGGAGGTATTTATTCTTCAGTGGCAAACACATTGACACATCAACCACTATCTTGAATGTTCCCAGTCGAGAACTATTTCAAGAGTAACAGCAGACTTAGTCTGGTCAGCCACTTCCGTTCTGTGTACCAGAGGAAAGGCACAACATTTTTCAGAGCAGTTAGTCTTCATTTCACTTATCATAGCAAGAAGTGAATGTTTTAAATAGGTAAGAAGAGAAGTTCAAATAATGGCTTTTTCTCAGTTTGATGATTGATTTGAGGGAAACAAAACAGTGCAGAGAAATAAAAGTCCTGGTTTGGTTGAAAGAAAAAAAAAGGTTTTTAAAAAGAAGATATCACAGACTGAAAAGAAAGTTTTATTTAGAAAGAGAGTACTTCCTTTGAGTTGTCTGTAGTAAGAGACTCAGAAACAAAACTAGATTTAAAAAGATTAACACTTTCACCTAATAGCTCAACGAATAAAATAATGTCCACACCTGTAGGGACTTCAGTTCCATTTATGAAGAACTTTTAAACCTACATCACCTAGTTCCTTCATAAACAAACAACAAGCTCTAAACTGGTATTGGAGAGGGTACCCTCAATCTCTCATTCATATTAAAATAGAAGGTTATAATAGGAAATAATCACAGATGAGAAATCTGCTTTCCCATCTCCCAAAGCGATAGACCTAATTTTTAGTCTGGAAACTAATTTTCTCTGTGCTTCAAAAAGTAACTTACATACTATCAAAAGTATATCAAAAAGATAACTTACATAAAGCAAAACACCACTGAAAGAAGAATGTAGCCTGTATGAGGAAACTTTAGAGAATATTACTAGAGCTCACTTCCAAGTTCAGATTATCTGTTTCACGCGTACAATGCTGTTAAAACTCTTTAGAGTTGAAAAGTGCTTAGGATCTAGATTTCCCACTTTCTAAAATAGTCCTCTGACTTCTGGTTATTATTCACAATACTAAACCCTCCTCTCCCAAATAGACACACACCACCAGCACGTGAAGATGAATCCTACACCAGACAAGATTCAGGTGCACACCCAGTCATCATCTCAAGTGACCCAGAATGCCTTTTTTCCAGTCATCACTGGGAGCTGCTGCAATCTGGTTGGACCAGATTTCTAGCTCTCTACCCTCTGCATGTGTACTGAGATTGCAATTTAGCTACTATTGCAAATCTTGCCTGCTATGCATTTATCTAAAGCTTTGCAGTTATCAAAGCAAATTACTGGTTCTGCATACACAGATGTCTTAAGAAAGACCCAGTAAAACCATGCACTATTCTCCCAGGCATCTGCTAGACTTCCATGTGCCACTCATCCACTGGAGCTCCAGCTCAGTCTCTTCACTACCAAGGCCAAGTGCAGTGGTTGAGGGTCTTCTCTTACTCCAACACCTACGTTATTAGCTCAAGAGTTGTGCTTTACACTGTCTACTTCCATTTTATAGGTATTACTGAGAGTCCCTAGCTCCCTGGTGGATTACCTTCCTTCCTTAGCAGCTGCATGCTAGATAGTAGCACTAAGTATCTCAGTTTCTCAAAAAAGAAGAGTAAAAGTATGTTCCTAAGTATATTTTGAGGTTCCAGTCACCTTCTCAGCAACAGAGCAGCAGTGTGATTTAGGACAAGACAGACGTTGGGGGAGGGAAGGGAACGGAGACCTCCAATGATGGAGACACAAAGAGCAAAATAAAAAAATATCTCTATACATACAGACATACATAAGTAAATAAAAATGGAAACTAATAAGAAGATGAACTGCAAATAGAAGCAAGATAAAAAGAAATGGGGGCAGGGGAGGGGGAAAGAGCAACAAAGTATAAGAAAACATTCAATCAATCACATTTTTAACAGTCAGGCTGAAATTAAAAGTGGAAAAAACCCCAACATTTTTCAATTAAACAGTTCTGTTTAGAAAATGCTTTCCTTGGGAAAAAAGTTACATTGTGACACTATTTCTTTTTATTGCCTTAAAAGCTATAAGTGGTTTTTCTTCTTTTCTTTCTTTTTTTTTTTTTTTTTCAGTTTTGGAAATAAAAAGTTATATCAAAAGGTATTACAGTTTTTCTGCTGATGCAGAAAAAAACAATTCTTAGCTGCACTGAAGTGAATGGCAAAACTGTTTATAACTATTTTGGTCCAGAAATGTCAACCATGCTTTTACAAAAGGTACAAGCAGAACATTTCCAACCTGATCCGGCCACTAAAACCTGAAACATTGTAACAAAAGGGTGGAGAAAATGTAACAGATTGAAAAGGTTTAATTAGCAGATCCTGATGGATTGTGTCAGCTTTTCTTCTATTCAGAATTTAATCAGGTGTAAATCTGAAGCTGACATGGATAGAGTAATAATGATTAGGAGAAAATATAGAGCAAATGCCCTTCTCATTACTTTCTCATTTATGTATTGTTATATGAGTCAGCTGGCTCTCAAACAAATCAGGCAGCGGGAGAGATTTAAGAGAAGTCGCAACTCATCTGAATGGCAGCAGTTTTCCAGAATAAAGAGGAAAATGCATTTTATTTACAAAATCTCAGCTGCTTCTAAGTGGCAGAATATGTCTGTGAGAAAAAACATCTATAGTGAATACAGTTAAGAGACTGAAGCTCTGCAATTGGAAAAGCCTCTCCTCTAAATGAATAAGACGTGTGGGAGATCTCTTTCCTCCCCTGGTAATGGGCACAGACAGCGATGCAGTGTCAGAGCTGCCCCTCTCCTCGTGCCAGTGACAGCAGTGACGCTGCTGATGAAAATGAGATTTCCCTGGGTGCACACAGTGTCCAAAAACCAAATAGGAAAGGACAGTGTCAATGAGTTTTTTTAATAATCATAGGAATGCTGAGGAGATTGTCAGGGAAATGAAGGTTATGGGGAGACAGACTGCGTTGAAGACTGAAGGAGATGTCTTGAATTTCTGCAGTTAAGGGGAAAAACTTCTGGCATCTGCAGGGCCAGGAGCTCACCCTCAATGTGTAAAGCAATGAATGTGAAACTTACTGAAGGGAGCAAATCATTCCCGTATCAGACAGTATTCCGTCAAGGAATCACTCCCCCTGATAAACCTATCACGATGATTTAAAAGCAAATCTTCTCATTGCCTACTAATGGTGATGCAAATGAAGCTTAAAATGACCATGAGAAAGAAGCTTCTGAAATTACGGGATGGCAATATGTTTACTTGTGACAGGAGTCATAAGACATTTCCCTAAGCCACATAATTTGAAATAAATTTCAGAGGACCACAGAGGTATGTCAATTCTCATACGTCAAGTTACTGCAGAAAACCTCCCTACACATTCAGGGTGAGGGTCTTCATATGATCTAACACAATTAAATAGCATATCTGTAGCTGGCCTGGGTCAGAATACATACATTAATCATCCTATTTTACCTAGTATCCAATAAAATCGGTAAGATGGCAGTTAGGAACACCACCAACCCAGAAGAGAATTAGCCTGGATGAAAAGCTTACATCCCAGTTTCCAAAAGCTAAAATCTATCCCAGCTTCTTCCCTCTCTGCTCGTTTTCCTCTGCTGAAAAGTGACAGTGATTGATGTCTTCTCCCACCCAAAGTATGCTGCGGTTATTGCTCCTTATGGTTAGAATTAAGCTAACAGCCCAGCTCAAACACTCACCCATTTAGATGAAGTATTTATTAGCCACGAATCCCTCTGTTCTTACACCACCTCAAAGTTCTTGTGTACGTCACTGAGGAACACAAAGGGAAGGACTCTGGCATTCAGTCGGAGGCTCCAGCAGCAAGCCCTCTAATAAGGCGAGCAGGCATGGAACGGCTCCGAAGGCCCAGATGTTTAAACCATATGAAGCTGCAGAAGAAAATAAAGAGCAGCTGAATTACAAAGGCGGGAAGGATACAATGTTTGTCTATGGTTAAACTACTGTAAACTTTGAAATCTGTATTATGGAATCCATTAGAAAACCCATAACTTTGATTTAAAAGTAATAGTCGTAAGATTCTTACTTTGCCATTATTTATGGTATAATGAGAAGGTACGTTACTAGGATCCCACAGACTAAATAGATGGATTTCATTAAAACTATCCTGATGAAGAGTAAAATCGAAGGAAAAAGGAAATAACAATTTTTATTTGATGCCAATTTATTTTCATAGAGCGCTTTGCGCAACAGAAACCTAAGAAGATGAAAAGACGAGGAAAACTTCTCCCTTTCTTCCACAGTATAGTGGAGCTTTTTTATGGCATTTGAAGGGCGGAAATGACCTACTTCCAGTTGCTTCTATATTAAGAATCTGGCTACATATCCAAGACTTGCCTGAAGAATCAAAGCAATGTACAAATTCAGATCAGGATTGATTTGTCAACACATCGGTTAAATAGAAAATTTGTTGCTAAGAACGTGCTGTAAAAATGAGTAATTGAAAGTCTGCCCTGGTAGGGTCCTTCAGGGACATACCTCTGATGCTCACTTTGCCTCCTTCTCTGCTCCCTCCTGCTCGTCCTTCTTCTCTCCGCTCTGATGGCCGTCCTGGGGAAACAGAAATCACAGGAGAATTATGGCTTTGTGCCCCTCTTTTGGGTCAGCTTTTCACTCCAAAGGGCCCGCAGCCCAAGCCTGCACAAAGAGGAAGCAGGACTGCCATGGGCATTGGGCTTTTCATAGGGACCTCTCTCACCACTGGACTCAATGAAGCCCCATGAACTTATTCGGTCCCCTCCATCCGAAAACTGCTCCTGCCAGAATGTGTTCCCACAAGACAGCTCTTGTAAGAAGACTGCCATGACCACAGCAAAGAGAATGTCCTATCTTAAAGATTCAATGTCAAAACAAGCATGAGGTGAAGTCTGCTAGACTGGCAGAAGTCCCAAGACCTCGTGTCCTGACTGGTAAACCATCACTGCACTGATGTCTGTGCAGGGCATGCAGTAGAAAAACTGCTCTCCACTTTTTCCTCCCCAAGATCATCACGTGGTGGTTTATGCTTGTGGTATCAAGACAGATGATATCTCACATAACATCACTTCTGGGGCTGCACCCACCCCATGCAGAGTGCAGGTGGGAGAGTAACGAATGATCTGGTATTTGTATTTGATTATGTCATGGAGACACAGAGGACACAGGCTGTCCTGAACTGTTAACTCCAACCCTGTGTTATAATTAAGGACATGATGTAGTCTAGAGTTAGTTTTACAGTACATAGAGAGGGTTCTGTCCCCAAACTCCGTTTCTCTGCTTTCCAGCTAAAATGGCCATTTCCTCCCTACTAGTTCTGTGCGACTACTTAACTACTTTCCTCCACCTTAGTCATGTTTCTGACATGCTGCAGTTGGCTTCCCCAAGCGTGCTAGTCCTTTTCCACTTCCCGCCCACGCTCACCACCTCCCAAGGCAAAGAACCAGAGCTGGGTGCAGCCTTCAGGTGAGCTCTCAATGCTCAGCCAGCCTCGGGTCAGAGGTGCTAAAGCTCTTCTGGCTCCACTGGAAAAAAACCCTCCTGTTTTATTCTAGGCCATACTTATATTTTTTGATGACAGATTATATCAGCAGCTCATTAGTAACCACCATAACTCGAGTTGTCTTCTCTTCTCTTGTTGCCTTCCTTCTGGCTCACTGATCCTGGGTGCGAGCCTTTGCATTTCATTTTAATACATATATCCCCTTGGGATGATGGAACCCTCACGCACACCCACCCATGCAACACTACATTCCAGACCTTACCCTCATCAGCAGCATTTCCCAAATCTGTGTCACTCACTCGTTTAGTAACGGCCTCCGGTGCGTTGGGTTGAGGCATGGCCCAGTGGAAGCTGAAGTCTGCAAACCAACCACATCTCACTGAATACCTGGGAAAAAAACATACTTTTGCTTGCAGCTTTTCATTAGGAAGTCGCACCCACTGGTACACACATGTGCTTCTCAGATGTACCCCTGTGTGCACACACAGAATATGAGCATTAAAAGAGCAGGCTTTAAAACTGCTCAGTCATTTTGGTAATTTCACACTCTCAGCTATTAAACTAATGGCCCGAGCAGCTGAATTTTCTTAGGGATGACATGTTCTCAGACAGACTGTAAATTCCAATTATGAAGAAACTTTGATGCTCCCATTTCTTGTTCCTATTCTAATGTTTTAAACTGTTGATGTTGATTTATTAGGAGTTAAAGCATCATTGCAAGAAAATAAGAGCCATGAAGTCCTTTTCACTCATCTATTTTTAAATCTACAGACTTTTTGACCATCACTGACTTACAGTGACACCTTCTGGAAAACCTAGGAGGAGCGGGAAAGCTGCTCTATAGAGGAACAGGATGTGTGTGGGACAGGCATGAATCAGCATTGGAGCACTCTTTTCTGGAAGAGGTCTGATGTTAAAATACCTGCACAGTTTTATAGCCATCCTACAGCTTCAGAACTCTTTAAGAAAATTTATCTATCACTAAGTCATTAATATAGTCATATTTGTTTTCTACCATAACAGAATACTCAAGTATTCAAGGTGGCAGTAGTATCACATTCTTAGCATCTCACAGAGGTAAAAACAAATAAAACCAGAATAAATTATGTTGAACAAAAATTTATTCTGTTTCAAATCCTCTCAAAAACTATTGCTGTATGTTGAGAGGGACACTTGTGCTAATACTCAAAGTCTTCAAGGGAGAATACTAGTTGAAGTACACATATTTCTAGCTTGGTTAGGCAGGCAAAACAGGGGAAAAAACTCAAAAATCCATGAGAGAGGAGTAGCAGAAGATGTGAAAATACATTTTCCATTTCTAGACAGCAGTTCAGCTGCTGACAACCCGCTGTCGTGGCACCGCTCCCAGTTTCATTCACTGGTCCCTCGGTGTTTAACTCAGAAAGGAGTTACGTTGGGATCAACGGTAGTTTCTGAGGCCGCTTACAACACGCTATTGCAAGATCGGCTCTGTGATGTCTCACTAGACTTAGAAACAAGAAAGACTTTGATGTTGGTTGCCATTTAAGCAAATACAAGTATTACAAGTAAGGTCTGGGATCTGGGGATGGCCACATTCAGCTCATTAGCAGCGCTACGCTGAAGAATAGCCTGTGCAGGAATGGCGTAGGAGGACAGTTTATAATAAAAAGCTGAAATCTAACTAAAAGCAGAGCCCTAGGCACCCCCCCCAAAGAGTGTGGCAGGGTGACTTTCCAAATTCTCATCTTTGGACGTCATGAGTAGGAACTCCAAAATGTCTCAATATCCTTACCCACGTTGTCACTGATGACCCCAGTGCCACAAGTCTCCATCAGCTTGTATAACAGTGCGAGCTGTAAGTTTCCAGCTCATTAGTTAGTATACGTAAGCATGAAATCAGCACAGCCATACTGATTTAAACCAGATGAGGATCTGACCTTTAGTTTGGACACAGGATCATGTGGGAGAGGAAATTGTATCATATGGGGAAGAGCCATCACAACTGTGGAAGCATTACTCAGGTGAGCTGTACTCGTAGGGGACCGAACCTTGTCCCAAACCCACCGAGCTCTCTGGCACTGGCTCAGCCCAGAGTGCTCCCACCACCAAGCCCTCACCCTGAGAGACAGGGCAGGCTGGCACCACGGTGTGGCAAACCCTGGTCTGATCTGCCACCCACACAGACAGGCTGTGCCGAGGGATACCTGCCATGGGGACATCCCAGATTTCCAGTCTCCAGAGAAGTTCAGGCTGCACAATTGGCCCATCTGGTCCCAATGTGGAACCAGCATGTGGCCAAAATCTACATTCAGTGTCAAGAAACTGAAAATCGTCCCAGTGCTGTGAGCAAGAGAAGACTTCAGTCTTCAGGAGGCTGCTGAATTCACAGCAGAGGTATTTCCAATGCCGATTGTTCCAATTATTCATTTATTTCCAAAGGTTTCCATTATCCTTCATGCTTTGGTAGTTCTTTTTTCTGATTCCATCTGAAAGAGGACTTTACCAGTCCCGAAAATAAATTGTACTTACAACACAAAAAGCAGTCAAGGAGACTTTTCTATGCAGACACACTTCACAGACTAAAAGAGGAGAAAAATCCATGGAGCAATAAAACAAGATCTCATATAATTAGGGATGATTACGGATTTGGTCCAAACCCCATGAAATTTCCAAGCTTGTGCTTTCCATCCCTTTAGAATTGATTTAGTTTGGTCCTTCAGCCTCACACGGAAGGTGAGGTTCTAAGGTGACAAATGCCCAGCAGCTGGGGGTTTCAGAAATGCCAGGTACTATAGGATTTGCAATAAAGCAAACAGTTGACAACCCTGATTTTATTTCTGTATATTTCTAATCTTATTATGTCCATGTTGTTATTCCAAAGGCTGTGCCCTCTTGTACCAACTCACTACGAAGGAGGTCACAAGGTTGGGTATAATAGGTGTGCTATGGAGAGCGTAAGATGGAAGGAGATGTAACAGATACTCACTGGAACTCACAGGAGCAAAAAGGGAAAGAGGGAGAAGCAGCAGGAACGATCTGAGAATAGTGAGGAGAGATCAGTACAGTGATTTAAATGAAAGGGGAGTAGAGCTGGAATGCAAGCAGATGGCTCTCTTAGAATTTGATTTTTTTAAAAAAAAAAAAATGGTAATCGGATTTGTCACAATAAGCTCAGACCATTTTTTGAAGACTTGCAATAGCTGTTCTTGCTGAGACTCTAGAAACACCACTGCAGTAGAAGCACTAGAGAAACTGAAAGAAGAAAAGGCTTTTTGCAAAGAGCAGCTGAAGACAGGGACTGTGAGGTTTTCTTTTTCCCTCAAGATCTGCTGAACGTTAAGCAAAAATTATTCAAGATACAAGGGATGCACGTATTTTTCACTGACAACTATGAGAGTCACATGGCTATAACAAGAAGTTTATTTCAGCCTAGATGTAACCCACTGGTCTTGAAACCACTGAATTAGAGAGGAAGAGAGGGAGACCGAGACACAAAGAGAAAGAGAGAGAGTGTGTGCATTTGCAAAATAACACAATATGCTGGCTGCTATTGCTCAGCAAAGGACAGGGAGCCTTCTGATAAACTGTCCCTCATAAAATATTTAAATGCAAGTTTCTTTTCAATTCAAGGAACAATCTTCAAAAAGGACTGTTTACTGTAATAGTAATCTATATTAATTTACTACAACAACAACAGAAGTCAGTTTGCCAGTTGGTGTTTTGCTTTTACTATAAAGCTTGAAATGGAAACTGTGGCCTTGATGAAAACTGTAAAATTCCAGTAAATGGGATTAGTCATCCTTTTGTGTGCCCCAGTTCCACATATCAAATAACAAGCAGTGACACTTGCAGCTACCAAGTGGAAGTAAACATACTTCAAAAAGGGAAAAAAGCCACAGAGAGGATGAGTAACATTTGACATTTTCATGTCCGGAATTTCTGTAAATGTCTCCCTCCCAGAGGAGAAATATCTTCCAAAATATTTAGTTCACTGTGGTATTTCTCTTTGACAGAGTACTGTGAAATCCAGAGGGGGAAACCCTTAATGAAAACAACTTAGTATTTAATTAACTCTTTGCAACCTGGGACAGTTTAAGGCCTTTCAAATCAAGATTAATAAAGCAGATGGCAAAGGGGAATGGATTTCAGTCTCAAAGATTCCTGATGGTTATGGAGGACTTCACCGCCTGCTTTCTCCCCATCCAGTAGAGCCCTGAGGCTTTTAACTTCATCCTCAGGAGAAGAATTCCATTGAATAAGAACCTATTGATCATGCCAACATTTTATGCCTAATCTCTTTGGTTTTGATGGAATATTAATTGCATCAGCCTTTAGAAATGATTAATATTTCCATCACAGAGCTCAGTGTCCCCAGCGGAAACCCTATATATTCCTGTTCTGCATGTGTTGGTCACAGAGCATGTTGAGCCAAGGCTGGATGCATTCTGTCCCTTGTGCAATCCCAAGAAAGGCAACTGGATTGAAAAGGTTGCGTGTGTAAGTTTCTGAGTAAGTTGTCTGTTGTTTTTGAGTAAAGCACCCAACTTTCATAAGATTTCAGCATACTGAATGGATCTTAAACACATTTCCAGAGGAAACGTGCTGCCAAAAACATTGTATAACAGTGTTTTATTATTCTAATCCATGGTCAAATTACAGGACAATAAAAATACATTTAAAAAAATGTAGTTACAAATTTCAGCACTTGGCTCAAAATGAAATCAACTGTAGTAAACTTAAATCCTTGCAAGTACTTAGCGCTTTTGTTATTCTAACTTCATGCCATGGATCAGAAATAAAAATCCCAACATAATACCCCACTAACATCAGTTAAATCCTCACAAATACTGGTAACTCCACAGCACTGGAAACACCCTAAGTCATCTCTCTCCATCTTGCAAGAAAGCCATGCTCCACAGCAGTCCTACTCCTCAGCCTGATGAAGAGGGGTCTTCCTCCAGAAAATCAGCCCTGGATGTCTTCCCTCGGTAATGCTGGTATAGAAGTCAGAATGGGAGAGCTCTGACCTCCAGGATGTCTGTGGCCCATTTCTAAATGGACAACTGAATTTCAGAGTGGAATTTCTTCTGCAATGGCAGGATGTGGCCACAAAGGGCCACATCCCAGTATTCCCACCCTGACGGAATGGCCCAACAGTCAAGTGTACAGTTGAAGAACGGACTGAAGCCCTTGTAAAAGCCACCTGCTCTGCTTCTCTTGGGCACCCACAGCCACAGCAGTAGGTTTACACCTCAAAATAAATTTTTTTTAAATAATAGTCCCAAAAGGTAGATGATCCTCTCTTTATCACTGATACAAACATTAGGTGTGCCATATTACTGACAGCAGGAATGTCAGAGATGAAGAGGGGAATCCATACTGCATAACCACGTAATTCTTTGCACATTGCATATAAGTATTCCCCATTTTTAAAAGGGAAAAAACAAAGACCTGGGAAACTACAGGCTGGTTAGTCTTACCTCTGTGCCCAACAAGATTATGAAGGAGATCCTCCTGGAAACTGCTAAGGCACGTGGAAAATAAGGAGGTGGGCTCATGGCTTCACTAAGGGCAAATCATGTCTGAAAAAATTTGGTGGCCTTCTACAACGGGGTTACGGCATTAGTGGATAAGGGAAGATCAACTGACACCACCTACCTGGACTTGCGCAAGGTATTTGACACCACCCCACATGACATCCTTGTCTCTAAACTGGACAGACTTGGATTTGATATGCAGACGACCCAGTGGATAAAGAATTGGCTGGATGGTCACATCCATGGAGTCGCGGCCAATAGCTTGATGTCCAAGTGGCGATCAGTGAGGAGTGATGTTCCTCAGGGGCTGGTACTGGGACCAGTACCATCTAACATCTTTGGTGGTGACATGGACAGTGGGATTGAGTGCACCCTCAGCAAGATTGCCAACAACACCAAGCTGTGTGGTGCTGTTGACACACTGGGAGGAAGGGATGCCATCCAGAAGGACCTGGACAGGCTTGACAGATGGGCCTGTGCAAACTTCATGATGTTAAACAGGGCCAAGTGCAAGGTTCTGCACATGCGTTGGGGCAATCCCAAGCACAAATACGGGCTGGGTGGAGAATGGGTCCAGAGCAGCACTGAGGAAAAGAACTTGGGGGTGTTGGTTGATGAGAAGCTCAACATGAACCAATAATGTGTGTTTGCAGCCCAGAAAGCCACCTACATCCTGGGCTGCATCAAAAGAAGCCTTGCCAGGAAGGCAAAGGAGGGGATTTCTGCCCTTCTCTCACTCTGGTGAGACTCCACTTGGAGTATGCATCCAACTCTGGAGCTACCGAAAAAGAAGAACATGGACCTATTGCAGCAAGTCCAGAAAAGGGCCACGAAGATGATCAGAGGGCTGGAGCACCTCTTCTATGAAGACAGACTGAGAGAATTGGGGTTCTGCAGCCTGGAGAAGAGAAAGCTTCGGGGAGAATTTATAGCAGCCTTCCAGTGCCTAAAGGGGGCTACAGAAAAGATGGGGAGGACTCTTTATCAGGGAGTGTAGTGATAGGATGAGGTGGAACAGTTTTAAACTGAAAGAGGGGAGATTTAGGTAAGAAAAATTCTTTACTCTGTGGATGCTGAGACACTGGAACAGGTTGCCCAGAGAAGTTGTGGATGCCCCATCCCTGCAAGTGTTCAAAGCCAGGCTGGATGGGGCTTTGAGCAATTTGGTCTAGCGGAAGGTTCCCCTGCTCAGGGCAGGAGGGTTGGAACACAATGATCTGTAAGGTCCCTTCCAACCCAAACCATTCTATGATTTTGTGAGCCTCAGGTTGAAATTCACAGTATTTCACTGTTTGGTTTTCACAAGTTTATGTCATACATTTGTAGCCGCTCTTTCCCAAGAAGAACTAAGTTGAATGAAAAAAATTAAGGTACTCTCCTCTGCGTTCACTCACAAACCATGCCAGGCAATGCCTGTGGATGAAAGGACAGCTGACACAGTCTGACCAAGGTAGTTTATACAACAGCAGGAAAAGGCTGTGTTCTCCAGGCTCACAGCAATCGCAGCACACAAGCTGCACAAAGCCTGGCAAACCCGAGCAGGGCTGCAGACAGAGCTGGCAGCGATGCCAGCAGAAAATCCCAAACGCCCTCAAAGTTCTCCTTTCAAGCTACAGCTGGCAGCCAACTGTTCAACAGCTGCAGAGAAGAGGAGGAGGAGGAACAGGGAAACTTTATCATTTAACAGCATATAGCTTTGGTAGGAATAATTTCAGGGAAAAATGCAAGAAGGGAAAAAAAAAAATACATGAAACATATTGCCCTCTTCCTCTATTTTAAAAGGAACACGGCCATTTACAAATACCAGGTTTCTATACCAGCTGAAAGACCAGCAATAACAGGACAGCACTGATTATACAGTTTGTGAGATGGGACAAGAACTGGAGTGTAACTGCCCTAGAAATATTCAAAGGACACTCTTCAAAGTCTACAAAATACAAATGCACAAACCCCAGAAATTTTGACATTTAAAGAAAGCAAAGGCATATGAATGGATGACTCAGGACACCTGAATCAGAGCACAATTACCAAATGAAACACAAGACCCATCAGTACAGTCCTCTAGGCTCATAGCATCCGCTGATGAGAAGATGTATCACCCATAAAGCTAAATTAAGATGCACAAAGGAAGAGTGGCTTCTGGGAAAGAATTCCCAGTAAAGCCACACTGGCACGAGTAGCACAGACCACGTAGTCTGACACAGAGCAGACCCACCACAGAACAAAAATTAATATCAGATCTTCGTGTTCCCCAGGCTGCCTGCTAAAGGAGGCCAATAGGTACAGCACAGAAGAGAAAACCCGGAGCAGCATGTTGCTGCTTTTCTAAACATACTGATATGGGAGATTTAAACTCATATGCTGATGATTTCCTCATTAGAACAGCGCTATGGCACTATTTGCAGACTAAATTGCTACTCAGCATGTGCACTGTGTCCCTAATCTGGCCCTTAATAGGAACATATTGATACACACTCCACCAGATGGAATGCATTACACATTAAATATAAAAGTTGTTTTTGTTTTTAGAAGTCTATGTAACTTCACACACACACAAAAAAAAAATCCCAAAGAGTATATATTAATCATGTTTACTGATCTCTGGAGAATATTAGTACACTTTGAAGTTAGCCTACTGTGCCAAGCCTCTGTCAGCTGAAGGCATAAATTTTCTTCTTTGCTCCTTGTGTAACTTTTTCTTTCTCTTCCCACCTCCCCCGAAATGAAGCAAGGTTAGGTTGGAACTAGATGCATTTTTATCTTAGCCTGCAAGAACTTAGTAGATGTGTGAATGGGTGACTTCACTTTGAAGGTACGCGTTCTAGTACCCAAGCCATCTTTACCACCCAGTAAATTTCTCAGACAAGCATCTTTTTTGAATTGTTCTGCAACAGAATAAAAACTTTTTGAAAGTACAACTCTACCCATTAGCACATCATTAGGTAGCCAAGCTTCAAACCTAAGGCTGCAATTTACCTTTAGAAAGCAGTGATTATAAATAAGGCATCTGAGATATGGTTTCCCACACATTGCAAGGCTTAGTAATAACACTCCTCCTTTTGATGAATAAGTATTTTGAATCAGAATACAGAAAATATAGTTTCCATTTGAAAAAAAAGAAAAACAAAAAAGCAGCTGCTAGAACATAATGAAGAGATGTGCGGATAAAACACGGTCATGCAGCATTTCCTTCCTTAAGACACAATGCCATCTAGCAGTGGAAAAGGAGTTATCTTTCAGCTATCAGCTGGTGTAGGCATTCAAGGACATGGCATCAGCCACCCAGCTCCTGGATGTTGTTCCCAGCATCTCTCTGCAAATCCTATCAAAGTGGGAACATCTCTTGAGTCTCTCAGCAAGAGGCTCTCAGAATTATTATGAAAGTGTTATATAAAAGCACTTACTGGACACCAAAATTGGTAACCAAAACAGCTCATGTAAGTCAGTCTGAACTATATGTGCTTCCACTGTTAACACCATCCTTAGCAGAGCAAACAAGTAAATAAATACTACAAAAACATCATCCTGTTCCTGCACTCAGAAGAGAAACACGGACTGCATATAAACAAGAAAGGCACACAGAAATCTCAGCTGAGAGATTTCTAGCATACAAGTCAAAGTTAAGGAAGCAAGGTGAATTTTCCTTTCAACCATATCAGCATAAGTGATTATTTGTGGCTATGCATAATCAATATCTAAATCCATATGCATTACACTTGAAAATTCAGGCTTCTGATTTTGATTATCTGAACTGTACCGAAGCAAGTCAGCTACACTCGTCTGAAATCCGTGATGAACACACATGAGCCTCAGTACATTATTCACAGCAAAGAATGACTGCAGTCAGTAGTTGGCATCCAAGTTTAAGATGGATCTTTGTTTAAGATCAAAGATAGCTCTCTCAGCTGGAAAGGACAAAAATCAAATAGCCTTGAAAGCTTATTGAGAGTCTTTTTCCTCTCCCTTCCAAAAAGACAGCCCGCCCACAGCTAATCAAAGACAAATTGAAAGATTGAGTGCACAGAAAGCAAAAGTGCCTCTTAAGCTACCAATAACACCAAAAATAGCCAAACTGGCCAAACAGTAGCGCATTTCAAACATACTAACAGCTAACTTTATTTAAGTATGAAATGGTTTTTTTGCAGAGGCAGTGTTAAAAACCAACCTGCAACAAGTCCTGGTGAGTGAACCTGTTCATTCAGGGTAGACCTAGATCACCAAGCAGAGCCACTGATCTGGGGGGGAATCATGAAGAGGCTCATAGTTAACAAACGTGGTCTTCTTCGTGCAGCCATGATGGGAAGCTGTCAAACTCTGCTTTTCTTCACTGTTGACAGGTTGGTAATGTATAAAATTCAAGAATTGGAGCATAGGAGGAGTGTTTAAGACAGGGATGTGACACAAAAGATTGTCTCTGCCCTGGGGAAACTATCATTAATTCAACAACACCTGGAAAGACATTGATTTGTTTCACAAATGGGCAAGTAGATTTTATCTGACCATACAGCCAAACAAATACACCCTTTCTGTGTGTCTGAGTTGTGTGATCCCGCGCCAAGACCTGGGCTGGCTCTCAAAAAGAACAGGTTTGGAATAGATCTATCTCCATCCCATTGGAGGGGCCTGTCCTGTGCTATTCCTGTAAATGGTGGGTGCCAAAAACTTACCCCAGCCTGGGTTCTTCACCTTTTTCTACTTCTGTTTGTTTTTCTTTCTGGCGTTGTCTGGGAACAAGATGACTTTAGTAAAACATTGTTAAAATATTAAAGAAAAATGCTACATTCATTTTGAAAAGCTGAAAAAATCATAAGAGTTTCTAGTCCACTTAAGTTTTCCCATAGTCTTCCCATTAAACCCCAAATACACACACGTTGAAGGGGAAAAATTGAATGAGGAGCACACTCATAAAATATATTAGCAGGTCAGACTAGACAGTGTTAACACCGTTGTGTCGTGCAAGATCCTGCTATCAAAACAAACACACATTATTCACAAGGAAGTATGATTAAGGTAACGACAAGCCACTTGAACTCTAAATTCCCACTTTTTTATTTACATCTGAAATTTAACCTAATAGCAGTTTGATTTAGGGCATTAAACAGAATGTCCTCTTGGGAAAAAATGCTTGCCAGCGTGTATGTTGTCGCACCAACACAAGATCTTTCTCCCTATTCTTAGCACTCCCAGAGTGCACAAGCTCCTTCACCCACAACCCAGAATGGATAATGATGAAAGATCAGAGACCCTTTTGAAGGCTTTAGAACTTGTGTCTACTATGGACGAGTCAGTTTTCAAGACTGCAACACAATTTAGAGGGAGTTTTCTGATGAAGCTGAAATGGCCACTCTCTTGGGCTGGGAGAGGATGTTACTTAAAGGGTTCCATTAGTCACCAAAGCGTTTTTCTCTTGAATGTGCAAGTTTTTGACCTTGGAGGTCAGCAATAGACTCTGCGTCTACTCTGCATCAATAGACTCTGCATCAACCATCTGGTGGTTGGTTTTCCTGAATACTCATGTCTAAGCGCTCAGGCTGCTGTTTCCCTAATTGCATTTCCTTTCTACGACAATTTGCTGTGGCCCTATTCAAGAAGGGGTTCAACCAGCCTGGAAGTGCTTTGAGAAGCAGTCGGGTCAGACTCCACTCCGTTATTTCTGGCTGAGAAGGACCTGCCAAGCAGAGCAATCCCAGACCTTCACATCCCAGTAAAACTAACCAAAGGGATCCATTCAGAGAAGGGGAGGGAAAAAAGAATAATAATAATAGAGAACTAAATCAGAGACATCCCACAACAGGGCCCAGTCAGCCTGTGCCAGGCCACAAGGGAGCTTTTATTTCCACTCAGCTACAGGCAGAGAGCTCCTAGCATATGAACAACAGTATAAGAAGGGGAATAACAGCAATTACTACCAAAATCAACCAAAAAAAATGCAAGGAAGAAATAAAGAACATTATTTCCTAAATCCTTCAAACAGAGTACAACTACAAAGAAAAATTTCTTCTTTAAGAATCTCTCTCTCTTTTAGCAAAAGACAAGCACATCAAAGCAGGAAGCAAGCAGTGTGACACGTCAAGGTTATTGATGGTAAGTGTTCTTGTTTCCAGTAACTATTTTGATCTCAAATGTGTGTTTCAGATGGTTTAAATAGAAGAAAGAATAAAACAAAAATACAAGAAACGCTTCAGTCAAATACAGAGAGGCAATCTTTTCTTTTCCTTTTTTATCCTTCCACGTTACTTGAATTGCTCCTTTTTTGTGTGTGCATATTTTAAAGCAAATACCTTCAGAAACCTGTTCACCCAGGTTGTGATATACAAGAAATAGACAACACTGAGTATCCCGTATGTATCTTCTGCAGGTGTGTAAGAGCCAAAGGTTTACAGTGCTCATCCCTGTGCAAAGTCATGTTGTTGGGGTACAAACAGTTCTTCAAGGAAGAGAAAGCAGTCCCCCAGATGACCTTGGAAATGACAGATAACAACATATGGATTAATATTTCCAATCAAAATCTGAGATTTCAAAATTTCTTTTCTTAACAAAAAGAAAGGAGAAAAAAAAAATCCATCTGCATTTCATTTCCTGTTGTCATATCCTTAAACCCTGCCAGGGAAAATGTCATTCAGGAACAGCATTAAATGCACATGCTACCCCTGTGTGCATGCTTGAGCATAAAACAAGTTTATACAGACACAGAATGGGAAACTTTTCAAAGAAGTCACAAAAAATAACTCTCACTGGCTTTATGAGAAATTACGTATCTGAAAAAAAATAAAAAATTCCATGATGTAATATCTATCACCTTCAGGCAATACTTTGTCAAATAGACAAGCCTTTGCACAGTAGCATAAATACAGTCTGTTGTTTAAGTGCAAAAATTTCAGGCTTGAAATCCAAGGAAAATATATTTACTTCTTATAGATACTCTTTTACACTTCATGATATAATCATAGAAGCTGAAAATTCACTTAGTAGAGGGTTGTATAAATTTGCTAATTCTTGCTTCTTCACTAGGTGGCACTATTAGTCCGTCAGTCCTATGCTAAGAAATCTAGAGCTCATCGGCCTTTCTCCTGGAGTTGCTGTCTGTCTGAAAAGCAATATCACGTTTTTAAGCCTTCCTTAAGAGCTGTTCTGAGTTTAACTCTGCATGTTCTGTCATCTTAAGCAAGAGAGCAATTTTTGGAAAAAGGCTGTAGAAATTAAAGCCACAAAATGCAGTGCATACATACATCACTTCGTATTTATAATGCTCTGAATGGTGACACGACCACGTAAAACAAAAGATCCAGCATGGGAGGGGAAGGAACAACTAACGTGTGTCTAAAGCTTCACCTAAAGTGTTTAGACTTTGAAGAAAATATTGAAGGCACAAAAAAAAAAAGAATTCTGAGGCAGCAAAAAAAGTCATCCATTTCTACGTGTCCAGTTGTGTAGCCTGAGCTATAATAATAATACAAGATACTTACATGGAAAGCATTTGGTTAGTGATTACTAAAATGTAAAGCAACAGCCCACGTAGTAGAGGTTTGCTGGTCTTTATTGAGAAAACGATGTGAAAATGAGGGGAACTGGAGTTAGAGCCTGACTTTTCTTAATCTGAAGAGCTAATGACTTGGGACACAACACCCAGAGCTTTCCAACGAGGACCATACACTAACAGGGAGGGCAGATGTGCAAACCCAAGAGTTTCTCACTGAAGAATGCATCAAAATACTCTGAAAGCCAACTGGAGCTCTAACATTGGTTTGGTCAGAAAGTCATCAATTCACAAGGCTGATCAGAAACAGAAAGACAGAAAGAAAAAGCTGATTTTGCTGTGATGGCCTTGCTGCATGCCTGTGCTATTTCTCCAGCCACCTGGGCCTAGAGGCCCCCTGCAGCTTGTCCACAGGCTGTGGGCATGGCAGGGGCAGCCAGGAGCTGGCATAGTCTGACCCCAGCAACAGCCCATGCAAAGGAAAGCCAAAATAAGAAATAGCTGTGGCGCTTCTCAGTCCAAGTGAAGACTCAATGGTTGCTTGTGAAAGGCCAGTGCCAGCTCCTCATGGGAGTCTTCTTGAGGTAAAGATCAGGGGCAGGTTCTGCTACAAAGCTCCTTTCCACTTCCACAGGAGAAAGGCCTCTATGCACAAGGAACGTTTTTTTAGCACATTTTTTCGTGGCCTAGCTACAAAATGGAGCTAATTCCAGAGGCATTAGGTGAGAGCTGAAGAGTAAAGGCCATAATGCCGGGGCAGGCCCGACAGCCACCCAGTGCCTAGGGAGGAGGTGTAGGAGCCCTTGCAAGTGCTTATGAAGGCCACGATTCGTGTCTAATCGGTGCGTCACAGGAAAGAAAGGTCTATTCACACCTGTGCCCCAGTCTTCCCATGGGACAAACTCCAGCCTCACTCAGAGAGTAAATCACACACCAGGTTTCCAAATGACCAAGAGGCCTTTGGGATTATGTTTTCAAAGGCACTTACCGGTTTGGCTACTTCTGATAATCAGGATCTCAGGCGATGAAATAGGAGATGAGATAAATCTGACTCTTAGGAGGTGTCAGGATCATAAATATTACAGATGAAAATCCCTGTTAAGTCATCCCTTCCATATTAAACACATTTCCAGTGTTTCCATGCAGGGCTTTTTTTTTTTTTTAAAAATCTTATATTAATATTCAGGGGAATGGGTGCTTCCGAGTAATTCCTGAGGCCCTTTAGAAGTATTTATTTGAATGTTTTTCTTCTTCCAGTTTGTCACTTGGTCACGTATCAGAAGTTTAGGAAAAGGCACAGAGCACCACTGTGCTCACAGGCAGCTCCCTGAATAGTCCCTCTGCAGCTGTAACTCAGCAGGAAAGCTAAGCTGCTTGGATGTGTTAATTAGTTGGCAGCTCTCCTCAAATTTTCGGCAGTAATGCTTAGTGCTATAGGCCCCTTCTCCAGGCATACACTTCCATTTTGCTGTTTCACCAAGCAAATCCTGCGAAAGGAAGAACAAGCACCGAGTTTAGTAGGAGTTAATGCATTACTTTACGAGTTCTTCATGGTTGGGAGTCTAAAGTCTTCCTCGCGGTGATGTAACCGAGACAGCTGTGAAACACGAGTAATGACCTCCGCTAAACGAGTCAGTCGGGTCAACCCAACTCCCAGCAGATAAATAACCGCAGATATATCTACCCTTCAGCTACTTGGCTCAGCTTGGGGAAGGGAAGAGCTTATGTGAGCTCTGTCCTGATGCAGCTCCACATGACCAGCTGAGTGAGCAAGCGTGACCTTGCAGCCACGGTCTGACGGGATGTCCCTGTCCCCCAAACCACCAGAGCGCCTTAACAGCCTCCAGCACGGCATCAGTTCATTAAACACGGAACCTGGGCAGCTTTTTGTTCTATGTCATGCTAGATCAGTGGCTCGTTGCATCACCTCAGCCAAACAGGCCATCACCCAAAACTGCAATAGTGGGAATTTTTTTTCATTATTATTTAAATTCAAAGCAGTATCTACAATGAACAGTTCTCTTTCAAAGCAAACCCTTAAAAGTGCTTATTTTATACATCACTGAGTTACTTTAAACACGTTTTAGAGTATTGTGCTCTGTCTCCTCAACACTGAAAGCACTTTCAGAGAGCGTGTTCCCAGCACCTTCCACACGTCACGTTCGCCACAGGAAGCAATCTCAGTTGTCAAAAACAATCTTAGGCAAAACCAGAATCACCTCTGAGCGCTGAACAGGTCCAGTTTCCAAAAGCTTGGGAATTTCATTTTTCTCTGTTTCATCAATAAGCAGTAAGTAATTACAACTCACAGAGTTACTTTTACCTCTGTTTTCTGGATGTCCTCAACAAAGTACACACTGAAAAGTTTTCTTTCACGAGTAGGTTTTCTTCTGCAGCTTTTCCTTGTTGCAGGGTAACATCATACCAGGACTTCAGTCACCTGTATGTAGTAGATATTTGTTCGGTTCACTTGAAGTGCCATATTGTAACCAGTAATCATATATAATTATTTGTGCTGGTGCAAAATAAATGCATGAGGTAAAATTAAAATGCAACACATCAACATATTCCGAAGTCAGTTAAAGTAAATGGAGTTCTCCTAGTTTTGTTTGGATGATACATCATTTAGCCACTTCTCGTACACACTGGGTAAGTGTGTTTATTTTTAGTTTGGACGTATGGCTACACAACTTCCATACAGTCTGTCTGCTCTTCCCTTACAGTTGAAAAAAGATCAGTGAAGCAACTTCAGTCTTCACAAATAATTCTGCATTATGATGGTATAGAGCAAGTGCCATTTCAAGTGGCATTTGAACGGCAGAAAACAGCTGCCAGTAAGCATGGCCCTTCAAGGCAATGGGTCAGGAAGATTAATTTATGTGTTTATGCAAACTGTGCAAAAAAAGTGCAAAGAGCCCAACATGCTGCTTATCTCTGTTATTAATGCCACAGGGGAGAGATCAGTCACAGCAAGAACCAGTAGCCAAGAAAGAACACAAACGTAATTTGGCAAGTGAGGAGAGGACCAGCCACCATCACCCATGCATGTGGCCAAGACAAAGGCACCCGCCAAGGCAGAGAACCCACAGCGGGGCTCCCCACACACAGTGGAGCCAGGCAGCTTGGAGAAACACTCCCTTTAAAATTATTAGGGATGCAGTTGGTTTATAAAATACTGCGTCATAAGGTCTGAAGCCTCACCTTCTTAGAATCATAGAATCATCTAGGTTGGAAGAGACCCTTGGGATCATCGAGTCCAACCATCTACCCTACTTTACAAAGTCCTCCCCTACACCACATCCCTCAGCACCACATCTAATCATCTCTTAAACACATCCAGGGATGGTGACTCAACCACCTCCCTGGGCAGCCTATTCCAATGCCTGACCACTCTCTCTGTGAAGAATTCTTTCCTAATGTTCAGTCTAAACCTACCCTGTTGCAGCTTGAAGCCATTCCCTCTCGTTCTGTCACTAATTACCTCCGAGAAGAGACCAGCACCAACCTCTCTACAGTGTCCTTTCAAGCAGTTGTAGAGAGTGATGAGGTCTCCCCTCAGCCTCCTCTTCCTCATACTAAACAGTCCCAGCTCCTTCAGCCTCTCTTCATATGATTTATTTTCCAGCCCCTTCACCAGTTTCGTTGCCCTCCTCTGCACTCGCTCCAGCACCTCGATATCTCTCTTGGATTGAGGTGCCCAAAACTGGACACAATACTCCAGGTGTGGCCTCACCAGTGCTGAGTACAGGGGCACAATCACCTCCCTACTTCTGCTGGTCACACTATTTCTGATTCAAGCCAGGATTCTTCAAACTGACTCATGCCAACTGTTAAATATACTCCTTTTAAACGAGTATTTGCAGTAGAAGAGGAAATGTGGCATTGCTTGCTCCACTGGAAAAATACTGGACTACATCATCAGTGAAGTGATTCAGTTCTGATATTGCAGTTTCTGCTTTTTAAGGAAGTGACCTTTGGTTTGGAGCTGAATAGGACTGCAAGTGTTTACCCACACAGCTGTACATTGACTATTGAGATATTATCACAGTGCTTAAAGCAATATTTGCTAGAGTCATTTCCAGGCATCAGACTGCAAAATTGAAAAGAAATTCTAAAAACAAGTTGTTGCTGGTAAACCTCCACATTACTCACAACTGGATTTTCCAAGAGGTAGTTTAAAGGCATCAAATATGAAATATCTGTCCTTTCTTATCCCCACAGGAATATTTGAGGCACTACAATTCTTTTTCCATTTTTAAAATGGCAAGGACAGCTTTAACTGGATGTGCTTCCCACGCCTATAATTACTTAATATCTTTAAATTGTTTATTATGTATGCCCCCAGTAATGTAGGCCTTTCTAGGGTGCTCAGGTCTGGCTAAAGGTGATGAACACCTTCCCTATGACTGCAGCACCTTCCCCGAGTGTCTCTCCTTGTGACATCATGCACTCATCATGATGGGGAAACTCAGGCTTTGACCCGCCATGCAGTTAGTTAGCCCATAGCTGGAAAAGCAGGTATTAATTTTACTGTCACCTTACATCTGTTAAAAAATAAAATAAAAATTGTAATACTTCCCATTCAGTTCCATTTCCAAGGCCTTTCCAGAAGGTGGCAATCTTGTTTCATATTTGTGTCATTTCCAGCCAGACTCCTGGAGCAGGACTTTGACCTCTGCACCTGCAGAATAAATAAAGAGAAATTCAACTGGATTTTAAACTGGCAGCTACAGGCTTATTATAGGCACAGAATGAAAAGAAAAGGAAAAAACCCCTCATCCCTAGAGATAAAGATATTACAAAGCTGAGCGTTTTGACTGAAAACAATATCACTTTTAAAAGTTGTTCTTGGTAGATAGAATTATTTTGGAACTGTCCTTTTATTTATAATTACCTTTTAGGACTGAGAAACTGATCATAAACCTATTTTTATAGGCAGAACTTTTTAAGGGGAGGTATGTGCAATGGAAACCTTTTGTTTCTTTCCTGTGGGTGCGATTTGTCTGCCTCACAAAGTGAGCACAGAGGAGCTCTGCACAGGAACGATTTTGCTTCCTGGAAGAACCTGGAAAAATACAAAAGTAACACTTGTCTGAACACACACACACACAAAGTTATTTGAATAGGTGTTTGAAAAAAATGAACATATCAAAGCAATTGAGTTTGCATAGGAAACTAGAATAATTTCCCACGAATAAAGGGGAAAGAGTTACTTCTTGCACAGGCT
>JAHREE010000259.1:3683319-3760662 GCA_033628505.1 Tringa tobata | reverse complement strand
AGAGACAGGTAATATCCCACGCCAAAAACTGGCAAAGAGGACTTTTCAGACTATGTTACGGGATCTGTCTTCAACTTAACTTTTTCCTTGCAGCTATTGCTTCTGTGGGTTCTGGGGGACTAAAAAGAAGGTGTATTTTGAAAACAGCTACAACAGGAGAGCAGAAAATAAGAATAGCCTAAGTTTAAGATATGGTCTTTGTGCCAGCACTCTGGAAAGGTAAGATTGCACTGGCCAAGGCTAGGGGAAAAAGCAAGCTGCAATAACCTGTATGCTGATAGCCTCGGCACGCCTTAAGTTACAAGCTTCAAGCAGTAACCGGCTGTGACAAGAGTGACTTTTCTAAAAATTCCTCTTTAGTCATCACGTGCAAGCAGAGACCAACTAAAAATCAAAACCTGAAGACTAAAGATTGTTTCTTCTCGAATATCAGTCCTACATCCATGAAATACACGCAGAATGAGGGTAACACTTTAACAGATACCAGTTCTCTTTTCCCCCAGGAATTTTTACAGACACGTGGAGGCAGGAAGCTGATTGAGAAGGGCAACAGGGAACCAAGTAGGTTCTTTAGCAAATATCCTGCTTGCTAAAACCAAGCAGGATATTGGGCCATCCTTAATATAAACAAAGCAACTGGTTTGGAGTTAGGGAAAAATAAGAAAGAGTTTCTAGAGCTTCCTTACATAGTCCCTGCGAGCTGACAGGGCTGAGAGCTCAGCCACAGCTTGCACCCAGGTCTCTGCCCTTTCCACCTACAAGATCTTGTGTAATGGCAAAAATGGCAAAACTTGGTAACGGCAGTCCTATTCTTGAGACAATAATAGCAAACTAGTAATTATGACGATGAGTTTTGTAAGACAATGAGCTTATCTGGGCGGAAGTATCCTGAACTAACAGGTTTCAGAGGTAGCCACAGCTACAGTGACTTAGATTAGCTTCTGTAGAGCAAATTAACAGTCTATTAGTAATACCCCACCACATACAAACACTGTAATTTTTAGAGATTCACAGAACTGACTGAAGACAAGAAACATTTGCTCAGGGAGAACAGGGCTGGGCAATTTTCTTCTTTTGTGACCTGGAATGCTGAGATCCCCTACAAAGGGAAGCTCTAGAGATAACACTGGCTTCTGTATCTTGCAAATTCATCATCTTTCAGTCTGTCTGCTAATTGTGCCAGACAGCCACGCATCTTATTTTTGAAGATAACTGTTCCAGAGAGGAAGGATTAAGCTATCATAGCCCGAGGTCCAAGAAATTAAATTTGCTACCTCTCTGAACGTCACTTGGGGACTGCCTTAAACTTTTCTGGGGCACGGGGGTGGGATGTTGGATTTTTCTCCAGCCCTGCTGCTTTTTGTGTGCCTGCACATGGGAGGGAAGGAGAACGCGGCCCTTACACGTGACAGGGAGTACCAGTGCCAGGCAGCCTGCCCTTCTGCAAATACCATTAGGAACTTCCCTGCTCAGAAAAACAAACTTAAATCAACATTAGTGCCGTAATTACTGCAAAGCTGCTGAATGGGCCGCTCTGTTACCTAAAGCCCATTTTAATCCCAGAACAACATAGTTAGGATGGGAAAGACTGTTTAGAGCTATTTGAAATATGCGTTACTCCATTTCGGGTCCGGAGAGTCGAGTTACCAGCCTGAAAGTGAGATAAGGCAGCGAGAGAGGGCTGAGACCCCGGGCGGCTGCGGGACGCGGGTAATTTGCTCGACTCAGCCCTTGGGCCCAGCAAAAGCCCCCAGTAACACCAGCTGGAAGGCGTGCACCACAGCCCCGGACAGCTGGGAGGAGAAAAGGCCAGTCACAAATTAAATTAAGAGGTGTAATATGGTGTGAGAAGAAAAACAAATTGAGATTGTGAAAACAGGTGCCAACTGACATTTACTCAATACTCAGTCACACTTTCCTTTCTCTCCATGTGATTAGCAGCTAAGCTGAATTAGGATAGATTTCATGCTTCGGTGACCTTTGAGAACCCCCCTACAGAAAAAGAAAAACACCTGTAGCTGGAAGTGTTGTGGTGGTTTTTTTTTTTTCCAAGAGGGTAAAAGTGCCCAACTCCCATGGAGCTGGGTTGGCCAGACTGATACACTGAGGCAAAATTCTATGTATATATTATGCCACTGCAAATTAATTATTTTCTAAATTAGTCCAATAAGTAGTACTAAACACAGGGCTTTAAAAAGGCTGACAAACTAATGGATTACGTTAGCTGTATCATCCAAAGATGTCTTGTTGTTGGAAAATAAGATGTCTTGTTTGGAGAATAAACTGAAACCCGTGGTCACTGTCCTGAAGTTCCTGGGAAGGACTGAAGTGAGTCCTGGGCAACCTCTCCTGCTCGAGCATCGAGGCTCCCACGAGCTCAGCTGCTCTCAACTGGGAGGCTCACTGGAGGTTTCTTCAAGGCTTCTCCTGCTCAATGCAGGCTCCACACAACACGGTCCTACTCTGAGCTTCTCTCCTGGCAGGGAAGCTACTGCAAATCAACCTGCAAACAAACCAGTCATTGCTCTTGAGCCAAATCAGATGCCAAAGAGGTCCCTGACCTTCTGGTAGTGTAACATTAAGTAGAAGATGTGCCAGGTCTAACTGCTATTATCCAGGACAACCTCCTCATACACCCTCAGCTTCAGTGATTTCAGAAAAGCCTCCTTTGAAACAAAAGGATTCACAGATCTGGTAAGTCAAGTCCGCAGCCACAGAGCAACTTTCAAAGCAGACATTTCCTTTTTTCCCCAAAAGCACCAGATTTATCAGAACAAATTAC
Source organism: Tringa tobata (assembly GCA_033628505.1). Taxonomy (NCBI): domain Eukaryota; kingdom Metazoa; phylum Chordata; class Aves; order Charadriiformes; family Scolopacidae; genus Tringa; species Tringa tobata. The sequence goes on along the minus strand of JAHREE010000259.1, from coordinate 3,757,880 downwards.
TCTGGTGGAGCTTACCAACCGGCCGTGTAAGGATGTACCCATCCCCATCACCCTTGGCTTACAGCAAACGTTCAGCCCCATCCTGCGGGGCTCAGGAACACACTCACTCCCGTCCCCCCCAAACCTAACCGCGAAACATGGACCACCCCCAACAACCCCACACGTGCTATGAGGCACAGATCCCAACCAATTTGGGGGAAAATAATTCAAGCTACCTTCCGCTCATTTTTAACCTCACCAACTTTATGTGACAACATGAAGTTTTGGGGCTCTGTTAAACACAGCAGTATTGAATTAGCATATTTTTTTCCCCCCAAAACTCTCCACAGCTGAACAGATGATGGCAGGCGCGTACCGTAAGTCCACTTGATGAAAATGTCAGGGGCCTTAGAAATAGTTCACATTCTCTGGCCTTCAGTTTCATGATCATTATCACAATAAAATGTTTTTGCTTATTCCTGGCACACCTGCTGTGTGTCAGTTTTCCCCCATCGCAGCTCCCTTACCCCGGGCACTGCTCACGCTGACACGGACAATCACCTTCTCTGTACCAAGCAGATCTTGGGCACGACGGGCCCATCGCACGCTGGTGAAAAGCACAGCACACAAAAAGCTTAATAAAGAGAGAGGAATGTAAGACAGGGAACGCGGTTCAGGGTTAGATTAAATGAGAACAGAGGTCTGGAACTCGCTGTCACGAAGTTTTGGATCAAAACTCACTAGTATTTCTGAGGCATTTGTTTTCATCTCATATGAGCAACGATCCTTGTGAAACGTCAGCAGCAAATCAAGCCAAGAGACCGACTCCTTGAATTCTGAAGCCATAAACCATGACCAAGACACTCTGCAGGGAGTGGGAAGGACGGACAGAAGGAGTGTAGATCCAAAAACTCCACTGCCTGACTTCTTTTTAACCTCTACAATTCAAGGGGAGTTACGTTTGGTATTTCAGCTCCTTTAACCTAGTTCTTCCTAATTGCTCTCAGTAACTTCATTGCCCATCCATCAGTACCTTAGCACACGTGCCATTCAACGTACACTTGCAGTATGGAGTCTCCTCCAAAATAAATTTGCTTTTAGAAGCATAATATCCTGGTTGCGCTTAAACCAAACCAATCCGAGGCATTAAAAAATGGTTAAATATTGACTATATATAATTGAAACAGAACACATTTTAAAAAAAGCATTATCCGGTTTAAATGTATTTGGAACCATTTTAATTTTTTTGTAAGTTTAGTCAGTTTAACCAAAACCACTCATACAGATTCCTACACTAAGTAAACAATAGTTGCTGCAGCAAAATCTGCTAAGCACAAACAAGACTAGAAATGTCTGGTTTCCTTTAATTTAAAAAAAAAAAATATCAATAGCAGAATTATTGTTTTTTACTTGACATCTTACACCGAGCAAATGTTGAAAGTCTCAGGTAATTATCCTTACAAGATTTTCCACTTAGGTCTTGTGAATTTAAGTTACCTGAAAGATGCAGCAGGCTATTGGTATTAAGCAATGGAATTTATCTGGCACATGGAATTGTTAAAGAGAATATTCATTTAAATGAAATTATTCCAGGCCCGTAAGAGACAGGCCCAGAAATAGAAGCATGAATGTGATTTCTTTCTCAATTAACTTAAGGAACTGCCACCACGCAGAAGGCAAAAGCATACGTGGTCGAGTCAAGCTCAAAGGCAGTAACTCAAGAACGCAGCATTTGCATGACTGTTTTGTAATCAGCTTCTGTTAGCCAAGAGTTCCCTCTGTGTCCTTCCCCGCAGTTATACTAAATGCATTCCTTAACAACTCCGATATTTCCATGCTCTGAACATCCGTAAATCGCACAAAACGCAATTCTTTGCCCACATCTTCCCTACAGACACAACCCCTCTACCTTGAAGCCAGTGCAGGCTGTTTGAGCAACGCGGGGATCCACGGCACCACTCACCGTAAATGTTTACATTGTCCATATGTCAAGAGCAACTTCATGGAAAACAGTTCAAGGATCAGAAAACACTCCATAACTGAAAAAAAACCAAACATGCAAATGTATGCCAGTCTTCTTTAGCCACTTCTGGTGTAAGGGTTAGTTGCAAATATAAAAGTACTATGATGAGATTTGAAAAACTCTAAGCAATCAACCAGAAAGAAGTCTTCAAAACAGGCGTTGTCATATCTTTTAAACAAAAAAATCAAAAGCATAATTCTTTATTTCCCCATATTCAGTTTTAAAATGACAAAGTTCCTCAAAAGATGACAGAAGGATCTGTTTGTACTTAATGCTTAGCATTGCAACACATATAAATATGTAAAAATTTTGTATGACGTATAAAAAACTGAAATTATAAAAGGTAGCAATGGTGTATATTTTTGAACTCTGTTTTACTTTTCCTTGGAAAAAGGTACAGGGGATCCGCTGACAGGAAAAGAAATTAATCAGAGAAAAACTGTACGTTACCTCTGGCGATTCCTAGTGGTGGTACTTAATCGTCTTCATATTGTAACAAAAATACTATCATTTTCTAGCTAAGCTGACCAGCCAACACAGATTTAACTGATATTTAATGTGGTCAACAAAAGCAGTTTTACAAAGACTCTGCAGTTTCTCTGGAGACTAACTCTCAATCTGTGGTAAAACCTACAAATAGTTTATGGGAAAGGAAATGAGTATTTCTTGTGAAATAGCATTTCTCTGATGCTCTGATGAGCCACACATACACAATATTTGAGATGCACAAAAAATTAATAGATCAGTAAAGAAACTGCCACTCACAACCTGCAAAGTTCAATTATTTATAGTGTAATTGGCATAAGAGGTGTGAAAGCTTAGATGTGTTGGGGTGGGGAGGGAGGCTGGTAGTTTTTTTTTTAATTTTTATTTATTTTTATTTAAACTTGCAACCTCCGAAGTTGAGGGATTTCTGGCCCATCCCAATTTCTCTTCTGCAGTGCTTTCTCTTCAGTTTATTCAACTCTCTAAGTTAATGGAGACAGTGGGAATATTGTACTTCACGTGCTGTTACTAGATGGGTACAAAGTTTTACTGTTTGTTTTCTGAAGAAAGTGGTTAATGGACCTATTGAGAGGACATCTCAGTGCTCAGTAAACCATCACTTGACTCAGTACAATAGTTTTCAGTTAAAATAATTTTAAAAATTAAAATGTAGCTTCGTATGGATTCTTATTATTTCTAGTCCACGATACTCAAAGAAAAATGTTACAGTGGCCACAGAAGTGCACAATTTCATGATGAAAATCAGGTTAAGGATTTTTTTTTCAACACAGACAGCTGAAGCTGTGACTGTCATTTTATTTACATATGAATAGCAATCCAGTTTTCTTAACTATAGATTTAGTAGAGGGTCTTACATATAGGATGTAACCCAATTACATTTTCTTACGCCATTTACAGTGAAGGGTATAACTATCATCTCCTCTCTTTGCAGAGAAGACATGCCCAGAATGGATGGAGAATTATCCAGCATTCACAATTCAATTCACTAGGGAGAGTGGAGAGAAAGTGACATGGCCCATCCCAGAGACTTCAGTTACACAAATCCCAGGGAGATGGAGAATCAGTCAAAGCAGTCAAATGTACGGCCTCAGTCTGGTAACTGCCCATAGTGTTACCTTCAAATTATTCCCTTATCTCATTGCAAGAAACCCAATTATAAAAGCAAACTGCTGAGAACAGTTTTATGTATGAATTCTGTAAGTTGTAGTGAATTACATTTTAGAGATTATACAGTCATGCTGTCAGCCTTCTACCCAGCAAGGAAATAATGAACCATTTCAGCCAGTGCTCAATCCATAGTGGCAGCAACAGCGCAGAGAAAAATAAACAAAAACAAAAAACCCCAACAAAACCAAAACCAAACAAAACAACTTATAAGTCAGATTCTTGACAGTGGCATCTCTTTATATACTACTTTAATCAGTTTTTATTCAGGTTCGGGGGTTTTTTTCTGTTTGTGAGTTGAATGAAAATTTGGAAGTTTCCCCTCTCCCATTACAGTCAGAAAAAATTTGACAAGTGCTTTCCTGTCCGGTGTCCAGCCGAACTCCAGTCCATCCCAGTTGCACTAACCTGCTGTGATCACTATGCGACTGGGCCTGGTGCTGGAATCACACTGCAGCCAATAAAGACCTTGCCACGTAAGGTACCACGATACCAAAAATTTAACTTAAGACATCAAATGACTGCTCCAGTAACTCTGTTTCTGTATTCTTACGTCAATAAATTACTGCTTTATTTGGAAAGGATACTACTTGATATCCTCCAAAGCATCAACCATGAATTTTACTCCCTTTCCTAATCCTGTCAAGCCCAAGTAGTGTACCTACACCAACAGCTCTGCTGAGTGCTACTGCACTTCTTACAGCTCGAGAGGACACTTAATTCAGAATTAGCATGTTCCTCGACTGAGGCTGAGAGAATTCAGAACACAAAGATTCACAAGACTACTCGGTGCTCGCTTTTAACACTCTTAGGGTAAGAAAGAGCAAGTCCATTCTTGAAAGCCCCATTCCTTACCCCCAACACACAGCTCTTGGTTGCCAACAAATTCAACAGTCTAGTTCTCTACTTAACCCCAACTTCTGAAATAATTTATTTAACATTCCAATTTTAAAATGTCAAATCAGAACTCCAGTTAGCCCTTTCTGAACCAGGTGTCAGATAATTTAACTGACCCATGCAGATTATCCCAACACCAACATGCTGTAGTAACTCCAAGAGGCACAGCATGGGAAACAATTATTTGAGATATTTGAGTATGAAAGTATTCAAACGTATTTTGGGAGGGGGAATGCAGTGGCATAGATGTTTCCAGTGTTTCATGAAAATAAAGCTTAATTTCTTTTGAAATACGTAACAAAAGCAAATAACATTGTCTTCATTATATAATTTCCTTTTTACCAAGCAATAGATCATGAAATTTGTAGTTTAATCAATGCAGAGTGATGCCAGTCACTAACTTCACAAAACCTTTAGCAATCCTCACACATTCACTAGACACCAAAACCAATATAAACCAGATAATGTGATAGACTGGAGAGTTAAATAAACCACAGACACATATCACCCTCACTTAGCAAACAGCAGATATTTTAGAGACTTCTTTTAAAAGCAGTTTATAATGGAGTTAATTTCTTGCCATCAAGTTAACCTAGGACAACGGCTCCAACAAATAAGAACTTGCAATCAGGTAGTGAAATTCCTGAGATGTGTCTATATCCTGTAGCAAAAGTGTGTAAATTAGTGAAAATGGTAAACACTTTACCCTAGGGTCAAAGAACTAACGTCTCTGTAGCTCCAGACATCTTTTTGATGAATGTGAAACAGCTGGAATAAATATATCAAGGGTAACAATTGTGCTCCCATGGTAGATCCAGCTGCTGCAAAAATAAACCCGGGGGGAAAAAGGCAAAGAGTAAAAAAACCCAACAATATAAAAAAAAAACCCTCCTATGCCACACAATCCCACTGTTTCTGCATACATCCTTTTAAAACACAGGACTCTGCAAATACTGGTTGAAAACAAATGTAGAGATTAACTTGTTAAAAGCAAAACCAGTTTATAAACTGTTTAAAAAATAATCAAGGAATGATCGTTTCATTTAAGCAGCACTTAACAGCAATATTTTTATCTTTAGTAATTTTTTTTTCCCCAGACTTGAGGAACATTCATACTTGCTAGCAAGAAAGTTATTTTAAAAATAAACAGAGACTCATATTATTCCTGTTAATACTTTATTAGTGTAATTTTTTAGCTTTCTATTGGACAGAACATAAATGCAAACTCCAAAAAAAAAAAATTAAAATTCAGAGTCCTCTGCCATTCAGTAGAATTGACCATGGCAGCCTGTTCCATGTTCATTCTTTGTTACGGAAACGAGAGGAGGGGGAAGGGAGGGAAAAAGCATCAATAGAACAATTAGGCACACAGCTGACACTTACTGTACAATGATATGCACAAGTAATTTATAACAGCTATATTCATGAGATGTGCTCTTCAGATTTCTCCCTTGTAATATATGAGCTTTGCTCGAATGAGCAAAGATCATTGAGAACAAGGGAATTAACACAGGAGTAACAAATAAGACTTTTAAAACAAGTCCTTAAATAAACTAACGCAACAACAGAATGCAAAATTGTTCAGCTGAGCAGACATTTTTAACCTAGACTTCAAAATATTAAAAATTCATTTATTTTACAGTTATTCAAATACACATGCATTAAATGAAAATATTGCACAAAATTAAAATTTAGATTGTGGAATTCATATATTTTTATTTTGGTACACATTCTGGTAGCACTTAAAATTTACTGTTTAATGCTAGCAAACACCAGCAGCACAAGCTTGAGGATGAACCAAATGAGAAATTCAATTGCTCGTTTTCTCTTAAAAATAATTAAGGCTAAAACAAGTGCATTTGTTGACAATGGCACAATTTTCAGCGGCCAGTCACAGCACCCAAAGGCCAGAAGATACACCCAGACACTTAAGTGCTGTATATTAAACATTCAGTTTGGAGACTTTCCAGGATAATAGGCTGCATGGGTTGACAGGGCAGGTATTTTAAATCGTCAACAGGAAAACCATTTAAACAAAGATACACACAAACTCTTTTTAACAAAAAAAAAGTATTCATTTCTGATGATTCTTGCCAGCCAACAGGTACCACTGAATTAGGAAGCCACATTCTGTATTTAAATACAGAAGACAAAACTTCAATACATATATACATATGCACACACACGTATATAAATGTGTGTATAGGTATATATATGTAATAAATTCATTACGTAAAATGATTAATAAACATGGCATATTATGTTCAGTTCACATTTCTAGAGATATTATTTTTGTACAGAAATGTACCAGATAATTAAAAAAATAATCCCAAATTTGCACATGATCACTATTCTCTTGAAATTTTTCATGGTACCTACAGATAGATAAGAGGTTCCACAGATTTGACAAAACAGTATTTGAACTTCCCACTTTTATACTGCATAACAAATTCAGTGATGTAAAAGACATGAATCAGATTTGGTAGGATCAATGACATATTTACTATATCGCCAAGAACAATTGCTGAACGATCTTTCATCGGGTCAGATGCCAGGTAGGTCTGAGGCACCCTGACATTGGAGGAAGATCCAGGCATGTAAACAATAGGAGCTGGCTATGTTGATTACTTCACACAGAACTCAATAATTTTGTTAAATTCAACAGCACTTAATCAACACGCTTCTACAGAACCTGCAGAGAGGAAGGGGGAAGGGTTCTTACATATTTACCAACTTGTCTTCCTAGGGATTATAAAAGAAAGGGATTTCATTTACAGTATTTAGTTCTGCAATAAAGGAAAAAAAAAACCAAGTGCACTTGAGCCCATGCATACTGTATGAGAATGTTAACAGTACAATATGTTCATCATTAAGTAGTATGATAAAAGGCTACATTGCATTAATAGAGTCCATGAGAAAAAATGATCTATATAGAGGCTTCAGTCAAATTAACTAGGTCCTTTGAGAGCCTTCTATCTTCTCTTAGAACGCTTTCATAAAAGGTCTGTGTTCCTCCCTCGCATAAAAGGATCATTTGTTCCCATTAAGACACAAATTGCTGTAAGGATCCTTGATCAATAGCTGTATCTTACCCTGTGTTTAGCGTTCAGAAAAACCCAAACGGACTCTATAGGATTACTTTCCATTCACCCAGATAGTGGTGCTCACACAGTAGGGGACTATGAAAAAGAAAACACAAACTGAGATATGCTGCGGCCAAACAGGATTAATCAGTTGTTACTTTATTTTTAATGGGGCAGAAATTCTTCAATGAAACTAAAACAGATGGATGTGGGGCCTTGATGTCAAATTTTTATTAAAATTTTACACTATGCAAAAAATAAAAAAATTATTTAAAAAAATATTGTAGTTTATCTCCTTTTTATTTTCATATATACACTGAGATGCATTCAGGAATTTCCAAGTGTTTGTATATGACTAATGAAACCCTTTACCTGTGAGGAACCAACTAATTCTATTATTTTTCCATATGAAGCTTACACACTAAAAGGTAAGGAATCTTTCATTTAAATAGGACATAGTCTTTTACACCCAAAAAAGGTTTGAAATTTTAACGGGGAGTTGTGTGTAAACTGTGTCTTAGTGCAATTTCCTCATCTTCTAACATGATGTCTATCCTTTTTGAAATAATGCACCCCCTTCCTATCACAACCATCAGCTTGATATATGTTCAAATACAGCAATTGAACATAAATATGATGCCCCTTCTCCACTGAAGTTACATGCAAAATGTATGTCGGGTGCTGTAAGAGCAAAAGATGGCCCTTAATGCTACACAATAACCAGAATAAAAGGTTTATTTCTACTGCACCTCTGCCTTTACTAAAACCCCCATTAGATCTAATGTTAGTTTATTTTTCAAAACATGAAAGGTGAAGCAAATGTGGCACAAAAGCCGCATTACCTCAACTTTTCTTTGATAAATGTACTTTTATGATGGGGCTATAACTATTTCTCCCCTCTCCTATGAACCTGCTATTCCAGAGACTGCTTTTCCTTTTAGCTCGGCCTTTACAGGAATGTTAAGAGGGCGCTACGGAGCCTCAACAGCCACAACGCGGAACGGTTCCACCTGATTCTCACACATTGCACTATCTCCCAGTGCCAAAACATCCTTTTCTTCCATCGTATCACCACGGTTGTGCTTTACTGGAACAGCCTGGCACTTTTCATTGCTGGCAAAACATCGACTCAGGAACGGAAGAATAAGCATTCTTACATATCGGGCCAGTATTCTTCTCAATGTTGCATGAAGACGCACCAAATCATTTAAGACACACAAACCCTTCTGGTAGTGGTTGAATTACAAGTGAAGATGAGAAGATCCACAGGTCTTACAGATGCATTAATAATCTAATATGTGACACTAGAAGACTGGTGCAGAAATAACAGCATGTGAGTTTGAAGCCCCAGAGAATCTGCCCAAGTAATTAGTCCTGGACAAACGTACACCAGCTTAATAGATTTGAAGTGTCACCTTTTCTGCAAGGAAGGCGCTTGAGTAGAATGTAGTCTCTGCTTATACCTCTGCATCTGCTTTGACCGTGAATGCAGTTTGTTGAAGAGCTCACGGAACTTATTTTGTGGAAATAGCGTTTCTAGGAATCTTTCCAGAAACACGTACACCATTCTCTTATTCAGCTGAGCGTGCTGGAACATTTCAAAGACCCGAAGAATGCCTTTCCGTGTTGTCTCGGCACCTATGATGTGCTTCAGTTCATCTACAAAAGTGAAAGTTACAAGTTTAAGATAAGCTCTGCTTCTGTGTTAACAATAAACTTAAAATTAATAATAAGTCTCTCAAATTATGTAGCAAGTAACAGTGCCTCTATTATACATAACATGACAAACTGAAAGTTTCTTACAGCAGAAAGAATTCCTGAAAATTACTTTTACACTATATATGTGGAATCCAATACAGCATGATTTCATGTAAAATACCAGGAATATAGGTATTTCATGCACTGAACTTAAACCCTCTAGTGAAACGAAATACCACGTTGGTTCTATGAGAATTACAGTTGCAAAGTCACAATACAGGTGAAAATGTTCAGTCTGTAATAATTAAAAGCCTTTTTATATAAATAATCTGTCAACGTTTCTTTTCACTATTTCAACAATCGAGAAGAATACTGACATTAATTCCAGTAACAATATATGGTAAGAACTATTAGGCTTCAGTCCCAGACTCACTCACCTGGCATTACCTCCAGTAATTTGGTCTTCCCTGCCACTCTTGTCCTCATTCTAATAGCTTTGTCCCTCCGTGGAACCGTCTCTGCTAGAATGCCGTTGGGCCAAAAAGCATCTCTGTAACAAAAGCAAATCTGTCAAAATACATAAACATTTTATCAAGTGAAAGGCTCTTTTTAATCCCTCAAAGCTATCTCAGAAAACAAATGCAAGAAAGTAACTTGCACACAACCTAACACACACTTCAAATATGAGAAAAGGGAAAAGGCAAAAAAGAAATCAAAAGCAAGAAGCACAATAGACTCAATCTATTAATAACTATCAGATACTTTTTTAGGACAAGAATCAGATGATAGAAAATTTTAAGAAAATATTACACACCAAAAACATTCAAACATCAGTTGTTAGATAAAATATACCCCTAAGGTTTGCTTTTACCATTCAGTCTCTATTGCCACTGAGAGATTTTAGGCTTAGGTCTATTAATTGCTTCACTAGATCTCGGACAGTAATTAACCTATCAACAAGCTAAAGCTGAGATGAAGTAGTTTCAGTGTAGTATAAAGCCCAGTGCAAAAGACAGGTCTCTGTCTAAAAGGGTATTTTGCCTCAGTGAATGACATACTCTTTTCCTGAGAACAGAATCTCTGTTGTACCTGCCCACCTGCAAAACATGTTAGCTTAGAGCTAGAGGTCTTTTTTAGTAACAACTGTTGGCCTTTTAAGGCAAGGCATGCACATGCCTCCAAGGTAAACAAGACACTTCACCCAGTAAAATGATGAGATTCCTAAGTATACCCATGCTCTAGCTCTTCCAGGCTGGTTAACAAAGAACTTTTTAAGGAAGAGGTGAAAACTCAAAATATTCTTCTTGATGTTACAATTACTTTCACTTTACACAAGTAAAAAGTAGCGTATGGTCCACCTGGAATTCTGTACTAATAGTACAGAATAATATTACTATTAGTATAGTATATAGTATTAGTACTATGTAGTATTACTATAAGTAATAATAATTTCCTCACATAAAAAGAACAGGAAGGATACAGAGATTTTAGACATCAATTGGCAAGAACTTCATATTTAACATCTATGATAGAAGACATACCTGAAGCGTTTCACGGCATCAGCTACTTGCTCAGGAGATGTCATCCAATCAACATGATCAACTATTTTTCTAAAATCAAAGCAACAAGTCTCTCGCATTTAATTTTTTAAAAAGAACAAGTATAGCATTTTAAAGAGCACTCTAGAGCAAATGGAGTGTAATTTCAGCCTTCCGCATGTAGATTGTATAAAACTGCATACTAGGAAGGCAAACACTGATTCTCAAGATAAAAATCTATGCTCACTAAAGCTAAGGCCTTTTTATTTTTGAGTAAATGTAGGATGACTAAGCAGGCTGGAAAATTGATATTGCATCTCCCATCAGCATTAGATAAATGTTCTGCTTGTAGAGCGCTCCTCTTCATGGAGCACTCTTCAAGTTCTGTTTCTGTAAGCAAAGAACCTACTTAAAATCTCAAATTACCATCCTTATTATGCAGTTACTTCATAATCTTTAACAGGGGATAGAGACTAATCATAAACTTTGACCTTGATTCATCAACACATACACACAGCTCAATATCCAGATCTAATATGTTTACAGAAATGATATAGGCATCTGTGTACGACTATAATCCCAGGTTAATTTCCCTAAACGGAATTTGAATTTAGTTTTCAAAACAGGAAAACACAATTTTGCTGCAGAATGCCATTAAACCCCAAGAATCTGATAGGACAAGGTATGATTGCTGAGCCTGAGGAAGCTGGGAGTATCTGGAATAGCTTTAAATGCAGAAGCAAAATAGCTTCGCGCACATCTCTGCAGTAAGAAAGCAGCTGCCTCTGCGCAAATTCAGCGAGTTATACTACAATTTGTTGAAGAGGGCAGCATGTTTTTGGAAGCACAGGTCTCAAGAAAACTGTCACCCAGCCTCAAGGAATTATTTCAAAACCACCCAGTGCTATTATTAATACAGGGCTGCATCACTACCCGTACAACAAGAACTGCCTGTGAGTTTAACTGAACTGATGAAAACATCAAAAATATACTTGTGAAGGGTAAAAAAAAGTAATGATGCAGTGAGGAATGTCCTGAAAAAATAATAGGAATTAACAGGAAGCTACTTCTCACCTGGCAAAAATTAAGACTTTTGATTCATTGGGATTTAGTGCCAATCCTCTTTCTAGAGGTTTTTTTGGTTATATTTTTCTTGACATTTCAGAAACAAATTATTAGAAAGGAAGGCCTGGAATCAATAGATTTCTAAGCTGAGGGCAACAAACATTACTTATTTCGCACTACTAATCTGCTTTGCATTTGCATGAAAAAGGGTATATGCGAATTACAGAGCACATGGGGGGCAGAATGGACCCCATAACAGTCCTTCCCCTCTGCCCCGACTCAATTTTGTGAGAGCAAAAACTTAACATGGCAACTCAGTACATAATTTGATAGTGCCAGAGTATCATCTGTGGCACCAGACAGATGTAAACAGAAATAGTGCAGAAAGTAATAAATAGTATTAACAACAAAAGACAGGGCAAAAAGCATAGACATCATCAGTATTTAGTTACATTCACAGAAACGTGAACTTGTGTTGATATGTGAAAGCTCTTTTGGATGTCCTCTGGCATGTAAGAGTTACTGCAATTTGTATTTCAGCAATGCTTTGTGTTTATGTCCATTTTACACCACATTTTTCTTGGTTTATTGATTCTCTTCAGAGGGGATCTCTACCACAGTATACAGTAATACCAAAAAGGATTTATAGACACAGCCCCCATGCTATCACTTACGTAATTGCTCTACATAAGAAAAGCTGTACCTATTAATTGTGTCACCATATGTTGCTCTAATAAGTTGCTGAAGCAGATTTTTTATATTTCTTCTTAACCATTGATTTCTTTCCTTTAAATCAAAGACTTCATCCATAAGGAGGAGCATTACTCTCAGTGGAATATTGTCATCCACCTGATCAAGAGAGTAAAAGTATAATCAGTAAAGTTTTAATTCAAGAAAGCTACAGTTTTAGTGGCTACTTCACAGCTCAAGTATTTCAGTACCAGAACAACGTCACAAACACTTTGCTTTGTATTTCACTGTAATATGAAATCTTCCCTAGATCCTCTGTAACATCACTAATAGGAAAGAAAGATTGAAAATTAAACTAGGCTTAAACTCCGTTGAATATTTTAACTAAAACAAACAAAAAAATAGTTATTTCACCAGAGTTGGGCAAAGTTAACACAAGTAAATATGTTTTATGAGAGAGCTTGTCCCTGACTCTTACTTCAACTCTGCTTCCAGCCGCCCAACGTGAAAGCTCTGGAAGGCGCTGTTATTTGGCATCTTAATGGTTGGTGTGGTAATGGTTTTAAATTGAAAGAGGGGAGATTTAGATTGGATACTAGAAAAATTCTTTACTGTGAGGGTGGTGAGATGCTGGAACAAGTTGCCTAGAGAAGCTGTGGCTGCCCCATCCCTGGAGGGGTTCAAGGCCAGGCTGGATGGGGCTTGGAGCAGCCTGGTCTGGTGGGAGGTGTCCCTGCCCAGGTCAGGGGGGTTGGAACTCGATGATCTTTAAGGTCCCTTCCAGCTCAAACCATTCTACAATTATAAGATCTTATGGATGCACTGCACCAAATTCAGAGCCTCCTAAAAACAAAATGCCTTTTACTTAGATATCGTTCCAGTCTGCCTGGCTATTAAATACTTTTATACTTGTAGGATAAGAAAAGCATCGTTTTGTTATTTAATAGACGATGTTACGCAGATTGGCTTACAAAAACCAACTTTTATGGAAATCCTAAAACAGAGGATTCATCTACTATGTAGAAGTTTTTAAAGACAGATGGTATACACTTCTAGTAACTGTCCACTTTCTTCAAATATTAAAATTTGAGGGAGAGTTTACTAAATTCTGTAGTACGGAAGTATGAGATTTTCATCTTAGTTATTAACGTTTCTCTTATAGAGACAACAGCAGCTTCTTATGGCCTGCTTATATACCAAAATGCAAACCTACATATTGTGAAGCTGTGGCATAAAAAGACAGCATTTGGAGTTACAGTTGTATTGCACAAGAGACCACAAATATTTATCTCAAATAAAATAAATGAACTTGATTTTTTGACTATTTTTTGTCTGATTGAGTGACTGTAAGTTGTGAATAATGCATCTGAAAAGAGAAAGGTTTTAAAACATTTGAAATCTGCTTTTGAGAAACATTTGGTACATTAATTTAGAGAAGTTATCAAGAATTGTAGCTTTTATTCATTTTACACCAGGTTAGCGAACTATTTGCAAAGAAGCAGCTCATATACTTGTATGATATTATTTGGGTTTGGCTGTGCAAAACAGAAGCCCCAAGAGTATTAAAGATATAAATTTGTAATTACAAATACACAGATGCAGTTTGATATAGTGAAAAATAATGGGGAAAAAGAAAACCCAGAAGAACTCAAGGCTATGTTACTTGAGCAAAAATACATCTACTAAGCCATCATAGCAGTCATGCACAGGAAGACAAACTGGAATGCTTTGATGTGACCAAAAAACCCAAAACGTGAAGGGCAGAACAGGTGCAGGTTTATGACCATAGCAAATTGCATATAATCACCGCTAATCTTATGGCCTTTCTGTCCTACTTAGAGATAAAAGTTTTTTTTCCCAATTGTTTTCACATATATGATCAATGTTTCAATCAAAACAATAGCAAAACACCAAAGCTTACGATAACGCCAAGAGCTTAAACTTCACTTTCAGGTTTCTAATATTACCACTTTAGACATTTTAAGTATCCACATACTAAAAGATTATTATTCAGGAAAACATTCTAAGTTTTTTTTTTTTTCCCTAAAAAGATAGCAAACTACTTCTGATCCATTAAACAAATTCCCCCTAAAAGGTCATATCAGAAATCAGAATCCATAAAATGACAAAGGAAATGATGCTAATAGTCTGGCATTATACTATCTTTGAAGAGAAAGAAATTGGAGAGAGGAGGGAAAACAAAATAAAAACCCTGCCCACAAAACACAGAAGTATCAGCATCTACACTCTTAAATTATTCCACCGTTGTGCAAACCATTTCAGTACTAACAAAGATGTTAATTTTAGAAGGATGTAAGTTTCTCTTTAAAAAGTTAAAAACTGTTTATAAGTATAATGTTATAATATCAGAAAACAATAAATATGTAGTGTAACATGAGTAAGTCAATACTTTCATTTTAGAAGAGTGAACTTTGAAAGGGCAAATATCAGACTCACATTGTCATCAATTGGTGCTGCAACACGGCAATGATCAGGATCTGAATAGGTTTTCTGGATCAAAGGAGGCACCTACAATGAAAAAAAGGTAATGTTTATGAAGTAAAAAAATACTTTAGAACAACAATAAGTCAGATCAATTTTCATAATCAATTTGGTTATGAAAATGAAAACCAAACATTTGGTCAAAAGACAGTTGCATCCTACTGCAGATAAATATACAGTAACCCCTTCATCTGCCAACAAACCAAAACTGCAGGGATTCTCCTACAGCTATCAAAGTTATCAACACCTTTAAGACAATCCACATATATTTTCCCAAGTCCCTAATGCTTCAACTGAAAAAGACTTAGGAATTCATATGGGACCGATATGTCTTCTGGTATTTCCTCTGAAGTCCTGCCTAGTTACAGACTTCCCGGTGAGTCGAGCTGCAGATATATTGTTAGTCACACACCGGGGAAGTTACCGGCAATGAGAAAGCTCAGACACAATCATTTTATCTCACAAGAAATGAAAAAAAACCAAAAACAAATAAATCAACAAAAAAACACCCAAACAAAAACACCCACCACAAAAAAAAACCCACCAACCCTGCACACCACAGGTTTATTATTCCCTTTCATAATTAACTCCTCCTTGTTGCTGTTCTACATCTGCCACAGGTAACTGTTTTGGTAACAGAAAATGGAACACCCCCTGATGACAGACCTTACAGCTACACACAGAAAGAGGAGGCTGATGGAAAGGAAGGTAAGACAGACATGTCAGGAACATGACTACTTTTATAGGACTTCTAGATAGGATGTCATGCTACCATTCCTCACCTCTAAGGTACTACATTTTAGGAATACAGGAGATGAGGAAAGATGGCAGGACAGCCAGAAAGAAAATTTAATGAAAAACAGAATTCAGCAAGGAATAAGCAGAAAAGAAGCTATCTCCTTATTCTAAGCTTCATAATATATGTTTTTTTCTCTAATGAAAGCAGATGCAAACTAGCTTTATGAGAATGGGTGGTAAAAAGCTAAGAAAATTAGTGACACACTTGTACTTCTCAAATGGCCGCATGGAATTAAGTGAGGAAGGATCACTGTAACAGTCTGTAGATGTCATCTTAAAACATGTTACTCAATAGAAAAGAGAACTCCATGTTTGTAGTATAATGACTGCTGAACCTCATTAAAAGGGTACAGGTATAAAACAAGATTGCTTTCCTGTCTAACGACTTGACTCTTCATTATAGTAGACAACATAAGTGAGTCAATAGCTAATCTCCTATTCATTCACTACTAGGTATTAACTACTAAATATTTTCTTACCTTGAAAAATGATTGCTTTATGTCTTGTCCCAATCTCTCTGACATTTTACCCATGTTGTCTGACATTTTAGTCATTCCCTCTGCCAGGCTGTCAGGGAGAGCCTTGACTGCATTTGATACATTTCTCATAGAGTTACGCAGTGGGTTTACAAATGTGTCCATCTGAAGGGGAAGATGTTTAACCAGAATTGTATAATCTACGAGGACACCAGTATATTAATACACTATGAGAAGTATCACACTGTTCCAGAAAACAATAAAGAACAACTCAAATTGCTTTACTTCAGTACAGAACACAGAATAAAGTTTGAGCTTCACCTTCATTTATTTTTTTTTGTTCCTTACAGCCCTACTGTAACTATTCACATCTTTCAGCAGATCTTTCCTGAGTCATTTTCATTTCTCATCCCTCAGCCTTTTTTAGCTTGAATTTATTTTCCTTTTCTTCTTCATTCAATGCCATTTCTCCCTTCCAAGCTTCCTACTTCCAGATGTTTCACTTCTGCTTTCAACTCTTCATCTTTGAAACACTGGAGTAATATCCTTTAATATCATGGCAAACATAATTAAATCCATAAAGTAGCTCCATAGAAACTGTTGCAATTTCTCTTTCAGTATATGCTCTAAATCCAGTCCAGAGGCACCAATACTAGTGTGATGCCCTTAAAAATTAAGTTTATGAAGAATATGATACGCTGGAAACCAAATCTCACTCAGTCATTACATAAACCTTGATAAATATTTAACTGTTTCACTGTTAAATATTTGAGGAATATAGGCAGAACAACAACTTAAAGCGACAATACAGTTACAAATCCTTTTTATAACAAAATCACTACAAGTTTAGGAATAGTTCTATTTGCAAAGCAGATGTCCACACAAACTGGTCAACTGAACAAAGAATCACTTGTCTGAAGAGAGCTCTGGAGGCTTTACAGAAAGGACGCGCAGCTCAGAGCCCCCAGTTCGACCACTGACTGAATGGTTACAACGGCTAAATACACAACGGCTGCTTTTGAAGGGAAATGAATTTCATCTTTTGGGCTGAAGAGTGGAGAGCACAGTAACAGCAGCGAATACAGAGAAAAGAACTGAAACAAGAAATCAGAAGGAATGAGACTACAAAAAAAAAAAAGTCACAGATGTCTGACAGAAAGTAACTTGGAAGGAACACACTGTTAAAGCAGTCGTAGTGCAACACACTGGCTGATTTGAAAATTTTATTGCCTTGCCATACAAATAAATGTACCTGTTATCAAACAGGTAAATGTTTAGTTCCTTATGTCCTCAGATACTTTGCCACTCACAAAGTATTAAAGCAACTCGCAAATTGTTTTGAAAGTGCTATATAGCTGTTTAATAGCAGTTCAACATCTCTGTTTAATGCAATCACTGCACTAATGAATGCTTTTAAGTTCCCTTGTCAGCGAAAAACATTCTTACCTTTCGTGCAAAATCCCCCTTCCCTTTGCTGTAGGCTTTATTCTCCAGGAAGTCATACACGTAATGGGCTAGAGCTGGAGAAGCCTTCATCATTTCAGGATTTAACAAGAGCTGAGTGAAAGAATTTTTAAAAGGTGTTTTTTAGTAAATAATGAAAAAGTCCATACCATTCAGTTTAGTAAAAGTTTACCACGCACAAAGACATTACATCTTGCAAAATATTTCTTCATTCATTCTCTAAATTTTATTAGAACATTACACTATTCTCAAGATGAAAACAACATGCTTCTTGGTAATTGCCATAATTTTAACTAGTATGTTAATTATAGCATCTCACAGAAAAATACACAGCTTTATGACCACTCACACTACTTCTAGAACTCTAAGAAAAAAATAGCTGAAAAAATATTGCTATTAAAAATGGGACACATACCTCACAAAAGAAAAAATATTATCACTCTAAACAGAACAATCAGATTTCACAACATTTTATTCACCTTCATCATTTATCATTAGCATGTCCATTGAATTGGTCAACGTATTTTAGTGCTAAATGACCAGAAAGTCCCTATGAAGTAGGACAACTGAATTTCTTTAGTTGGGCTGATAGAGGCCTGATCTGACTGGAGAAGCCGTGTGGTTGCACTACTCCACTGCAGCGGGTGCCAGGCCAACCCTCGTGCAACAGCACAAGAGAAAGTAACCACAAACATCAACGTAATGGAAAAAAGTGAAGTGGCACAGAGCTCAAAGCCAGCACAGCTGGAACCTCACCAGCTCAGAGGAGCTGGGACAGAACCAGTTAAGAAAAAACCAAAACAGCAAAAAAACCCCCAAAACCCCAAACTTCCTAGATCATACAAATTTCTTATGATATGCTATTTATGGTTGGATACCACTTACAGCTTTTTTTTTTCACCTTATTGTTTTTTTAAAAGCACACTAGTAGATTTTTCTACCTCAGAAAAAAGAATTCCAACCTAAAACATAACCATAGAAGCCAGAAATGCTTACCTGCAAGTATGCATTTAAATCTTTTTTCCTTTTTTCCAAAAACTCTCTGTCCATATTGTTAAAAGTCTTCTTGCCAGGAAGTTTTAGTATATTTGCAAGGTTTTCAAACTAGAAAAAAGAGAAGATTTTTTTGTTCTGCTTAAAAAGAGTTTTACATCATCATATAAGTTCAGAAATGACAGAGTCACTATATTCACCTGTTCTTATTTACCATATAACACCTGATAAATAATTCCTGCATCAAGCCCGTAACTCAGATTCCTTGTAGAAGCCCAAATGAAAGGTAGGTCATCAAGAACAAATGCACAAAAAAAAAATCTCAGAAGACTGTCAAGGGCAAAATTTAATTTCTGAACACATACATGATACTCACTTTTGAAATACAGACTTGTAATGTATGCAAATTATTTTTATCATCACAGCTGCTCAAAAAGATGTAGGCTCAAGATTTATCATTATTCCTTGTGCAGAAGTTAGTAGGTTTATGAGACTACATCAAGAGAAGTTGCAAATCTTTCTAAAACATCTTCCCTTTCCTCTCCTGATCAAACCTGCTAAGGAAATAATTAAGTTTTTGCCCCAAAGTATGATAACATATGTGATACATATCCTATGTTATCATCCCACGCTTGATATGCCTCATCACCTGTGCCTTTTCTGCAGGTAATGGCAGTGATTGGCACCAGCTGACGACTCCCCTGCAACAGGGAAAGAAGAGGCCCTAACACTTAAGAAGGTTGAACATATCTGCTATAATGGACAAAATCAAAAAAGTGACATGGATAAAACTCGAAGAATCAGGATTATCTACATATAGAATCCAGACTTCCAGTAAATAATAATATTCTAAAGGGAATAAAGATAGAAAGGTATGGTATCTAGGCTTTAAGAAACAATCTGGAAAAATGTATCCTTTTCTCTCCAGAGAGGACCACAAAAATCACAGATTTAATGAGAGATTCCATTCAGTCGAAAGACAAGGTATCTTTTTGCAAAGACATCATTAAACTTTGCAAGGTTAAAAAGCTCATAAAGTTTATGGCCTGAGGAAGCACTGAAAAACAACTATGGGCACAAACAGGAACACAAGAAGTTCCATCTCAATATGAGGAAAACCTTCTTTGAGGGTGCCAGAGCACCGGATGAGGCTGCCCAAAGAGGGGGTGAAGTCTCCTTCTCCAGAGATATTCAGAACCTGCTTGGCCATGATCCTGTCCAGCCTCCTCTAGGTGGACCTACTCTGGCAGGGGGGTTGGAGTAGGTGATTTCCAGAGATCCTTTCCAACCCCGTATCATTCTCTGCTTCTGTGACTTCCAACTTTACAAATCCCATTCCCTTGCAAATAGGTCACGTGGAAAAAATAACTGAACAGAAGATGGTCTAGTTTTCATTTGGA
This sequence comes from Tringa tobata, assembly GCA_033628505.1. Lineage (NCBI taxonomy): Eukaryota > Metazoa > Chordata > Aves > Charadriiformes > Scolopacidae > Tringa > Tringa tobata. Next base: position 3,737,603 of record JAHREE010000259.1, on the reverse strand, counting down.
TACTTGTATCTAAAAAGAAGCAATGTAAGCAAAGAAGAGCCTCTATTTTAAACACAGATAACTGTTTCAAATGATATTTATTACATTGCTAAAGAAACTGGTGTGAATCTATTTAGTACTTTAAGGAAAAAAAGCAGATACAGATACTATACACAGCTAACTTCAATTCCATTTTGCATCAAGCACCTATTTTATCTGAAAAACATAAATAATCATCCCTGTCCTTCCTATTAATTTCCAATTAAAGATTCTAACCTTTATCCTTAACAGGTCAATAAAAATGTCTTAGACAAGCACACAAAAAGATGTTCAGTGTTATCAGTGACACAAACTCAGTAGGAAAGTCTATTTTATTGTCAAAACAAAGCAAAATTGTTAGGAGTTTCTGAGATGCTACAATGAAGCCCAGGAATGAAGGGCAATATTGCCATTTTTCTGTAAATTCAAAGAACTCAGATTTAGCAAAAAGAAATTTCTGAACTTTCATATTTTGAAAGTGTCAGATACAACTTTTTTCTAGTCATTTACTGGTAGGTCAGGTTTAATGACTGCCTCACATCAGCAGAACGTTAACTCACTGTAAGGTCAGGGAACTCATACCCATTTCAACAGGTTATGATTATTCAAAACAGTGAATTTATTAAAAAAAAATTTAAAAAATCCAAAAAAGTACAAAAATTAAGTTTTTCAAATTTATTGACAGCACACTAATATAATGAGTAATTGAAAGGGAAGTCAGACTTTGTTTATAATTGATACAAATACTCAACATGATGTTTGCTTTTTTAATAAAGCTTTTTCCATTTTTACTACTGTTGGGACTTCACAACGCTAACCTACCTGCACAGAATTTGTTCTCTGTGCCTCTCTATTAATAACAGAGTAAAGGGATGTAATCCAACACTTCTGACTAGTTCAAAGGTTAGGCAGTCAAATCTGACTTCTCCAAAGACTTGGTTTAAAAGCATTTCACCCTCCTCTTTTAAAAGCATGGCATTTTCAACACTTTTTCATGTCAGCAGGTTCTACTTTGTACCAGCTGGTGAATTACAAGTCTCTATTTTTTCTTCTTTCATTTTAGGAGGGTTAAGAGTCTGAGAAAACAAGTACAGCAATAAAAGGCAGATTGTATAGCAGTACACCCAACTGCCAACAGCTGTCCCTTTTGAGACCCCACCGATCCTTAACATTTCACTTAAAGCCTGAATACCTATTTCCCAAGCTCAGTTTTTATTTCTTAATCTCTGTGACAAATACAACAAATGAAATATGCCACTGTTTGAGACCAATAGCACTTTGATACAAACATTTTAAAGCAAAATTAAGCAAAGCGAGGTGGTGGGAAAAGCTAAGTTCCACTTCCTTTTTTTAGAGCAATTATATAGCCATCAGGTACTAAACTATATAAACATGCACCTGTAAACTGCTCAGTAAAAAAAAAAGTATAATATAAATGGTAAAAAAGTACACTATAGTGGAAAAAAACGTAGCGTGTTGTAACTCCACAACTTAAAGTCACTTTGAGGAAGCCAATACTCATGCCATTCCATCACACAGAAAAAGCAGCTTGTGAAGACACCTTAAAAGTTTTCTGCGAGAGTAATTACCTGCTCAGTGATCCTCATGTGAAAGTCGTGGAAGTCGCTGTAGCGCCGATATGTCTTCCACGTCTCTTCGCTGTTTGGATTTCGCCGATGGACTGTGATAGCGTACAGCGCGTACGTCTTGCCGTGATCATTACACACTCCTGCCACAGCATATGGGTCATAGTCAGCATAGACTAGTAGTTTAAAAACAAAAATAAAAAAGGAACAAACAGAAAGAAGGAAGACGAAAGGACACAAACGTGAAGTGAAGAAATGTCTGGAATGACAGACTTGAGAGACAAAAATGGACATGCAAGCAGAAGAGTAAGCCATCCCTTTATCCAAAATACTGTATAAGCGGTACCCGCCAGAAACTTATTATGTAAACTTAAATACAGGGGTTAAGCAGCCTTAAAGTTAGACAAGTTTCACTGACATGCAAGATATAAAAAAAAGAATAGAAAAGATTTCAACTTTTAAGAATAGTGAATAGATCTTAAAAAAAAAAAAAAAATTTAACCTAAAGAACTCAAGATATGGGTGAAAGACAACTGGGTGAAACCAGAAGGAATTCCGGTCTGCAAAGTACTCTAATCATATGGGAAAAGTTCATCCATGTAAATACAAAAGACAGTGCTAGCAGCAAGCTTTAAGTATGTGGATTTGTTATTAACATCAGCAATTTGTTATTAACTAAGATTAAAAAATACCATCCACACTATTTAAGTCAACAGAAACAATATACACACATGTGTCTGGATTCTGTATGTGTAAGTACATATATTCAATGTAGTACAGGCACACATTTTATGGAGAAACCAATTTATAAATGGAAAGAACACAGGTAATTATCTTTAATAGAAGCAATCAACCTTGTGTTTTTCACCAAATATTTAAGCTCTCTGGGACATTCCTCCATCACACAACTCCTCCCAGTATAGAGTTTGTTTCAAAAACTTCCATTTAAGCTAGAGAATAACCCAGGACCAATATTGTTTATACTGCACACTGTTTAAATTGGTAACATGTTGTAGCTCTAAGTATTGAGCCAATATTGAACCAGACCACATCTCAGGGGCACTGCTAAGTTGCACCTTTAGGAGTACCTAAGTACCCCTAAATACACTTTAGAAGTGCAAGCTCATCAAACAGTATCTGAGAAGTGTTTGTTATTTACTCTGAAGTAACAAAAATTTTTAGTTTATTACAAGGTAAATTATTTCAAAAGAGAACCAAGAAATGCCACCACTGTAAAGACTGAAGCTGCTACCTTAAATTAAGCTAAATCAATAAAGAATAATGAAAAATAGGGGAGAGTATTATAGTGTTACTCCTGACAGAAGTAATCAGTCAGGAATTAGAATTATGTGACTAGAAAAAAAAAAAGAGATGGCTTTTAGAATTTGTTCTTGAAATGATTTTTAAAATAAATGCTACTCTATTAAGTTTAATGAATGATTCTCCAGAGATAGGAAAAATAATGATAACAATAAAAATTAAATCACATTTTAAGTACAGATATACAGTCTATGACCTGTATCACTAATTGTGTAAGGATTTCCATTATAAGGATTCCATGGAAATATGAATTCAAATGTTTTATGAGGTTAAAAAATGAAAGGATTAGGATTTCAAGGGCCTGTAATATCAAAAAACTGAAAATAAGTGGTTGAAAACAAGTAAGCAGCCATCGTAACAGATTCACTTACCAGTATCTGAGATGTATGCATGGAGTTGAACCGTCTCATCAGAAGGGACATTTGAAAGGTCATCTAAGGACTGCAGGGTAGGGGAGAGAGGGGAGAAGGAAGAAATGGGCAAGAAAGAATAAGATCATAGATACAAATCATTTGTGAGATGCTTCTTGATTCATCTATTTCGTTTTGAAACTTTCAATTTACTACACTAATGGAACAGTTTAACGCACTGTGCCAATACAAGTGTTGGCATTACCTGATTACTAAAGCCTTTCTTGCACAGAGTGCAGGGTCCTTCACTTCCCTTACTGGTTTCACATAGTTTTGTGATCACTTTAACACATTACCCGGTTTCATTTGATATCTCAGATCTAAAATATGTACACAGCTAGACATAGTCTTTTACTGAGCACCTTTACTTCAAGAATTCCCAAATCTGTAAGTTGCTGACTGGATGCTGGAGAGTATCCTGGTAAAGCTTTTGGTCATTGTTGGATATTGGCTACACATTCTCTGCCCTAGTCCACTCAGAGAGCAGTAAGCCTCTAAGGTGCTCTCTATACTGCAGTGTCTGAATCCAAGAGCAGAATATCACTTGAGGCTGACGAATGGCAGGAATTTATGGGAATCTGGATAAGTGCTTGATATTCTGAGAGCTCTAGGATTTGATTACCAGTGAGATGGATGGGATGCTATTAAAGACGACAAGTACCAGTCAACTGCTCTAATATTTTGTTTGCTATGAAATACTGACATTCAGCTACTATTGTTAAAAAGGCGTAATTATTTCTTGTTTTCCTGCTCTCTTCATTACCACCCCGACAGTTCAGTTTTCTTCTTGATAACTGAATGGGGTTCAAGCTGACAGATACCAGTGATGCCAGAAGTTCAACCCAGCCATTTCTGCTGCCGTTCGAGGTCTTAGGGAAGTAAAACCCGTGTAACTCCCTCTATTTACTCAATGCAAAAGCAATGCATAAAGCTCACATTATGGATTCATTTAGATGAAATCTCCAAGAGTCTATAAATATTCTACAATGGTTTATACCCCCAAAACATGCCCCACTAGTTTAATATAGTAGATTAGTATGTCAAATTAACAGGCAGAAATTAAGAAGGTATTTTTGTAAAGTAACTTTTCCTCAAAATAGTTTTGAGCCTCTCTTCCAAATAATCTTAAAATACAATCTTACAGTGAAAGTATAAACTGCGGGTGATGTGTTTTATAATGGTAACTTTAGGAAAACAGTCAACTGCTGTGGCAAGCCACTCTACAGCAACATTTAATGCACGACAATGAAATGGTTAAAAATTTAATAGATAAACAAGAGATAGTTTGTATTTAATACGACTGAATATCTTTGACAATAGGCATGTTCACAGGAACACAAGTTAATTAAAAAGCAAAAATATGGCACCACAACCCAATCTTATTTAATACATTGTCATTAGCTGAAAGTACAGAAATTCCCTGACCTTCGAGGTAACCTTTCCAAGGTCTATTTTTCTTCATGTAACTGACTAACACAAGGGAACTAAACCATGTGTACAGAAGTTTAGTCTTGACATGGAATTCAGCCAGGAAAAACTAATCTACCAATATCCAAACACCTGTAAAAGCACTGAAAACCCTGAACAATATGGACTACAGAGAGCAAAAGTTCTTCTGCATGAACAGAGCTTGATTACATGCTGCTGCAAGAATGTTCTTCACTCTATAAAGACAGTAAATGTGGTATTCTGCAAACATACTTTTCCTAACAACAAAAATCAAGACTTTGAAGTGTGCCATGCAACTACCTATTTTTATTGCAATAGAGCTTGATGAAGGCTTTAAGACCTTCTAGCTTAGTATGAAAAGGCTACATGCCATGAAGCAGCAGATAACCATGAGCCAGACGAGCCACTGCCATGACAAATCCCCATCCGCAAAATAGGACTTTTGTATGTCAGAACATCCTTAGAAAAAGTACTGAAGAGACATCTGAAAAATCTTTTTAAGAGACTAGTCAATTAAAGCAATCTCTTGGGAATTGTATATCAATTTATAAAAATATGGCTAAATTACATCTTCCTTCTGCATCTAACAGGAGTTTGTGTAAATTGTACGAACTGACCAGCCTTTTCTTTCTATTTCAAAATGTAAACAAGAGGAAAACAATAGGAAAAAAACCCCAAACTTAAAAAAATATTAAATAACAAACAACCAACTCCCACATGGAAACAGGTTTATATTTATGTTAAATGTGTTCCTTTACAAAATAAACTCTATTCCTCTGCGTGCAAGCATGATCTAAACCAATGTACTGGAACTCCTGAGGAGCTACAGCATCTTCCAAAAATGAATTAGAAGGGCCTATGAATCACGTAAGCCAGGAAATTGCATGCAGATTGCAAACATTTCTAAAACTAAAAGATTTGGAAAAATATTCTCATATGCACATTGCATACCTTTGGCTTTGCTTACATATACATAGTCTGAAGAAACAACTAAGAGGGAGGGGAGGAAACACACCCATTTTAAAAACGTTTCTCCTTTTTAAATAACTGTTATTTGCTTTTCAGGTTAACACAATTTAAACCTAGTAAGAACTACGTGGAACAGATTATTCGGAAAAAGTCTGGTCAAGTATACAGTTCTCTTCATACATATGCAACCACTAGTACATGCAGAAGCATATTTCACATATTTAGGTGTATTCATGTAACAAAGAAAAGGTTCTGAAAAACTGACCCAGTCAAGATCTGCTTAAAAAAAATAATACCAAAAATAGCTTGAAATTGGTCAGACAAGAAAACAAAGGTTCATATTTTGTATAGATAAACTCAAGATACTTTTATCTTTCCAAATCAAGTCCTAACTCAAAAACAAAATAATCAACCTATAAAAATCTAATTAAATGCTTCATTTTACAGCCTATTTGAATTTTATCCTTCGCGATTTCAGTTTCAAGGGATTTATTTTCACCTATTATTACCTAACTCCAAATTTATTTCCATTTAAAAAAACAAACAGGGATAAGAATGTATGCTTTGCATAAATTAACTATAGATTATTACGTTTTTGTGAGAAACTGCAAAATTTCATTGAACCCAGGGGAAAGGACAAAAGGGACCGTTTTATTTTACAGATTAACTGATACCTTACATATATTTCAATTTGATTCCACAACTTTTTCAGAAATTGAGCTGCAGCAAGGTAAAATCTCTAGTGTACATTAATTTAAACTATTTTATAACACTTTCCCTACTGCTGAGGGAAAAAAGTAGTAATTAAAAAAAAATACAAGCACTTACCAGATTTATGCTGCCAGTAGGAGACCCATTAAAAGATTCTGGGAGCAGTGAGAAAGGGAAAAGGAAAAAAACAGGTTAGAAGATTTTCTCTGATGTAGGGCCACACACAAAAAGTAAAAATGCAAAGACAAACCATTATGGAAAATAACGCACAACCGTGGCATTGGGCAAAATGTTGCACTCAACATGTAAGTAATTCAAGTTTCCAATAAAGACACATAAAGGGAAAAGTATGTAAGTTTATACAGCTACAGATATGAATTAAATACTCCAGAGTATGAGAATGAAAGAGTTGCATACTTATTTTAGCAACACACTTATTAGCAAGACTTGACAAAGAATTACACGAGATTAATAAAGTTACTACAGAAAAAACTGACTCCCAACACAATTTACAAAACAAGTACCAGGAGGAAATATTAACTTAAAAACCAGAGATACTACAGGAAGGTTTTGATTTCTCAAAACCAGCATGAATAATTTTCTTATTTTCATTTGAAAGCAGAAAAAAGAAGAGTCCCAGGAAATCCCCTTTACAGATATAGAGCTCACCTCCTTCACCATCATCTGAACCTCTGAAACTAGGATCCTTCAGCATATCCAGCTCAGCTAACATACGCACGTACAACACGTTCTGTTTGAACGAAGGGTAGAATCTTTCATCTCGCAGCATCAATTCATACACCTTATTGAAATAAAAATCCCAAATTTAGAAGTACTTATTACATTTTTTTAATTAATCAGACAAGCTTTCATAAATTCTACTTGACCAACATGTATCTGTGCATTCGATTAAGTGTCTCTAGGTTTCCTCTAAAATCCTAATGAAAGTTTGTGAAATTTCAATTCAGGCTTACTCTTAACAGAAATGTTATGAGAACTAACTGTGCTAAAAGTAAAATACAATCTCAGAAAATACCTTTCTAAATAGTGAGACATGCACATACAGGAAGGAAAACAGCATGTTAGCTAAAAAACGTTTTCTTCCTCTCCTCATAACTCTTCTAATTACACTATAAACATATTTGGTCATTACCCATTTCACAATACATTATGTCTGTAAAGTCCCTCTTTGCTGATGAACTATAAACTCAGAATTGCAAGCACTCAGGAGGAGAGCCAAGAAGAAGGAAAGGAATGGAGGGAAGACACCACATACTACTTTTCCTGAAAATTTCCAGTTCGGCCAATACAGTACAACCCTACCTCATGAAAATTCAACCACACCACCTCAAAAAGTTACCTATATAGACTATACAGTGTCAGTACATATATACATATACACACATATGCCTATATGTAGTGGGAATTAACTCACAATGCTTGGATATTCATGTCAACTCTAGACTATTTTAATGATGATGGGTTTTTTTCCCCACAGAAAACTTTGTACAAATGCTATCACCTAGTAAAGAATGGAAAATAAATTCATGGAAGTCCGAGGAAGTCATCTTTTGTAACGCATCAGAAATTTACGCTCTTCAGCAGAAATCACACACAAGTCCCTTGTAACCTATTTGAGCAATACAGATTTCTCAAGGTGTTTTCATTAGTCTTAAATGTTGGCCTCAAGTACAATTGAGTGGTTCTAAGTTCTACAGTTCATATGACTAATTTTTAGCATGAATGAGAACATTAAGTTAATGACCTAAAGTAAAAACCTCTCAGACTGGGTATATAATTTACTGCCAGAATATTAATAATTCACTTTTTTTTTGTTATAAATATATACGAGACTTGAGTGATAAAATCTAGATATGCAGGTAGTAAAACTCTGTTTTATCTTCAGTACTTGCTGCTTCTGAGCCTACTGTGCAGGCTTGAAGAAACAGAACAGTCAAATTAACCTCTGGAAAGAGATACAGAATTTAGCACGGAAACATGCTTACATCCACCTTTGAAAAGGGGAGTGAAAAGCGGACCAAAACTGCACAACTTATTCTACACAGGCATGTTTTCTTAAATTGGTGCATAAACACAAATAATGATTCCATAATTCTTCTAAATTATGCTTCATCATTAATTTCATACAGGACACCTACTCCTCCTGTCTGTGGCTAAGCAGATTTTGGCAGTTTAGAGTATGTTTTTTATGGAATAGGAAAATGATAGAATAGGTATTAGGTTTCAGATATTTGACTTCCCTCTTCCTTTTTCAATGGCTGAAGGGAAGTTCAATACTCTATAGCATTAACAGATCTTATGAAATACAGGATGAACAGAGTATACCTTTCTCTGAATGTCATCAAAGATTTCAGGCGTTGGATCATCATGGTTCAGTGTTTCTGCCAGTTTTGCTACTAAGTTGTCATCAATATTAACTCTCGGAGATGCCTGTCATAGAGATCTAAATCAACTTTTGCAGCATAAAAGAAAGCAAGCTTCTATTTTCATAAATAAAATCTAGATTTCTTCTTGAGGCGTTATCTCTAGAACTGTGTAGAATACAACAGGATTCAGACTCCCTCCTCCCCCCAAATTAAAACCAGAATTTGTATTAAAACTCAGACATTTCAGGATTAAATACTAAGAAGCACCTCAAAAACAATTTATCCACGTTATTTTGAAGGAATATTAAACGAGATTCACTCAAACTTAAAAACAGATTTTATTTATTTATGAACAGAAAGATCTAGATTCAGAAATGAAGAACAAGTCATTTAACGGATGGACTCCTGAAGCCTGAGGAAAGGCTAACAGTTTGTCAGCTCTGCCCACTTCTACAGAGATTATCAACAGCTGTAATCATAGTAGCTTTTTATGCAGACAGAGAAACGTCCTGTAGGCAAATCTAGGAGACTCCTGGAATGTACTGAACATAACTTCTTAAACCAGGTAATAGACAGCCCTACCATAGGGGATGCAACACTGGACCTGTTGGTCACCAATGCAAGTGAGCTAGTCAGTGACATCAAGATTGGACACAGTCACCCACAACATTCTCTTCTCTAAAATGGAGAGCTATGGATTTGATGGGTGGGCTGTTTGGTGATGAATTAATTGGTTGGATGGTCACATCTAAAGGGCAGTGGTCAACAGTGACAAGTGGTGTCCCTCAGTAGTCTGGTATTGGGATCGTACTCTTCACTATCTTCATCAGTGTTATAGGCAGCGGGATTGAGTGCACCCTCAACAAGTTTGCAGATGACACCAAGCTGAGTGGTGTGGTTGACATGCCTGAAGGACAGGATGTCATCCAGAGGTACCTTGACACACTGAAGAAATGAGCCAGTGTGAACCTCATGAGGTTCAAGGCCAAGTGCAGGGTCCCACCCCAAGTATCAACACACGCTGGGAGATGAAGGGATCGAGAGCAGCCCTGCCAAGAAGGACATGGGAGTACTGTTGAATGAAAAGGTGGATGTGAGCCAGCAATGTGTGCTCACAGGCCAGAAAATCAACCATATCCTGGGCTGCGTCAAAAGAACCACAGCCAGCAGGTCAAGGGAGGTGATTCTGTCCCTCTACTCTGCTCTGGTGAGACCCCATGTGGAGCACTGTGTCCAGCTCTGGAGCCCTCAGCACAGGAAAGATGTGGACCTGTTGGAGCAAGACCAGAGGAGGGCCACAAAAATGATCAGAGGACTGGAGCACCTCTGCTATGAGGACAGGCTGAGACAGTTGAGGTTGTTCAGCCTGGAGAAGAGAAGGCTCCAGGGAGACCTTATCAGGGCATTTCAGAACTTAAAGGGGGTTTATAAGAAAGATGGGAACAGACTTTTTAGCAGGGCCTGTTGCGACAGGACAAGAGGTAATGGCTTTAAACTAAGAGGGAAGATTTAGACAACATATAAAGGAAGACTTTTTTTTTTACAATAAGGGTGGTGAAAAAACAGAACAGGTTGCACAGAGAGATGGCAGATGCCCCATCCCTGGAAACAGTCAAGGTCAAGCTGGATAGGGCTCTGCGCAACCTAATCTAGTTGAAGATGTTTCTGTTCATTGCCAGGGGCTGGACTAGATGACCCTTAAGGGTTCCTTGCAACCCAAACTACTCTATGGTTACAGGAAATCTGAGGGATAATTTGTTAAGAGAAGCTTTTCAGGGAGTTGAAGGGTGATTTTTATGCATACAAAAATTCAGAACAAAGATGCTTTGTTAACACAAGTTGACAAGTGTTTTCTTTCACAGAAGACTTATTACAAGACCACTAGAAGCAGTCAAGCTTATCCTATTGAAAGATATCCAATGGTGATATTTGAGCAATTTATACAGACAATTGTAGAGAGACACAGGAAGTTACTTCATTTGAAAACTCACTCTTAATCCAAGTTTGTACAAATACTGGGTTGCATCTTTTTGAAAACACTTCTTTCAGGGGTGGGGACGTGGCAGAGGGCAGGGTAAAAGAAAGGGAAAGGGGAAAGGACAGCATACAAAGGGACCAAATTTCTTATTCTGACTTCATATTTTCTCTATTCTAGAATGTCAGCTTCCGAGGAACACATCCAGTACAATTGACAGGATAGCTAGCACCAGTATGTGCCTTTTTAAATGGAGAAGAAAAGAGAAAACCCAACACTCAAAAGAGAAAGACATTTTCTTACTGTCGCAAGTAGAGAGAAGATACACAAGTAATAGGTTAAACGTCAACTTATAGACACCTTGTGCTACATCACATCCATTTCATATTAGTGTAGCCATAACTATCAAGGAAGCACCTGTACAAAGAATAAATTCCCCCCAAAATTCCAAACAATACAGAAATAAGGGTTTTTTCCTACCTTTTCTGATAAATATTGCTCATAAACTCCAAATGCAGCTGCTCTTAATAGACCCTTGGTTTGATTAGTCTGATGTTTCCCATCTTTCTGCCGGCTTTGAAGTACCTCCAGCTGTTGCTGTGCTGTAACCCTGTATCCTTCCACTGTCATCCAGAAAAACAGATGTGCTTGGCCACCAGTCTGCTGCATGTAATCTACAGAAAACAGCCACCACGCAACCACAGTTATTGTTGTGCATTTTAGAATAAGAATTCTTTGTGATGTTAACCACATGGAACTCCAGGATCTAGTTATACATCTGGAATACTTGTCATCCTAACTCAAAAAAATCAAGAGTACTGAATGCATATCAGTGATAATCAGTAAACAAAATTGGGAGCAAAATCTAGGAACTAAGCACTGAATCCTAAAATGCACATGAAAAAAGTCCATCATTACTGTCTGGATGTAACAGGTTTGTACAGTAGGATACAAGTTGAGAGGAAGTTCAGTCTGAAATTCTACCAAATCATGTGCATCTACAGCATCAAAAGGACTATCACCACCACCAAGATTGATCAATATTCTTAATAATGACCATCAGCAGCTCAATTCATTCACAGAATAGAATCAAGCATTAGAAAGTATTAAAAATTGATTATACAACTTTAGTCCATCCATCAATTTCTTGATTATATGATAAGCCTAAAATAGTACATAAATTACTGCTGTATTTTAGCTTCTCAAACAGACAACCTTCAGTAGCCTTGTAATCCTCTAAACTTCAAACTAATATCTATAGTCATTAGTTCTACCAGCTTCAGTGAGACCAGCAAAAGACTAACAATTGCAGTAAGTTTCAGAGTCATTCCAATTATAAACCTCAAAGCGATTCTTGCAATGATTCTGTTCTAAACAGAACAAACATATTACATGACATACCAAGAAACACTGCAAGAAGAGTCTTAGAAATCAGTGTTGAAACAAGCTTGGTAGAAGCTTTTGGAAATACCGAGTATGGTGTTCTGAACAGTTGATTACAGACTGATTTGCAAAAAAGGTCTTGGTTGCCTCTGGCAAGGGGCTCATCCACATTTACTCTCAATAGACACCTACATTCAGTGATTTCAAGTGTACAGTCCCCTGAGTTAGCATATTCTTTATAAATAGAAAAGATCAGATCAATTAACACTTACCCATAAAAAACTGTAGTGCAACATTGTCTACCAGAATATGGTCCAGAGGGACTGTGCAAAGTTTTCCAAAGTTTGCTGCCAGTTTCACAGTATCTATTTCCTGTAAGACACAGTTCAGTGTGTTCACAGGCATTATTTTTTTAAAATTAACTTTAAAAACTCTTGCTTACCACAAAGCAGATGTAATAAAGAATAATTTACATTATCGATAATAAAGCAGCCTCTCAATGATTAGTTATTTTCACAATCACTAGCAAGTGAAGATCCAGATCATAAGGTCACGGTCTCGTAACTATCTGCCTTCAACATAGATGATTTCTGTTACATGGGAAACTGGCTTTTAAAACTGCCATTCATGTAATACAATACAGGTCAAATCAACTCCAAGTCCCTCACCAACAGTGACAGTAGCATGAAAATGAATTAACAGAATGAACTAGTCTCAGAATTTGATGGGGTGCAGGTCACCATAAGTTAAATTCATCTCTGCCCAACTTTCTTCTGTTAACATGACACTTCTTGGTACCTTTAATCAACAAGAAAAGAGATCTTTGCCAAAGACTTAGCTTGAGGCACACAAGACATGCAGCAGAGCACCAAAACAGAACCAAATCTAGGGGTATAAATACAAAGACGCTTTGCATCTGTGTAACATTTTGTTTTAACTCTTGTATTGAGAAAGTATGAATAGTTTTAAGATGCACTGACACATCTAAACTGCTAAAGCCAGAATTGAAAAAGTTCCAAATATGTGAGCCTTTAAAAATTCTTTTCATACTTAAATTGCAAATATAAAACTAACTTCACTTACATAACATATTGCTATAACTGCATACTTCAAGTTGTGTTTCAAAATACAAGAATTAAAAAACTAGCCATTTGCAACTTCACTCTTTCAGAACTAGAGGAATTCTGAAACACTTACTTTTCCTGACTGCAACCTCTGAATTCTTGAATCACATACTTTAATTACATATAATAAACTGTTTATTTGATTTTTTATAGTGTTGATATCTGAAAGCAAAAGAAAAAAAAAAGAGGATTAAGCAATGCAGATGGGCAAATAAACTCTTGTTCTGAAATATTCTATAAACATCATACAAAAAGTGACATACCACATATAAAACACATCAGGTCTGTAGCAAAGGGTTTTTTTCAGTTTAAATACCTTACTGATGGAAGTGAGCAGGAAAAAAATATTTTTCTCTTTCCTTTTTCAGATTAATTGTTAACTGACCAACCATTAATACCTAAAGCATTACTGAAATTCAGAAGCATCAGTCAGGCAAGTTTCAATTCAGCAGAAGTACACATACATTACCAATTATTCTGTATTATTTTTTTTTAAGAAACCCACAGCTGAAGATTTAACAGTTCACACATAATTTATATATTTTTTAAACAAAAAAATACTTTATACCACGCTGCAAAGTTTTTATTTTCTAAACGTTTGGAATATTCTTCAGAGATCATGCTGGTAAATGCATTGCATATTTTGTAAAACAACACAGCACTAACCATCTCCCGCTGTATCTAGAGATCGAAGATATTGCAGTTCTTCACTTGCTTTATCTTTCACTGCTTCCAACTCTCCAATATTATCACTTAATTTAATAATATTCATAAAGGCCTCATAGTTACAGTTGGAATCACGAATCTGAAACAGAAAGTTTTACAGTGTGAATAATGCAAAACAGGTAAAAACACACGACCAGATTTTTCATTAAATGAATCATTGTGATACAGCACTGCAAAGCAGCATTTTGAAAACATTTTGATGCCTCTAAATCTTCCTTTCGATACTAAAATTTTACACGGACCAAGAAAGGTTTTGACTGTGTGCATGCATCCTCTATTTCAGACCATCAGTTTCTGTTTCCAAGAAGCACAAAGACACATGGAAAGTGGGTCAACCTCCTTAATGAAATCTTGACCAAAACCAATCAATCTTCTGCTATTACCCATCTCCTTAGCTAAGTAGGCAGAAACTGGTGAGACTACTGAAGGGGTTTCAGCTTTGCCAAGGTCCCCTGCAAGGTTTACATGCTCCCAACGTAATGGCTTAAGATACAGAATTACAGAAAGAATTAAAACATTCTGCAATGTAACCATAACCTACTAGGGGGAAAAAAAATAGGAAACGACTGAATTATTATCCTCTCTGAAAATTTAATTCAGATAGCCCTGTAAATACAATTAAGCTATTTCAATATATACTCTTTTCCCCAGTATTGGCCCAGGGTGAACTTGCTCTGGGGACTCCAAGGACTTGGTGCAAGTGAAGGCAGGCTGCTGTGCTGCTGAGATCACAGGGAAGCGTGCTGTGAACGCAGCACGGAGCTCTGGAGAAGGCTGGCAGCTTTACAGCACATGCAGACAGGTGCAGAGGGTTGAGCTCTAGCGCTGTCTTTACCATCTCAAACCAAAGAAAAGTCACTTCATCCACACCGTTCATAAACACTCGCTTTGATATGGAAATGTCATACTTGGTTTGTACCACGGAAGTGCACTGACATGAGCTGCACGAGCAGAGAGAATGAGAGAAGGGGATACCTTCAACCAGTTAATGGGAAATCTTCCAAGAAATCTACTTTTTAAAAAAGTAACAGTAGAAGCAATACTTGAACTTCAAACATTTTGTAAATACGTAAACTTCACCACGAAGAGACAAGTTTGGATTAACTTCTCATTTTATATTGAAGCTTTACATTTTATTGCAGGAGAATTAGTATCAAACTAAGGTGTGCCTAGGACCATGGAATTAAATTTCTCATTTTCATAAATCAAGTTTTTTCATTCAAATCTTATTTTATGTCTGGTTCCAAAAGGAACCAGAATTTGAGTCATCTCTACCTCTGACCTTAATTTCTGCAACAATCCTCATTTCATAAGACTTGTATTAAGTTTTAGAAATCATTTATTCTTCCTTATCTTTCCCCCAGCACATTTACTTCCTCATCTCAGAAAGCAATTATGAAAATTAATATTTGGGACATCACCATCATAACAGAAAGCTTTATAAAAAACACAGAATTCTATCTTTGGATGCAGCCGGGGGCAGTGCTCAGTAAATAAAGAATGAGGCCAAGTTACAAATAAAGAACACGCGTAGGAGGAAAGAGGAAACAAAAATTGAAAAGCTTGGTCCATATGAACAGCAGTATTTTTCATATTAAAGCTAGGTTCCTGTAAGAAAAGCAGCGTGCAAGCTTCGACTTAAATGGAAGTGGCTGGAGTAAAGGAAACATTGTGTATGTACACTTGAATTTATTCCATACGTAAGAACTTTTACTGTGAATTCTGAGGGTGTTTTCAGCATAGTGCTTGAATGCCCACTCTAAAATATATAGATAAATGCAGAGAGAACGTGGGGAAAGAAAAAAAATATTAAAACAACTCATGACCTACAAAGGATAATAAACTATAAAAGTAACTTGCAACTTGCTTTGCAAAAAATAAAAAATCAATGACATTAATTAAAGTATGAATATTCTGCTTACGTTAGTTTTACTATATGTATTCCTTTAAAAGTTTGTTGTGTTCTTTTGCAGTTGCATTAGAGAGATATGGACGTAAAGAATTTCTTTCTTCCCATTCAGTTAAATTATTAAGGATTACTGCAAATATCCCTAAAAAAAAGCACCCTGATATTCCTTAATAGAGGGGAAAAAAAAAAAAAAAATCTTATTACTTGTTATTCTGGAGGCCTCTTAAACTTTAAAGGACACTCTGAAAGAATCAAGGAAAAAAGAAATCCTTCCAAGGTTACTGCGGTACTTCCTGACCAGCTGAGTAGCACAGCCAAAGGACTCAACTTTACACTTTGCCATACATCTGTCCTCAGGCAGCCCACTCGTGCCAAACCACAACACAAAGTAAATACAATACAGACAGAGTGTATATATGTGTACATACATAAAAAAAATTTAGTATAACAGACATAAGTTTACTATCTCTGCCAATATATCAACTGGGAACTTTTTAACCAGGTATCTGTCTGCCATGATTAGAGGAAACATAAGTAAAGCTTTATATGAACATATTTGGGAATTATCATTCATTTTAAACATCATAAATCTTACCATCCATATGACATACTGATTAATATAATCAGGATCACTGAGCTGGTTTATTAATGGAAGAAGAATTCCTCGGGAGAGGATTTCCTGAAAAACAAAATATAATAAATCATTTTCATACATTTATTCATAAAGCTAATATAATTGCAACAATTTAAAAATCACTGCGTAGAGGCTAAACAAAAAATGTTGACTTACAGAAATAATTTAGTAGGTACTAGCACATTCCCTTCCAATCAACATTAGAAGATATTAATATCTCAAGAAAAACAACATAAATTTTATCATGCTTTTCTAATGTTGTTAGAGCAAAAAGAAACTTCAAAAACTTTTCACACAAACTGTTCTCTGCTATTAAATACTTTTCAAGATTGTACTGCATTTAAAAGAACCTAATATTCAATTAGATCTCAATTTCAGAAAATAAAATAAGAAGAGGAGCTCAGATCTGAAATTTCTGATGGCATTAAACCAAAGAATCAGGATGGCTTTTAGAGTCTGTACTTACCCTGACAAAGTATCGCATGATCTTGTTCTGGAAGTCTCCAGGAGGTAGCAATATATACAGTAAAACCTCACACAGATCCCTCAGGAATCCTAAAGGGGAGAAAAAACAAAAAACCCTCAGCACAATTTTATATAATTTCCTATCTTACCTGATGTCATAAAAAGCAACAGATAAATCCTCAAAATGAAATTCAAACATATAGTAATATATATTTTTATAGTCCAAGTATCACTGTAACACCTTTCAGACTGAAAACAAGGAGCACTGATGTAAACCTAATTTAGACAAATCCAGAGTCTCAAATCCAAGACAAAATACAACCAAACTCCAAGAACCAAGAAGTAACTCAAATGTATTTTCCTTACTTAACATATACAGCGCTTTCCCTCCTTCACACTTTGCCCAAAAAGATAAATTGATATTTTTTTTTAATGAAGACTATGGAGTAGTAATAACACAGGCAGATCTAACACAAATCAGTAAGAACGTGCAAAACCATCCCCTGCCTCCCAGAAAATATATTTATGCTCTAAAATTCTTCCTATGTAAAGAGGAATAACTAAATACGTACATAGTTACAGTATAGCTTTCAAAGTCACATGCTGAGATTCCAGTATATTTCATATGGTTAACATAATTGCTAGTATTTTAATTTAGTCTGCTACACTAAAATAACTTCAGAAGATAATATTGAGAGACCTTCTTCATCTTTGGGAGAAGTGCAGACTAGATCACGACAGACTTCTTTTTCCATTTCAACTTCAACCTCAAAGAACGTATCTACAAGTTCCTCAGCTTGGTCTATACAAAAGAAAATAAAAAGAAACACACTTTTCTGTAAAAGATCATAAACTTGAGGGTAAACCTGAATTATAAAATAAAGCTAACTATGTTTCACACATCTCGGATACCTACCTACTCAGATACAAAGCCAAAAAATTAAATTTTAACATTACCTTTCATCTGATCACCTTTCTCTGCTATTCTTTGCTGAGCTTTTCTGAAAACTCGAAGATGAGTGCCAAAGTCATCAACAAGTCGTGTAGTGAAATAAGGCTGCCAGTCTGTTTCCTTTGACCTAGCAGAAAAGGGTATCCATGAAAATTGGCTATTTTAGCCTAAATACAAAGAACAACAATAAATTTCTAATTCCCCTTCATTCCAAGAGCCACACTGATAGTAAACATGGAAAAGCAAAGAAATAAATCTCATAATTGCCTATTCATTGAAAACAAATAAAATATTCTAACACACCATTCTCACATTAATATTTGTACTTGATTTACTTTAAGGTCAACACTAATATCTGGAAAAAGTGTTCCAATTCATAACATTGTCAAATATCTGTGAAAAACACTGGTATTAACAGCCTATGAACACCTACAACCTAAACTAAAATACTCTCCAGGTCTTTTCCAGCCACACTTTCTGTCATTTTGGAAGGCACCAAACAAAATAATTTTCTTCCGAACTTGCAAGATACACCTGAGTGAGAAAACACACGTTTCATTTGAAACTACAGCAACCTAATATTGATTAGGTAGATTAATTACAGCTTATATGAAAGGTAGCTACTGTGACTCTCCAGCAATGCACGTGGATTTGCATCAGAAAATAGTTACTGATAGATTTGCATAAAACCATTTCATTAGTGGTATGAACAAGATGCAGAGATATTCTTGTGATGGCCTTACTAGCCAAACTAAAAAGGTATTTTTGAGTTACAGGCTTAATAAGCGAGAGGTTAGTGATGGCTTTTACGCTGCACTAAGTATTCCACTACCTGAACTCTCTCAGATATCTAGTTTGTTATAGCAGAGACCTTCTACACCACTTTCTTTTCTGTGTTAATTCTTTCACCTGCTTTTTCTCCCTCAAAAAAAGGAGAAAGAGATAAGGAACTCTGGAAGAAAAGGTAGCCTACTGCAAAATCTTGATGTGGAAATAAGAAGCGGCGCTGTCTCAACAGGCAGAAACACCAAAACCATCAATAATCCAGATCCACCATCTCCACAACCAACAAATCACACAAAAACACTAGGTGGCAGCCTTACATCAGGCTTCCAAATGTGTAACTCGAGGGGAAAAAAAAAAAGCCCACTATAGTCATTCTCTCCAGAAGCTCATGGGATACATGGAATTAGAGATCACGGTACTAATCTAAAACTTCTACAGCTATACCCAAGTACAGTCATGATAAATAACACTAGATTATTTAATAACAACAAACAACTGCTGCTCCCTGTGAAACTGATTTGATTTGTACAGAACACGACTGCACAGGAGTTGTGGCTATTTTTGAAGAGCTACAGTACTGTAGGGAGGGAAAAAAAAACAAACCCACACAATTTGCTATAACTTGGCCTGCTTTGATACAAACTCAGAGCTTGATACTGTTCAATGAAGTAACTTTGCCAAATAGGCAAAAACATTGAAGTTGGGCAGCCAGGTCCATTTCGTGTAAGCACAGGACAGCTTGCTGTAACCTACACCTATATTTAGCTTAGTTTTCACTATTTCCAACACTGTTTCCTAGGATTTCCATTATTTCACAATCAATATGATTTTATTCTAATGAATTTTCCTAGCATTAAACCCAGCTCTCCATCTTTGACCTTTCTTGCCAGAAAAGCACACTGACCTAGATTTTCAAGTCAACAGAGGGAGGGGATAACAACACCTCAAAATTGCTAAGTTTTTTATTATATTTAGGTGACCCAAAACCTCTTCTGAAGAGAAAATGGCTGACAATCAGCACAGTGGGTTGAATACATGAAATCATTACTTAACAAAGAAGCAGCAGAAGGATATAAAGGCATACGGTACCTAGGCTGAGAAATCAGCCATACTAAAGAAAATAATTTCCCAGACAAGTTCCCTGCCTTCCTGCTACTTGATTAGGCAACAGCAGAAAAAATGTGGGACAATTAGCAAACTAACCATTTGTTCTGAATCAAACCTATTTTTAAAAAAGATTTTCAGATGTGACATTTTTAATTCCCCAAATAACTTTTAAAAGTGGTATAGCTCTTCAATACATAAGAAACAAAGAGGGTTTTTGAAGGAACACTTATCTCAGCTGACATAGAGTTAAATTACAGGGTTTCAAATTGACTTACTTTGGGAATAGCCCTGCTGCTTATATGAAAAAACAGACCTGCATGTAGAAAGGTGATGATTCATGCAACTCAATGCTTAAGTTGCAGAAAGAAAAATAAGAATCTATTTGGTAATTTTAGACATTAATCTGAATTTTGAAAAGGCCACTTTGCAAAAGACCATGACTACAAACATTATCTCCACTCATTCCTTAAGGCATCAGCAAGTGTCTATAGTTCTTGGATTATTCTCTCTGCAAATATGCACAGAACTACGCCAATAGATAAACGTAGTCATTTATCTACTACCACACAACCCACAGAGGTATTTGTCCACTTGCTTACACAGTGTATTGATGTAAATACAAATAACGTTACCTGGCAGAAAACTGAACAAGTGCATACTGAAGAGCCTGCCTGATTTCCAGAAGAAATGATTCATCATCACTTAGTGTGTAATACCAATACTGCACGTAGTCTCTCAGGGAAAACTGGATTACCTGAAATTAGAAAGTAAAAAATAAAGATGAACTAACGAACAAAACACAACAAAATATAAAATAGCTTTTTGTGCCTGATAATGCAATAGCAGTCATCTTAAAAGATTAAGGTGAACCATACTCCCCTACCATTATGGAATTGAGTGATACAATACACCAACTCACATCCTGAAACCTCTTTTTCATACTGGTTTATGTTTATTCATCATCACTATGCTGAGAAACTATAATATACAGAAAACAGGCTCAAGTACTCCCCAATATCCTGGCCCATCCTCAATATTTTTCACTTACCACTCTCAAATGCGATAAAATGTCTCAACTCCTATTTGTCTCTAAGCTACTTAGATATTACATAGTCAACACATGCAAAAATAAAAATAGGTTAAGAAGTCCTGGTTAGAACTTACCTGTTGCAAAGGCTCATCAATTATATTTGCACCTGTCAGTCTTCTGTCAATCTTAATAGGTCTGGCTTCACGTTTCATTTCTTCTATGCACTTGAAAAAGATTAGGAAATGTAACTTTGCAGGTTTTAGCTATAATTAAAAATCAGCTCCACTGTTGATGATGTATGTATACTTCCAGTAAAGACTTTACACAACATCTCCCCTATTATTATAATTTATAGAGTAGATATGATACCATCATAGAATGGTTTGGGTTGGAATGGAGCATTAAAGGTCATCTAGTCCAACCCACTCTGCAATGGGCTGGGACATCTTCAACTAAATGGAGTTGCTCAGAGCCCCATCCAACCTGACCTTGAATGTTTCCAGAGACAGGGCATCTACCACCTCTCTGGGCAACAATAGTATCTGTATTTTTCATGATATGATAAATAATGGCAAGGAACTAACCTGAAAACCTACTTCTTGCTTACTGTAAAGGAGAGAGTTTGCTAAATAACTAGATCAGAAGGAAATAAAACTCAAGTAGGCATAAAAGGACAGAGGGGAGACACATGACAGGGGCACGAGACAGTTTGTGGGTAAGACCCCAGTTCCACACTTGATTATGAACTCCCTGTGCAACCTCAGGCAGGTAATTGGTCAGTTGTTTTTTCTTTCTCTCCGTTTCTTTATCCGCCTTAGTTTATTCTATATGCCAGAAGAGAAATTACTCTTTTGTACCACCACTACTTGACAGATGAATCTTTAAAAAATAATTGATATGGGGTTAAAAAAATTTATAGAAGGACTTGCAACACAGAGCAGTTGACTCCAAGAACGACTTCATCCGAGCTGACTTTTGGCAAGAGACATACTGAAAAAGAACACCCCTTATCAGTGCTCCTCTTGAGTGGACTAATACAGTCTCTTTCTACAAACTTAAGATGAAATCAGCAACAATCCCCTTTAGTTCCATATAAATAACAACCCAACAACCTATGCTATGGCTCAAAAAAAAAAAAATCAAGTTATTTTATTCTTTGATCCAGAGAGAAAGTGATGACTACATTGGAAACACAGAACTACCAAAAACCATGAATGAAAAAACTATAAACCGTATGTCCGGTGTTTCTATTCTACATCTCTCCTTAAGTCTCTCTCACTCAAAGCAGTTAACAGTGAATGGCAGTGAAATACCTGAGGCCACAAAACATTCCTCCTCCTACTTAGCAGCAACTCCCATCACAACAAAAAAGTATATTGTTGCAAAATTCTGTGTATTTTTTAACTTTTGAAACAAGGGAACAGTTAAATGCTGCCTTAATACGAATCAAGTTGACTCATATTCAAACAATACTCCAGCTATATAGTAATGAATTTGCAAAATATTTTTGCCTTGACAGTGTCAAAAACACCAAAAAAATACAAAATGGAATGATTAAATATTTTTACTAAGCACAGCACAATACAAATTGCCAAACAAAATTGTTAAAAGAGTTTGAATTTTGAGGACTGAATGCATTAAAAAAAAAAGCATAGAAGAAAAAATACCAGACTGAAGAAAAGAAACAGAAAGGGATAAGCAGAGAATATGTAAGTTATGTGGTAAAAATCTGAATGTTCATAGGCTCATAGGTTTCAGGTTTGGTTCTGGACTTCAGGAAGTCATCCTGTCCACAGCCTCCTGCTCAAATCAGAGCCAACCATGAGGTTAGACCATTCTTTCCTATTCTTTTTTCTCCAGTGAAATATTTATGTACATGCAGTATAATTTCATTTGCTTTTGATATGCCTGAACGCATCTAAAATTTAGATTATCTGCTTTTATTTCACTGCAGCTTCAACAGCTGACCTCAGTTGTCACTTGGAAAGTGCTGCTGGTTTTAAGCCTGGCCTTCCAGACACTGATTTAGAAGATGGATTTAAAGGAAGGACCCAACTTGCATGAAGAAAACTGTCCCACTTGACTGTCGTTTCATACGTGACATCAGTCTGACATACTCTATCAGTATTAAATCATTGGTTAGAAAAAATGAGTATCACTTGTAATTGTTAAATTTGACATCCACCTACTTAATTTTAAGCAAGTAGGAAGCACTGACGAGGAACATGGGATGTACACTCCCCCAGGTGAGATGCAGCACAGGGTACAGAAACCCAGGCTCCACAAGCACGTAACCGCAGTGACTGGGTAGACCTCAGACATTGCTTCGCTGCACTAATAGATATTTTTTCAGTCCTTTTTTGAAACTATGCTAGATGAAGATGAAAAACACCTCATATGGACTGTTCTGCTATTTCCCAAATCACGTACTTGTGGTTACAGGCTTTCATGAGTGCACAGGACACAGGGGATTTACACATCCACATCAAATCCATAGCACAGCATATGACCCTCTGACTCAAAATAAAGAGATTCAGAGCCTAGTCGGGGATCAAATACACAACTAGCACTTGTAACAGTGATATTCAGTCCACAGAAACTCCTTGTCTTTTGGATGAAGCATGAAAGACATCACTTATAGCAATAACCAGCCATTCGATACTTCTGGCAAAGTTGGACAGAATCTATAATTTTTATCAAAAATGGCATTCCAGTTAACAGTTCAGAAGGCTCTAAACTTGCCCTTCAGTCAATGCTATTTTAATATAAACCAGTGGGCAATTGTGCATCTTACAGAGCCAGTACATTATGGTACCTCGGGTACATTCCTGAGTTATATCAAAGACTTGCAAAAGGAAAAGCAAGTCTAATCCTAAACTTTAAACCTCCCTGCAGGTATGCAAACAAAGAAAGAAAATGGCAGAAAGGTAAATAATCTTCCATCAAACTTGCATATATTTCTCCTTAATGTAGGGCATGCATTATATATTTGCTATGGGCAACCAAGGAAACGTATCTGCACTAAATCCTGTGTTGTAACTGGTGCATCCTCCACGTTATTTCCATCCACAATTTTATTACACTGAATTATAACTTATTTCTTTAAAATCAAGCATTTGAACATTCATCTCAGCCTAAAAAAAAATCCCCTAAAAAAAGCAATCTATAAAACTCTGCCTTTGGGGAAAACAGCTTCTCAGAAAGAACCTGTATCATCAGATTACTTCTCAAAATACAGTATCACAAATGAATTTAACATGGAGGTAAATTCAGTTTGTACTTGGTTCACAGAAAAAGTGTAATGTATGCACTTGCCACTTCAAAGAATATTCATTGTTCAAGACCACTTAAGGCCACAATAGTTTTAAACACAAAAACAATTTCAAGTTAAAAAAAATTGCTTTCCAATAAGGATAAGTCAGCAGAAATTTAATACACAAATGGCAAATAGGAATCCCAAGCAAACCACGCATTTGGTTTTGGTTAGGACTCATCTCTTCTTGCTCTGCTACTAGCTCAGCTAAACTAGCTAATGCTGTTTTAATACAGTGGCAAAAAAAAAAAAAAAAAGAAATACAAAACACTATTGTAGAAAACAGATTTTAGTTGATGAACAACTTCAAACAGCATTTGGTAAAGCCAGATAAAAACAAGCACTTTTGTCCTACAAAAGTTAAATCCAGAGGTTAGTCAAGAGAGGTCAGTCGAGAAAAGTGATGTGTCAATAATCCACTCTGGACTCAAAACAACTGAGTTTGCATGGATTACATAAAAAAAACCCACAACATTTTATTCTTTTATAAAGGAAACAGAGCATACAGATGCACTGAGCTCAAAAAAAGTAACATTAATGCAAAAGAAGTTTCAGCAATGTAGAGAAAATTTCAAAAACAGAAAAACTTCTTGTATATTTGCTCTCAAAGCATTAGACATATGCAACACTTCACAATCAACATAATATAAGCACTAAAGTCTGAATAGCACCAAGAACCATAGTCTCCTAAAATGAGGTTTCATTAAGAACAGAATCATTAGTTCACGGTTCATTTGCCCTCTTTCAGCCTTAAACTTTATATTTTTCATTTTGGACCAGTGAGATTACTTTATGATTTACAATATATTTAAGTTCCTGGTTTATCTCAACGGATTCAAAGACTTAAGTGAAAATACCACTTACCAGTCACGAAGAAAGTTTTGTGATTAGAAAACATACTGCTGAATCACAAAATAAATTTATTTCTATGTGCTACTGATAAGAAAGCTGAACCACTCTCCCTGTTTTCACAGATAACATGAAGTGTGACCTGACAGCTAAGAAAGGGCAGGATGTTTCAGCCAAAATAGCTGTACGATTAGATACAATATAACTAGCAATCTTTAGGTGAAAGTGTTTTCTCTATTCTGATGAAATATATTGGCCTAGAGAAATAGAAACATATTTCTAAACTTCTGGGTTGCCAAGACGTATTGGTTCATAAACCAGGAATTCCTGTAAATTCTACCTCTTGGCTATTAACAATTTATTCTGTATTATTAAAGAGATGCAGGTTTATCCAATTAGGAACCCTGAATTAAGGTCCATCAACCAAAATGATGTGTCTGTTAACAATTCAGTAAAAAAGAGGAGTTGAAAAGGGGATCCCACCGCTGTTCCGGATTTAGGTATGCATTTCCAAGATTTTTGCTTGGTCTTAAAGATAGTGAAAGATACAAAATTCTACATCACTGAAGTACTGTAAACCTAGACTTTAATTTTCTTAGTTAGGCAAGCAACTCTCTGGCCACAATCAAAAGAATCATAACTGGAGAGACTACAGATCCAGTGAAGGAAGAATCCTAAATTAGTCATGACAATCATGCAAGAAAAAGCATGAAGGAGCTACCACTCCCCTCCCCCCCACCAAAAAAAAAAAAATATACAATACACATAAGTAGTCTAGAAAGAAACAGTTTAGTAACTGCCTTGCAGACAATATTAGCCAGTTACATCTTGCTCATTTCTTATAACGAAGCCAGAAACAATACTTGAAACAAACTTTCCATAAATGCTTAAAAAGCTTGTATTTCAAAAAGGAAAAAATCTCACGTTTCATTTGCACGTTGCAGCTGACTCAAAACATAAAAGCAGGCTTATTTACCTTGAGAAAAGGCACAATTCTTAGAGTAAAAGTGATTATTAGTGTTATTCTAATTTTCAAAGTTATCAAATCTGATCTAGATGTTAAGACCATTAAACTCTCCTTACCTTAGGGATCCCAACTGATGTACAAGGAAGAAATGAATGTTCACACTGCTCAAGGTATTTTTCCGAATTGCTTTTTCCAAATAAAAGAGTAACCACAAACCCCCTAAAATAGAAAAAGAAAGACCAGTTAGAACAAGTCATCTTTTCCCCACCTCTAGAAAATATTTCACAAGTTATAAAAGGACAATATATGACAGTTCTTACTGTATACTCTCCTAGTGGAGTGTAGCATACTACTCAAAATAACTGACAAAGTATATTAAGTATGAAGTTTCCCAGTCTTGTATTATCAGGCTTGATATGTTCTTATCACACAGTAGATCTATACAGCACAATCTATACTACGCAGCCCAAGAAGAAACCGTGATGGCTTGCCACCCATGACCACAAATATCAGTACACAGAAACAGGGGTACATACATAAACTACTCTGGTAGTATTTATACAAAGATTCTTTTACTTTAATATTACGAAGAAATAGATACATGTAGGCCATTGCATTGTGGCATAAGACACAAAAAGACAGACCAGGAAGAAACTGATGTGTTAAGGGTAGTAAGCAACTACTGATTGCATATGTTTAAATAAGAAGAAAGAAAATTTTCAACTGGGAACTTATTTTAAGCTGAAAAAAAATCCCAAACAAACCAACCTGAAAAAAAACCCCAAATAAAGCCAAACAAGTAGTGCTGCCAGGCTGCAGAAGAAGAGAGTCAAGGAAAAAGTCAGCACTAGGTGTTGGGTTTCTGGGGTGTTATGAGTTTTTTGGGGTGGTGGGGTTTTTTGGTGGGGTTTTTTTTGTTGTTGTTGCTCTGTTCTTAATTAATTCAGCATATAAAACCTAAATAAATAAATGCATTCCTAGAATGTTAGATCAGGAATTTATTATCTTCTTCCCTCACAATTCTACAATGACAATTAAATTATGACTTATAGTTAATCAGGACAGGAGTTAATTTTATTATTGTTTTCTTTAAGATATAATGAAGGCATAAGGGAAAAAGCAACATTACAAAAAGTTCAAGCTTGCTACAACAGCAGTAATTTATTTACAGCTTATGACACCAGGCCACAAAAACACATAAACATAAAGCTGGTTTTACTAAGAAATAGATGAAAACCTAAAGGCTGTGCCAATAATAGCATAACCAAAGTATGCGGTCTTTGAAAAAGTCAAGCATAAAAAAAAATAAATGAGAATATGAAGTTACTGCTGCTCAGACTAGCCTTGGAATGGCTAAACACATGTAGTTTTAACAGAAATTTCAAAGCATTCAATTTAAAGGCCAGCTGACCAACATCTGTGACCACAGGCACTCACAAAGTCATTCCAGACTTGAAACGTGCTGAAAGAATGCAATCTATATTATTAGATTTTTGTTGATACACAATATTCTTAATTATATGACTAGAATAAAATTCCTACCAAGTTAAAATATGCCACTTGAAGGCTTTAATTCCCAAACTAGGAACCATTCTTTTTAAGCACTCTAGAGGCTCAGTAATTCAAAAAGCAGGGAGATAGATATTATCAGTAACATAAGGCATAAGAAAATATCACTTGATACGCTGATTCTTACAGTTGTCTTTATCTGCCAAACATGTACTTTCTACATACGAGGACAAAAAAATAAAAGCAGGTCTAATTGCTCTTCTGCTCCAGATATTTCCAGACAGCTTTAAAGTCATAATACCAATGGTGCCAGTAGCATCAAAATTCAGTTCAAGGACAAAAACTTGCTTAGAAAAATATCAATATTAGTTTCACTATGCTTAAAAGTTAACTAAGGTATTCATTTGAGGAAGAGGGGTGTTTGTTGTGGTTTTTTTTTCTTTATTGCAAAGTTTGGAATTTCATTTTATTATCTACCACTTTTCTATCAGAAACCCCAGTTTTCTTTTAAAGAAAACAGCATACCCAAAATGCATTTTGGGGGGCAAAAATCAGTTTTGACTTCAAACATATATGACTAACTTGGGGAAAGAAGGAGTAAGGAGGAGAGAAATCCTTCTCTTACTCAAAAGGATTGAAGCCTTGGAAATAACTAGCTATATATATATCTGTTTTCTCTCAAATGTTCCGACATCTCTGAAGTTAATGGCTAATTATAAAAACCATAGAAACATAGAATGGTTTGGGTTGGAAGGGACCTTAAAGATCATCTTGTTACAACCCCCCTGTCCTGGGCAGGGACACCTCCCATCAGACCAGGTTGCTCAAAGCCCCAGCCTGGCCTTGAACCCCTCCAGGGATGGGGCAGCCACAGCTTCTCCGGGAAACCCAAGTGTCCCGCCACCCTCACAGAAAAGAATTTCTTCCTAAGATCTAATCTAAATCTCTCCTCTTTCAGAAAGTTTAAAACTGTCACCCCATATCCTATCACTACACTCTCTGATAAAGAATCCCCCTCAGTCTATCCTGTAGCCCCCTTTAGTTACTGGAAGTCTGCTATAAGGTCTCCTCGAAGCTTTCTCCAGGCTGAACAGCCCCAGCTGTGTTGATAGCAGAGGTGCTCCAGCCCTCTCATCATTGTTTGTGCATCTCCTCTGGACTTGCTCCAACAGGACCATGTTTTTCTTACGGTGGGGCCCCAGAGCTGGACGTAGTACTAATACACAACCAAAATAATTTAAGTATATGCTCATTTTCCTAGATACCTTTAAGTATTTTCATTTTTAAGATAGAAATGCTAGGAGTTCCTGCCTCTATAGCAGAAATTAATACATTTTATTCCCTAACTTAAAACATTGTGTGCATTGTAGAGGTATACATAGCCTGACTAGCTATGTATGCACTGAAGTGCAAATACTCCTCTAATTCATCAAGAGGATATTCAATGCAGTGAATGAGAAATTATTTTAGTCTTTTCTCTATATGAATAGAACAGAAAAAGGAAAAGACTGTATTTTGCTTATATTTTTATTGATAAGTTTTTCCAAATATTATTGGAAGACCAGCTTTTTACAGGGACAGATTAAAAACAGAACAAAGATGACAAAGAAAAATAAAGTCCACAGATTTATCTTTTCCCCCATCAAGTCTGAAAAGTAATAGCCTCAGCTGAACGCTTTGTAGAAGTCAAAAAGCAGCTTCAGAACCATTCCTGACATGGTCAGCAGTCAGAATCATCAGTGTAGGCAGCCAGCCACATATATTTGGAAGTGATTAAGTATCAATAATTATGCTTTTTGACGGCAGAGCAAATTCCTTTAAACAGCAAAGCAATTGACGGTCCAAGAAATTTCAATTCTCTCAACATCTGAAGCGTAAGGCTGTTGGCAAAGCCACAATTCACATTATTTTTATTTTCTTCCTTAGGACCGAACGGGGGAAGGAGAAAAAGTAAAGTAAGAAACATACATGATACAAAGGAAAGGCAGATGGTAAGACAGGCCCAGCACTCAGGTTAAAGGTTTTGCACCAATACTTGAAGTAAAAAATATTTCATGAAGATTAAGACCTTGTAATAGTCTTGGCTACACAGGTTAAAGAAACAGTATCTTTTCCTTCCTGTTTCTGGTGGAAAGAGCTCAATTCCCTAAGCCATGATTTACCAGATCCTGAATTGAAGAGGGATGTACTACAAAACAGAACAAAAAAAGCTAACATTTTATAAATCAGTCTTGAATCAAAACAAAATTAAACAAAGACAACTTTAGCTTTAAAACTTTTATTCATGCTCACAACTAGTTTCAGTGTCCTTCCATGGACACAACATTACACTTACTACAACACACAGTTAAGAGTAAACACAAAAGAAATAATTAGCACATAGCAGAAGTGAAATCGTATAAACAGATCACTTATGTTGATACAGCTACAGCATCAACATTATTTTCCTTCACAACTCCCTGGTTTATACTTTACTAGGGGTGCAACCAGCGACAATTCAACATTTTCTTTTGAAGAACTGCAAAATGGGCCAGAAGTGAACTCCCAGCTGCTTCAAGTCAGAAACTATTGATAAAGGCCACTGTTTTCTGATCAAGCATCAAAAGTTAGAAGACTGCATGTCAAACTGGATAAGTACTCCAGGTTTCAAGACAAAATTCTACCATAAAAATCCATGTACAAAATTATTACTTTGTTCCAGATACGAGGAGGGTAAGTATTAAGGAAACTACTGTAATCATGAAGCAAAGCTAGATTTTTATTTCCTTAATTTATATAGATGATGTTATGATATATGATTGCTAATCTTAAGTGAAACAGTTACTTCATAACAATTTCTGTTGGTTTCTAAGAAAAATGGGACCAGGTATTTTGTGTAACTTCACAGGAATTAATTCAGAAAGAAAAAGCAGGCAGGAATAATTTAGACATAAATCTATTTGACCGAGTTAGCACTCACAGATGTGTATGCTGACTGTTAAGATTTAAGTAGGTGTGTCACTCTGAAAAAGATTAACAGTGTAAAAAAGGGCTAGATCACAGGCTTTGCCAAGATGTGTACGTTAAAAGTAATGAAGTAATGACATTATACTGGAAGGGCTAAGACTTCATATCTGTCTACATAAATAAACACATAATAGAAAGATGGGTACAAATCCTGCTTTAACAGACACACCACCACAAGATGAATTTATCCTGAAGATCAACGTTCACTGACTCGCTACAAAAAGGAACCGAAGCAGCAAAAGAATCAGAGCAAACAGGTATCTGAGCTGATTAGAGAATGAGTGAGCTCAAGGCACTAGATGCAGTCTCACGGTGGCAAACTGTACTGACTTCAGACATGCTCCATGAGAGCTTTGAAAAGCCAAGCAAACAAAACTGAGCCAGAAGGAAGGGTAAGCTTCTAAGAAATTATTATATCCCATTATTTTTCCTACTGCAGATACTAAGGAAGCAGTAATACAAAACAGTAAATGGACAAACTCTTTGTCTTTTGCCTTGGACAAAGGGCCAGCACAATATGCCAATTATACATGTATCAAGACAAAAGCACGCACTTAAAAGTTAGTTTTACTTCACCTAAATCCTTGCTCTAAGGGACTGATATATTCTGATTCCTGAAAGATGGAATTCCAAGTTTAACACACTTGAAACCCAAGCGTAGCAGCTCTATGCCACTGAACTCTATGACATTCTTTGATGAGACTTACAGGAATATACATACATTCTGTAATGCATCCAATAAGAAGGTTAAAAGGGAGGCAAAAAATATTAATGATAGTCCAAACATCTCTTAAGTCAAGCAGGTCTGGGAGAATCTGGAAATGTTACTGTCCTGCAGATTACTCTTATGCGTGAGAGGAAAGAGAATATCCCTCTAATACATTTAGACTTGGCATGAAAAAATAAAAGTTTCAATGGTTACAAGGCAGACATTATAATATACAATGTAATAATGGTGCTAAGGACTAGAAAAAAACATCACCCGTTTGCTCCCTTCCTGTCTATAGATAAAGTATGAAATGTGTATAACTGACAAACCGATCTACTTGCTCAAGATGTAGCATCATTTCCACACACCCAGGAAAACACTCACTCACTTCCCTCATGAACAGAGTCTCTTGGGTAGGAAAATGAGATTGTGATAAGGAAAGAGGACATAATTACTTACAAAGTATCTGGGAAAAGAACTGGCATAGTAAAAGAAAGTATGAACTGAAGTTAACATTGGTTTAATGTGAGTACTTGTTCTCCAATACCTATTATAAATAGCTTTTTTTTAATATCAGAGTTGTGGTTTTTTTTGCCTGGGAAAAGATAGTATAAGGACTATTCAATAGCAAAAAAAAAAACAAACCCAAAATACTTCGATAAAATTGAGACTTCAAGAAAAAAAATTTGGCTGATAAAGAGCTGCTCAAATGCGGAAATACTAATTCCACTGAAAATCTGAAGTGAATTCAGAGCAAACTATTCGCTAACACACACATAAAATTTTACTTCCATAGTAGATTATACAAAACACGAAGTAGTATACTTACCCACCCACAAAGCAGAGGATATAAAACGCAAAATAAAATATAGCGAAGGGTCCAAAAGTTACTAGAAAAAGCACAACGCCAAGACTTCCCCATCCCCATATGGAAAGACTGGTCTGTAAACAAGAACACATAGAGAAGGAATAATTATTATGATATTTGTACAACTTTAAGTCTCCAAAGAAATAGTTATTAGTTATTAGAAATAGTTTTTAGAAAGCTTGATATATTTTAACTAGATATGAAATAAGCTTTGCTTTATGAAATAAAAAATTATCTTTATTTTTTAAAAAAGCATATTACTACAGTTTTATATATTGTGGGCCAGTAGTCCAGTTTCACTAACCTTAGAGCATTTTTCTTTCAAATATTAGTCATCTCTCACTTCACATGCAACTATCACCCTTAAAGTATCAATTCTTTTTCTTCTCTGTTCTCATTTTGTGCACTTTTGTTTCCTGAGATCCTTTTTTCATTCCCCCTGTGAAATTCTCCACTACTTCCAAGAAAAATGCAGGATTTGTCACAGAACAGGGAGAAACGAATACGACCTCGTTTTACACAACTAAACGTGTAATTTTCCCACAGCCAAGCAGCACTACTACTTCCCTAAATCAAAGCAGTTGCAAGACCAGAAAAAGCATCCCTTTCTCCAGTTGAGTCACACAGGGTTCAGCAGGTGCACCAAATATTTGGCACCTGTTTATTTTTACTCTTTCTTTAAAATAAAATAGAGGGAAACTTCAGAAACTGGTTACTGTACCTAACAAGATACAGAAATTAAGAATATTCAAACAAAACAGTTCTGTGATATATTTACATACAATTCTGTTTTAAAATCAGGAAATTTAATCTATTAAAAAAACCAAACACATAATGCAACAGGTAGAACATCACGTGCGCTGGTGGATTCACCAGAAGTATGAAAAAAGCAGGAAGATTCCAGTTATTACGCCAATATAGGTTACAGTATAAGTACATTCATATACACATACATACACACTTGATCTGGCGATCTAGATATGCGTGTGTATGCACCTATATGTATGTATGTGCAAGGTAATCTAAAAAGCAAGGTAGTGAAAACCTGAATAAACCGAGCTACAATAGTTTTGGACCTTCACAATACTGCAATGCAGTCAACAAAGATTATATAAATTTAATTCAATGTAGTCTCTAGTTCAATATGGAAAGCATGTTTCAGCCAAGTCCCAAGAGTGTGAATCCGATGATGACAAGTATTTATAGGCCACCAAAACTGTTCCAGCTCTAAGGTTCTCAACTTTTCTTTTTCTGTTGTCTAATTTACACCTTTCCTGCCACTGATCAAGTGACACCCTGATGGGAACTCAGACAACTGCTATGTCAACAAGTAACACGAAGAAAGTATTTAAATAAACTCGTCTTGCAGTTTGACATTTAGAAAACAAGCAGAGATCGAACACCATATTTGCAAAGAGCCCTTTTTTAGCTTTTAATAGGGAGGACAGGGTAAGCTTGCTTACAGCTCTTATTTCTTTACGGCAAATATTTAGATTTCATCTTTCCATCTTAGGAACGGCATTCAGAAAAATCAACTGCCTGACAAGAGTTTTTAAAATCCTATAAAGCATGAAAAATAATATAAAATAAGGTTCCTACGTAAAGAAGCTTCAGTTCTTCTCTGAGAGCAAGACATCAGACTGTACAAATGCAAAAATCACAGCTCCAAGGAGAGACTGTTTCATATATGGGAATTGTAATCATCAGAATAATTTAATTCATGTTGAGATGAAATTCTATTTTCTTCCTTGTTAAAGTTTCACAGCAAGAGATGGAGAAGCTCTACTGGCTTTTTTTTTGGTGGTGTTTTAGGCTGGAAAAAATTACACTCTTCTACACACTTCTATATTCAATTCAAGTGTTGCAATTCAAAAAACAGATTGCAAGTGATTCAAAAGTGCTTTATTAGATGATACTGACCATACAATCCACACAGCGAAAATGCTGAAGATCCGTGCTACAATAAATAAAAAAATAATCTTGGCCACAGCTGAGTGTGTTTTTGTTGACTCATAACAAGTAAATACAGCAGATAAACTGTCTGGGGGTTGGGGAGGAGACAGAAGGAGAGGGACACCAATCAAAAAAACCCCTTGCAAATACAATTAACTAAAAGAGACATGAGCTCTCATTATACATTTACATTTCAATACAGGAAGATTCCTCGTACTCATACCCTCAGAAATCCATTTTAGCACTTCTGCAGAGCACTACAAGCAACAGGAAGATACGCACACAGAAGATAACATTTAATCATGGTCTTTTTTTGTCAAAAAATCAGTATGCTTAATGGCATTATACAAAAAAGTTTAAGTTCTAAATATGGGATAAGCACTCTAAATGACTTAACAAAACTTAATTAAACTAGATAGCAGGATGCATATTCAGAGTTGGATGAATGCATAATTAACAAAGGAAGTTCTATAACTCCAATAGATAGAACAGTGACCTTTTGTCCTACGCTCTAGTTTTGCAATTTAGCATATGGCTACAGAGATTCAAATCTCATTTGGTATTTTAATAGGATTTCTTAAAACTCGCATAACTTGGTACACTGCAGTAAGTACAACAGATACTGGCCCAATTCTTGTACACTTTAGACGGGTGGTTTATAGTCTTATGGATTTTAAGATGTTCAAAGGGATCTAACCATCAGCATGGTTCCATTTAAGCTAACTGTAAATAAAATTTCCCGGAACTTCACACTTCTTAAAAGGACTTTAGCAATATCACTCCCAGACCAAACTGAAAACGTCGTTTAAAGTTCCTTTACCGTATCAAAAAATCAACTATTAAAAGCAAAACAAGTCCAACTGTTACACAAATATAAGACTATGCAGCTGGTCAGTACTGTTCAGGAACTAGCTCAGGTATTAAAATTCAAACCTCACAACTTACAACTTATTTGCAAGTTTTACTTTTTTTATAGATATATATATGTTTTTTTTAATAGTCACAGATTTACTCAAGCTCTGCCTAGCCTTACTAAAGTTAACCGCAGGGTGAATGCTTTTGATAGAAAGAATAAGTCAGTCTTCCAAAAAGATGGTATAATGCTGGCATTTAATTAGCAGCTATCCAGGGCCTTTAAAAGAAGCTGACATACCCTATGCTGGTAGGGCAAACTTCCACACTGAACTGCATTTCAAGGAACTAGGGACAGTAACCGAAATGCTAAATAAAGAATATAGGCCTTAATCCTGTGGTAGGCACGTATGGATATACGCTGTATGCACACACACATGCACACACATACGAAAGATCTTTATTCCAGATCAACCACTTCATCAGTTTTAACCACTTTTGCTTAGTGTCACTAGAGATGCCACGTTAGCCCCACCATCCCCACTCCTTATCACTCCCATCTGAAGCCTTACAAAGAAAGAGTTCTGCAGTGTAGTAGTAAGGGGCTAATGTAGCACTATGTTCACACCCAGGAATTTTCTTCCCATGGTATGGAACTGCTTTAGCAAAATAAACCGCAATTGCAGTAAAGGGCTGCCTTTAAGTCCAAAGAGCACACTGACAAGACACACCAAGGTGAACATTGACATGAGCTTGACTGAGCTGTTAGAGATAACCAGACTATCACCTCTCAACGACACCTTGCTTTTTTTTTTTGCTTTGCTTTTTTTTTTAACTAGGCTTTGTCCATTTTTCCCCACTGAATGTTTTTTCCACAGTATACAGCCAACTACCAGAAGTACGTAAAGATCTTGCTTTTTTATATACATCTTCTTTTCCGTTCTTTGACTTCTGCTTTCTAAAGAATGCAACCTTTTGATGACCCCTGTTACGGTGAACGGTGCTGAGCTAAGAGCCACTACACAACTTAACGTGACTGTTCACATGGGAGCTTATGTAAATCCACAAGATTCACTGCCTAGAAACTGTGCACTAAAGGCCACAAAGTCTTAAATCAAAAGTTTAAAAGAAGAAAAAGCCCACTGTCATTTAGTATGCATGCAGTTATGCATAATATAATTTACTAGTTATGAATTAGCTAGAGTACTTTGCAGACAAATCAATGGGAACGTGGCAGGGATTTAATGTACCAACCACAACAGCAAAGATTTACTCCAGTAAGAAAAACAACTATGACTTACAATAAACTAGCTTCAATAGGTTTCTTTTTGCTTAATTCAGAGCTTTGCCTCTATCCCATCTGTAAGCAAAATCCTCAGCCTTGATACAGCTTTCACTAAAACGATTCACCAAGGCAAGCACAGTTTGTTATCTGGATTTAAACTGGTGCTGTCAATTTCAGCTTGCAACTGACAGTAAGATACATGTGTGTTTCCAGTTCAGTGCATCCCAAAGTCGGGCCACAGATAGTCATTTTCTTCCTATTGTCCCCTTTGCCACCAAGCAGCAGACACACGCATGCCCTCTCACAAGGCTCTGGATGCCACCATCCTCCCGCTCCCGGTGGGAACTCCTGTGCCAGGCACTGGCTCCCTCCACGACCCCCCACAGGCTCAGAGCAGTTGTGGTGTCAAGTCTGGAGAAGATGGGGCAACAAGGAACACTCCTACAGGAAGGCTGGGCTCTGGAAGCACCCCTGTCTCAATCTTAAAGGTTCAGCAGCAAACTACTGAAGTCTTATGGCTTGAGCATTCAGAAGGCCCAGACCACTTTTGATGGGCGCCATTTGTGCCCGTTTTCAAATTTAATAGTTGTAAAAGAATAATCCTAGCTTTGAAAGAACAGTGTCATTTAAAAACAAAACCACACTTCTTTGCCCATAATTCTCCAGTCACATTTGTCCATTAATATTTTTAAAATGACAGTGGCTGACCTGTCCCTAACTAAAAGTGATCAGCAAAATATTCTTTGCCATGTGGGTAGTTCAAACTTTTTTTTTTCCAAATATGATGTTTTGCCAAATGAATTTAATGCCACCTCAGGGCTCACTTTAAAAAAAAAGAACTGTCAAGGATTGCATATATAGCAAATGTCAAGTTTAATTTTGTTAATTTTACACATCTGCCTTTTAATTTGACTTCCATTTTGAGTGTAAATGGAATGTGTTCATGTAGAAACCTTTCTATAATTAAGGTGAGTGTCATTTTTGTCAAGTGATTAAAAATATTATTTTTAGGATTCAAATTACTGTCTCTTCACTAGCATGACAAGTAAAATTGGAAAGCTGTATCAACTGGAGTGCCAATTTCATCCCCAGCAAAATTATTGTGTTACATGACTAGGAAAAATATTTAACAATTGTGAAAAAAACCACTAACAACTTTGTGGTTCCATTCTCCTATCTGCCAAAGTTATAGCAATCAAGTGAAAGACACCTTGGTTGGTTCAAAAACAAGGGTTTTGAAAAGAGTTCTGCATGTCCTTGTTTCCTAACATTGATAAAGGTCTCTTTTTAACCTCTACCTTCTTATCTTTTTGCCCCTTTTCCTTCCTTAGACCAAAAAGGCAATGCAAAGCAAAACCATGCAAAGCTCCATTCCCACTTCAGACTACATAAAAATAACTGTAGTGAATCTAAACAACAAAGTACTGCAATACTGACAAGAAAACTCTTGGGAATTATTTTTTATGAAGGAATTTTATACACTGTATTTTGTTTTTATTGTTCTAAGTTTAGATATCTTTTTCCCAAAGCAAGCCCAAAATATTGAAGTTTATAAATATACATTACTCATCTTTTAAATAAAACAAACCCCACAATTACTGTTCAGTTTTAAGAAGTGAGGCCAATGAAGTTTCTCCTGGCTATGCCCAGTATTCCTGCTGATCCCTCCTGGTTGCAGAGGCTGGAAATTCTCCTTTCCTCTGCTGAGCAAGAATCAGGCTGTCCCCTCTGTCTCACTGCCTCCTCTGCTGCTCAACGCATGCTTTGTATGTCAAATGCCTTAACTAGTTAACAGTTGCATTAATTCAAGTGCAATCATGTCTAACTGTATTAATTTTGGATTTTACTGCTGCTTCTCACGTTGTATGAAACAGAAAAGTTTTTGGGATCATTTTCCCCTTTTCCTGCTCCACAGTTATACAAAGTGGTATAACAAAGCTCTAATGGACAGGCAATAACATCTCATTTATATTCCAAAACCACCATTACTGCACTGTGTCAATGATTCACAAAGTTCATTTTTAAAAGTGCAAACCTTTAAATGAAAATATATGCAAGTGTTTTCATAAAGGACATAACATTAAGGTACTTTAACTAAAAAGTTTAAAAGCTACTGTGTGCATGTTACTTCAACTTCAGCATTTATCCAGAGAGGAAAAAAAAATTCCATTACTAATATAAAACCTGCCTGTTTGCTATAATCAGAATACTACTATTGAAATATTGAAAAATAGAAAAATTATGTTCCCTATTTTGATACAATTGCTTTCTGCAACAAAGCTGATGAAGACAGATAACAGTCTTCTGATTAACACTGATAATTGTTTGACCAGAAACGGTAAATATTTTCAACACCAAACTTTTTTTTCAAGTTAAAAAAAAAAAGTAAAAACCAGCCTGGATTCAAGAGTCCAGATTACTTTTTTGTCCCCCTCTCACACCTGCTCTGCCAGCATCGCTGATCACAATATGAGGAAGTGGATCTTTTTAATTTTAAACCAACCTTCATTTTACTAACATTTATTTGCAGCGCTAACGGCTATTTTATTATACAGCAGAACTATCAGCAAGGGACAGAGAGTCTCATTTCACGTAACCTTATTTTGAAAGTGGAATAAGTATTTATCTTACTACGAAAAACAAGAGGCCAATTCAGACATACACACTCTTTCTGATAACATGCTTGCATTAAAACCCACTCTGAATTGTATTCTAGTTTAAAAGGATATGGAGTTTTGGTCAAGTTTAAAAGAAGCACTTGAGCATCCTGGATAACCATGGGAAATAGGAGATGCGAGCCCACTTTCAGCTTCTTTCTTAAATATAGAAGTGACATAATCACAACTCATTTTTAATATAATTTCAAAGAAAGTGATCCCTTTCCTTTGCAACAATCCATATTGACTTGTACCTAAGCTAGTTTGGCCACGTGGACAGAAAACAGACAAAAAGGATCAAAGTATTTTGGATTGCCTTAGGCGATCTAAACAGGGCCAGGCTTATTGCTCAACAGGATCACCTGAGGTGATCCAAAGTGAGAAAGTAAAGTAATCCCTCTAATTTTAGCTTGAATTCAAGCCAATGAGATAATCTAGACTTTTCTACATTCAGCCTCTGGATAAACAGATTACATCTATTTCAACTTTTGCTAGTGCAAAACACTGACAAGGGGGAGAGAGAGGGGAAGTCCCCAAAAGCTTTACCAAGTTTAAAAAAAAAAAAATCCGTTCTCCTAAATGGCTAAAAATAACGATGTTCTTTAGTCAAAAATTGGTTTTGCATATTTCATTTGTGATTACCACTCAAACAGCATTTTAAACTTTTCACTTTTTGTCCGAAACTGCAGTAAGAAGTTACTCAGAAGTTCCTTTCACTGTTTTCTTTCTTTCACTGCTAAAGAAACCTGATCCCACTAAACGAACTTAAAGAATCATCAACTTTGCTTCTAGAACAATTTCTACCACTGAAGGACTCCCAATACTTATCTTGACAGAAATACATTAAATCAGTCTCTCTCCATAACAGTCAGATCTAGTAGGCCATCTCTTTCTGTTTCATCTAACGAAAAACTTGTGGGCAGAAGCCAGGGCTACTGCAGGAACACTCACACAAGACTTTTTTAAAAAGGTTTCTTCATACCTTAACAATGATGCTTTTGAAGGTAGAAAAGCAATTTCTTTAGTTTTAAGGTAGTGGTAAGTTCAGCTGAGCATCCTTTCTGCCAAGTATTCTGCCAAGTATATTGCCCAATTCATGCCATTATCTATACCAGCTCATACTTACTAAGAAAATATATATAGATTTTACATACATATATCATAGAATCATAGAACGGTTAGAGTTGGAAGGGACCTTAAAGATCATTGAGTTCCAACCCCCCTGCCATGGGCAGGGACACCTCCCACCAGACCAGGTTGCTCCAAGCCCCATCCAGCCTGGCCTTGAACCCCTCCAGGGATGGGGCAGCCACAGCTTCTCTGGGCAACCTGTTCCAGTGCCTCACCACCCTCACAGGAAAGAATTTCTGTCTAGTATCCAATCTAAATCTCCTCTCTTTCAATTTAAAACCCCTTATCCTGTCAACTGCACTCCCTGATCAAGAGTCCCTCCCCATCTCTCCTGTAGCCCCCTTCAGGTACTGGAAGGGGCTCTAAGGTCTCCCTGGAATCTTCTCTTCTCCAGGCTGAACAAGCCCAATTCTCTCAGCCCGTCTCCATAAATACCTATATTTGGCTTGGGAAAACGCCTTCTGCTCAAAGGCAACCTATCCTTGCCCATGATTTTTAGAGGGAGAAGAAAGCACAAAAAA
Organism: Tringa tobata; assembly: GCA_033628505.1. Lineage (NCBI taxonomy): Eukaryota > Metazoa > Chordata > Aves > Charadriiformes > Scolopacidae > Tringa > Tringa tobata. Next base: position 3,697,042 of record JAHREE010000259.1, on the reverse strand, counting down.
GATGGGTTATAAGAGGTCTCATGAACAACGATTACTTTTCTTAAAATATCTCCATAGAAGAAGTAATGGATTTACTACACAATTTCAAAGCTGTTGCAGCGCACAAAGTAAGTTGCGCAACCTGAAATGGATAGAATTAGCTACAAATTAAAGGAAAAAAAGGACACACAACAACACAGTATCTACTTTAAGAAATCTCAGAAACTTCAAACAGTAAGAGCCTCACAAAAATAGAAAGTGAAATAAAGTGAAAATGCTTAGTTTTTGCAAATGCAGAACTGTCAAAGACATGAAGGCATAAAATAAGATAAATTCCATAAAATTATGAACAGTTTTGAACTGCACACTGCAGCAGCAGTTACTGCGGGTTTTTTTGCTTTTTCCTAAATAACTCATCACATATGAAACAGCAGACAATAGCTTCAATTTTATATTGAAAAAGAAAAAAAAAATTGTTTCTACTACTTGACTTGTTTAAAAGCATCTATAAGCAAATAATTATTCTCAAGCAAACTCCTTAAAACCAGTAGTTTCCTCTAAAAGGACTAATAAACCACACATTTCAATGACATTTCCTGCAGGACGTGTGTGATTTTTTACTGAGAATTAAGCTTACTGTATGTGTTTATATGTATTTCATATATATGTAAATATTATATATACACACACACACAAAATCCAGTACTTAAGTTTACTGAAGAAAGATTTAGTCATTAACTTCTGAGTAATCTTTCAGTACCCTGGCTTCCTCAGGCTATAAAATTCATCACCTGAGAGTTTTGTTTATTTCTTTAACCCACTGGTAATATTATATCTGCTATTTGGTACTTGCAGTACAATTTTCAGAGTCCTCTGAACTACAGCACAATTCCACCAACTTTAAGATGAAACTGCTTTGGATGCAGTGTAGCATTTTATCATTTAAAAGTACGTGGCACCATCTAAAAGTTCCTAAATAAGCAACACTCCTCATTTAGGTTAAAAAGTTACTTTAAAAAAATTAAGTTTGCAACCCAACTTTAGAATATTTTTACCCGAGACTGGACTAAATATAAAGAGAGACTCTAATTGCCTTATTAGGTCAGGTTACAAACGTGAAGTTACAAGTGGAAGAAGCTAATTCACATTATCTACCACAATTGCCAGGAGGAGTCCTCCAGTAACAGACACACTCAACAAGATTGAAAATTAATTCCCACATTGTCCCTAGCAATCGAGGCTGTTGTCTCTAACTACAGTCATGTCACATATCTTTGTGGAGTTATTTTGGTAAATGAAATAATGTGGTTAGAAGATCCCCATCCCTCTCCACCCTTGAAAAGAGTAATTTTTTTTCTTTATTAAAAAGGAGAAGGAAAGCTATAAACAATAATGTAGGCTCAGAAAGGAAAACAGCATTGAGTTTTTCAGTTGTAATGTCAAACGGCACCTTGACTACAAGTAGTACTGCAATCTGGAAAGCTCATCAGAAAACCAACATAAATGATTTTTCAAATTATACTGGCAACAGAAGAGGGTCTGCAAGAAGGAAGGTCCTTCCAGGCCAGGAAGGAAGGAAAATACATGCCAGTCAGCCTTACCTCAGTCCCTAAGACAGTTGTGAGCAACCAAAGTAGATTTACCAAGTGCAAATCACGTCTGACCAAACCAATTGCTTTCTGTGATGAGGTGACTGATGTTAAGGACACGGAGCGGGGCTCAGATGTTGCGTACCTTGTCTTCAGTAAGACCTTTGACACAATATCCCCCAGTCTCCTTATCACCAAGTTGCTGAGGCATGGGCTAAGTAAGTAGATAAGGTAAGTGAAAAATTGACTGGATTGCTGGACGCAGAGCCATGATCAATGGTGCAAAGTTCAGCAGGCAGCCAGTAACTAGGTGGGAACCCTCAATGATCAATGCAGGGATCTATACTGTTTAATGTCTTCATTAACAACCTGGGTTACAAAGATGATTAGGGGCCTGGAGCATCTCCCTTACAAGGGGAGGCTTAGGGCTTGGGTCTTTTTAGTCTGGAGAACAGATGGCTGAGGGAAGATCTGATCAATGCTTATAAATACTTAAAGGGTGAGTGTCAAGAGGATGGGGCCAGTCTTTTTTCAGTGGTGCCCAGCGACAGGACAAGAGGAAATGGGCACAAACTTGAATATAAGAAGTTCCACCTGTTGCAGAATGGTTGCAGGATCCCGGGCACAGTTCACTGGAAAACTTATGTGAGGCTCAGTTGTTCTGAGTTAGCCAGAGTAGGCCTCAGAGACATGGCAAAACATCCTGACAAAGAAGTTCTGCAAGGCTGGCAAGGACATCCTGTCCTTGAAGATAAGAAATAAACGACTTTGAGGAAAAACACCTGGTCTGAGAACAAGGAGGAACCCTGGGTCTCAAACTGCAAGTAGGAGGAGTACGATAATGTAATCCTTAGAATTTAGCAAGTAAACAAGTAACTAGCGGAGACAATTAGCTGTAACTGTATAAAAGTGTGATTTGCGCCGTAATAAAGTTAAAGCTTGCTTTACCACTCATATTGAGTCGACCGCTTGCTTCCCTCGCTCGTCGCATCCACCTAAACATAAGAAGGAACTTTCCTGTGAGGGTGGCAGAGCTCAGAGGAATAGGCTGCCCATGGAGGTGGTGGAGTCTCCTTCTCTGGAGACATTCAAAACCCACCTGGACAAGTTCCTGTGCAACCTGCTCTGGGTGGACCTGCTTTGGCAGGGGGGTTGGACTCGATCTCCAGAGGTCCCTTCCAAACCCATGTGATTCTGTAATGGGACAGAGCGCATCCTCAGTTACGTTTGCACAGAATATCAAATTGGGGTGAGTGCTCAATAGACTGGAGTGCCACAGCTACTGTTCAGAGGGATGCCAACAGGCTAGAGAAAGGGGTTGACAAGAACCTCATGAAATTCACAAATATAGACTTGCATACGGAGTAGAAGAACCCTGGGCCACAATAAAATCTGGGAGCCACATCTCTAGAAATCAGCTCTACAGAAAGGGACCCTGGGGTCCTGGTGGGCAGTAAGATAAACTGGAGTTGGCAGTGCGCCCTTGTAGCAAAGGCAGCCAACAGCATCCTACCCTCTGTTAGCAAAAGTGTCACCAGCAGGTCCAGAAAAGTGACCTTTCTTCTCTGTTTGGACATATACGACTACCCGTGCCCAGTTTTGGTCTCCTCGTCACAATACAAATCCATATGGAAACCAATGTACAGTATCCAATCCCACAAGAAGGGATTTTGTGCCAAACCAAAATAAATCCATATACTGAAGCCACATACTGGCTACACTGGCCACCAAAGGAATGGTGGATTTAAAAAGTTTATTGGTGCTCCCAGTTAATATTCTAACCCCCTTTACATGACTGGGAAGTAACACAACTTTTGACAGTATTACCCCTCTCCTCCATTCCCTGGTGCTCACCTTTCTTTTCAAAAATAAGTAAGAGCAGTTGTCTCCCACACACCTGCCATTAACATAATAAAGGGCATTTACTGCCTAAACACTGGAATCCAAAGAAACATCTACCAACATTATATTCACTGATTTTACTACTTTTGGGGGTTGTTCTGTTCTTTTAATTCCAAGACCTCAACCAGTGCCACCACCATGAATCCAGTTCCAATGCTTGCAATGATCGCCCCTTCATTATACCCAACTTCAAGAATTTACTGATAGTTCCCCAACATTTTTTAAACCAGCATCATAATTAACAACCTACAAAATGAAACAGATGTAAAAGTAGAGGAGCCTCAAAAATCCGAGTATGCACCACAAAGGAGCAGGTTTCAGCAGCCAAATAACAAATATATCCCAAGTTGCAAATACAGTGAATTTTCAAGAAGAAAACTGAAATCCACTGACAGAAAACTAGCACCTTCCTCTGAAGACTGTTTCCTTCTTAAGTTTAAACTTGCTGCAGTTCTTTAAGTGCTGTATGTTTTCTCCAGTAACAAAATACAGAAACTCTGATACAACCACTATTTCACTACAAAATTCCCAATAGTATCTGAGAGTACATCAGAACTCCTACAAGGCCAAATTTCCTATGAAGCATGCTTGCTGGATGAAGACAAAATAACTGTGAAAACAGATGTTATACAAAATGACTAAAACCTTTACAAAGCTCAAATAACCCTCAAAACTTCCAGTTCCTTGCAACTGTTTTTCTGGACAGAATATCATCCAGCTGCATTAAATAAAGCAAGAGAAAGAGATTAGTTCAGTGTCTCCAAATTATTTAGCAGCCCACAAAGAACAGAACTTCTTTAATGAGTAGTTGATGCCTAACTCTTAGAAGAGTGGACAGTGCCAACTAAAAAAAAGCAGGACTTCGAGGCTATGGCAAAAAAATGCCTTTACTTAGGAGGGAAAAAAAGTGTTTAAACATTACATCTATCCCACTGGAAGAAAGAAATAATGAGAATGATTCTGCCCCTCTACTCCACTGTGGTGAGACCCCACTTAAAGTACTGCATCCAGCTCTGGGGATCTCAACAAAAAAAGGACATGGAGCTCCCGTTGGAGCAAGTCTAGAGGAGAGCCATGAAGATGCTCAGAGGGCTGGAGCATGTCTCCTATGAAAACAGGCTGAGAGAGTTAGGGTTGTTCAGCCTGGAGATGAGAAGCCTCTGGAGAGGCCTTATAGCAGCCTTCCAGTAGCTGAAGGGGGCTATAGGAGAGATGGGGAGGGACTTTTCATCAGGGAGTGGAGTGATAGGATAAGGTATAATGGTTTTAAACTGAAGGAGGGGAGATTTAGATTAGATCTTAGGAAGACATTCTTTACTGTGAGGGTGGTGAGACACTGGAGCAGGTTGCCCAGAGAAGCTGTGGCTGCCCCATCCCTGGAGGGGTTCAAGGCCAGGCTGGACGGGGCTTTGAGCAACCTGGTCTGGTGGGAGGTGTCCCTGCCCATGGCAGAGGCATTGGAACTTGATGATCTTTGAAGGCCTTCCAACTCTTAACTATTCTATGATCTCACAGACACATATACTACCTCCTGTCCACTGCGACACTGAAGAGGGAAAGCAAGCATGAACATCTGCAAATAAGGTTTACACAGAGACAGTTCTATGAATCTGGTGGAACACTTGATTCTCAGACATCAGGGCATGGAATATTTCCAACAAATCTCAATGAATCTGGAGGGGGTGTAGGGGGGAAGACACCACAGAAGTGGTGCACTAATTCTTGCCACTAATACTTCAAGATTATAGACTGAAACTAATTATAGACAAAACTAATTAAGTCATTTGCATATTCAGCTCACAAGGCAAGTTTACAGAAGATATCTAAAATCCTCAATCATTGCCACTGGCTCAAGAACATCAACAAAAAAAGAGAAAACTAACTCAAGAAGTGGAGCTGACTAACCTTACTCATGAAACTTTTTCTGGAGGCACAAAAGCATCCAGAAGTCACAGAAGGAGTGATGATATTCCCTGTTTTCAAAAGGACAGGAGTTATTTTGGATATTGATTCACTTTAGATCTAAACAGAAGGAAATGCAGGAAAGCACTATGCACTTCCCTTGCACCAGGCCATGCAGCTGTTGACTTGGCAACTTCTCCTGCGTTCCCACCCTCATGCCTCTCCAGAAGGCTGGTTCACCACGACAAAACAATTCCAGTTGCTGCTTAGCTACAAGACCTGATACAAGAAGCAGTGTCACACCAGTTGTGTCTGGTGGGAAGGAGAAAACGACTTAACTGGATCTAGTTTGGTATTAAAGTTGAACGTGAAACGACACTTTTAGTGTCTTAAATTCCTTTATGCGTGTAGGGTATCTGAACTAAAATACACGGCTGACCCAGTGACAGCAGCAGGAAAGCAAAGAGAAAGATACGAGGAAGAAAAGTAAAGAGGAAGGAAACACACAAAAGCAACAAGTAATAAGCAAAAGAAGAACCATACCGACAGCAAGGCCTGCATTTATAGACTAACTTAGGTGAACTATTCCACACAGCAGCAACACAGTTATTTTGATCATTGGAAAACAGAAAAATGCTTTGCATAATGCATCAAAAAAATAGGGAATAGTTATGGGGCAAATCTCTAGAAATCCAGAGAAAAAAATTAAGAAGAGCACAAGTATAACGTTATATTGAGATTATTAAAACAGAAAAATAATTTTAAATAGAAAAAAAAAGAGGGCATTGATAAAACAAAGCACAATTAAACAGTAATGGGCAATAGTAGACCATCATTAATTGGAGTATTCAATAAAGGCAAATACCCATAAAGCAATGGAAGAGCTTATAAACACTCATAGAATCATGAAGTTTGCCTTTGGTCCCACTGTTGCTAACTCGTAAGCTTCTCAAGAATTCTTTAAGAAGCTATAGTAGGACAACTGCCAGCTGAAAGACACAAGACCAATACTATTTAAAGTCCAGACCTTAAAACCAACAAAGAAATAAATAAGACTTATTTCAAAGTTTTAGTCACACGTGCAAACTGAATTAACACAAGAACAAAGCACAAAAGAGAGAATGCAGAGAATGGTAAGACCATAAGGCAAGGTGCTAGTACTCAATGCTCATAAACACGCACAGCAAGTGTGAATTATCTTTAACCCAACTACTACAGGGGACTTTATTTGGAACAAAATGTTGACTGCGAAAAGGAAAACTATGATAAGAGTGAAAATTTAAAATAAAGCCTTATTCGCATAGCTGAGCATTGTAAAGAAATATCATCTTATCAAACCAATTAAAATTATAGTCACACAATGTTTTCCACAAGAATTTTTAAATTATATGTAAGCAATAACCTCTAATAAGTAATTCCCATTTCACTGTATGTGCCATCAGATTAAATCTGTAATTGAGGCAAGATGTAAAATTTCCATAGTACATGATTTTACTTTACAAAGTTAATGAAATTTCAATTTGTTAGCATTGGGATCAGAAATACTAATTCGAGAACATAAACTATAAAAAAAAAAGTGTTTTTCTTCCAACTATGTTAAAAGAGGTTAGCTACCTCAATCAAACCTAGATTTCATTAAAAATTAAGATATCTATCAGTAACAAATATGCCAAGATATATGGGGCGGAAAAACAAGACTTGGCATAGCATTTTAGGGAAAAAAGCTTTTTAAAAAATTGCACACCAAAATACAGATGCAATTTCAAGCACAAATACTTCCTTCAGTGGATAAGGAATACATATCGTTATTACCGATCCTACTATTTTTAAGCTATCACAGAAATCATTACCTATGCTTCAGACACAATTTTATAAAACACTACAACATTTCAGAAAAGTGAAAATAAACAAAGTTTTGAGTTATTAAAAAGGACACAATGCCAAGATTTAAGTGAGGAGGTGCCAGGCCTCACACAGAAGAAAGGACTCGAAATTTAGAGACATCTCTCCTCAGTCTGCAGCAGCTGGTAGAACAGGAGCACAGCAACAAGCAAGGCTTCATCACGGCTCCAAGTCAAACAGTTCCAAGATTATTTTGATGATCAGCAAAACTTTAAAGCAATCGCTCCTTCAATAGTTGCACAGGTTGGACACTTGTTTCCTAAAGCACGTACACCACCAGGTTTTAAACTCTTCCGCACAGTCTGGAATGCCAAATGCTGAATACAGGATGACTGGGAACATCAGGTACATTCTTCCCCATGGCTTTTGGTACCAATTAAGAGCCATGAGAGAAATTACCCAACATCTGAGGTGCCGTTTCATCATCAGTTGGTCAGCTGCAGCAACAATTTCACAGTGAATTTCTAGACTATTTTCTACTTGGCCTTGTCTGACAGCACCGACAGGAAGAGTGGAAAAGCAGAGCATCCTACAGGATATGTAGCAATTCAAACTTCCTGCTCAAGTTCGTTCCCTTACTTCACAAGGGACAACCCAACCTACACGGCACCAGCAGGAGCGCTGAGTAGTTATTTCTTAGAATTGCAAAAATATACTGAAGAACGGGAATACGTGATCTTAAAATAGCTATTATTTCATAAATATCGCTTTCTCAAACAAACAGATTTGATTAAAATAGAACTGGGATCACCTCATTCCTCCCAGAAGCATGGAATTAAGGGACGAAAGGCAGAGGAACAGACATAAAAAATAAAAATCACATTGTAGCAGAAGTACAGTTGCATTTAAGCAGTTAATACTCTTCAAAGTAAGCCCCCAAATGAATGAACATTCTTGGAAAGAAAATGTGTAAAGCTCATCTTCCTACCCAAAACTCCAACTGCAAAGGGATATTGAATTAAGCATTTTAGACATCAATATTATAAACATGTACCTGTGAACTTTTAATTTGGCCATATTAGCCCTCACTTGAATAAACACAGCGCTATTTAGAACTGTGAAATAAAAAGCAGCTCCTGATATTTAATGTTTCTCATTATCAAAAAATCTTCTAACCAAGTCAAGTCACAGAAAGGACATCACACAGGCCATTTGATGCAGGATGGGACTTAATGGAAAGTAAGCAAGCAAAGATGGCTTTATCTCCTTCTCCTGCTGGCAACTGGGGGACTGACTCACTGGTGAGCTTCAAACCAAATTGGTGTTAACAAATCTTATACCAACTGTCCAAGAAAATATGTAGAGCAGCAGGACTCCAGAAGTTTAAGGACCAATGGTGAAATAGCATCAAAATAAAATACCAAACTAACCACTATGGTCAAACTCTGTATTCTGTTCTGGGAAATCCCTGGATTTTCAGGGAATCCCACTTGAACAAAACTAGCTAAAAATTTGTGGGGGCTTTTAAACATTTGTAAAATATCAATGTTAAAATAATACATTTGACTCGTGATGTTTTAACTGCAACACTGAGATCATACCCCCTTCCATGCAGAAAACAGGAAGGCAACCGACACCGTAACTTCTTCAGAAATCCACCTCCACTCTCTGAGGATTTTACAGCTACTTCTTCAGAGCAAGAAAAAAATCTTTAATAGGCATTCCCAAATTCTGATAGGGTAGGAACTGACCTGTTTACCAAAATAAATGGCAGTTATAAAAGGAGTCCCCTAGTTGATCATGCCTAGGTCTATGCTTGCTTACATTAAACATAAGCGCCTATTTCACTTCGTACATAACCTCACAATTCCACAGTCAACATTTTAAGGTACAATACTATATAAATTCTGTAAACAAGGTTAGAGCACTTTGTTAAAACATTTCAGTATGTTTACATCATGAAATAATGTCTCATTTTTTTTCAATTCAGAAATCAGACGTTACTTATTGGAGTAAGGAAGGGAGAGAACAAGCAATTAAGCCCACGATCATGATGCCTTGTATTTCTTGAAGTTTCTCTCCCATGTAACTGCAAGTGCCAACTGCAATTGATTTTTCTACTATTCCAGCCTTGGTACTCTCAGCCAAGCAACGGTGAAAAGTGCTAATGGGACTTCAAAACATTAATTCTTTAAGCATTGCCATACAACACCAGCGGTTTCTTGTTTCTAACAATAGCAGCTCTCTTAATGCTGGTTCAAATGCTTTGTCATCTTTGTAAGGGTGGGGATAAAGGGACAAACATATTTAAAACAGAGATAATTCCCTAGAGTGCAACCAGACAGAGGAAATCAACATTTGGAGCTCCTTCAGCTATCTAACCAGACGACCTATTACTATTTTTATTGAACTGAGGAACTTCACACTTTTTCTTCCACACTGTTTTGGGGAATGGTCCAGACTGACTAAATTTTAGAGTCGTTGCAGAATCCACATTCAGCCTCAGCAGTTCAGGCACAACTGTACACTCTAAGAAAAGTTGTGAGCGTTTAGACACTAGTTTTTACTAATAGACAGCAAAATATTTAAAAACAAATATTAGGAACATATGATATCCATTCTTGTAAAAGGTTAATTTTCCTAATTTTTCCATTCCTCACATAATTTTAACTGGCACTCCACAGAATATGGACTTATTAAAAGAGCTGTCATAGCAACAATCAGGGACACAAACAGACCAGTGATAGTGTGGACTTCGTTTACAGAATATATTGAAGGAGGAAAAGAGGCTTTTCACCTCCCAAGGGCCTGCAACTGATCCTCCAGCTAGTTCTCATCTGGCAAAACACTGGCACCAAAGCAAGGCCGCAGCATACAAGCTCCACAAAAGGACAGAAAATTAGTTTCTTTCCACACCCTGGCTAATTGTCTACACACTTGAAGCTGTCTCTACCCACAAAACATAGTTGAGTCACACGAAGCATCAGAGCAACCTTCCACAGCCACGTATCAAGGAACAGAAAAAATTAAGGATGCTATAGTATACCAAGCAGTTAACTGTATCCTGCATCTTTCAAAGCTGGGCTAACATATACATTACAATGTGCTACTGTTTCAGTGAGGCTAATTCATTATTATTCTAAAGCAAGTTAAAACAAGCTGCTGAATCAACCTTTATTCTTAAAAAAATCGGGCTGATTTGCTTGGTTTTGCTCCAAAAACAGTTCTCTATTGTCAGTAATCAAAGTTTAACAAAAAAAAATAAATTGTTAAACATCTCTCATTAAAAAAAAAAAAGTAGGCTTTTTAATAGAAAGGAAATGCTACATGTAGTTAGTGAATTATCTTGACTGGCTGCAATAACAAGAAATACCAACATGTCAGAGCTCATTTCTTACAGCACATATTTAGTTGTGGACATGGGGGAAAAAAAAAATAATAAAGTTTTCCTACTTTGTCAAATTTCAAAAGCCTTCTCAACTGTCACTAGTATTACAACAAAGTACTCTTGCTAAGCCAAGAATTAAGTTGTCGAAAATTCAGCTGCTGATAAATTCAGAAGCAAGGCCTCACTACGCATCTCAAAGCAGTTTAACGAGCAAGTGAGGGAAAAAATTCAAAAAAGAAACCTACCCCTCACTTTAGAAAAAGCACCTTCTTTAGAAGCAACACGGGCTGCAAACGCTGACACAGCACAGGCTATCAATTTGAAAGACATTCTAAAACTTCTCGTAAACTAAGTCCCAACAAAATCCTATTTAATGTTTGTTCCCATCAGAATTTAAGACGGTATTGACCAGCAAGAGCCAGAGCTGCAAAACACCAGCTGCCCCGCTGTGGTCAGGGCAGTACAGTTGTTCCCACGCAAGAGTCGAGAATGGTAAAGGCAGTTGTCCAAAAAACACAAGAGATGGACCATGGCAACTTGTGTCCATCGTGGCCTCACCAGACGAGAAAGTGCTGAAACAGTAAGTTGGGTGGAAATGGGCCAACGTGGGCCACGTTGGATCTTGAAAGGCAAATGAGACATCTGATGAACAAGAAAAGAGGAACAAGTGAAAAGACACAGAAAGGCCAACCCAAGAATAAGGAAATGATCGCTGCAGCAGGACTCTGAACGCAAGTAGACAGAATGGATTCAACCTGGCTGCAGAAATAAGTTCCGATAACCAAGATGATGAAAAATTGGGGAATGATGTTTGCTAATTAGGTAAATAATTATATGTTCTTGGCACCCAGCAACCATGATTTCTGATGCAACTAAAATAAGAGAGCCTGCCGTAAGGGCCAAATAAAAAACGCACAGTATTTTTTCCTGACGGGAAGTGCGATCTTCCCCTGAAATTACTGATTACAAGGTCCTAATCCTAACTGCAGCCACACAAAACTGGACTGAATCTGCTGGGGTCTGCATATATGAGCACAAAGGATGTAGGAAACTGATCTTCAGAAACTGCAAGTTATGATTTAACTGCATAATAACAATACATGTAGAACCAGATTCTGCCTTTCACTTAAGAATAACATTGTCAGCATCATTAAATTATAAAACTAACAGTTATATTGGAGGGAATGTTTCTAAATTTTTAATGGTTTAGAAAAAAACTATGACAGTGATCTTGGCCATTCTAGACAGAAACAAACTACGTTAAGTCCACAAATACCCAGCGATTTTTTTTTTCCCTCATTTCACTATATGTTCTTAGATAAAATCGTTACTTTGAGAGAGGGAAAGAAAACAACAGACTTACTAGCTGTCAAGTACTCCCCCTCCTTCAAAGTTATTAAGATAAATTTAGGCAGCCTACAGACATGTGCAGTTTCAAGTATTGCCCTATTCTAATGTCAGTCTGCCATACATTCCAACTCAATTTTCATATACAAATAAAATTAAAAAAAAAAAAAGAGAGCAAGATGCAGGTGTTTATAGAATACTACACATGTATCAGTAGGCTTGAAGCAAACTTCATCTTTCTGCAAAGTGTGGAAAGGGTTCATGGGTGCGACCGCATGCAGTTTTTACAAGGTGTTTCAGCCAGCAAGTCACCGTTGGAACACCCAAAAAAAGCATGCTGGAAAGGACTCCTCCTAGTTCCCATGCCAGGTGGGTCCTCTGACAGCCAAGAGCTGTCTGGTTTTTAGAAAAACTTCCCACAACTGCTTTTCAGGCAGATAAGCAAAGCCTGCAACTTTGCTAGATCCCTCTAAAATTTAAAGTCATCTCCTTGGCAGAGACCAAGCCTGGAATACTTCACCCTGAAGCATCTTGTCTACAGATATTTTATATACAGGAACAAGAACTAAAGTACACCAGAATCCAGTCCTCCAGACACTAAGGTTAAGTATCCTAACTGGTGACCACACGCAGAAGCACTAGGTTTTACCTCAAAAAGCCAACAGAGCAAGTGTCATTCACGGTGCTACACCAGTGCTTTCAGAAAAAAAAATAAATTCAATTCCAGTACTACAAAGTGTCTTGGATAGGCACACACAGACATCATCAAACAGAACAAACAGTCCAGTATGAGGCACCGACCCAGAACGTTCTATGCCACCCTTAAAATAATCTAAATTACTATGGCTAATGCTTACGCATCACACTCACCAACCCTGTTTAATGGAGATTATCAACCCTGATTGCCCACCAAATACCCTTCATGCAAAAAATAGGTCATGTATTTTTACAGGTTTAACTCACTCGGCAAATTTTACCCTCCCTGAGAAATCTGAGAGCTCATAGCACCACAGAGCCGCTTTCCCAATGCCACGGAACTTCGAATTAATGTGAATTGAAAGCTTCAGGATACTTTTTTAAGCTATCATTCAGCAAAAGAAAGCTAAATTTTTAAGGTGCTAGGAAGCAAGCTTTCACCATTCCAGACTTAAGGCAATTCAGTTTTGGGCAAATAACCTTCAGTGCAGGATAAAATGACAAATTAGAAAATGCAGGTAACGTAATCGTTGTGTTGGAGAAGTATCTGTATGCCAGACACCCCACTGACATAGTAAAAATAGAAAATCAATCGGTCTTTGTAGAGAAAAACTGAGTACAGGGGAAAAGTCTCACTTCCAGCAACTAAAACAGACAGCCAGACCCCCCTTGAGAGCACCTTTGGACACAGGAGCCATTTCTGGCCCACACTGATCCTCCAGTACCCGCTTGCCTCAGGGCTCCCCTCTCCAGCTGCTTTGGGACAGGAACCCCCAACCAGGGAGAGGCGAACTGAGGCGGCCAACTTCTACCAGTTACCTGCAACCACAAACTCCTGCATCAGCAACACTGCCGGGTTTAAGCCCGTTTCAAGAAGGAAGCGAACAGGGAGCCCTGTCGGAGTTACCGCAGGGGAGGAGGCCGAAGGGGCTGAAGTGGGAGCCGGCGCTCGGGGCCCGGGTGGGGACATCTCTCCGCCGAGGCCTAGGGCGGCGGTAGGCCCCCTCCTCACCAGGTGTGCTCCCTCAGAACCGGGGCCGCCGCGGAGAAGCAGCCCCCGCGGCCCCTCGCCGGGCGG